>OX104119.1:72276838-73476838 GCA_944474755.1 Limnoperna fortunei | reverse complement strand
GCAGACCACCATGACGTAGAGGCCCCACCATTAATACATATATAGCAGACCACTTCCTCGACCATTCTGAAACATAGCTCTTATAATTAATACATATACAGCAGGCCAATTCATAGAACACCCCGACACAGAGGCCCTACCATCAATTCATATATAGCAGACAACTACCTGGACCACTCTGACGCAGAGGCCCCACCATTAATACATATAAAGCAGACCACTTCCTAGACCACTCTGACACATAGACCCTACCATTAATACATATATATTGCAGACCACTGCCTAGACCACTCTGACACAGAGGCCCCACCATTAATACACATATAGCAGATCACTACCTATACCACTCTCACACTTTACCATTAATACATATATCGGAGACCCCTGCTAGACCACCCTGACACAGAGGCCCTACCATTAATACTTATATAGCAGACCAGTACCTAGACCTTTCTGACATAGAGGCACTACCATTAATACATATATCAGACCACTACCAAGACCATTCTGACACAGAGGCACTACCATTAATACATATATGGCAGACCGCTTTGACACAGAGACCCTACTATTAATACATATATAGCAGACCACTACCTACACCATTCTGACACAGAGGCACTACCATTAAAACATATATAACAGACCACTACCTAGACCATTCTGACACAGAGGCCCCACCATTAATACATCTATGGCATACAACTGACAATATAGCTAGACCACTCTGGCACAGAGCCCTTACCATTAATACATATACAGAAGACCACTGCTTAGACCACTCTGACACATAGGCCCTACCATTAATACATATATAGCAGGCCACTGTTTAGACCACTCTAACACAGAGGCCCTACCATTAATACATATATAGCAGATTACTACCGAGACCAACCTGATACAGATGCTCTACCAATAATACATATATAGCAGACCACTACCTATACCACTCTGACACAGAGGCTCCACCATTAATTCATATATAGCAGACCCCTGCCAAGACCACTCTAACACAGATGCTCTACCAATAATACATATATAGCAGACAACTACCTATACCAACCTGACACAGATGCTCTACCAATAATACATATATAGCAGACCTCTTCCTAGACGATTCTGACACAATACATATATAGCAGACCACTTCCCAGACTACTCTGACACAGAGCCCTTACCA
This sequence comes from Limnoperna fortunei, assembly GCA_944474755.1. Lineage (NCBI taxonomy): Eukaryota > Metazoa > Mollusca > Bivalvia > Mytilida > Modiolidae > Limnoperna > Limnoperna fortunei. The sequence continues at coordinate 73,475,658 of OX104119.1, read as the reverse complement.
TTAATATATATATTGCAGACCACTACCAAGACAACTCTTACACAGAGCCCCTATTATTAATACATATATAGCAGACCACTGCCTAGGCCACACTAACACAGATGCCCTATCATTAATACATAAATAGCAGACGACTACCTAGACCACTCTGACACAGAGGCCCCACTATTAATACATATAAAGCAGACCACTCCCTAGACAACTCTGAAACAGAGGTCCTACCATTAATACATATATAGCAGACCACTGCATAGTCAACCATGACACAGAGGCCCTATCATCAATGCATATATAGCAGATGACTCCCTTGACCACTCTGACGTAGAGGCCCCACCATTAATACAAATATAGCAAACAACTTCTAGACCACTCTTACACAGAGCCCCTACCATTAATACATATATTGCAGACCACTGCATAGACCACTCTGACACAGATGCCCCACCATTAATACATATATTGCAGATCACTACTTATACCACTCTCACACAGAGGCCCTACAATTAATACAATTATAGTAGACCCCTGCTAGACCACCCTGAAACAGAGGCTCAACCATTAATACATATATAGTAGACCACTACCTAGACCACTCTGACACAGAGGCCCCTCAATTGATACATATATATCAGACCACTGCCTTGACCACTTTGACACAGAGGCCCCACCATTAATACATATATAGCAGACCACTAGCTGGACCACTCTGACACAGAGGCCCCACCATTGATACATATATATCAGACCACTGTGGGCCTCTGTGTCAGGGTGTTCTATGCATTGGTCTAGCTAGTGGTCTGATATATATGTATTAATGGTAGTGCATGTGTCAGAATGGTTTAGGTAGTGGTCTGCTATATATGTATTAATGGTAGGGTATCTGTGTCAGGGTGGTCCGCTTTGTAGGTATTAATTGTAGGGCTTAGGTGTCAGAGTGGTCTGCTACATACGTACTAATTGTAGGGCCTCTGTGTCAGACCACTCTGACACAGAGCCCCTACCATTAATACATATATTGCAAGCCACTGCCTAGACCACTCTGACACAGAGGCCCCACCATTAATACATATATAGCAGATCACTACCTAGACCACTCTGAAAGAGAGGCCCCACCATTGATACATATATCAGACCACTGCCTAGACCACTCTGACACAGAGGCCATACCATTAATACATATATAGCAGACCACTGCCTAGACCGCTCTTAAACAGAGACCCTCCCATTAATACATAAGTAGCAGACCACTACCTAGACCACTCTGACACAGAGGCCCTACCATTAATACATATATAGCAGAACACTGCCTAGACCACTCTGACAATGAGGCCATACAATTAAAAGACATATAGCAGACCACTACCTAGACCATACTGACAAAGATGCCCCAGCATTAATACATATATAGCAGACCACATCCTATACCACTTTGACACAGAGCCCCTACCATAAATACATATATAGCAGACCACTGCCTAGACCGCTCTGACACAGAGGCCACACCATTAATACATATACAGCAGACCATTACCTGGACCATTCTGACATAGAGGCACTACCATTAATACATATATATCAGACCACTTCCTAGACCACTCTGACAAAAAGGCCCCACCATTAATACATATATAGCATACCACCGGTTATACCACTCTAACACAGAGCCCTTAACATAAATATATATATAACAGACTACTGCCTAGACCACTCTGACACAGACGCCCTACCATTAATACATATATAGCAGACCACTACCTATACCACTCTGACACAGAGCCCCACCTTTACTACATATATAGCAGACCACTGCCCAGACCACTCTTAAACAGAGGCCCTCCCATTAATACATATGTAGCAGACCCCTACTTAGACCACTCTGACACAGAGGCCCTACCATTAATACGTTTATAGCAGACCACTGCCTAGACCACTCTGACACAGAGGCCATACCATTAAAACATGTATAGCAGACCACTACCTAGACCACTCTGACACGGAGGCCCTATCATTAATACATATATAGCAGACCACTACCTAGACCACTCTGACACAGAGGCCCTACCATTAATACATTTATAGCAGACCACTGCCTAGACCACTCTAACACAGAGGCCTTACCATTAATACATATATAGCAGACCACTACCTAGACCACTCTGACACGGAGGCCCCACCATTAAAATATATACCGCAGACCACTTCCTAGACCACTGTGAAACAGAGGTCGTATCATTAATGCATATATAGCAGAACACAGGATAGACCACCCTGACAAAGAGGCCCTATCATCAATACATATATAGCAGACCACCATGACGTAGAGGCCCCACCATTAATACATATATAGCAGACCACTTCCTCGACCATTCTGAAACATAGCTCTTATAATTAATACATATACAGCAGGCCAATTCATAGAACACACATATAGCAGATCACTACCTATACCACTCTCACACAGAGGCTTTACCATTAATACATATATAGGAGACCCCTGCTAGACCACCCTGACACAGAGGCCCTACCATTAATACATATATAGGAGACCACTACCTAGACCACTCTGACACAGAGTCCCCACCATTGATACATATATATCAGACCACTGCCTAGACCACTATGACACAGAGGCCTTACCATTAATACACATATAGCAGGCCACTGCCTAGACCACTCTAACACAGAGGCCCTACCATTAATACATATATAGCAGATTACTACCGAGACCAACCTTACACAGATGCTCTACCAATAATACATATATAGCAGACCACTACGTAGACCACTCTGAAACAGAGGTCGTACCATTAATACATATATAGCAGGCAACAGCCTAGACCACCCTGAGACAGAGAAGCCCTACCATTAATACATATATAGCAGACCACTACCTAGACCACTCTGACACATAGGCCCTACCATTAATAATACAGAAGACCACTGCTTAGACCACTCTGACACAGAGGCCCTACCATTAATACATATATAGGAGACCACTACCTATACCACTCTGACACAGAGGCTCCACCATTAATTCATATGTAGCAGACCCCTGCCTAGACCACTATGACACAGAGGCCCTTCAATTAATACATATATAGCAGACCACTACCTAGACCACTCTGACACAGAGCCCCTACCATTAATTCATATGTAGCATAACCATTCCTAGACCACTCTGACACATAGACCCTAAAATTAATACATATATATTGCAGAAAACTGCCTAGACCACTCTGACACAGAGGCCACTCCATTAATACACATATAGCAGATCACTACCTATACCACTCTCACACAGAGGCTTTACCATTAATACTATATATAGGAGACCCCTGCTAGGCCACCCTGACACAGAGGCCCTACCATTAATACATATATAGCAGACCACTACCTAGACCACTCTGACACAGAGTCCCCACCATTGATACATATATATCAGACCACTGCCTAGACCACTATGACACAGAGGCCCTACCATTAATACATATATAGCAGATTACTACCGAGACCAACCTTACACAGATGCTCTACCAATAATACATATATAGCAGACCACTACCTAGACCACTCTGAAACAGAGGTCGTACCATTAATACATATATAGCAGGCAACCGCCTAGACCACCCTGAGACAGAGGCCCTACCATTATGACATTTATAGCAGACCTCTACCTAGACCACTCTGACACATAGGCCCTACCATTAATAATACAGAAGACCACTGCTTAGACCACTCTGACACAGAGGCCCTACCATTAATACATATATAGCAGACCACTACCTATACCACTCTGACACAGAGGCTCAACCATTAATTCATATGTAGCAGACCCTGCTTAGACCACTCTAACACAGAGGCCCTACCATTAATACATACATAGCAGACAACTACCTATACCACTCTGACACAGTGGCTCCACCATTAATTCATATATAGCAGACCCATGCCTAGACCACTCTGACACGGAGGCCCCACCATTAAAATATATACCGCAGACCACTTCCTAGACCACTGTGAAACAGAGGTCGTATCATTAATGCATATATAGCAGTACACAGGATAGACCACCCTGACAAAGAGGCCCTATCATCAATACATATATAGCAGACCACCCTGACGTAGAGGCCCCTCCATTAACATATATAGCAGACCACTTCCTCGACCATTCTGAAACAGAGCTCTTATAATTAATACATATACAGCAGGCGAATTCATAGAACACCCCGACACAGAGGCCCTACCATCAATTCATATATAGCAGACAACTACCTGGACCACTCTGACGCAGAGGCCCCACCATTAATACATATAAAGCAGACCACTTCCTAGACCACCCTGACACATAGACCCTACCATTAATATATATATATTGCAGACCACTGCCTAGACCACTCTGACACAGAGGCCCCTCCATTAATACACATATAACAGATCACTACCTATACCACTCTCACACAGAGGCTTTACCATTAATACATATATCGGAGACCCCTGCTAGACCACCCTGACACAGAGGCCCTACCATTAATACATATATAGGAGACCACTACCTAGACCACTCTGACACAGAGTCCCCACCATTGATACATATATATCAGACCACTGCCTAGGCCACTATGACACAGAGGCCCTACCATTAATACATATATAGCAGGCCACTGCCTAGACCACTCTTACACAGAGGCCCTACCATTAATACATATATAGCAGATTACTACCGAGACCAACCTTACACAGATGCTCTACCAATAATACATATATAGCAGACCACTACCTAGACCACTCTGAAACAGAGGTCGTACCATTAATACATATATAGCAGGCAACTGCCTAGACCACCCTGAGACAGAGGCCCTACCATTAATACATATATAGCAGACCTCTACCTAGACCACTCTGACACATAGGCCCTACCATTAATAATACAGAAGACCACTGCTTAGACCACTCTGACACAGAGGCCCTACCATTAATACATATATAGCAGACCACTACCTATACCTCTCTGACACAGAGGCTCCACCATTAATTCATATGTAGCAGACGCCTGCCTAGACCACTATGACACCGAGGCCCTACCATTAATTCATATATAGCAGACCACTACCTAGACCATTCTGACACAGAGCCCCTACCATTAATTCATGTGTAGCAGACCCCTTGCTAGACCACTCTTACACATAGACCCTACCATTAATACATATATATTGCAGACCACTGCCTAGACCACTCTGACACAGAGGCCCCTCCATTAATACACATATAGCAGATCACTACCTATACCACTCTCACACAGAGGCTTTACAATTAATACTATATATAGGAGACCCCTGCTAGACCAACCTGACACAGTGGCCCTACTATTAATACATATATAGTAGACCACTACCTAGACCACTCTGACACAGTCCCCACCATTGATACATATATATCAGACCACTGCCTAGACCACTATGACACAGAGGCTCTAACATTAATACATATATAGCAGGCCACTGCCCAGACCACTCTATCACAGAGGCCCTACCATTAGTACATATATAGCAGATTACTACCGATACCAACCTTACACATATGCTCTACCAATAATACATATATAGCAGACCACTACCTAGACCACTCTGAAAAAGAGGTCGTACCATTAATACATATATAGCAGGCAACTGCCTAGACCACCCTGAGACAGAGGCCCTACCATTAATACATATATAGCAGACCTCTACCTAGACCACTCTGACACATAGGCCCTACCATTAATAATACAGAAGACCACTGCTTAGAGCACTCTGACACAGAGGCCCTACCATTAATACATATATATTGCAGACCACTACCTATACCACTCTGACACAGAGGCTCCACCATTAATTCATATGTAGCAGACCCCTGCCTAGACCACTATGACACAGAGGCCCTACCATTAATACATCTATAGCAGACCACTACCTAGACCACTCTGACACAGAGCCCCTACCATTAATTCATATGTAGCAGACCCCTTCCTAGACCACTCTGACACATAGACCCTACTATTAATACATATATATTGCAGAACACTGCCTAGACTACTCTGACACAGAGGCCCCTCCATTAATACACATATAGCAGATCACTACCTATACCACTCTCACACAGAGGCTTTGCCATTAATACTATATATAGGAGACCCCTGCTAGACCACCCTGACACCGAGGCCCTAACATGAATACATATATAGCAGACCACTACCTAGACCACTCTGACACAGAGTCCCCACCATTGATACATATATCAGACCATTGCCTAGACCACTATGACACAGAGGCTCTACCTTTAATACATATATATAGCAGGCCAATACCTATACCACTCTGACAGATGCCCCACCATTAATACATATTCAGCAGACCCCTGCCTTGACTACTCTGACACAGATGCCCTACCATCAATACAAATGTAGCAGACCACTACCTAGACCACTCTGACACAGAGGCCCTACCATTAATACATATATAGAAGACCACTGCCTAGACCACTCTGACAATGAAGCCATACTATTAAAACATATACAGCAGACCACTACCTAGACCACTCTGACACAGAGGCCCTACCATTAATACATATATAGCAGACCACTACCTAGACCATTCTGACACAGAGGCCCTACCATTAATACATATATCAGACCACTACCAAGACCATTCTGACACAGAGGCACTACCATTAATACATATATGGCAGACCGCTCTGACACAGAGACCCTACTATTAATACATATATAGCAGACCACTACCTACACCATTCTGACACAGGGGCACTACCATTAAAACATATATATCAGACCACTACCAAGACCATTCTGACACAGAGGCCCCACCATTAATAAATCTATGGCATACAACTGACAATATAGCTAGACCACTCTGGCACAGAGGCCTTACCATTTATACATATACAGAAGACCACTGCTTAGACCACTCTGACACAGAGGCCCTACCATTAATTCATATATAGCAGACCACTACCTAGACCACTCTGACACAGAGCCCGTACCATTAATACATATATAGCAGGCCACTGTTTAGACCACTCTAACACAGAGGCCCTACCATTAATACATATATAGCAGCCGACTACCTAGACCACTCTGACACAGAGGCCCCACTATTAATACATATAAAGCAGACCACTCCCTAGACAACTCTGAAACAGAGGTCCTACCATTAATACATATATAGCAGACTACTGCATAGACAACCATGACACAGAGGCCCTATCATAAATGCATATATAGCAGATGACTCCCTTGACCACTCTGACGTAGAGGCCCCACCATTAATACAAATATAGCAAACAACTTCTAGACCACTCTTACACAGAGCCCCTACCATTAATACATATATTGCAGACCAACTGCATAGACCACTCTGACACAGAGGCCCCACCATTAATACATATATAGCAGATCACTACTTATACCACTCTCACACAGAGGCCCTACAATTAATACATATATAGTAGACCCCTGCTAGACCACCCTGAAACAGAGGCTCTACCATTAATACATATATAGCAGTCTACAACCTAGACCACTCTGACACAGAGGCCCCTCCATTGATACATATATATCAGACCACTGCCTTGACCACTTTGACACAGAGGCCCCACCATTAATACATATATAGCAGACCACTAGCTAGACCACTCTGACACAGAGGCCCCACCATTGATACATATATATCAGACCACTGTGGGCCTCTGTGTCAGGGTGTTCTATGCATTGGTCTAGCTAGTGGTCTGATATATATGTATTAATGGTAGTGCCTCTGTGTCAGAATGATCTAGGTAGTGGTCTGCTATATATGTATTAATGGTAGGGTATCTGTGTCAGGGTGGTCCGCTTTGTAGGTATTAATTGTAGGGCTTCTGTGTCAGAGTGGTCTGCTACATACGTACTAATTGTAGGGCCTCTGTGTCAGACCACACTGACACAGAGCCCCTACCATTAATACATATATTGCAGACCACTGCCTAGACCACTCTGACACAGAGACCCTACTATTAATACATATATAGCAGACCACTACCTACACCATTCTGACACAGGGGCACTACCATTAAAACATATATATCAGACCACTACCAAGACCATTCTGACACAGAGGCCCCACCATTAATAAATCTATGGCATACAACTGACAATATAGCTAGACCACTCTGGCACAGAGGCCTTACCATTTATACATATACAGAAGACCACTGCTTAGACCACTCTGACACAGAGGCCCTACCATTAATTCATATATAGCAGACCACTACCTAGACCACTCTGACACAGAGCCCGTACCATTAATACATATATAGCAGGCCACTGTTTAGACCACTCTAACACAGAGGCCCTACCATTAATACATATATAGCAGCCGACTACCTAGACCACTCTGACACAGAGGCCCCACTATTAATACATATAAAGCAGACCACTCCCTAGACAACTCTGAAACAGAGGTCCTACCATTAATACATATATAGCAGACTACTGCATAGACAACCATGACACAGAGGCCCTATCATAAATGCATATATAGCAGATGACTCCCTTGACCACTCTGACGTAGAGGCCCCACCATTAATACAAATATAGCAAACAACTTCTAGACCACTCTTACACAGAGCCCCTACCATTAATACATATATTGCAGACCAACTGCATAGACCACTCTGACACAGAGGCCCCACCATTAATACATATATAGCAGATCACTACTTATACCACTCTCACACAGAGGCCCTACAATTAATACATATATAGTAGACCCCTGCTAGACCACCCTGAAACAGAGGCTCTACCATTAATACATATATAGCAGTCTACAACCTAGACCACTCTGACACAGAGGCCCCTCCATTGATACATATATATCAGACCACTGCCTTGACCACTTTGACACAGAGGCCCCACCATTAATACATATATAGCAGACCACTAGCTAGACCACTCTGACACAGAGGCCCCACCATTGATACATATATATCAGACCACTGTGGGCCTCTGTGTCAGGGTGTTCTATGCATTGGTCTAGCTAGTGGTCTGATATATATGTATTAATGGTAGTGCCTCTGTGTCAGAATGATCTAGGTAGTGGTCTGCTATATATGTATTAATGGTAGGGTATCTGTGTCAGGGTGGTCCGCTTTGTAGGTATTAATTGTAGGGCTTCTGTGTCAGAGTGGTCTGCTACATACGTACTAATTGTAGGGCCTCTGTGTCAGACCACACTGACACAGAGCCCCTACCATTAATACATATATTGCAGACCACTGCCTAGACCACTCTGACACAGAGGCCCCACCATTAATACATATATAGCAGATCACTACTTATACCATTCTCACACAGAGGCCTTACCGTTAATAAATATATAGTAGACCCCTGATAGACCACCATGACACAGAGGCTCTACCATTAATACATATATAGAAGACCACTACCTAGACCACTCTAAAAGAGAGGCCCCACCATTGATACATATATCAGACCACTGCCTAGACCACTCTGACACAGACGCCATACCATTAATACATATATAGCAGACCACTGCCTGGACCGCTCTTAAACAGAGACCCTCCCATTAATACATAAGTAGCAGACCACTACCTAGACCACTCTGACACAGAGGCCCTGCCATTAATACATATATAGCAGAACACTGCCTAGACCACTCTGACAATGAGGCCATACAATTAAAAGATATATAGCAGACCACTACCTAGACCATACTGACAAAGAGGCCCCAGCATTAATACATATATAGCAGACCACTTCCTAGACCACTCTGACACAGAGCCCCTACCATTAATACATATATAGCATGCCACTGCCTTGACCACCCTGACACAGAGGCCCTACCATCAATACATATATAGCAGACCACTCCCTTGACTACTCTGACACAGTGGCCCCACCATAAATACATATATAGCAGACCACATCCTATACCACTCTGACACAGAGCCCCTACCATAAATACATATATAGCAGACCACTGCCTAGACCGCTCTGACACAGAGGCCACACCATAAATACAGATATAGCAGACCACTGCCTAGACCGCTGTGACGCAGAGGCCACACCATTAATACATATACAGCAGATCACTACCTATACATCTCTCACACAGAGGCCCCACCATTAATAGATATATTGCAGACCCCTGCCTAGACCACTCTGACACAGAGGCTCTACCATTAATACATATATACCAGACCATTACCTGGACCATTCTGACATAGAGGCACTACCATTAATACATATATATCAGACCACTACCTAGACCACTCTGACAAAAAGACCCAACCATTAATACATATATAGCATACCACCGACTATACCACTCTAACAAAGAGCCCTTAACATAAATATATATATAACAGACTACTGCCTAGACCACTCTGACACAGACGCCCTACCATTAATACATAATATAGCAGACCACTACCTATACCACTCTGACACAGAGGCCCCACCATTAATACATATATAGCAGACCACTGCCTAGACCACTCTTAAACAGAGGCCCTCCCATTAATACATATGTAGCAAACCCCTACTTAGACCACTCTGACACAGAGGCCCAACCATTAATACGTTTATAGCAGACCACTGCCTAGAGCACTCTGACACAGAGGCCATACCATTAAAACATGTATAGCAGACCACTACCTAGACCACTCTGACACGGAGGCCCTACCATTAATACATATATAGCAGACCACTACCTAGACCACTCTGACACAGAGCCCCTACCATTAATACATTTATAGCAGACCACTGTCTAGACCACTCTAACACAGAGGCCTTACCATTAATACATATATAGCAGACCACTACGTAGACCACTCTGAAACAGAGGTCGTACCATTAATACATATATAGCAGGCAACAGCCTAGACCACCCTGAGACAGAGAAGCCCTACCATTTATACATATATAGCAGACCTCTACCTAGACCACTCTGACACATAGGCCGTACCATTAATAATACAGAAGACCACTGCTTAAACCACTCTGACACAGAGGCCCTACCATTAATACATATATAGCAGACCACTACCTATACCACTCTGATACAGAGGCTCCACCATTAATTCATATGTAGCAGACCCCTGCCTAGACCACTATGACACAGAGGCCCTACCATTAATACATATATAGCAGACCACTACCTAGACCACTCTGACACAGAGCCCCTACCATTAATTCATATGTAGCAGACCCTTTCCTAGACCACTCTGACACATAGACCCTACCATTAATACATATATATTGCAGACCACTGCCTAGACCACTCTGACACAGAGGCCACTCTATTAATACACATATAGCAGATCACTACCTATACCACTCTCACACAGAGGCTTTACCATTAATACTATATATAGGAGACCCCTGCTAGGCCACCCTGACACAGAGGCCCTACCATTAATACATATAAAGCAGACCACTACCTAGACCACTCTGACACAGAGTCCCCACCATTGATACATATATATCAGACCACTGCCTAGACCACTATGACACAGAGGCCCTACCAATAATACATATATAGCAGTGCACAGGAAAGACCACCCTGACAAAGAGGCCCTATCATCAATACATATATAGCAGACCACCCTGACGTAGAGGCCACACCATTAACATATACAGCAGACCACTTCCTCGACCATTCTGAAACAGAGCTCTTATAATTAATACATATACAGCAGGCCAATTCAAAGAACACCCCGACACAGAGGCCCTACCATCAATTCATATATAGCAGACAACTACCTGGACCACTCTGACGCAGAGGCCCTACCATTATTACATATAAAGCAGACCACTTCCTAGACCACTCTGACACATAGACCCTACCATTAATATATATATTGCAGACCACTGCCTAGACCACTCTGACACAGAGGCCCCTCCATTAATACACATATAACAGATCACTACCTATACCACTCTCACACAGAGGCTTTACCATTAATACATACATCGGAGACCCCTGCTAGACCACCCTGACACAGAGGCCCTACCATTAATACATATATAGAAGACCACTACCTATACCACTCTGACACAGAGGCCCACCATTAATACATATATAGCAGACCCCTGCCTAGACCACTCTGACACAGAGGCCCTACCATTAATACGTATATAGCAGACTACTACCTAGACCACTCTGACACAGAGCCCCTACCATTAATACATATATAGCAGACCACTGCCTAGAAAACTCTAACACAGAAACCCTACCATTAATACATATATATCAGACAACTACCTAGACCACTCTGAAACAGAGGCCACACCATTAATACATATATAGCAGACCACTTCCTCGACCATTCTGAAACAGAGGTCGTATAATTAATACATATATAGCAGGCCAATGCATTGAAAACCCTGACACAGAAGCCCTATCATCAATACATATATAGCAGACCACTCCCTTGACCACTCTGACACAGTGTCCCACCATTAATACATATATAGCAGACCACTTCCTAGACCACTCTGACACAGAACGTTTACCATTAATACATATATAGCAGACCACTGCCTAGACTGCTCTGACACAGAGGCCACACCATTAATACCCATACAGCAGATCACTTCCTATACCTATACAGAGGTCGTATAATTAATACATATATAGCAGGCCAATGCATAGAACACCCTGACACAGAGGGCCTGCCAACAATACATGTATAGCAGACAACTACCTAGACCACTCTGACGCAGAGGCCCCACCATTTTTAAATATATAGCAGGCCACTTCCTAGACCACTCTGAGACAGAGCCCCTACCATTAATACATATATAGCATGCCACTGCCTAGACCACCCTGACACAGAGGCCCTACCATCAATATATATATATAGCAGACCACTGCCTGGACCACTCTGACACAGAGGCCCTACCATTAATACCTATAAAGCAGCCCACTACCTATATCAATCCGACACAGAGGCCCTACAATTAATAAATATATAGCAGAACACTGTCTAGACCACTCTGACACAGAGCCCTTACCATTAATACATATAGAGCAGGCCATTGCATAGACCACCCTGACACAGAGGCCCTAATATCAATACATATATAGCAGACCACTACCTAGAACACTCTGACGCAGAGGCCCCACCATTTATACATATATAGCCGACAACTTCCTAGACCACTCTGACACATAGCCCCTACCATTAATACATATATATTGCAGACCACTGCCTAGACCACTCTGACGCAGAGGCCGCTCCATTAATACACGTATAACAGATCACTACCTATACCACTCTCACACAGAGGCTTTACCATTAATACATATATAGGAGACCCCTGCTAGACCACCCTGACACAGAGGCCCTACCATTAATACATATATAGCAGACCACTACCTAGACCACTCTGACACAGAGTCCCCACCATTGATACATATATATCAGACCACTGCCTAGACCACTCTGACACAGAGGCCCTACCATTAATACATATATAGCAGACCACTACCTAGACCATTCTGACACAGAGGCACTACCATTAATACATATATATCAGACCACTACCAAGACCATTCTGACACAGAGGCCCCACCATTAATACATCTATAGCATACAACTGCCTATATAGCTAGACCACTCTGGCACAGAGCCCTTACCATTAATACATATACAGAAGACCACTGCTTAGACCACTATGACACAGAGGACTTACCATTAATACATATATTGCAGACCACTACCTATACCAGTCTGACACAGAGGCTCCACCATTAATTCATATATAGCAGACCCCTGCCTAGACCACTCTGAAACAGAGGCCCTACCATTAATACATATATAGCAGACCACTACCTAGACCACTCTGACACAGAGACCCTAATATTAATACATATATAGCTGGCCACTGCTTAGACCACTCTAACACAAAGGCCTATCATTAATACATATATAGCATATTACTACCGAGACAAACCTGACACAGATGCTCTACCAATAATACATATATAGCAGACCACTACCTAGACCACTCTGAAACAGAGGTCGTACCATTAATACATATATAGCAGGCAACTGCCCAGACCACCCTGACACAGAGACCCTACCATTAATACATATATAGCAGACCTCTACTTAGACCATTCTGACACAGAGGTCCCACCATTAATACATATATAGCTGACCACTTCCTAGACCACTCTGACACAGAGCCCCTACCATTAATACATATATAGCATGCCACTGCCTAGACCACCCTGACAAAGAGGGCCTACCATTAATACGTATATAGCAGACCACTATCTAGACCACTCTGACACAGAGGCCCTACCATTAATACATATATAGCAGACCACTATCTAGACCACTCTGACACAGAGCCCCTACCATTAATACATATATAGCAGACCACTGCCTAGACCACTCTAACACAGAGGCCCCACCATTAATACATAAATAGCAGACCACTTCCTCGACCATTCTGAAACAGAGGTCGTACCATTAATACATATAGAGCAGGCCATTGCATAGACCTCCCTGACACAGAGGCCCTACCATCAATACATATATAGCAGACCACTACCTAGAACACTCTGACGCAGAGGCCCCACCATTTATACATATATTGCTGACAACTTCCTAGACCATTCTGACACATAGCCCCTACCATTAATGCATATATATTGCAGACCAATGCCTAGACCACTCTGATGCAGAGGCCACTCCATTAATACACATATAGCAGATCACTACCTATACCACTCTGACACAGAGGCTCTACCATTAATACATATATAGCAGGCAACTACCTAGACCACTATCACACAGAGGCCCCACCATTGTTGCATTTATATCAGACCACTGCCTAGACCACTCTGACACAGAGGCCCTACCATTAATACATATACAGCAGACCACTGCCAAGACCACTCTTAAACAGAGGCCGTACCATTAATACATATGTAGCAGACCACTACCTTGACCACTCTGACACAGAGGCCCTACCATTAATACGTTTATAGCAGACCACTGCGTAGACCACTCTGACACAGAGGCCATACCATTAAAACATGTATAGCAGACCAATACCTAGACCACTGACACGGAGGCCCTACCATTAATACATATATACCAGACCACTACCTAGACCACTCTGATACAGAGGCCATACCATTAATACATATATATTGCAGACCACTGCCTAGACTACTCTGACGCTGAGGCCACTCCATTAATACACATATAGCAGATCACTACCTATACCACTCTCACGCAGAGGCTCTACCATTAATACATATATAGCAGACCACTACCTAGACCCCTCTGAAACACAGGCCCCACCATTGTTACATTTATATCAGACCACTGCCTAGACCACGCTGACACAGAGGCCCAGCAATAAAAGATATAAAGCAGACCATTACCTAGACCACTCTGACACAGATGCTCTACCATTAATAAATATGTAGCAGACCACTGCCTAGACCACTCTAACACAGAGGCCCTACCATTAATACATATATAGCAGACCACTACCTAGACCACTCTGACACAGAGGCTCCACCATTAATACATATATAGCAGACCACTTCCTCGACCATTCTGAAACAGAGGTCGTATAATTAATACATATATAGCAGGCCAATGCATGGAACACCCTGACACAGAGGCCGTACCATCAATACATATATATAGCAGACCACTCCCTTGACCACTCTGACACAGTGGCCACACCAATAATACATATATAGCAGACTACTTCCTAAAGCACCCTGACACAGAGGCCTTACCATTAATACGTATATAGCAGACCACTACCAAGACCACTCTGACACAGAGGCCCCACCATTAAAATATATATAGCAGACCCCTTCCTAGGCCACTCTAAAACAGAGGTCGAAGCATTAACACATATATAGCAGAACACAGCATAGACCACCCTGACACAGAGGCCCTATCATCAATACATCTATAGCAGACCACTCCCTTGACCACTCTGACACAGTGGCCCCACCATTAATACATATATAGCAGACCACGTCCTAGACAACTCTGACACAGAGCCCTTACCATTAATACATTTATAGCAGACCACTGCCTAGACCGCTCTGACACAGAGGCCACACCATTAATACATATACAGCAGATCACTACCTATACCACTCTCACACAGAGGCCCCACCATTAATAGATATATAGCAGACCCCTGCCTAGACCACTCTGCCACAGAGGCTCTACCATTAATTCATATATAGCAGAAAATTACCTGGACCATTCTAACACAGAGGCACTACCATTAATACATATATATCAGACCACTACCTAGACCACTCTGACAAAGAGGCCCCACCATTAATACATATATAGCATACCACCGACTATACCACTCTAACACAGAGCCCTTAACATAAATACGTATGTAACAGACTACTGCCTAGACCACTCTGACACAGAGGCCCTACCATTAATACATATATAGAAGACCACTACCAATACCACTCTGACACAGAGGTCCGACCATTAATACATATATAGCAGACCCCTGCCTAGACCACTCTGACACAGAGGCCCTACCAATAATACATATAAAGCAGACCACTACCTAGACCACTCTGACACAGAGCCCCTACCATTAATACATATGTAGCAGACCACTGCCTAGACCACTCTAACACAGAGGCCCTACCATAAATACATATATAGCAGACCACTGCCTAGACCACTCTGAAACAGAGGCCGAACCATTAATACATATATAGCAGACCACTTCCTCGACCATTCTGAAACAGAGGTCGTATAATTAATACATATATAGCAGGCCAATGCATGGAACGCAATGACACAGAGGCCGTACCAATAATACATATATAGCAGACCACTTCCTAGACCACCCTGACACAGAGGCCTTACCATTAATACATATATAGCAGACCACTACCTAGACCACTCTGAACCAGAGGCCCCACCATTAAAATATATATAGCAGAACACAGCATAGACCACCCTGACACAGAGGCCCTATCATCAATACATATATAGCTTACCACTCCCTTGACCACTCTGACACAGTGGCCCCACCATTAATACGTTTATAGCAGACCAATGCATAGACCACTTTGACACAGAGGCAATACCATTAAAACATGAATAGCAGACCACTACCTAGACCACTCTGACACAGAGGCCCTACCATTAATACATATATATTGCAGACCACTGCCTAGACCGCTCTGACACAGAGGCCACACCATTAATACATATACAGCAGATCACTACCTATACCACTCTCACACAGAGGCCCCACCATTAATAGATATATAGCAGACCCCTGCCTAGACCACTCTGCCACAGAGGCTCTACCATTAATTCATATATAGCAGAAAATTACCTGGACCATTCTAACACAGAGGCACTACCATTAATACATATATATCAGACCACTACCTAGACCACTCTGACAAAGAGGCCCCACCATTAATACATATATAGCATACCACCGACTATACCACTCTAACACAGAGCCCTTAACATAAATACATATGTAACAGACTACTGCCTAGACCACTCTGACACAGAGGCCCTACCATTAATACATATATAGAAGACCACTACCAATACCACTCTGACACAGAGGTTCCACCATTAATACATATATAGCAGACCCCTGCCTAGACCACTCTGACACAGAGGCCCTACCAATAATACATATAAAGCAGACCACTACCTAGACCACTCTGACACAGAGCCCCTACCATTAATACATATGTAGCAGACCACTGCCTAGACCACTCTAACACAGAGGCCCTACCATAAATACATATATAGCAGACCACTGCCTAGACCACTCTGAAACAGAGGCCCAACCATTAATACATATATAGCAGACCACTTCCTCGACCATTCTGAAACAGAGGTCGTATAATTAATACATATATAGCAGGCCAATGCATGGAACGCAATGACACAGAGGCCGTACCAATAATACATATATAGCAGACCACTTCCTAGACCACCCTGACACAGAGGCCTTACCATTAATACATATATAGCAGACCACTACCTAGACCACTCTGAACCAGAGGCCCCACCATTAAAATATATATAGGAGAACACAGCATAGACCACCCTGACAGAGAGGCCCTATCATCAATACATATATAGCTTACCACTCCTTTGACCACTCTGACACAGTGGCCCCACCATTAATACGTTTATAGCAGACCAATGCCTAGACCACTTTGACACAGAGGCAATACCATTAAAACATGAATAGCAGACCACTACGTAGACCACTCTGACACGGACGCACTACCATTAATACATATATACCAGACCACTACCTAGACCACTCTGACACAGAGGCCCTACCATTAATACATATATATTGCAGACCACTGCCTAGACAACTCTGACGCAGAGGCCACTCCAATACACGTATAGCAGATCACTACCTATACCACTCTCACACAGAGGCTTTACCATTAATACATATATAGGAGACCCCTGCATGACCACCCTGACACAGAGGCCCTACCATTAACAGATATATGGCAGACCAATACCTAGACCACTCTGCCACAGAGGCTCTACCATTAATTCATATATAGCAGAAAATTACCTGGACCATTCTGACACAGAGGCACTACCATTAATACATATATATCAGACCACTACCTAGACCACTCTGACAAAGAGGCCCCACCCTTAATACATATATAGCATACCACCGACTATACCACTCTAACACAGAGCCCTTAACATAAATACATATATAACAGACTACTGCCTAGACAACTCTGACACAGAGGCCCTACCATTAATACATATATAGAAGACCACTACCAATACCACTCTGACACAGAGGTCCGACCTTTAATACATATATAGCAGACCCCTGCCTAGACCACTCTGACACAGAGGCCCTACCAATAATACATATAAAGCAGACCACTACCTAGACCACTCTGACACAGAGCCCCTACCATTAATACATATGTAGCAGACCACTGCCTAGACCACTCTAACACAGAGGCCCTACCATTAATACATATATAGCAGACCACTACCTAGACCACTCTGACACAGAGGCCCAACCATTAATACATATATAGCAGACCACTTCCTCGACCATTCTAAACCAGAGGTCGTATAATTAATACATATATAGCAGGCCAATGCATGGAACGCAATGACACAGAGGCCGAACCAATAATACATATATAGCAGACCACTTCCTAGACCACCCTGACACAGAGGCCTTACCATTAATACATATATATCAGACCACTACCTAGACCACTCTGAACCAGAGGCCCTACCATTAAAATATATATAGCAGAACACAGCATAGACCACCCTGACACAGAGGCCCTATCATCAATACATATATAGCAGACCACTCCCTTGACCACTCTGACACAGTGGCCCCACCATTAATACGTTTATAGCAGACCAATGCCTAAACCACTCTGACAGAGAGGCAATACCATTAAAACATGAATAGCAGACCACTACCTAGACCACTCTGACACTGACGCCCTACCATTAATATATATATACCAGACCACTACCTAGACCACTCTGACACAGAGGCCCTACCATTAATACATATATATTGCAGACCACTGCCTCGACCACTCTGACGCAGATGCCACTCCATTAATACACGTATAGCAGATCACTACCTATACCACTCTCACACAGAGGCTTTACCATTAATACATATATAGGAGACCCCTGCTAGACCACCCTGACACAGAGGCCCTACCATTAATAGAAATATAGCAGACCACTACCTAGACCACTCTGACACAGAGTCAGCACCATTGATACATATATATCAGACCACTACCTAGACCACTCTTACACAATGGGCCAACCATTAATACATATATAGCAGACCACTTCCTCGACCATTCTGAAACAGAGGTCGTATAATTAATACATATATAGCAGGCCAATGCATGGAACGCAATGACACAGAGGCCGTACCAATAATACATATATAGCAGACCACTTCCTAGACCACCCTGACACAGAGGCCTTACCATTAATACATATATAGCAGACCACTACCTAGACCACTCTGAACCAGAGGCCCCACCATTAAAATATATATAGCAGAACACAGCATAGACCACCCTGACACAGAGGCCCTATCATCAATACATATATAGCTTACCACTCCCTTGACCACTCTGACACAGTGGCCCCACCATTAATACGTTTATAGCAGACCAATGCCTAGACCACTTTGAAACAGAGGCAATACCATTAAAACATGAATAGCAGACCACTACGTAGACCACTCTGACACGGACGCACTACCATTAATACATATATACCAGACCACTACCTAGACCACTCTGACACAGAGGCCCTACCATTAATACATATATATTGCAGACCACTGCCTAGACAACTCTGACGCAGAGGCCACTCCAATACACGTATAGCAGATCACTACCTATACCACTCTCACACAGAGGCTTTACCATTAATACATATATAGGAGACCCCTGCATGACCACCCTTACACAGAGGCCCTACCATTAACAGATATATGGCAGACCAATACCTAGACCACTCTGCCACAGAGGCTCTATCATTAATTCATATATAGCAGAAAATTACCTGGACCATTCTGACACAGAGGCACTACCATTAATACATATATATCAGACCACTACCTAGACCACTCTGACAAAGAGGCCCCACCCTTAATACATATATAGCATACCACCGACTATACCACTCTAACACAGAGCCCTTAACATAAATACATATATAACAGACTACTGCCTAGACCACTCTGACACAGAGGCCCTACCATTAATACATATATAGAAGACCACTACCAATACCACTCTGACACAGAGGTCCGACCTTTAATACATATATAGCAGACCCCTGATTAGACCACTCTGACACAGAGGCCCTACCAATAATACATATAAAGCAGACCACTACATAGACCACTCTGACACAGAGCCCCTACCATTAATACATATGTAGCAGACCACTGCCTAGACCACTCTAACACAGAGGCCCTACCATTAATACATATATAGCAGACCACTACCTAGACCACTCTGATACAGAGGCCCAACCATTAATACATATATAGCAGACCACTTCCTCGACCATTCTAAACCAGAGGTCGTATAATTAATACATATATAGCAGGCCAATGCATGGAACGCAATGACACAGAGGCCGAACCAATAATACATATATAGCAGACCACTTCCTAGACCACCCTGACACAGAGGCCTTACCATTAATACATATATATCAGACCACTACCTAGACCACTCTGAACCAGAGGCCCTACCATTAAAATATATATAGCAGAACACAGCATAGACCACCCTGACACAGAGGCCCTATCATCAATACATATATAGCAGACCACTCCCTTGACCACTCTGACACAGTGGCCCCACCATTAATACGTTTATAGCAGACCAATGCCTAAACCACTCTGACACAGAGGCAATACCATTAAAACATGAATAGCAGACCACTACCTAGAACACTCTGACACTGACGCCCTACCATTAATATATATATACCAGACCACTACCTAGACCACTCTGACACAGAGGCCCTACCATTAATACATATATATTGCAGACCACTGCCTCGACCACTCTGACGCAGATGCCACTCCATTAATACACGTATAGCAGATCACTACCTATACCACTCTCACACAGAGGCTTTACCATTAATACATATATAGGAGACCCCTGCTAGACCACCCTGACACAGAGGCCCTACCATTAATAGATATATAGCAGACCACTACCTAGACCACTCTGACACAGAGTCAGCACCATTGATACATATATATCAGACCACTACCTAGACCACTCTTACACAGTGGGCCTACCTTTAATACATATATAGCAGACCACTAAATAGACCATTCTGACACAGAGGCAATACCATTAATACATATATATCAGACCACTACCAAGACCATTCTGACACAGAGGCACCACCATTAATACATCTATAGCATACAACTGCTAATATAGCTAGACCACTCTGGCACAGAGCCCTTACCATTAATACATATACAGAAGACCACTGCTTAGACCACTCTGACACAGAGGCCCTACCATTAATACATATATTGCAGACCACTACCTATACCACTCTGACACAGAGGCTCCACCATTAATTCATATATAGCAGACCCCTGCCTAGACCACTCTGACAGAGGCAATATCATTAATACATATATAGCATATTACTACCGAGACCAACCTGACACATATGCTCTACCAATAATACATATATAGCAGACCACTACCTAGACCACTCTGAAACAGAGGTCGTACTATTAATACATATATAGCAGGGAACTGCCCAGACCACCCTGACGAAGAGGCCTTACCAATAATACATATATAGCAGACCTCTACTTAGACCATTCTGACACAGAGGCCCCACCATTAATACATATATAGCAGACCACTTACTAGACCACTCTGACACAGAGCCCCTACCATTAATACATATATAGCATGCCACTGCCTAGACCACCCTGACACAGAGGCCCTACTATCAATACATATATAGCAGACCACTGCCTAGACCACTCTGACACAGAGGCCCTACCATTAATACATATAAAGCAGTCCACTACCTATACCACTCTGACACAGAGGCCCTACCATTAATACATATATAGAAGACCACTATCTAGACCACTCTGACACAGAGGCCCTACCATTAATACATATATATTGCAGACCACTGCCTCGACCACTCTGACGCAGATGCCACTCCATTAATACACGTATAGCAGATCACTACCTATACCACTCTCACACAGAGGCTTTACCATTAATACATATATAGGAGACCCCTGCTAGACCACCCTGACACAGAGGCCCTACCATTAATAGATATATAGCAGACCACTACCTAGACCACTCTGACACAGAGTCAGCACCATTGATACATATATATCAGACCACTACCTAGACCACTCTTACACAGTGGGCCTACCTTTAATACATATATAGCAGACCACTAAATAGACCATTCTGACACAGAGGCAATACCATTAATACATATATATCAGACCACTACCAAGACCATTCTGACACAGAGGCACCACCATTAATACATCTATAGCATACAACTGCTAATATAGCTAGACCACTCTGGCACAGAGCCCTTACCATTAATACATATACAGAAGACCACTGCTTAGACCACTCTGACACAGAGGCCCTACCATTAATACATATATTGCAGACCACTACCTATACCACTCTGACACAGAGGCTCCACCATTAATTCATATATAGCAGACCCCTGCCTAGACCACTCTGACAGAGGCAATATCATTAATACATATATAGCATATTACTACCGAGACCAACCTGACACATATGCTCTACCAATAATACATATATAGCAGACCACTACCTAGACCACTCTGAAACAGAGGTCGTACTATTAATACATATATAGCAGGGAACTGCCCAGACCACCCTGACGAAGAGGCCTTACCAATAATACATATATAGCAGACCTCTACTTAGACCATTCTGACACAGAGGCCCCACCATTAATACATATATAGCAGACCACTTACTAGACCACTCTGACACAGAGCCCCTACCATTAATACATATATAGCATGCCACTGCCTAGACCACCCTGACACAGAGGCCCTACTATCAATACATATATAGCAGACCACTGCCTAGACCACTCTGACACAGAGGCCCTACCATTAATACATATAAAGCAGTCCACTACCTATACCACTCTGACACAGAGGCCCTACCATTAATACATATATAGAAGACCACTATCTAGACCACTCTGACACAGAGGTCCTAACATTAATACATATAAGCAGACCACTATCTAGACCACTTTGACACAGAGGCCCTACCATTAATACATATATAGCAGACCACTGCCTAGACCACTCTAACACAGAGGCCCCACCATTAATACATAAATAGCAGACCACTTCCTCGACCATTCTGAAACAGAGGTCGTACCATTAATACATATAGAGCAGGCCATTGCATAGACCACCCTGACATAGAGGCCCTACCATCAATACATATATAGCAGACAACTACCTAGACCACTCTCACCCAGGGGCCCCACCATTGTTACATTTATATCAGACCACTGCCTAGACCACTCTGACACAGAGGCCCTACCATTAATACATATATATTAGACCACTTCCTAGACCACTCTGACACAGACGCCCTACCATTAATACATATATAGCAGACCACTACCTTGACCATTCTGACACAGAGGCATTACCATTAACACATATATATCAGACCACTACCAAGACCGTTCTGACACAGAGGCCCCACCATTAATACATCTATGGCATACAACTGCCTATATAGCTAGACCACTCTGGCACAGAGCCCTTACCATTAATACATATACAGAAGACCACTGCTTAGACCACTCTGACACAGAGGCCCTACCATTAATACATATAAAGCAGACCACTACCTATACCACTCTGACACAGAGGCTCCACCATTAATTCTTATATAGCAGACCCCTTCCTAGACCACTCTGACACAGAGGCCCTACCATTAATACATATATAGCAGACAACTACCTAGACCACTATGACACAGAGCCCCTACCATTAATACATTTATAACAGGCCACTGCCTAGACCACTCTAACACAGAGGCCCTACCATTAATACATATATTTCAGATTACTACCGAAACCAACCTGACACAGATGCTCTACCAATAATACATATATAGCAGACCACTACCTAGACCACTCTGAAACAGAGGTCGTACCATTAATACATATATAGCAGACAACTGCCTAGACCACCCTGACACAGAGGCCCTACCATTAATACATATATAGCAGACCTCTACTTAGACCATTCTGACACAGAGGCCCCACCATTAATACATAGCAAGCAGACCACTTCCTAGACCACTCTGACCCAGAGCCCCTACCATTTAAACATATATACAGCATGCCAATGCCTAGGCCACCCTGACACAGAAGCCCTACCATCAATACATATATAACAGGCCACTGCCAAGACCACTCTGACACAGACGCCCTACCATTAATACATATAAAGCAGACCACTACCTATACCACTCTGACACAGAGGCCCTACCATTAATACATATATAGCAGACAACTATCTAGACCACTCTGTCACAGAGCCCCTACCATTAATACATATATAGCAGACCATTGCCTAGACCACACTGACACAGAGGCCATAACATTAAAAAATATATAGCAAACCACTACTTAGACCACTCTGACACAGAGGCCCTACCATTAAAACATATATTGCAGACCACTCTGACACAGAGGCCCTACCATTAGTACATATAGCAGACCACTCTGACACAGAAGCCCTACAATTAATACTTATATTGCAGACCACTCTGACACAGATACCCTACGATTAATACATATATAGTAGACCCCTGCCTAGACCACTCTGACAGAGGCAATATCATTAATACATATATAGCATATTACTACCGAGACCAACCTGACACAGATGCTCTACCAATAATACATATATAGCAGACCACTACCTAGACCACTCTGAAACAGAGGTCGTACTATTAATACATATATAGCAGGGAACTGCCCAGACCACCCTGACGAAGAGGCCCTACCAATAATACATATATAGCAGACCTCTACTTAGACCATTCTGACACAGAGGCCCCACCATTAATACATATATAGCAGACCACTTACTAGACCACTCTGACACAGAGCCCCTACCATTAATACATATATAGCATGCCACTGCCTAGACCACCCTGACACAGAGGCCCTACTATCAATACATATATAGCAGACTACTGCCTAGACCACTCTGACACAGAGGCCCTACCATTAATACATATAAAGCAGACCACTACCTATACCACTCTGACACAGAGGCCCTACCATTAATACATATATAGAAGACCACTATCTAGACCACTCTGACACAGAGGTCCTAACATTAATACATATAAGCAGACCACTATCTAGACCACTTTGACACAGAGACCCTACCATTAATACATATATAGCAGACCACTGCCTAGACCACTCTAACACAGAGGCCCCACCATTAATACATAAATAGCAGACCACTTCCTCGACCATTCTGAAACAGAGGTCGTACCATTAATACATATAGAGCAGGCCATTGCATAGACCACCCTGACATAGAGGCCCTACCATCAATACATATATAGCAGACAACTACCTAGACCACTCTCACCCAGGGGCCCCACCATTGTTACATTTATATCAGACCACTGCCTAGACCACTCTGACAGAGAGGCCCTACCATTAATACATATATATTAGACCACTTCCTAGACCACTCTGACACAGAGGCCCTACCATTAATACATATATAGCAGACCACTACCTTGACCATTCTGACACAGAGGCATTACCATTAACACATATATATCAGACCACTACCAAGACCGTTCTGACACAGAGGCCCCACCATTAATACATCTATGGCATACAACTGCCTATATAGCTAGACCACTCTGGCACAGAGACCTTACCATTAATACATATACAGAAGACCACTGCTTAGACCACTCTGACACAGAGGCCCTACCATTAATACATATATAGTAGACCACTACCTAGACCATTCTGACACAGAGGCACTACCATTAATACATATATATCAGACAAACTAACTAGACCACTCTGACACAGAAGCCCTACAATTAATACTTATATTGCAGACCACTCTGACACAGATACCCTACGATTAATACATATATAGCATGCCACTCCGTAGACCACTCTGACACAGAGACCACTCCCTTGACCACTCTGACACAGATGCCCCACCATTAATACATATATAGCAGACCACTTCCTAGACAAATCTGACACAGAGCCCCTACCATTAATACATATATAGCAGACCACTGCCTAGACCGCTCTGACACAGAGGCCCCACCATTAATACATATACAGCAGAATATATCAGACCACTACCAAGACCATTCTGACACAGAGGAACTACCATTAATACGTATATAGCAGACCGGTCTGACACAGAGACCCTACCATTAATACATATACAGAAGACCACTGCTTAGACCACTCTGACACAGAGGCCCTACCATTAAAACATATATAGCATACCACTACCTGTACCACTCTGACACAGAGGCTCCACCATTAATTCATATATAGCAGACAACTTCCTAGACCACTCTGACACAGAGGCCCTACCTTTAATGCATATATAGCAGACCACTACCTAGACCACTCTAACACAGAGGCCCTACCATTAATACATATATAGCAGATTACTACCGAGACCAACCTGACACAGATGCTCTACCATTAATACATATATAGCAGGCAACTGCCTAGACCACCCTGACACAGAGACCCTGCCATTAATACATATATAGCAGACCTGTACCAAGACCATTCTGACACAGAGTCCCCACCATTAATACATACATAGCAGACCACTTCCCAGACCACTCCGACACAGAGCCCCTACCATTAATACATATATAGCATGCCACTGCCTAGACCACGCTGACACAGAGGCCCTACCATCAATACATATATAGCAGACCACTGCCTAGACCACTCTGACACAGAGGCCCTACCATTAAAACATATATTGCAGACCACTCTGACACAGAGGCCCTACCATTAGTACATATAGCAGACCACTCTGACACAGAAGCCCTACAATTAATACTTATATTGCAGACCACTCTGACACAGATACCCTACGATTAATACATATATAGCAGACCACTACCTAGACCATTCTGACACAGAGGCACTACCATTAATACATATATATCAGACCACTAACTAGACCACTCTGATACAGAAGCCCTACAATTAATACTTATATTGCAGACCACTCTGACAAAGATACCCTACGATTAATACATATATAGCATGCCACTGCGTAGACCACTCTGACACAGAGGCCCTACCATCAATACATATATAGCAGACCACTCCCTTGACCACTCTGACACAGATGCCCCACCATTAATACATTTATAGCAGACCACTTCCTAGACCACTCTGACACAGAGCCCCTACCATTAATACATATATAGCAGACCACTGCCTAGACCGCTCTGACACAGAGGCCCCACCATTAATACATATATCGCAGAATATATCAGACCACTACCAAGACCATTCTGACACAGAGGAACTACCATTAATACATATATAGTAGACCGCTCTGACACAGAGACCCTACCATTAATACATATATAGCAGACCACTACCTAGACCATTCTGACACATAGGCCCCACCATTAATACATCTATAGCATACAACTGCCTATATAGCTAGACCACTCTGGCACAGAGCCCTTACCACTAATACATATACAGAAGACCACTGCTTAGACCACTCTGACACAGAGGCCCTACCATTAAAACATATATAGCATACCACTACCTGTACCACTCTGACACAGAGGCTCCACCATTAATTCATATATAGCAGACAACTTCCTAGACCACTCTGACACAGAGGCCCTACCTTTAATACATATATAGCAGACCACTACCTAGACCACTCTGACACAGAGCCCCTACCATTAATATATATATAGCAGGCCACTGCCTAGACCACTCTAACACAGAGGCCCTACCCTTAATACATACTACCGAGACCAACCTGACACAGATGCTGTACCAATAATACATATATAGCAGACCACTATCTAGACCACTATGAAACAGAGGTCGTACCATTAATACATATATAGCAGGCAACTGCCTAGACCACCCTGACACATAGACCCTACCATTAATACATATATAGCAGACCTCTACCAAGACCATTCTGACACATAGTCCCCACGATTAATGCATACATAACAGACCACTTCCCAGACCACTCTGACACAGAGCCCCTACCATTAATACATATATAGCATGCCAATGCCTAGACCACGCTCACACAGAGGCCCTACCATCAATACATATATAGCAGACCACTGCCTAGACCACTATGACACAGAGGCCCTACCATTAATACATATAAAGCAGACAACTACCTATACCACTCTGACTCAGAAGCCCTACCATTAATACATATATAGCAGACCACTATCAAGACCACTCTGACACAGAGGCCCTACCATTAATACATATATAGAAGACCACTGCCTAGACCACTCTGACAATGAGGCCATACTATTAAAACATATAGCAGACCACTACCTAGACCACTCTGACATAGAGGCACTACCATTAATACATATATAGCAGACCGCTCTGACACAGAGACCCTACCATTAATACATATATAGCAGACCACTACCAAGACCATTCTGACACAGAGGCCCCACAATTAATACATCTATAGCATACAACTGCCTATGTAGCTAGACCACTCTGGCACCTTACCATTAATATATATACAGAAGACCACTGCTTAGACCATTCTGACACAGAGGACCTACCATTAATACATATATAGCAGACCACTGCCTAAACCACTTTGACACAGAGGCTCCATCATTAATTCATATATAGCAGACCCCTGCCTAGACCACTCTGACACAGAGGCCCTAACTTTAATACATATATAGCAGATCACTACCTTGACCACTCTGACACAGAGCCCCTACCATTAATACATATATAGCAGGCCACTGCCTAGACCACTCTAACACAGAGGCCCTACCATTAATACATATATAGCAGATTACTACCGAGACCAACCTGACACAGATGCTCTACCAATAATACATATATAGCAGACCAATACCTAGACCACTCTGAAACAGAGGTTGTACCATTAATACATATATAGCAGGCAACTGCCTAGACCACCCTGACACAGAGGCCCTACCATTAATACATATATAGCAGACCTCTACCTAGACCATTCTGACACAGATGCCCCACCATTAATACAGACCATTCTAACACAGTGACCCTACCATTAATACATATTTAGCAGACCACTACCTAGACCACTCTGACACAGATGACCTACTATTAATACATATATAGCAGACCACTGTTATACAGAGGCCCTACCATTAATACATATATAGCAGACCACTACCTAGACCACTCTGACACAGAGGCCCTACCAATAATACATATATAGTCGACCAATCTGACACAGAGGCCCTACCATTTATACATATATAGCAGATCACTGCCAACACCACTCTGACACAGAGGCCCTAGTATTAATACATATATGTCAGACCACATTCACACAGAGGCTCTTCCATTAATACATATATCGCATACCACTGCCGAGACCATTCTGACACAGACGCACTACGATTAATTTATGTATAGCAGACCAATACCAAGACCACTCTGACAAAGAGGCCCCACCATTGATATATATCAGACCACTGCCTAGACCACTCTGACACAGAGGCCCAACCATTAATACATCTATAGCAGACCACTGCCTGGACCACTCTAAAACAGAGCCCCTCCCATTAATATATATGTAGCAGACCACTACCTAGACCACTCTGACACAGAGGCCATACCATTAATACATATATAGACCACTGCCTAGACCACTCTAACAGTGAGGCCATACCATTAAAACATATATAGCAGACCACTACCGAGACCACTCTGACACAGAGGCCACATTATTGATACATATATATCAGACCACTGCCTAGACCACTCTGACTCAGAGGCCCTACCATTAATACATATATAGCAGACCACTGCCTAGACCACTCTAAAACAGAGGCCCTCGCATTAATACATATGTAGCAGACTACTACCTAGACCACTCTGACAAAGAGGCCATACCATTAATACATATATAGACCACTGCCTAGACCACTCTGACAATGAGGCCATACCATTAAAACATATATAGCTGACCATTACCTAGACCATTCTGACACAGAGGCCCCACCATTAATACATATATAGCAGACCACTTCCCAGACCACTCCGACACAGAGCCCTTACCATTAATACATATATAGCATGCCACTGCCTAGACCACCCTAACACAGAGGCCCTACCATCAATACATATACAGCAGACCACTGCCTAGACCACTCTGACACAGACGCCCTACCATTAATACATATATAGCAGACCTCTACCTAGACCATTCTGACACAGATGCCCCACCATTAATACAGACCATTCTAACACAGTGACCCTACCATTAATACATATTTAGCAGACCACTACCTAGACCACTCTGACACAGATGACCTACAATTAATACATATATAGCAGACCACTGTTATACAGAGGCCCTACCATTAATACATATATAGCAGACCACTACCGAGACCACTCTGACACAGAGGCCCTACCAATAATACATATATAGTCGACCAATCTGACACAGAGGCCCTACCATTTATACATATATAGCAGATCACTGCCAACACCACTCTGACACAGAGGCCCTAGTATTAATAGATATATAGCAGACCACACTGACACAGAGGCTCTTCCATTAATACATATTTAGCAGATCACTACCTAGACCACTCTGACACAGAGCCATTACCATTAATACATATATAGCAGACCATTCTAACACAGAGGCCCTACCATTAATACATATTTAGCAGACCACTACCTAGACCACTCTGACACAGAGCCATTACCATTAATACATATATAGCACACCACTGCCTAGACCACTCTAACACAGAGGCTACACCATTAAGACATAAATAGCAGACCACTTCCTCGACCATTCTGAAACAGAGGTCGCAGCATTAATACATAAAGAACAGGCCATTGCATAGACCACTCTGAGGCAGAGGCCCCACCATTTATACATATATAGCAGACAACTTCCTAGACCACTCTGACACATAGCCCCTACCATTAATACATATATATTGCAGACCACTGCCTAGACAACTCTGACGCAGAGGCCACTCCATTAATACATATATAGCAGATCACTACCTATACCACTCTCACGCAGAGGCTCTACCATCAATACATATATAGCAGACCACTACCTAGACCCCACACAGAGGCCCTACAATCAATACATATATAGCAGACCACTCCCTTGACCAGTCTGACACCGTGGCCCCACCATTAATACATATATAGCAGACCACTTCGTAGACCACTCTGACACAGAGCCCCTACCATTAATACAAATAAAGCAGACCACTGCCTAGACCGCTCTGACACAGAGGCCCCACCATTAATACATTTACAGCACATCGCTACCTATATCACTCTCACAAAGAGGCCCCACCATTAATAGATATATAGCAGATCCCTGCCTAGACCACTCTGACACAGAGGCTCTACCATTAATACATATATAGCAGACCATTGCCTGGACTATTCTGACACAGGCACTACCATTAATACATATACATCAGACCACTACCTAGACCACTCTGACAAAGAGGCCCCACCATTAATACAAATATAGCATACCACCGACTATACCACTCTGACACAGAGCCCTTACCATAAATACATATAAAACAGACTACTGCCTAGACCACTATGACACAGAGGCCCTACCATTAATACATATATAGCAGACCAATACCTATACCACTCTGACAGAGGCCCCACCATTAATACATATTTAGCAGACCCCTGCCTAGACCACTCCGACACAGAGGCCCTACCATTAATACATATATAGCAGACCACTACCTAGACCACTCTGACACAGAGCCCCTACCATAAATACATATATTGCAGACCACTATCTAGACCACTCTGACACAGAGTTCCCACCATTGATACATATATATCAGAGAACTGCCCAGACCACTCTGAAAAAGAAGCCCTACCATTAATACATATGTAGCAGACCACTACCTTGACCACTCTGACACAGAGGCCCTACCATTAATACATATAGAGAAGTCCATTGCCTAGACCACTGTGACACAAAGGCCATACCATTACAAAATACATAGCAGACCACTACCTAGAACACTCTGACACAGAGACCCTACCATTAATACATATATAGCAGACCACTGCCTAGACCACTCTGACACACAGGCCATACTATTAAAACATATATAGCAGACCACTCTGACACAGAGGCCCTACCATTAGTACATATATATATCAGACCACTCTGACACAGAAGCCCTACAATTAATACATATATAGCAGACCACCCTGACACAGAGGCCCAACCATTAATACAAATATAGCAGACCACTTCCTAGACCACTCTGGCACAGAACCCTTACCACTAATACATATACAGAAGACCACTGCTTAGACCACTCTGACACAGAGGCCCTACCGTTAAAACATATATAGCATACCACTACCTGTACCACTCTGACACAGAGGCTCCACCATTAATTCATATATAGCAGACAACTTCCTAGACCACTCTGACACAGAGGCCCTACCTTTAATACATATATAGCAGACCACTACCTAGACCACTCTGACACAGAGCCCCTACCATAAATACATATATAGCAGGCCACTGCCTAGACCACTCTAACACAGAGCCCCTACCATTAATACATATATAGCAGATTACTACCGAGACCAACCTGACACAGATGCTCTACCAATAATACATATATAGCAGACAACTACCTAGACCAGTCTGAAACAGAGGTCGTACCATTAATACATATATTGCAGGCAACTGCCTAGACCACCCTGACACAGAGACCCTACCATTAATACATATATAGCAGACCTCTACCAAGACCATTCTGACACAGAGTCCCCACCATTAATGCATACATAGCAGACCACTTCCCAGACCACTCCGACACAGAGCCCCTACCATTAATACATATATAGCATGCCACTGCCTAGACCACGCTGACACAGAGGCCCTACCATCAATACATATATAGCAGACCACTGCCTAGACCACTCTGACACAGAGGCCCTACCATTAGTACATATAGCAGACCACTCTGACACAGAAGCCCTACAATTAATACTTATATTGCAGACTACTCTGACACAGATACCCTACGATTAATACATATATAGCAGACCACTACCTAGACCATTCTGACACAGAGGCACTACCATTAATACATATATATCAGACCACTAACTAGACCACTCTGACACAGAAGACCTACAATTAATACTTATATTGCAGACCACTCTGACACAGATACCCTACGATTAATACATATATAGCATGCCACTGCGTAGACCACTCTGACACAGAGGCCCTACCATCAATACATATATAGCAGACCACTCCCTTGACCACTCTGACACAGATGCCCCACCATTAATACATATATAGCAGACCACTTCCTCGACCATTCTGAAACAGAGGCCCCACCATTAATACATAAAGAACAGGCCATTGCATAGACCACTCTGAGGCAGAGGCCCCACCATTTATACATATATAGCAGACAACTTCCTAGACCACTCTGACACATAGCCCCTACCATTAATACATATATATTGCAGACCACTGCCTAGACAACTCTGACGCAGAGGCCACTCCATTAATACATATATAGCAGATCACTACCTATACCACTCTCACGCAGAGGCTCTACCATCAATACATATATAGCAGACCACTACCTAGACCCCACACAGAGGCCCTACAATCAATACATATATAGCAGACCACTCCCTTGACCAGTCTGACACCGTGGCCCCACCATTAATACATATATAGCAGACCACTTCGTAGACCACTCTGACACAGAGCCCCTACCATTAATACAAATAAAGCAGACCACTGCCTAGACCGCTCTGACACAGAGGCCCCACCATTAATACATTTACAGCACATCGCTACCTATATCACTCTCACAAAGAGGCCCCACCATTAATAGATATATAGCAGATCCCTGCCTAGACCACTCTGACACAGAGGCTCTACCATTAATACATATATAGCAGACCATTGCCTGGACTATTCTGACACAGGCACTACCATTAATACATATACATCAGACCACTACCTAGACCACTCTGACAAAGAGGCCCCACCATTAATACAAATATAGCATACCACCGACTATACCACTCTGACACAGAGCCCTTACCATAAATACATATAAAACAGACTACTGCCTAGACCACTATGACACAGAGGCCCTACCATTAATACATATATAGCAGACCAATACCTATACCACTCTGACAGAGGCCCCACCATTAATACATATTTAGCAGACCCCTGCCTAGACCACTCCGACACAGAGGCCCTACCATTAATACATATATAGCAGACCACTACCTAGACCACTCTGACACAGAGCCCCTACCATAAATACATATATTGCAGACCACTATCTAGACCACTCTGACACAGAGTTCCCACCATTGATACATATATATCAGAGAACTGCCCAGACCACTCTGAAAAAGAAGCCCTACCATTAATACATATGTAGCAGACCACTACCTTGACCACTCTGACACAGAGGCCCTACCATTAATACATATAGAGAAGTCCATTGCCTAGACCACTGTGACACAAAGGCCATACCATTAAAAAATACATAGCAGACCACTACCTAGAACACTCTGACACAGAGACCCTACCATTAATACATATATAGCAGACCACTGCCTAGACCACTCTGACACACAGGCCATACTATTAAAACATATATAGCAGACCACTCTGACACAGAGGCCCTACCATTAGTACATATATATATCAGACCACTCTGACACAGAAGCCCTACAATTAATACATATATAGCAGACCACCCTGACACAGAGGCCCAACCATTAATACAAATATAGCAGACCACTTCCTAGACCACTCTGGCACAGAACCCTTACCACTAATACATATACAGAAGACCACTGCTTAGACCACTCTGACACAGAGGCCCTACCGTTAAAACATATATAGCATACCACTACCTGTACCACTCTGACACAGAGGCTCCACCATTAATTCATATATAGCAGACAACTTCCTAGACCACTCTGACACAGAGGCCCTACCTTTAATACATATATAGCAGACCACTACCTAGACCACTCTGACACAGAGCCCCTACCATAAATACATATATAGCAGGCCACTGCCTAGACCACTCTAACACAGAGCCCCTACCATTAATACATATATAGCAGATTACTACCGAGACCAACCTGACACAGATGCTCTACCAATAATACATATATAGCAGACAACTACCTAGACCAGTCTGAAACAGAGGTCGTACCATTAATACATATATTGCAGGCAACTGCCTAGACCACCCTGACACAGAGACCCTACCATTAATACATATATAGCAGACCTCTACCAAGACCATTCTGACACAGAGTCCCCACCATTAATGCATACATAGCAGACCACTTCCCAGACCACTCCGACACAGAGCCCCTACCATTAATACATATATAGCATGCCACTGCCTAGACCACGCTGACACAGAGGCCCTACCATCAATACATATATAGCAGACCACTGCCTAGACCACTCTGACACAGAGGCCCTACCATTAGTACATATAGCAGACCACTCTGACACAGAAGCCCTACAATTAATACTTATATTGCAGACTACTCTGACACAGATACCCTACGATTAATACATATATAGCAGACCACTACCTAGACCATTCTGACACAGAGGCACTACCATTAATACATATATATCAGACCACTAACTAGACCACTCTGACACAGAAGACCTACAATTAATACTTATATTGCAGACCACTCTGACACAGATACCCTACGATTAATACATATATAGCATGCCACTGCGTAGACCACTCTGACACAGAGGCCCTACCATCAATACATATATAGCAGACCACTCCCTTGACCACTCTGACACAGATGCCCCACCATTAATACATATATAGCAGACCACTTCCTAGACCACTCTGACACAGAGCCCCTACCATTAATACATATATAGCAGACCACTACCTTGACCACTCTGACACAGAGGCCCTACCATTAATACATATAGAGAAGTCCATTGCCTAGACCACTGTGACACAAAGGCCATACCATTAAAAAATACATAGCAGACCACTACCTAGAACACTCTGACACAGAGACCCTACCATTAATACATATATAGCAGACCACTGCCTAGACCACTCTGACACACAGGCCATACTATTAAAACATATATAGCAGACCACTCTGACACAGAGGCCCTACCATTAGTACATATATATATCAGACCACTCTGACACAGAAGCCCTACAATTAATACATATATAGCAGACCACCCTGACACAGAGGCCCAACCATTAATACAAATATAGCAGACCACTTCCTAGACCACTCTGGCACAGAACCCTTACCACTAATACATATACAGAAGACCACTGCTTAGACCACTCTGACACAGAGGCCCTACCGTTAAAACATATATAGCATACCACTACCTGTACCACTCTGACACAGAGGCTCCACCATTAATTCATATATAGCAGACAACTTCCTAGACCACTCTGACACAGAGGCCCTACCTTTAATACATATATAGCAGACCACTACCTAGACCACTCTGACACAGAGCCCCTACCATTAATACATATATAGCAGGCCACTGCCTAGACCACTCTAACACAGAGGCCCTACCATTAAAACATATATAGCAGATTACTACCGAGACCAACCTGACACAGATGCTCTACCAATAATACATATATAGCAGACAACTACCTAGACCAGTCTGAAACAGAGGTCGTACCATTAATACATATATAGCAGGCAACTGCCTAGACCACCCTGACACAGACACCCTACCATTAATACATATATAGCAGACCTCTACCAAGACCATTCTGACACAGAGTCCCCACCATTAATGCATACATAGCAGACCACTTCCCAGACCACTCCGACACAGAGCCCCTACCATTAATACATATATAGCATGCCACTGCCTAGACCACGCTGACACAGAGGCCCCACCATCAATACATATATAGCAGACCACTGCCTAGACCACTCTGACACAGAGGCCCTACCATTAGTACATATAGCAGACCACTCTGACACAGAAGCCCTACAATTAATACTTATATTGCAGACTACTCTGACACAGATACCCTACGATTAATACATATATAGCAGAGCACTACCTAGACCATTCTGACACAGAGGCACTACCATTAATACATATATATCAGACCACTAACTAGACCACTCTGACACAGAAGACCTACAATTAATACTTATATTGCAGACCACTCTGACACAGATACCCTACGATTAATACATATATAGCATGCCACTGCGTAGACCACTCTGACACAGAGGCCCTACCATCAATACATATATAGCAGACCACTCCCTTGACCACTCTGACACAGATGCCCCACCATTAATACATATATAGCAGACCACTTCCTAGACCACTCTGACACAGAGCCCCTACCATTAATACATATATAGCAGACCACTGCCTAGACCGCTCTGACACAGAGGCCCCACCATTAATACATATACAGCAGAATATATCAGACCACTACCAATACCATTCTGACACAGAGGAACTACCATTAATACATATATTGCAGACCGCTCTGACACAGAGACCCTACCATTAATACATATATATCAGACCACTACCTAGACCATTCTGACACATAGGCCCCACCATTAATACATCTATAGCATACAACAAACCTATATAGCTAGACCACTCTGGCACAGAGCCCTTACCACTAATACATATACAGAAGACCACTGCTTAGACCACTCTGACAAAGAGGCCGTACCATTAAAACATATATAGCATACCACTACCTGTACCACTCTGACACAGAGGCTCCACCATTAATTCATATATAGCAGACAACTTCCTAGACCACTCTGACACAGAGGCCCTACCTTTAATACATATATAGCAGACAACTACCTAGACCACTCTGACACATAGCCCCTACCATTAATATATATATAGCAGGCCACTGCCTAGACCACTCTAACACAGAGGCCCTACCATTAATACATATATAGCAGATTATTACCGAGACCAACCTGACACAGATGCTCTACCAACAATACATATATAGCAGACCACTACCTATACCACTCTGAAACAGAGGTCGTACCATTAATACATATATAGCAGGCAACTGCCTAGACCACCCTGACACAGAGACCCTACCATTAATACATATATAGCAGACCTCTACCAAGACCATTCTGACACAGAGTCCCCACCATTAATGCATACATAGCAGACCACTTCCCAGACCACTGTGACACAGAGCCCCTACCATTAATACATATATAGCATGCCACTGCCTAGACCACTCTGACACAGAGGCCCTAACTTTAAGACATATATAGCAGATCACTACCTTGACCACTCTGACACAGAGCCCCTACCATTAATACATATATAGCAGATTACTACCGAGAACACCTGACACAGATGCTCTACCAATAATACATATATAGCAGACCACTACCAAGACCACTCTGAAACATAGGTTGTACCATTAATACAGATATAGCAGGCAACTGCCTAGACCACCCTGACACAGAGGCCCTACCATTAATACATATATAGCAGACCTCTACCTAGACCATTCTGACACAGATGCCCAACCATTAATACAGACCATTCTAACACAGTGACCCTACCATTAATACATATTTAGCAGACCACTACCTAGACCACTCTGACACAGATGACCTACTATTAATACATATATAGCAGACCAATACATATATAGCAGACCACTACATAGACCACTCTGACACAGAGGCCCTACCAATAATACATATATAGTAGACCAATCTGACACAGAGACCCTACCATTTATACATATATAGCAGATCACTGCCATCACCACTCTGACACAGAGGCTCTTCCATTAATACATATATCGCATGCCACTGCCGAGACCATTCTGACACAGATGCACTACGATTAATTTATGTATAGCAGACCACTACCAAGACCACTCTGACAAAGAGGCCCCACCATTGATATATATCAGACCACTGCCTAGACCACTCTGACATAAAGGCCCAACCATTAATATATCTATAGCAGACCACTGCCTGGACCACTCTAAAACAGAGGCCCTCCCATTAATACATATGTAGCAGACCACTACCTAGACCACTCTGACACAGAGGCCATACCATTAATACATATATAGACCACTGCCTAGACCACTCTAACAGTGAGGCCATAGCATTAAAACATATATAGCAGACCACTACCGAGACCACTCTGACACAGAGGCCACACCATTGATACATATATATCAGACCACTGCCTAGACCACTCTGACTCAGAGGCCCTACCATTAATACATATATAGCAGACCACTGCCTAGACCACTCTAAAACAGAGGCCCTCGCATTAATACATATGTAGCAGACTACTACCTAGACCACTCTGACACAGAGGCCATACCATTAATACATATATAGACCACTGCCTAGACGACTCTGACAATGAGGCCATACCATTAAAACATATATAGCAGACCACTACCTAGACCATTCTGACACAGAGGCCCCACCATTAATACATATATAGCAGACCACTTCCCAGACCACTCTGACACAGAGCCCTTACCATCAATACATATATAGCATGCCACTGCCTAGACCACCCTGACACAGAGGCCCTACCATCAATACATATACAGCAGACCACTGCCTAGACCACTCTGACACAGAGGCCCTACTATTAATACATATAAAGCAGACCACTTCCTATACCACTCTGACACAGAGGCCCTACCATTAATAGATATATAGCAGACCACTATCTAGACCACTCTGACACAGAGCCCTTACCATTAATACATATATAGCAGACTATTCTAACACAGAGGCCCTACCATTAATACATATTTAGCAGACCACTACCTAGACCACTCTGACAGAGGTGCACCATTAATACATATATAGCAAACCACTAATTAGACCACTCTGACACAGAGGCCCTACTATTAATACA
This sequence comes from Limnoperna fortunei, assembly GCA_944474755.1. Taxonomy (NCBI): domain Eukaryota; kingdom Metazoa; phylum Mollusca; class Bivalvia; order Mytilida; family Modiolidae; genus Limnoperna; species Limnoperna fortunei. The sequence goes on along the minus strand of OX104119.1, from coordinate 73,434,695 downwards.
TATATAGCCGACAACTTCCTAGACCACTCTGACACATAGCCCCTACCATTAATACATATATATTGCAGACCACTGCCTAGACCACTCTGACGCAGAGGCCACTCCATTAATACACATATAGCAGATTACTACCTATACCACTCTCACACAGAGGCTCTACCATTAATACATATATAGCAGACAACTACCTAGACCACTCTCACACAGAGGCCCCACCATTGTTACATTTATATCAGACCACTGCCTAGACCACTCTGACACAGAGGCCCTACCATTAATACATATATATTAGACCACTGCCTAGACCACTCTGACACAGAGGCCCTACCATTAATACATATATAGCAGACCACTACCTAGACCATTCTGACACAGAGGCACTACCATTAACACACATATATCAGACCACTACCAAGACCATTCTGACACAGAGGCCCCACCAATAATACATCTATATCATACAACTGCCTATATAGCTAGACCACTCTGGCACAAAGCCCTTACCATTAATACATATACAGAAGACCACTGCTTAGATCACTCTGACAAGAGGCCCTACCATTAATACATATATAGCAGACCTCTACCTATACCACTCTGACACAGAGGCTCCACCATTAATTCATATATTGCAGACCCTTCCTAGACCACTCTGACACAGAGGCCCTACCATTAATACATATATAGCAGACCACTACCTAGACCACTCTGACACAGAGCCCCGACCATTAATACATTAATAACAGGCCACTGCCTAGACCACTCTAACACAGAGGCCCTACGATTAATACATATATAGCAGATTACTACCGAGACCAACCTGACACAGATGCTCTACCAATAATACATATATAGCAGACCACTACCTAGACCACTCTGAAACAGAGGTCGTACCATTAATACATATATAGCAGACAACTGCCTAGACCACCCTGACACAGAGGCCCTACCATTAATACATATATAGCAGACCTCTCCTTAGACCATTCTGACACAGAGGCCCCACCATTAATATATTTATAGCAGACCACTTCCTAGACCACTCTGACACAGAGCCCATACCATTAATACATATATAGCATGCCACTGCCTATGGCATCCTGACACAGAGGCCCTACCATCAATACATATATAGCAGACACTGCCAAGACCACTCTGACACAGAGGCCCTACCATTAATACATATAAAGCAGACCACTACCTATACCACTCTGACACAGAGCCCCTACCATTAATACATATATAGCACACCACTATCTAGACCACTCTGACACAGAGTCCCTACCATTAATAGATATATAGAAGACCACTGCCTAGACCACTCTAACACAGAGGCTAAACCATTAATACATAAATAGCAGACCACTTCCTCGACCATTCTGAAACAGAGGTCGCACCATTAATACATATAGAACAGGCCATTGCATAGACCACTCTGAGGCAGAGGCTCCACCATTAATTCATATATTGCAGACCCTTCCTAGACCACTCTGACACAGAGGCCCTACCATTAATACATATATAGCAGACCACTACCTAGACCACTCTGACACAGAGCCCCGACCATTAATACATTAATAACAGGCCACTGCCTAGACCACTCTAACACAGAGGCCCTACGATTAATACATATATAGCAGATTACTACCGAGACCAACCTGACACAGATGCTCTACCAATAATACATATATAGCAGACCACTACCTAGACCACTCTGAAACAGAGGTCGTACCATTAATACATATATAGCAGACAACTGCCTAGACCACCCTGACACAGAGGCCCTACCATTAATACATATATAGCAGACCTCTCCTTAGACCATTCTGACACAGAGGCCCCACCATTAATATATTTATAGCAGACCACTTCCTAGACCACTCTGACACAGAGCCCATACCATTAATACATATATAGCATGCCACTGCCTATGGCATCCTGACACAGAGGCCCTACCATCAATACATATATAGCAGACACTGCCAAGACCACTCTGACACAGAGGCCCTACCATTAATACATATAAAGCAGACCACTACCTATACCACTCTGACACAGAGCCCCTACCATTAATACATATATAGCACACCACTATCTAGACCACTCTGACACAGAGTCCCTACCATTAATAGATATATAGAAGACCACTGCCTAGACCACTCTAACACAGAGGCTAAACCATTAATACATAAATAGCAGACCACTTCCTCGACCATTCTGAAACAGAGGTCGCACCATTAATACATATAGAACAGGCCATTGCATAGACCACTCTGAGGCAGAGGCCCCACCATTTATACATATGTAGCAGACAACTTCCTAGACCACTCTGACACATAACCCCTACCATTAATACATATATATTGCAGACCACTGCCTAGACCACTCTGACGCAGAGGCCACTCCATTAATACACATATAGCAGATCACTACCTATACCACTCTCACGCAGAGGCTCTACCATCAATACAAATATAGCAGACCACTACATTGACAAGTCTGACACGGTAGCCCCACCATTAATACATATATAGCAGACCACTTCGTAGACCACTCTGACACAGAGCCCCTACCATTAATACATATATAGCAGACCAATACCTATACCACTCTGACAGAGGCCCCACCATTAATACATATTTAGCAGACCCCTGCCTAGACAACTCTGACACAGAGGCCCTACCATTAATACATATATAGCAGACAACTACCTAGACCACTCTGACACAGAGCCCCTACCATAAATACATATATAGCAGACCACTACCTATACCACTCTAACACAGAGGCCTTACCATTAATACATATATAGCAGACCCCTGCTAGAAAACCCTGACACAGTGGCCCTACCATTAATACATATATAGCAGACCACTACAAAGACAACTCTGACACAGAGGCCCTACCATTGATACATATATATCAGACCACTGCCCAGACCACTCTGACACAGAAGCCCTACCATTAGTACATATGTAGCAGACCACTACCTAGACCACTATGACACAGAGGCAATACCATTAAAAAATATATAGCAGGTCACTACCTAGACCACTCTGACACAGAGACCATACCATTAATACATATATAGCAGACCACTGACTAGACCACACTGACACAGTGGCCATACCATTAAAACATATATAGCAGACCTCTCTGACACAGAGACCCTACCATTAGTACATATATAGCAGACAACTCTGACACAGAAGCCCTACAATTAATACTTATATAGCAGACCACCCTGACACAGATACCCTACCATTAATACATATATAGCAGACTATACCTAGACCATTCTGACACAGAGGCACTACCATTAATACATATATATCAGACCACTGCCTAGACCACTTTGAAACAGAGGTTGTGCCATAAATGCATATATAGCAGGACACTGCATAGACAACGCTGACACAGAGGCCGTACCATCAATACATATATAGCAGACCAGTCCCTTGACCACTCTGACACAGAGGCCTCACCATTAATACAAATATAGCAGACCACTTCCTAGACCACTCTGACACAGAGCCACTACGATTAATATATATATTTTGCAGACCACTGCCTAGACCACTCTGACAAAGAGGACCCACCATTAATACAAATATAGCAGATCACTACCTATACCACTCTCACACAGAGGCCCTACCATTAATACGTATATAGTAGACCCCTGCTAGACCACCCTGACACAGAGGCTCTACCATTAATACATATGTATCAGACCACTACCTAGACCACTCTGACAGAGAGGCCCCACCATTGATACATATATAACAGACCACTGCCTAGACCACTCTGACACAGAGGCCCTGCCATTATTACATATATAGCGACGACGGCCTAGACCACTCCGAGACAGAGGCCCTCCCATTAATACATATGTAGGAGACCACTACCTAGATCACTCTGACACAGAGCCCCTACCATTAATACATATATAGCAGACCACTGCCTAGACCGCTCTTACACAGAGGCCCCACCATTAATACATATACAGCAGATCGCTACCTATACCACTCTCACAAAGAGGCCCCACCATTAATATATATATTGCAGACCCCTGCCTAGACCAATCTGACACAGAGGCTCTACCATTAATACATATATAGCAGACCATTACCTGGACCATTCTGACACAGAGGCGCTACCATTAATACATATACATCAGACCACTATCTAGACCACTCTGACAAGGAGGGCCCACCATTAATACATATATAGGATACCAACGACTATACCACTCTGACACAGAGCCCCTACCATAAATACATATATAACAGACTACTGCCTAGACCACTATGAAATAGAGGTCCTACCATTAATACATATACATAGCAGACCAATACCTATACCACTGTGACAGAGGCCCCACCATTAATACATATTTAGCAGACCCCTGCCTAGACCACTCTGACACAGATGCCCTACCATTAATACATATATAGCAGACCACTACCTAGACCACTATGACACAGAGCCCCTACCATAAATACATATATAACAGACCACTGCCTAGACCACTCTAACACAGAGGCCCTACCATTAATACATATATAGCAGACCACTGCTTAGACCACTCTGACACAGAGGACCCACCTTTGATACATATATATCAGACAACTGCCCAGACCACTCTGACAAAGACGCCCTACCATTAATACATATGTAGCAGACCACTCTGACACAGATGCCCTACCCTTAATACATATAGAGCAGACCATTGCCTAGACCACTCTGACGCAGGGGCCATACCATTAAAAAATGTATAGCAGACCACTACCTAAAACACTCTGACACTGAGACCCTACCATTAATACATATATAGCAGACCACTGCCTAGACCACTATGACACAGAGGCCATACCATTAAAACATATATAGCAGACCACTCTGACTCAGAGGCCCTACCATTAGTACATATATAGCAGACCACTCTGACACAGAAGCCCTACAATTAATACTTATATAGCAGACCACCCTCACACAGATGCCATACCATTAATACATATATAGCAGACCACTACCTAGACCATTCTGACACAGAGGCACTACCATTAACCATTAATACATATATATCAGACCACTACCTAGACCACTCTGACACAGAGTCCCCACTATTAATACATATATAGCAGACCACTTCCTAGGACATTCTGACACAGAGCCCTTACCATTAATACATATATATCAGACCACTGCCTAGACCACTCTGAAATAGAGGTTGTACCTTTAATGCATATATAGCAGGCCACTGCATAGACAACCCTGACACAGAGGCCCTACCATCAATACATATATAGCAGACCAGTCCCTTGACCACTCTGACACAGAGGCCCGACCATTAATACAAATATAGCAGGCCACTTCCTAGACCACTCTTACACAGAGCCCTTACCATTAATACATATATTGCAGACCACTGCCTAGACCACTCTGACAAAGAGGCCCAACCCTTAATACATATATAGCAAACCACCACCTATACCACTCTAACACAGAGGCCCCATCATTAATACATATATAGCAGACAACTACCGAGACCAACCTGATACAGAGGCCCTACCATTAGTACATATATATCAGACCTCTACCTAGACCACTCTGACACAGAGGCCCCACCATTAATATATATATATCAGACAACTTCCTAGACCACTCTTACACAGAGCCCTACCATTTAATACATAAATAGCATGCCACTGCCTAGACCACCCTGACAGAGAGGCCCTATCATCAATACATATTTAGCAGACCACTCCCTTGACCACTCTGACATAGTGGCCCCACCATTAATACATATATAGCAGACCACTTCGTAGACCACTCTGACACAGAGCCCCTACCATTAATACATATAAAGGTGACCACTGCCTAGACCGCTCTGAAACAGAGGCCCCACCATTAATACATATACAGCAGATCGCTACCTATACCACTCTCACAAAGAGGCCCCACCATTAATAGATATATAGCAGACCCCTGCCTAGACCACTCTGACAAAGAGGCCCCACCATTAATACATATAGCATACCACCGACTCTACCACTTTGACACAGAGCCCTTACCATAAATACATATATAACAGACTACTGCCTAGACCACTATGTCACAGAGGCCCTACCATTAATACATATATAGCATTCCAATACCTATACCACTCTGACAGAGGCCCCACCATTAATACATATATAGGAGACCCCTGCCTAGACCACTCTGAAACAGAGGCCCTACCATTAATACATATATAGCAGACCACTACCTAGACCACTCTGACACAGAGCCCGTACCATTAATACATATATAGCAGACCACTGCCTAGACCACTCTAACACAGAGGCCCTACCATTAATACATATATAGCAGACCACTACCTAGACCACTCTGACAAAGAGGCCCCACCATTAATACATATATAGCAGACCTCTTCCTCGACCATTCTGAAGCAGAGGTCGTACCATTAATACATATATAGCAGGCCAATGCATGGAACACCCTGACACAGAGGCCCTACCATCAATACATATAGCAGAAAACTACCTAGACCACTCTCACGCAGAGGCCCCACCATTAATACATATATAGCAGACCACTGCCTAGACCACTCTGACACAGAGGCCATACCATTAAAACATATATAGCAGACCACTCTGAAACAGAGGCCCTACCATTAGTACATATATAGCAGACCACTCTGACACAGAAGCCCTACAATTAATACTTATATAGCAGACCACCCTGACACAGATACCCTACCATTAATACATATATATCAGACCACTACCTAGACCACTCTGACACCGAGTCCCCACTATTAATACATATATAGCAGACCAATTCCTAGGACACTCTGACAAAGAGCCCTTACCATTAATACATGTATATCAGACCACTGCCTAGACCACTCTGAAACAGAGGTTGTACCATTAATGCATATATAGCCGGCCACTGCATAGACCACTCTGACACAGAGGCCCTACCATTATTACATATATAGCAGACGACGGCCTAGACCACTCCGAGGCAGAGGCCCTCCTATTAATACATATGTAGGAGACCACTACCTAGACCACTCTGTCACAGAGGCCCTACCATTAATACATATATAGCAGACCACTGCCTAGACCACTCTTACACAGAGGCCATACCATTAAAACATCTATAGCAGACCATTACCTAGACCACTCTGACACAGAGGCCCTACCATCAATACATATTTATCAGACCACTCCCTTGACCACTCTGACACAGTGGACCCACCATTAATACATATATAGCAGACCACTTCCTAGACTACTCTGACACAGAGCCCCTACCATTAATACATATATAGCTGACCACTGCCTAGACCGCTCTGACACAGAGGCCCCACCATTAATACATATACAGCAGATCGCTACCTATACCACTCTCACAAAGAGGCCCCACCATTAATAGATATATAGCAGACCCCTGCCTAGACCACTCTGACACAGAGGCTCTACCATTAATACATTTACATCAGACCACTACCTAGACCACTCTGACAAAGAGGCCCCACCATTAATACATATATAGCATACCACCGACTCTACCACTTTGACACAGAGCCCTTACCATAAATACATAATATAACAGACTACTGCCTAGACCACTATGTCACAGAGGCCCTACCATTAATACATATATAGCATTCCAATACCTATACCACTCTCACAGAGGCCCCACCATTAATACATATATAGGAGACCCCTGCCTAGACCACTCTGAAACAGAGGCCCTACCATTAATACATATATAGCAGACCACTACTTAGACCACTCTGACACAGAGCCCGTACCATTAATACATATATAGCAGACCACTGCCTAGACCACTCTAACACAGAGGCCCTACCATTAATACATATATAGCAGACCACTACCTAGACAACTCTGACAAAGAGGCCCCACCATTAATACATATATAGCAGACCTCTTCGTCGACCATTCTGAAGCAGAGGTCGTACCATTAATACATATATAGCAGGCCAATGCATAGAACACCCTGACACAGAGGCCCTACCATCAATACATATAGCAGAAATCTACCTAGACCACTCTCACGCAGAGGCCCCACCATTAATACATATATATGGAACCACTACCTAGACCACTCTGACACAAAGGCCCCACCATTAATACATATATAGCATACCACTGCCTATATAGCTAGACCACTCTGGCACAGAGCCCTTACCATTAATACATATATAGCAGACCACTACCTATACCACTCTGACACAGAGGCTTCACCATTAATACATGTATAGAAAACCCCTGCCTAGACCACTCTGACACAGAGCCCCTACCATTAATACATATATAGCAGACTATGCCTAGACAATTCTGACACAGAGGCACTACCATTAATACATATATATCAGACCAGAGGCCCCACCATTAATACATCTATAGCATGCAACTGCCTATATAGCTAGACTACTCAGGCACAGAGCCCTTACCATTAATACATATACAGAAGACCACTGCTTAGACCACTCTGACACAGAGGCCCAATCATTAATACATATATAGCAGACCACTACCTATACAACTCTGACACAGAGGCCTTACCATTAATTCATATAGCAGACCCCTGCCTAGACCATTCTGACACAGAGGACCTCCAATTAATACATATATAGCAGACCACTACCTAGACCACCCTGACACAGAGCCCCTACCATTAATACATAAATCGCAGACCACTGCCTAGGCCACTCTAACACAGAGGCCCTCTATTATTAATACATATATAGCAGACGACTACCTAGACCACTGTGAAACAGAGGTCCTACAATTAACGCATATATAGCAGACCACTGCATAGACCACCATGACACAGAGGCACTACCATCAACGAATAAAAAGCAGACCACTCCCTTGATTACTCTGACGTAGAGGCCCCACCATTAATACAAATATAACATACCACTTCTAGACCACTATCACACATAGCCCTACCATTAATACATATATTGCTGACCACTGCCTAGACCACTCTGACACAGAGGCCCCACCATTAACATATATATAGCAGATCACTACCTATACCACTCTCACACAGAGGCCCTACCATTAATACATATATAGTAGACCAATTCTTGACCACCCTGACTCAGGGGCTCTAACATTAATACATATATAGCAGACCACTCTGACACAGAGGCGCTACCATTGCTACATATATGTCATACCACTGCCTTGACCACTCTGACACAGAGGCCCTACCATTAATACATATGTACCAGACCACTACCTAGGCCACTCTGACACAGAGGCCCTACCATTAATACGTATATAGCAGACCAATGCCTAGACCACTCTGACAATGAGGCCATACAATTAAAACATATATAGTAGACCACTACCTAGACCACTCTGACACAGAGGCCCTACCATTAATACATATATATATGACCACTACCAAGACCATTCTGACACAGAGGCACTACCATTAATACATATATAGCAGACCGCTCTGACACAGAGACCCTACCATTAATTCATATATAGCAGACCACTACATAGACCATTCTGACACAGAGACCCTACCATTAATTCATATATAGCAGACCACTACCTAGACTATTCTGACACAGAGGCACTACCATTAATACATATACAGAAGACCACTGCTTAGACCACTCTGACACAGAGGCCCTACCATTAATACATATATAGCAGACTACTACCTATACCACTCTGACACATAGGCCCCACCATTAATTCATATATAGCAGACCCCGGCCTAGACCACTCCGACACAGAGGCAACACCATTATTACATATATAGCAGACCACTACCAAGACCACTCTGACACAGAGCCCCTACCATTATTACATATATTGCATGCCACGCCTAGACCACTCTAACACAGAGGCCTTACCATTAATAGATATAAAGCAAACCACTACCTATACCACTCTGTCACAGAGGCCCCACCATTAATACATATATAGCAGACCACTACCTAGACCACTCTGACATAGAGACCCTACCATTAATACATTTATTGCAGACCACTGCCTAGACCACTCTGACACAGAGGCCCTACCATTAATACATATATATGGAACCACTACCTAGACCACTCTGACACAGAGGCCCCACCATTAATACATATATAACAGACCAATGCCTAGACCACTCTGAAACAGAGGCCCTACCATTAATACATATGTAGGAGACTACTACCTATACCACTCTGACTCAGAGGCCCCACCATTAATACATATATAGCAGACCCCTGCCTAGATCACTCTGACACAGAGGCCCTACCATTAATACATATACAGCAGACAACTACCTAGCCAACTCTGACACAGAGGCCCCACCATTAATACATATATAGCAGACCACTTCCTCGACCATTCTGAAACAGAGGTCGTACCATTAAAACATATATAGCAGGCCAATTCATAGAACACTCTAACACAGAGGTCCTACCATTAATACATATAAAGAATACCACTACCTATACCACTCTGACACAGAGGCCCACCATTAATACATATATAGCAAAGCACTACCTAGACCATTCTGACACAGAGACCCTACCATTAATACATATATAGCAGACCACTACCTAGACCATTCTGACACAGAGGCACTACCATTAATACATATATATCAGACCACTACCAAGACCATTCTGACACAGAGGCCCCACAACTAATACATCTCTAGCATACAACTGCCTATATAGCTAGACAACTCTGGCATAGAGCCCTAACCATTAATACATATACAGAAGACCACTTCTTAGACCACTATGACAGAGAGGCCCTACCATTAATACATATACAGAAGACCACTTCTTAGACCACTCTGACACAAAGGCCTCACCATTTATTCGTATATAGCATACCATTACCTATAACACTCTGACACAGAGGCCCCACCATTAATACATATATGGCAGACAACTACCTAGACCACTCTAACACAGAGCCCTTACCATTAATACATATACTGCAGACCACTGCCTAGACCACTCTGACACAGAGGCCATACCATTAAAAAATATATAGCAGACAACTACCTAGACCACTCTGACACAGAGGCCCTAAAATTAATACATATATATGGAACCACTACCTAGACCACTCTGACACCGAGGCCTCACGATTAATACATATATAGCATACCACTGCCTATATGGATATACCAGGCACAGAGCCCTTACCATTAATACATATATAGACGACCACTGCTTAGACCACTCTGACACAGAGGCCCTACCATTAATACATATATAGCAGACCACTACTTATAAAACTCTGACACAATGGCCCCACCATTAATACATGTATAGCAGACCCCTGCCTAGACCACTCTGACACAGAGGCCCAACCATTAATACATATGTAGCAGACCACTACATCGACCACCATGACACAGAGGCCCTATCATCAATGCATATATAGCAGACAACTCCCTTGACCACTCTGACGTAGAGGCCCCACCATTAATACAAATATAGCAAACAACGTCTGGACCACTCTTACATAGATCCCCTACCATTAATACATTTATTGCAGACCACTGCATAGACCACTCTGACACAGAGGCCCCATCATTAATACATATATAGCAGATCACTACTTATACCACTCTCACACAGAGGCCCTACAATTAATACATATATAGTAGACCCCTGCTAGACCACCCTGAAACAGAGGCTCTACCATTAATACATATATAGCAGACCACTACCTAGACCACTCTGACACAGAGGCCCCTCCATTGATACATATATATCAGACCACTGCCTTGACCACTTTGACACAGAGGCCCCACCATTAATACATATATAGCAGACCACTAGCTAGACCACTCTGACACAGAGGCGCCACCATTGATACATATATATCAGACCACTGTGGGCCTCTGTGTCAGGGTGTTCTATGCATTGGTCTAGCTAGTGGTCTGATATATATGTATTTATGGTAGTGCCTCTGTGTCAGAATGGTCTAGGTAGTGGTCTGCTATATATGTATTAATGGTAGGGTATCTGTGTCAGGGTGGTCTGCTTTGTAGGTATTAATTGTAGGGCTTCTGTGTCAGAGTGGTCTGCTATATACGTACTAATTGTAGGGCCTCTGTATCAGACTACTCTGACACAGAGCCCCTACCATTAATACATATATTGCAGACCACTGCCTAGACCACTCTGACACAGAGGCCCCACCATTACTACATATATAGCAGATCACTACCTATACCATTCTCACACAGAGGCCTTACCGTTAATACATATATAGTAGACCCCTGATAGACCATCCTGACACCGAGGCTCTACTATTAATACACATATAGAAGACAACTACCTAGACCACTCTGAAAGAGAGGCCCCACCATTGATACATATATCAGACCACTGCCTAGACCACTCTGACACAGAGGCCATACCATTAATACATATACAGCAGACCGCTGCCCAGACCGCTCTTAAACAGAGACCCTCCCATTAATACACAAGTAGCAGACCACTAACCTAGACCACTCTGAAACAGAGGCCCTACCATTAATACATATATAGCAGAACACTGCCAAGACCACTCTGACAATGAGGCCACACCATTAAAAGATATATAGCAGACCACTACCTAGACCATACTGACAAAGAGGCCCCACCATTAATACATATATAGCAGACCACTTCCTAGACCACTCTGACACAGAGCCCCTACCATTAATACATATATAGCATGCCACTGCCTAGACCAACCTGGCACAGAGGCCCTACCATCAATACATATATAGCAGACCACTCCCTTGACTACTCTGACACAGTGGCCCCAATATTAGTACATATATAGCAGACCACTTCCTATACCACTCTAACACAGAGGCTCTACCATTAATACATATAGCAGACCATTACCTGGACCATTCTGAGATAGAGGCACTACCATTAATACATATATATCAGACCACCACCTAGACCACTCTGACAAAAAGGCCCCACCATTAATACATATATAGCATACCACCGACTATGCCACTCTAACACAGAGCCCTTAACATAAATATATATATAACAGACTACTGCCTAGACCACTCTGACACAGAGGCCCTACCATTAATACATATATAGCAGACCACTACCTATACCACTCTGACACAGAGGCCCCACCATTAATACATATATATAGCAGACCACTGCCTAGACCACTCTTAAACAGAGGCCCTCCCAATAATACATATATAGCAGACCCCTACTTAGACCACTCTGACAGAGAGGCCCTACCATTAATACGTTTATAGCAGACCACTGCCTAGACCACTCTGAGACAGAGGCCATACCATTAAAACATGTATAGCAGACCACTACCTAGACCACTCTGACACGGAGGCCCTACCATTAATACTTATATAGCAGACCACTACCTAGACCACTCTGACACAGAGGCCCCATCATTAATACATATATAGCAGATCACTACTTATACCACTCTCACACAGAGGCCCTACAATTAATACATATATAGTAGACCCCTGCTAGACCACCCTGAAACAGAGGCTCTACCATTAATACATATATAGCAGACCACTACCTAGACCACTCTGACACAGAGGCCCCTCCATTGATACATATATATCAGACCACTGCCTTGACCACTTTGACACAGAGGCCCCACCATTAATACATATATAGCAGACCACTAGCTAGACCACTCTGACACAGAGGCGCCACCATTGATACATATATATCAGACCACTGTGGGCCTCTGTGTCAGGGTGTTCTATGCATTGGTCTAGCTAGTGGTCTGATATATATGTATTTATGGTAGTGCCTCTGTGTCAGAATGGTCTAGGTAGTGGTCTGCTATATATGTATTAATGGTAGGGTATCTGTGTCAGGGTGGTCTGCTTTGTAGGTATTAATTGTAGGGCTTCTGTGTCAGAGTGGTCTGCTATATACGTACTAATTGTAGGGCCTCTGTATCAGACTACTCTGACACAGAGCCCCTACCATTAATACATATATTGCAGACCACTGCCTAGACCACTCTGACACAGAGGCCCCACCATTACTACATATATAGCAGATCACTACCTATACCATTCTCACACAGAGGCCTTACCGTTAATACATATATAGTAGACCCCTGATAGACCATCCTGACACCGAGGCTCTACTATTAATACACATATAGAAGACAACTACCTAGACCACTCTGAAAGAGAGGCCCCACCATTGATACATATATCAGACCACTGCCTAGACCACTCTGACACAGAGGCCATACCATTAATACATATACAGCAGACCGCTGCCCAGACCGCTCTTAAACAGAGACCCTCCCATTAATACACAAGTAGCAGACCACTAACCTAGACCACTCTGAAACAGAGGCCCTACCATTAATACATATATAGCAGAACACTGCCAAGACCACTCTGACAATGAGGCCACACCATTAAAAGATATATAGCAGACCACTACCTAGACCATACTGACAAAGAGGCCCCACCATTAATACATATATAGCAGACCACTTCCTAGACCACTCTGACACAGAGCCCCTACCATTAATACATATATAGCATGCCACTGCCTAGACCAACCTGGCACAGAGGCCCTACCATCAATACATATATAGCAGACCACTCCCTTGACTACTCTGACACAGTGGCCCCAATATTAGTACATATATAGCAGACCACTTCCTATACCACTCTAACACAGAGGCTCTACCATTAATACATATAGCAGACCATTACCTGGACCATTCTGAGATAGAGGCACTACCATTAATACATATATATCAGACCACCACCTAGACCACTCTGACAAAAAGGCCCCACCATTAATACATATATAGCATACCACCGACTATGCCACTCTAACACAGAGCCCTTAACATAAATATATATATAACAGACTACTGCCTAGACCACTCTGACACAGAGGCCCTACCATTAATACATATATAGCAGACCACTACCTATACCACTCTGACACAGAGGCCCCACCATTAATACATATATATAGCAGACCACTGCCTAGACCACTCTTAAACAGAGGCCCTCCCAATAATACATATATAGCAGACCCCTACTTAGACCACTCTGACAGAGAGGCCCTACCATTAATACGTTTATAGCAGACCACTGCCTAGACCACTCTGAGACAGAGGCCATACCATTAAAACATGTATAGCAGACCACTACCTAGACCACTCTGACACGGAGGCCCTACCATTAATACTTATATAGCAGACCACTACCTAGACCACTCTGACACAGAGCCCCTACAATTAATACATTTATACCAGACCACTGCCTAGACCACTCTAGCACAGAGGCCTTACCATTAATACATATATAGCAGACCACTACCTAGACCACTCTGACACAGAGGCCCAACCATTAAAATATATACCGCAGACCACTTCCTAGACCACTGTGAAACAGAGGTCGTATCATTAATGCATATATAGCAGAACACAGGATAGATCCCCCCGAGAAAGAGGCCCTATCATCAATACATATATAGCAGACCACCCTGATGTAGAGGCCCCACCATTAATACATATATAGCAGACCATTTCCTCGACCATTCTGAAACAGAGGTCTTATAATTAATACATCTACAGCAGGCCAATTCATAGAACACCCCGACACAGAGGCCCTACCATCAATTCATATATAGCAGACAACTACCTGGACCATTCTGACTCAGAGGCCCCACCATTAATACATATAAAGCAGAGCACTTCCTAGACCCCTCTGACACATAGACCCTACCATTAATACATATATATTGCAGACCACTGCCTAGACCACTCTGACACAGAGGCCCCACCATTAATACATATATAGCAGACCCCTGCCTAGATCACTCTGACACAGAGGCCCCACCATTAATACACATATAGCAGATCACTACCTATACCACTCTCACACAGAGGCTTTATCATTAATACAAATATAGGAGACCACTACCTAGACCACTCTGACACAGAGTCCCCACCATTGATACATATATATCAGACCACTGCCTAGACCACTATGACACAGAGGACCTACCATTAATACATATATAGCAGGCCACTGCCTAGACCACTCTAACACAGAGGCCCTACCATTAATTCATATATAGCAGATTACTACCGAGACCAACCTTACACAGATGCTCTACCAATAATACATATATAGCAGACTACTACCTAGACCACTCTAAAACAGAGGTCGTACCATTAATACATATATAGCAGACCACTACCGAGACCAACCTGACACATTGGCCCTACCATTAATACATATATAGCAGAACTCTACCTAGACCACTCTAACACAGAGGTCTTACCATTAAAACATATATAGCAGGACAATTCATAGAATAATCTTACTAACACAGAGGCCCTACCATGAATACATATAATGAATACCACTACGTAGACCACTCTGAAACAGAGGTCGTACCATTAATACATATATAGCAGAACTCTACCTAGACCACTCTAACACAGAGGGCCTACCATTAATATATATATAGCAGACCACTACCGAGACCAACCTGACACAGTGGCCCTACCATTAATACATATATAGCAGAACTCTACCTAGACCACTCTAACACAGATTTCGTACCATTAAAACATATATAGCAGGCCAATTCATAGAATAATCTTACTAACACAGAGGCCCTACCATGAATACATATAATGAATACCACTAACTATACCACTCTGACACATAGGCCCCACCATTAACACATATATAGCAGACCACTACCTAGACCACTTTGACACAGAGGCCCTACCATTAATACATATATAACAGACCAATGCCTAGACCACTCTGAAACAGAGGCCCTACCATTAATACATATATAGCAGACTACTACCTATACCACTCTGACACAGAGGCCCCACCATTAATACATATATAGCAGACCCCTGCCTAGATCACTCTGACACAGAGGCCCTACCATTAATACATATATAGCAGACCACTACCTAGACCACTCTGAAACAGAGCCCCTACCATTAATACATATATTGCACACAACTGCCTAGACCACGCTAACACAGAGGGCCTACCATTGATACATATATAGCAGACCACTACCTAGACCACTCTGACACAGAGGCCCCACCATTAATACATATATAGCAGACCACTTTCTCGACCATTCTGAAACAGAGGTCGTACCATTAAAACATATATAGCAGGCCAATTCATAGAACACTCTAACACAGAGGTCCTACCATTAATACATATAAAGAATACCACTACCTATACCACTCTGACACAGAGGCCCCACCATTAATACATATATAGCAAACCACTACCTAGACCACTCTGACACAGAGTCCCTACCTTTAATACATATGTAGCAGACCAATACCTAGACCATTCTGACACAGAGGCACTACCATTAATACATATATCAGACCACTACCAAGACCATTCTGACACAGAGGCCCTACCTTTAATACATATGTAGCAGACCAATACCTAGACCATTCTGACACAGAGGAACTACCATTAATACATATATGGCAGACCGCTCTGACACAGAGACCCTACTATTAATACATATATAGCAGACCACTACCTACACCATTCTGACACAGAGGCACTACCATTAAAACATATATATCAAACCACTACTTAGACCACTCTGACAATGAGGCCCTACGATTAAAACTTATATAGCAGACCACTACCTAGACCACTCTGACACAGAGGCCCTACCATTAATACAAATATAGCAGACAACTTCTAGACCAGTCTGAAAGAGAGTCCCTATCATTAATACATATATTGCAGACCACTGCATAGACCACTCTGATAAAGAGTCCCCACCATAAATACATATATAGCAGATCACTACCTATACCACTCTCACACAGAGGCCCTACAATTAATACATATATAGTAGACCCCTGCTAGACAATCCTGAAACAGAGGCTCTACCATTAATACATATATAGCAGATCACTACCTAGACCACTCTGACACAGAGGCCCCTCCATTGATACATATATATCAGACCACTGCCTTGACCACTCTGACACAGAGGCCCTACCATTAATACATATATAGCAGACCACTGCATAGACCACTGTGAAACAGAGGCCCTCCCATCAATACATATGTAGCAGACCACTACCTAGACCACTCTGACACAGAGGCCCTACCATTAATACATATATAGAAGACCACTGCCTAGACCACTCTGACAATGAGGCCATACTATTAAAACATATACAGCAGACCACTACCTAGACCACTCTGACACAGAGGCCCTACCATTAATACATATATAGCCGATTACTACCGAGACCAACCTTACACAGATGCTCTACCAATAATACATATATAGCAGACCACTACCTAGACCACTCTGAAACAGAGGTCGTACCATTAATACATATATAGCAGGCAACTGCCTAGACCACCCTGAGACAGAGAAGCCCTACCATTAATACATATATAGCAGACCTCTACCTAGACTACTCTGACACATAGGCCCTACCATTAATAATACAGAAGACAACTGCTTAGACAACTCTGACACAGAGGCCCTACCATTAATACATATATAGCAGACCACTACCTATACCACTCTGACACAGAGGCTCCACCATTAATTCATATGTAGCAGACCCCTGCCTAGACCACTATGACACAGAGGCCCTACCATTAATACATATATAGCAGACCACTACCTAGACCACTCTGACACAGAGCCCCTACCATTAATTCATATGTAGCAGACCCCTTCCTAGACCACTCTAACACATAGACCCTACCATTAATACATATATATTGCAGACCACTGCCTAGACCACTCTGACACAGAGGCCACTCCATTAATACACATATGGCAGATCACTACCTATACCACTCTCACACAGAGGCTTTACCATTAATACTATATATAGGAGACCCCTGCTAGACCACCCTGACACAGAGGCCCTACCATTAATACATAGATAGCAGACCACTACCTAAACCACTCTGACACAGAGTCCCCACCATTGATACATATATATCAGACCACTGCCTAGACCACTATGAAACAGAGACCCTACCATTAATACATATATAGCAGCCCACTGCCTAGACCACTCTAACACAGAGGCCCTACCATTAATACATATATAGCAGATTACTACCGAGACCAACCTTACACAGATGCTCTACCAATAATACATATATAGCAGACCACTACCTAGACCACTCTGAAACAGAGGTCGTACCATTAATACATATATAGCAGGCAACTGCCTAGACCACCCTGAGACAGAGGCCTTACAATTAATACATTTATAGCAGACCTCTACCTAGACCACTCTGACACATAGGCCCTACCATTAATAATACAGAAGACCACTGCATAGACCACTCTGACACAGAGGCCCTACCATTAATACATATATAGCAGACCACTACCTATACCACTCTGACACAGAGGCTCAACCATTAATTCATATGTAGCAGACCCTGCTTAGACCACTCTAACACAGAGGCCCTACCATTAATACATACATAGCAGACAACTACCTATACCACTCTGACACAGAGGCTCCACAATTAATTCATATGTAGCAGACCCTACCATTAATATATATATATATTGCAGACCACTGCCTAGACCACTCTGACACAGAGGCCCCTCCATTAATACACATATAGCAGATCACTACCTAGACCACTCTAACACAGAGGCCTTACCATTAATACATATATAGCAGACCACTACCTAGACCACTCTGACACGGAGGCCCCACCATTAAAATATATACCGCAGACCACTTCCTAGACCACTGTGAAACAGAGGTCGTATCATTAATGCATATATAGCAGTACACAGGATAGACCACCCTGACAAAGAGGCCCTATCATCAATACATATATAGCAGACCACCCTGACGTAGAGGCCCCACCATTAACATATGTAGCAGAACACTTCCTCGACCATTCTGAAACAGTGCTCTTATAATTAATACATATACAGCAGGCCAATTCATAGAACACCCCGACACAGAGGCCCTACCATCAATTTATATATAGCAGACAACTACCTGGACCACTCTGACGCAGAGGCCCCACCATTAATACATATAAAGCAGACCACTTCCTAGACCACTCTGACACATAGACCCTACCATTAATATATATATATTGCAGACCACTGCCTAGACCACTCTGACACAGAGGCCCCTCCATTAATACACATATAGCAGATCACTACCTATACCACTCTCACACTTTACCATTAATACATATATCGGAGACCCCTGCTAGACCACCCTGATACAGAGGCCCTACCATTAATACATATATAGCAGACCACTACCTAGACCATTCTGACACAGAGGCACTACCATTAATACATATATCAGAAAACTACCAAGACCATTCTGACACAGAGGCACTACCATTAATACATATATGGCAGACCGCTCTGACACAGAGACCCTACTATTAATACATATATAGCAGACCACTACCTACACCATTCTGACACAGAGGCACTACCATTAAAACATATATATCAGACCACTACCAAGACCATTCTGACACAGAGGCCCCACCATTAATACATCTATGGCATACAACTGACAATATATCTAGACCACTCTAGCACAGAGCCCTTACCATTAATACATATATAGCAGACCACTACCTAGACCACTCTGACACAGAGGCCCAACCATTAAAATATATACCGCAGACCACTTCCTAGACCACTGTGAAACAGAGGTCGTATCATTAATGCATATATAGCAGAACACAGGATAGATCACCCCGAGAAAGAGGCCCTATCATCAATACATATATAGCAGACCACCCTGATGTAGAGGCCCCACCATTAATACATATATAGCAGACCATTTCCTCGACCATTCTGAAACAGAGGTCTTATAATTAATACATATACAGCAGGCCAATTCATAGAACACCCCGACACAGAGGCCCTACCATCAATTCATATATAGCAGACAACTACCTGGACCATTCTGACTCAGAGGCCCCACCATTAATACATATAAAGCAGAGCACTTCCTAGACCCCTCTGACACATAGACCCTACCATTAATACATATATATTGCAGACCACTGCCTAGACCACTCTGACACAGAGGCCCCACCATTAATACATATATAGCAGACCCCTGCCTAGATCACTCTGACACAGAGGCCCCACCATTAATACACATATAGCAGATCACTACCTATACCACTCTCACACAGAGGCTTTATCATTAATACAAATATAGGAGACCACTACCTAGACCACTCTGACACAGAGTCCCCACCATTGATACATATATATCAGACCACTGCCTAGACCACTATGACACAGAGGACCTACCATTAATACATATATAGCAGGCCACTGCCTAGACCACTCTAACACAGAGGCCCTACCATTAATTCATATATAGCAGATTACTACCGAGACCAACCTTACACAGATGCTCTACCAATAATACATATATAGCAGACTACTACCTAGACCACTCTAAAACAGAGGTCGTACCATTAATACATATATAGCAGACCACTACCGAGACCAACCTGACACATTGGCCCAACCATTAATACATATATAGCAGAACTCTACCTAGACCACTCTAACACAGAGGTCTTACCATTAAAACATATATAGCAGGACAATTCATAGAATAATCTTACTAACACAGAGGCCCTACCATGAATACATATAATGAATACCACTACGTAGACCACTCTGAAACAGAGGTCGTACCATTAATACATATATAGCAGAACTCTACCTAGACCACTCTAACACAGAGGGCCTACCATTAATATATATATAGCAGACCACTACCGAGACCAACCTGACACAGTGGCCCTACCATTAATACATATATAGCAGAACTCTACCTAGACCACTCTAACACAGATTTCGTACCATTAAAACATATATAGCAGGCCAATTCATAGAATAATCTTACTAACACAGAGGCCCTACCATGAATACATATAATGAATACCACTAACTATACCACTCTGACACATAGGCCCCACCATTAACACATATATAGCAGACCACTACCTAGACCACTTTGACACAGAGGCCCTACCATTAATACATATATAACAGACCAATGCCTAGACCACTCTGAAACAGAGGCCCTACCATTAATACATATATAGCAGACTACTACCTATACCACTCTGACACAGAGGCCCCACCATTAATACATATATAGCAGACCCCTGCCTAGATCACTCTGACACAGAGGCCCTACCATTA
Source organism: Limnoperna fortunei (assembly GCA_944474755.1). Lineage (NCBI taxonomy): Eukaryota > Metazoa > Mollusca > Bivalvia > Mytilida > Modiolidae > Limnoperna > Limnoperna fortunei. Next base: position 73,412,413 of record OX104119.1, on the reverse strand, counting down.
ATACATATATAGCAGACCACTACCTAGACCACTCTGAAACAGAGCCCCTACCATTAATACATATATTGCACACAACTGCCTAGACCACGCTAACACAGAGGGCCTACCATTGATACATATATAGCAGACCACTACCTAGACCACTCTGACACAGAGGCCCCACCATTAATACATATATAGCAGACCACTTTCTCGACCATTCTGAAACAGAGGTCGTACCATTAAAACATATATAGCAGGCCAATTCATAGAACACTCTAACACAGAGGTCCTACCATTAATACATATAAAGAATACCACTACCTATACCACTCTGACACAGAGGCCCCACCATTAATACATATATAGCAAACCACTACCTAGACCACTCTGACACAGAGTCCCTACCTTTAATACATATGTAGCAGACCAATACCTAGACCATTCTGACACAGAGGCACTACCATTAATACATATATCAGACCACTACCAAGACCATTCTGACACAGAGGCCCTACCTTTAATACATATGTAGCAGACCAATACCTAGACCATTCTGACACAGAGGAACTACCATTATAACATATATGGCAGACCGCTCTGACACAGAGACCCTACTATTAATACATATATAGCAGACCACTACCTACACCATTCTGACACAGAGGCACTACCATTAAAACATATATATCAAACCACTACTTAGACCACTCTGACAATGAGGCCCTACGATTAAAACATATATAGCAGACCACTACCTAGACCACTCTGACACAGAGGCCCTACCATTAATACAAATATAGCAGACAACTTCTAGACCAGTCTGAAAGAGAGTCCCTATCATTAATACATATATTGCAGACCACTGCATAGACCACTCTGATAAAGAGTCCCCACCATAAATACATATATAGCAGATCACTACCTATACCACTCTCACACAGAGGCCCTACAATTAATACATATATAGTAGACCCCTGCTAGACAATCCTGAAACAGAGGCTCTACCATTAATACATATATAGCAGATCACTACCTAGACCATTCTGACACAGAGGCCCCTCCATTGATACATATATATCAGACCACTGCCTTGACCACTCTGACACAGAGGCCCTACCATTAATACATATATAGCAGACCACTGCATAGACCACTGTGAAACAGAGGCCCTCCCATCAATACATATGTAGCAGACCACTACCTAGACCACTCTGACACAGAGGCCCTACCATTAATACATATATAGAAGACCACTGCCTAGACCACTCTGACAATGAGGCCATACTATTAAAACATATACAGCAGACCACTACCTAGACCACTCTGACACAGAGGCCCTACCATTAATACATATATAGCCGATTACTACCGAGACCAACCTTACACAGATGCTCTACCAATAATACATATATAGCAGACCACTACCTAGACCACTCTGAAACAGAGGTCGTACCATTAATACATATATAGCAGGCAACTGCCTAGACCACCCTGAGACAGAGAAGCCCTACCATTAATACATATATAGCAGACCTCTACCTAGACTACTCTGACACATAGGCCCTACCATTAATAATACAGAAGACAACTGCTTAGACAACTCTGACACAGAGGTCCTACCATTAATACATATAAAGAATACCACTACCTATACCACTCTGACACAGAGGCCCCACCATTAATACATATATAGCAAACCACTACCTAGACCACTCTGACACAGAGTCCCTACCTTTAATACATATGTAGCAGACCAATACCTAGACCATTCTGACACAGAGGCACTACCATTAATACATATATCAGACCACTACCAAGACCATTCTGACACAGAGGCCCTACCTTTAATACATATGTAGCAGACCAATACCTAGACCATTCTGACACAGAGGAACTACCATTAATACATATATGGCAGACCGCTCTGACACAGAGACCCTACTATTAATACATATATAGCAGACCACTACCTACACCATTCTGACACAGAGGCACTACCATTAAAACATATATATCAAACCACTACTTAGACCACTCTGACAATGAGGCCCTACGATTAAAACATATATAGCAGACCACTACCTAGACCACTCTGACACAGAGGCCCTACCATTAATACAAATATAGCAGACAACTTCTAGACCAGTCTGAAAGAGAGTCCCTATCATTAATACATATATTGCAGACCACTGCATAGACCACTCTGATAAAGAGTCCCCACCATAAATACATATATAGCAGATCACTACCTATACCACTCTCACACAGAGGCCCTACAATTAATACATATATAGTAGACCCCTGCTAGACAATCCTGAAACAGAGGCTCTACCATTAATACATATATAGCAGATCACTACCTAGACCACTCTGACACAGAGGCCCCTCCATTGATACATATATATCAGACCACTGCCTTGACCACTCTGACACAGAGGCCCTACCATTAATACATATATAGCAGACCACTGCATAGACCACTGTGAAACAGAGGCCCTCCCATCAATACATATGTAGCAGACCACTACCTAGACCACTCTGACACAGAGGCCCTACCATTAATACATATATAGAAGACCACTGCCTAGACCACTCTGACAATGAGGCCATACTATTAAAACATATACAGCAGACCACTACCTAGACCACTCTGACACAGAGGCCCTACCATTAATACATATATAGCCGATTACTACCGAGACCAACCTTACACAGATGCTCTACCAATAATACATATATAGCAGACCACTACCTAGACCACTCTGAAACAGAGGTCGTACCATTAATACATATATAGCAGGCAACTGCCTAGACCACCCTGAGACAGAGAAGCCCTACCATTAATACATATATAGCAGACCTCTACCTAGACTACTCTGACACATAGGCCCTACCATTAATAATACAGAAGACAACTGCTTAGACAACTCTGACACAGAGGCCCTACCATTAATACATATATAGCAGACCACTACCTATACCACTCTGACACAGAGGCTCCACCATTAATTCATATGTAGCAGACCCCTGCCTAGACCACTATGACACAGAGGCCCTACCATTAATACATATATAGCAGACCACTACCTAGACCACTCTGACACAGAGCCCCTACCATTAATTCATATGTAGCAGACCCCTTCCTAGACCACTCTAACACATAGACCCTACCATTAATACATATATATTGCAGACCACTGCCTAGACCACTCTGACACAGAGGCCACTCCATTAATACACATATAGCAGATCACTACCTATACCACTCTCACACAGAGGCTTTACCATTAATACTATATATAGGAGACCCCTGCTAGACCACCCTGACACAGAGGCCCTACCATTAATACATAGATAGCAGACCACTACCTAAACCACTCTGACACAGAGTCCCCACCATTGATACATATATATCAGACCACTGACACAGAGGCTCCACCATTAATTCATATATAGCGGACCCCTGCCAAGACCACTCTGACACATAGGCCCTACCTTCAATGCATATATAGCAGACCACTACCTAGACCACTCTGACACAGAGCCCCTACCATTAATACATATATAGCAGGCCACTGTTTAGACCACTCTAACACAGAGGCCCTACCATTAATACATATATAGCAGATTACTACCGAGACCAACCTGACACAGATGCTCTACCAATAATACATATATAGCAGACCTCTTCCTAGACGATTCTGACACAATACATATATAGCAGACCACTTCCAGACTACTCTGACACAGAGCCCCTACCATTAATATATATATTGCAGACCACTACCAAGACAACTCTGACACAGAGCCCCTATTATTAATACATATATAGCAGACCACTGCCTAGGCCACACTAACACAGATGCCCTATCATTAATACATAAATAGCAGACGACTACCTAGACCACTCTGACACAGAGGCCCCACTATTAATACATATAAAGCAGACCACTCCCTAGACAACTCTGAAACAGAGGTCCTACCAGTAATACATATATAGCAGACCACTGCATAGACAACCATGACACAGAGGCCCTATCATCAATGCATATATAGCAGATGACTCCCTTGACCACTCTGACGTAGAGGCCCCACCATTAATACAAATATAGCAAACAACTTCTAGACCACTCTTACACAGAGCCCCTACCATTAATACATATATTGTAGACCACTGCATAGACCACTCTGACACAGATGCCCCACCATTAATACATATATAGCAGATCACTACTTATACCACTCTCACACAGAGGCCCTACAATTAATACATATATAGTAGACCCCTGCTAGACCACCCTGAAAAAGAGGCTCAACCATTAATACATATATAGCAGACCACTACCTAGACCACTCTGACACAGAGGCCCCTCCATTGATACATATATATCAGACCACTGCCTTGACCACTTTGACACAGAGGCCCCACCATTAATACATATATAGCAGACCACTAGCTGGACCACTCTGACACAGAGGCCCCACCATTGATACATATATATCAGACCACTGTGGGCCTCTGTGTCAGGGTGTTCTATGAATTGGTCTAGCTAGTGGTCTGATATATATGTATTAATGGTAGTGCCTGTGTCAGAATGGTCTAGGTAGTGGTCTGCTATATATGTATTAATGGTAGGGTATCTGTGTCAGGGTGGTCCGCTTTGTAGGTATTAATTGTAGGGCTTAGGTGTCAGAGTGGTCTGCTACATACGTACTAATTGTAGGGCCTCTGTGTCAGACCACTCTGACACAGAGCCCCAACCATTAATACATATATTGCAGACCACTGCCTAGACCACTCTGACACAGAGGCCCCACCATTAATACATATATAGCAGATCACTCCTTATACCATTCTCACACAGAGGCCTTACCGTTAATACATATATAGTAGACCCCTGATAGACCACCCTGACACAGAGGCTCTACCATTAATACATATATATAAGACCACTACCTAGACCACTCTGAAAGAGAGGCCCCACCATTGATACATATATCAGACCACTGCCTAGACCACTCTGACACAGAGGCCCTACCATTAATACATATATAGCAGATTACTACCGAGACCAACCTGACACAGATGCTCTACCAATAATACATATACAGCAGACCTCTTCCTAGACGATTCTGACACAATACATATATAGCAGACCACTTCCCAGACTACTCTCACACAGAGCCCCTACCATTAATATATATATTGCAGACCACTACCAAGACAACTCTGACACAGAGCCCCTATTATTAATACATATATAGCAGACCACTACCTAGGCCACACTTACACAGATGCCCTATCATTAATACATAAATAGCAGACGACTACCTAGACCACTCTGACACAGAGGCCCCACTATTAATACATATAAAGCAGACCACTCCCTAGACAACTCTGAAACAGAGGTCCTACAGGTAATACATATATAGCAGACCACTGCATAGACAACCATGACACAGAGGCCCTATCATCAATGCATATATAGCAGATGACTCCCTTGACCACTCTGACGTAGAGGCCCCACCATTAATACAAATATAGCAAACAACTTCTAGACCACTCTTACACAGAGCCCCTACTATTAATACATATATTGTAGACCACTGCATAGACCACTCTGACACAGATGCCCCACCATTAATACATATATAGCAGATCACTACTTATACCACTCTCACACAGAGGCCCTACAATTAATACATTTATAGTAGACCCCTGCTAGACCACCCTGAAAAACAGGCTCAACCATTAATACATATATAGCAGACCACTACCTAGACCACTCTGACACAGAGGCCCCTCCATTGATACATATATATCAGACCACTGCCTTGACCACTTTGACACAGAGGCCCCACCATTAATACATATATAGCAGACCACTAGCTGGACCACTCTGACACAGAGGCCCCACCATTGATACATATATATCAGACCACTGTGGGCCTCTGTGTCAGGGTGTTCTATGCATTGGTCTAGTTAGTGGTCTGATATATATGTATTAATGGTAGTGCCTGTGTCAGAATGGTCTAGGTAGTGGTCTGCTATATATGTATTAATGGTAGGGTATCTGTGTCAGGGTGGTCCGCTTTGTAGGTATTAATTGTAGGGCTTAGGTGTCAGAGTGGTCTGCTACATACGTACTAATTGTAGGGCCTCTGTGTCAGACCACTCTGACACAGAGCCCCAACCATTAATACATATATTGCAGACCACTGCCTAGACCACTCTGACACAGAGGCCCCACCATTAATACATATATAGCAGATCACTCCTTATACCATTCTCACACAGAGGCCTTACCGTTAATACATATATAGTAGACCCCTGATAGACCACCCTGACACAGAGGCTCTACCATTAATACATATATAGAAGACCACTACCTAGACCACTCTGAAAGAGATGCCCCACCATTGATACATATATCAGACCACTGCCTAGACCACTCTGACACAGAGGCCATACCATTAATACATATATATTTTAGACCACTGCCTAGACCACTCTGACACAGAGGCCCTACTATTAATACATATATACCAGACCACTACCTAGACCATTCTGACACAGAGGCACTACCATTAACACAAATATATCAGACCACTACCAAGATCATTCTGACACAGAGGCCCCACCAATAATAGATCTATATCATACAACTGTCTATATAGCTAGACCACTCTGGCATAAAGCCCTTACCATTAATACATATACAGAAGACCACTGCTTAGACCACTCTGACAACAGGCCCTACCATTAATACATATATAGCAGACCACTACCTATACCACTCTGACACAGAGGCTCCACCATTAATTCATATATAGCAGACCCCTTCCTACACCACTCTGACACAGAGGCCCTACCATTAATACATATATAGCAGACCACTACCTAGACCACTCTGACACAAAGCCCCGACCATTAATACATTTATAACAGGCCACTGCCTAGACCACTCTAACACAGAGGCCCTACCATTAATACATATATAGCAGATTACTACCGAGACCAACCAAACACAGATGCTCTACCAATAATACATATATAGCAGACCACTACCTAGACCACTCTGAAACAGAGGTCGTACCATTAATACATATATAGCAGACAACTGCCTAGACCACCCTGACACAGAGGCCCTACCATTAATACATATATAGCAGACCTCTACTTAGACCATTCTGACACAGAGGCCCCACCATTAATATATTTATTGCAGACCACTTCCTAGACCACTCTGACACAGAGCCCATACCATTAATACATATATAGCATACCACTGCCTATGGCACCCTGACACAGAGGCCCTACCATCAATACATATATAGCAGACCACTGCCAAGACCACTCTGACAGAGGCCATACCATTAATACATATAAAGCAGACCACTACCTATACCGCTCTGACACAGAGGCCCTACCATTAATAGATATATAGCGGACCACTATCTAGACCACTCTGACACAGAGCCATTACCATTAATACATATACAGCACACCACTGCCTAGACCACTCTAACACAGATGCTACACCATTAAGACATAAATAGCAGACCACTTCCTTGACCATTCTGAAACAGAGGTCGCAGCATTAATACATAAAGAACAGGCCATTGCATAGACCACTCTGAGGCAGAGGCCCCACCATTTATACATATATAGCAGACCACTTCGTAGACCACTCTGACACAGAGCCCCTACCATTAATACATATAAAGCAGACCACTGCCTAGACCGCTCTGACACAGAGGCCCCACCATTAATACATTTACAGCACATCGCTACCTATACCACTCTCACAAAGAGGCCCCACCATTAATAGATATATAGCAGATCCCTGCCTAGACCACTCTGACACAGAGGCTCTACCATTAATACATATATAGCAGACCATTGCCTGGACTATTCTGACACAGGCACTACCATTAATACATATACATCAGACCACTACCTAGACCACTCTGACAAAGAGGCCCCACCATTAATACAAATATAGCATACCACCGACAATACCACTCTGACACAGAGCCCTTACCATAAATACATATAAAACAGACTACTGCCTAGACCACTATGACACAGAGGCCCTACCATTAATACATATATAGCAGACCAATACCTATACCACTCTGACAGAGGCCCCACCATTAATACATATTTAGCAGACCCCTGCCTAGACCACTCTGACACAGAGGCCCTACCATTAATACATATATAGCAGACCACTACCTAGACCACTCTGACACAGAGCCCCTACCATAAATACATATATAGCAGACCACTACCTAGACCACTCTGACACAGAGTTCCCACCATTGATACATATATATCAGAGAACTGCCCAGGCCACTCTGAAAAAGAAGCCCTACCATTAATACATATGTAGTAGACCACTACCTTGACCACTCTGACACAGAGGCCCTACCATTAATACATATAGAGAAGTCCATTGCCTAGACCACTGTGACACAGAGGCCATACCATTAAAAAATACATAGCAGACCACTACCTAGAACACTCTGACACAGAGACCCTACCATTAATACATATATCGCAGACCACTGCCTAGACCATTCTGACACACAGGCCATACTATTAAAACTTATATAGCAGACCACTCTGACACAGAGGCCCTACCATTAGTACATATATATATCAGACCATTCTGACACAGAAGCCCTACAATTAATACATATATAGCAGACCACCCTGACACAGATACCCTACCATTAATACATATATTGCAGACAAGTCCCTTGACAACTCTGACACAGAGGCCCAACCATTAATACAAATATAGCAGACCACTTCCTAGACCACTCTGGCACAGAGCCCTTACCACTAATACATATACAGAAGACCACTGCTTAGACCACTCTGACACAGAGGCCCTACAGTTAAAACATATATAGCATACCACTACCTGTACCACTCTGACACAGAGCCTCCACCATTAATTCATATATAGCAGACAACTTCCTAGACCACTCTGACACAGAGGCCCTACCTTTAATACATATATAGCAGACCACTACCTAGACCACTCTGACACAGAGCCCCTACCATTAATACATATATAGCAGGCCACTGCCTAGACCACTCTAACACAGAGGCCCTACCATTAATACATATATAGCAGATTACTACCGAGACCAACCTGACCAAGATGCTCTACCAATAATACACATATAGCAGACAACTACCTAGACCAGTCTGAAACAGAGGTCGTACCATTAATACATATATAGCAGGCAACTGCCTAGACCACCCTGACACAGAGACCCTACCATTAATACATATATAGCAGACCTCTACCAAGACCATTCTGACACAGTCCCCACCATTAATGCATACATAGCAGACCACTTCCCAGACCACTCCGACACAGAGCCCCTACCATTAATACATATATAGCATGCCACTGCCTAGACCACGCTGACACAGAGGCCCTACCATCAATACATATATAGCAGACCACTGCCTAGACCACTCTGACACAGAGGCCCTACCATTAAAACATATATTGCAGACCACTCTGACACAGAGGCCCTACCATTAGTACATATAGCAGACCACTCTGACACAGAAGGCCTACAATTAATACTTATATTGCAGACTACTCTGACACAGATACCCTACGATTAATACATATATAGCAGACCACTACCTAGACCATTCTGACACAGAGGCACTACCATTAATACATATATATCAGACCACTAACTAGACCACTCTGACACAGAAGACCTACAATTAATACTTATATTGCAGACCACTCTGACACAGATACCCTACGATTAATACATATATAGCATGCCACTGCGTAGACCACTCTGACACAGAGGCCCTACCATCAATACATATATAGCAGACCACTCCCTTGACCACTCTGACACAGATGCCCCAACATTAATACATATATAGCAGACCACTTCCTAGACCACTCTGACACAGAGCCCTTACCATTAATACATATATAGCAGACCACTGCCTAGACCGCTCTGACACAGAGGCCCCACCATTAATACATATACAGCAGAATATATCAGACCACTACCAAGACCATTCTGACAAAGAGGAACTACCATTAATACATATATTGCAGACCGCTCTGACACAGAGACCTTACCATTAATATATATATAGCAGACCACTACCTAGACCATTCTGACACATAGGCCCCACCATTAATACATCTATAGCATACAACTGCCTATATAGCTAGACCACTCTGGCACAGAGCCCTTACCACTAATACATATACAGAAGACCACTGCTTAGACCACTCTGACAAAGAGGCCCTACCATTAAAACATATATAGCATACCACTACCTGTACCACTCTGACACAGAGGCTCCACCATTAATTCATATATAGCAGACAACTTCCTCGACCACTCTGACACAGAGGCCCTACCTGTAATACATATATAGCAGACAACTACCTAGACCACTCTGACACAGAGCCCCTACCATTAATATATATATAGCAGGCCACTGCCTAGACCACTCTAACACAGAGGCCCTATCATTAATACATATATAGCAGATTACTACCGAGACCAACCTGACACAGATGCTCTACCAACAATACATATATAGCAGACCACTACCTAGACCACTCTGAAACAGAGGTCGTACCATTAATACATATATAGCAGGCAACTGCCTAGACCACCCTGACACAGAGACCCTACCATTAATACATATATAGAAGACCTCTACCAAGACCATTCTGACACAGAGTCCCCACCATTAATGCATACATAGCAGACCACTTCCCAGACCACTGTGACACAGAGCCCCTACCATTAATACATATATAGCATGCCACTGCCTAGACCACTCTGACACAGAGGCCCTACCATTAATACATATATATCAGGCCACTGCCTAGACCACTCTAACACAGAGGCCCTACCATTAATACATATATAGCAGATTACTACCGAGAACACCTGACACAGATGCTCTACCAATAATACATATATAGCAGACCACTACCGAGACCACTCTGAAACAGATGTTGTACCATTAATACATATATAGCAGGCAACTGCCTAGACCACACCGACACAGAGGCCCTACCATTAATACATATATAGCAGACCTCTACCTAGACCATTCTGACACAGATGCCCAACCATTAATACAGACCATTCTAACACAGTGACACTACCATTAATACATATTTATTTAGCAGACCACTACCTAGACCACTCTGACACAGATGACCTACTATTAATACATATATAGCAGACCACTACATAGACCACTCTGACACAGAGGCCCTACCAATAATACATATATAGTAGACCAATCTGACACAGAGGCCCTACCATTTATACATATATAGCAGATCACTGCCATCACCACTCTGACACAGAGGCCCTAGTATTAATAAATATATAGCAGACCACACTGACACAGAGGCCCTTCCATTAATACATATATCGCATACCACTGCCGAGACCATTCTGACACAGATGCACTACGATTAATTTATGTATAGTAGACCACTACCAAGACCACTCTGACAAAGAGGCCCCACCATTGATATATATCAGACCACTGCCTAGACCACTCTGACATAAAGGCCCAACCATTAATACATCTATAGCAGACCACTGAATGGACCACTCTAAAACAGAGGCCCTCCCATTAATACATATGTAGCAGACCACTACCTAGACCACTCTGACACAGAGGCCATACCATTAATACATATATAGACCACTGCCTAGACCACTCTAACAGTGAGGCCATACCATTAAAACATATATAGCAGACCACTACCGAGACCACTCTGACACAGAGGCCACACCATTGATACATATATATCAGACCACTGCCTAGACCGCTCTGACTCAGAGGCCCTACCATTAATACATATATAGCAGACCACTGCCTATACCACTCTAAAACAGAGGCCCTCGCATTAATACATATGTGGCAGACTACTACCTAGACCACTCTGACACAGAGGCCATACCATTAGTACATATATAGACCACTGCCAAGACCACTCTGACAATGAGGCCATACCATTAAAACATATATAGCAGACCACTACCTAGACCATTCTGACACAGAGCCCTTACCATTAATACATATATAGCATACCACTGCCTAGACCACCCTGACACAGAGGCCCTACCATCAATACATATACAGCAGACCACTGCCTAGACCACTCTGACACAGAGGCCCTACTATTAATACATATAAAGCAGACCACTACCTATACCACTCTGACACAGAGGCCCTACCATTAATAGATATATAGCAGACCACTATCTAGACCAGTCTGACACAGATCCCTTACCATTAATACATATATAGCAGACCATTCTAACACAGAGGCCCTACCATTAATACATATTTAGCAGACCACTACCTAGACCACTCTGACAGAGGTGCACCATTAATACATATATAGCAAACCACTAATTAGACCACTCTGACACAGAGGCCCTACTATTAATACATATATAGCAGACAACTTCCTAGACCACTCTGACACATAGCCCCTACCATTAATACATATATATTGCAGACCACTGCCTAGACCACTCTGACGCAGAGGCCACTCCATTAATACACATATAGCAGATCACTACCTATACCACTCTCACACAGAGGCTCTACCATTAATACATATATAGCAGACAACTACCTAGACCACTCTCACACAGAGGCCCCACCATTGTTACATTTATATCAGACCACTGCCTAGACCACTCTGACACAGAGGCCCTACCATTAATACATATATATTAGACCACTGCCTAGACTACTCTGACACAGAGGCCCTACCATTAATACATATATAGCAGACCACTACCTAGACCATTCTGACACAGAGGCACTACCATTAACACATATCAGACCACTACCAAGACCATTCTGACACAGAGGCCCCACCAATAATACATATATATCATACAACTGCCTATATGGCTAGACCACTCTGGCACAAAGCCCTTACCATTAATACATATACAGAAGACCACTGCTTAGATTACTCTGACAAGAGGCCCTACCATTAATACATATATAGCAGACCACTGCCTAGACCACTCTTACACAGAGGCCATACTATTAAAACCTATATAGCAGACCACTACCTAGACCACTCTGACACAGAGGCCCTACCATCAATACATATTTAGCAGACCACTCCCTTGACCACTCTGACACAGTGGACCCACCATTAATACATATATAGCAGACCACTTCCTAGACCACTCTGACACAGAGCCCTTACCATTAATACATATATAGCAGACCACTGCCTAGACCGCTCTTACACAGAGGCCCCACCATTAATACATATACAGCAGATCGCTACCTATACCACTCTCACAAAGAGGCCCCACCATTAATATATATATTGCAGACCCCTGCTTAGACCACTCTGACACAGAGGCTCTATCATTAATACATATATAGCAGACCACTTCCTCGACCATTCTGAAACAGAGGTCGCACCATTAATACATATAGAGCAGGCCATTGCATAGACCACTCTGAGGAAGAGGCCCCACCATTTATACATATGTAGCAGACAACTTCCTAGACCACTCTGACACATAACCCCTACCATTAATACATATATATTGCAGACCACTGCCTAGACCACTCTGACGCAGAGGCCACTGCATTAATACACATATAGCAGATCACTACCTATACCACTCTCACGCAGAGTCTCTACCATCAATACAAATATAGCAGACCACTACCTTGACAAGTCTGACACCGTGGCCCCACCATTAATACAAATATAGCAGACCACTTCGTAGACCACTCTGACACAGAGCCCCTACCATTAATACATATATAACAGACTACTGCCTAGACCGCTCTGACACAGAGGCCCTACCATTAAAACATATATAGCAGACCAATACCTATACCACTCTGACAGAGGCCCCACCATTAATACATATTTAGCAGACCCCTGCCTAGACCACTCTGACACAGAGGCCCTACCATTAATACATATATAGCAGACCACTACCTAGACCACTCTGACACAGAGCCCCTACCATAAAAACATATATAGCAGACCACTACCTATACCACTCTAACACAGAGGCCTTACCATTAATACATATATAGCAGACCCCTGCTAGAAAACCCTGACACAGAGGCCCTACCATTAATACATATATAGCAGACCACTACAAAGACAACTCTGACACAGAGGCCCTACCATTGATACATATATATCAGACCACTGCCCAGACCACTCTGACACAGAAGCCCTACCATTAGTACATATGTAGCAGACCACTACCTAGACCACTATGACACAGAGGCAATACCATTAAAAAATATATAGCAGACCACTACCTAGACCACTCTGACACAGAGACCATACCATTAATACATATATAGCAGACCACTGACTAGACCACTCTGACACAGTGGCCATACCATTAAAACATATATAGCAGACCTCTCTGACACAGAGACCCTACCATTAGTACATATATAGCAGACAACTCTGACACAGAAGCCCTACAATTAATACTTATATAGCAGACCACCCTGACACAGATACCCTACCATTAATACATATATAGCAGACTATACCTAGACCATTCTGACACAGAGGCACTACCATTAATACATATATATCAGACCACTGCCTAGACCACATTGAAACAGAGGTTGTACCATTAATGCATATATAGCAGGACACTGCATAGACAACGCTGACACAGAGGCCGTACCATCAATACATATATAGCAGACCAGTCCCTTGACCACTCTGACACAGAGGCCTCACCATTAATACAAATATAGCAGACCACTTCCTAGACCACTCTGACACAGAGCCACTACGATTAATATATATATTGCAGACCACTGCCTAGACCACTCTGACAAAGAGGACCCACCATTAATACAAATATAGCAGATCACTACCTATACAACTCTCACACAGAGGCCCTACCATTAATACATATATAGTAGACCCCTGCTAGACCACCCTGACACAGAGGCTCTACCATTAATACATATGTATCAGACCACTACCTAGACCACTCTGACAGAGAGGCCCCACCATTGATACATATATAACAGACCACTGCCTAGACCACTCTGACACAGAGGCCCTGCCATTATTACATATATAGCAGACGACGGCCTAGACCACTCCGAGACAGAGGCCCTCCCATTAATACATATGTAGGAGACCACTACCTAGATCACTCTGACTCAGAGGCACTACCATTAATACATATATAGCAGACCACTGCCTAGACCACTCTTACACAGAGGCCATACTATTAAAACATATATAGCAGACCACTACCTAGACCACTCTGACACAGAGGCCCTACCATCAATACATATTTAGCAGACCACTCCCTTGACCACTCTGACACAGTGGACCCACCATTAATACATATATAGCAGACCACTTCCTAGACCGCTCTTACACAGAGGCCCCACCATTAATACATATACAGCAGATCGCTACCTATACCACTCTCACAAAGAGGCCCCACCATTAATATATATATTGCAGACCCCTGCTTAGACCACTCTGACACAGAGGCTCTATCATTAATACATATATAGCAGACCATTACCTGGACCATTCTGACACAGAGGCGCTACCATTAATACATATACATCAAACCACTATCTAGACCACTCTGACAAAGAGGGCCCACCATTAATACATATATAGGATACCAACGACTATACCACTCTGACACAGAGCCCCTACCATAAATACATATATAACAGACTACTGCCTAGACCACTATGAAATAGAGGTCCTACCATTAATACATATACATAGCAGACCAATACCTATACCATTGTGACAGAGGCCCCACCATTAATACATATTTAGCAGACCCCTGCCTAGACCACTCTGACACAGATGCCCTACCATTAATACATATATAGCAGACCACTACCTAGACCACTATGACACAGAGCCCCTACCATAAATACATATATAACAGACCACTGCCTAGACCACACTAACACAGAGGCCCTACCATTAATACATATATAGCAGACCACTGCTTAGACCACTCTGACACCGAGGACCCACCATTGATACATATATATCAGACAACTGCCCAGACCACTCTGACAAAGAAGCCCTACCATTAATACATATGTAGCAGACCACTACCTAGACCACTCTGACACAGATGCCCTACCCTTAATACATATAGAGCAGACCATTGCCTAGACCACTCTGACGCAGAGGCCATACCATTAAAAATTGTATAGCAGACCACTACCTAAAACACTCTGACACTGAGACCCTACCATTAATACATATATAGCAGACCACTGCCTAGACCACTATGACACAGAGGCCATACCATTAAAACATATATAGCAGACCACTCTGACTCAGAGGCCTTACCATTAGTACATATATAGCAGACCACTCTGACACAGAAGCCCTACAATTAATACTTATATAGCAGACCACCCTCACACAGATACCATACCATTAATACATATATAGCAGACCACTACCTAGACCATTCTGACACAGAGGCACTACCATTAACCATTAATACATATATATCAGACCACTACCTAGACCACTCTGAAATAGAGGTTGTACCTTTAATGCATATATAGCAGGCCACTGCATAGACAACCGTGACACAGAGGCCCTACCATCAATACATATATAGCAGACCAGTCCCTTGACCACTCTGACACAGAGGCCCCACCATTAATACAAATATAGCAGGCCACTTCCTAGACCACTCTTACACAGAGCCCTTACCATTAATACATGTATTGCAGACCACTGCCTAGACCACTCTGACAAAGAGGCCCCACCATTAATACATATATAGCAGACCACCACCTATACCACTCTAACACAGAGGCCCCATCATTAATACATATATAGCAGACAACTTCCGAGACCAACCTGATACAGAGGCCCTACCATTAGTACATATATATCAGACCTCTACCTAGACCACTCTGACACAGAGGCCCCACCATTAATATATATATATATAGCAGACAACTTCCTAGACCACTCTTACACAGAGCCCCTACCATTAATACATAAATAGAATGCCACTGCCTAGACCACCCTGACAGAGAGGCCCTATCATCAATACATATTTAGCAGACCACTTCCTTGACCACTCTGACATAGTGGCCCCACCATTAATACATATATAGCAGACCTCTTCCTCGACCATTCTGAAGCAGAGGTCGTACCATTAATACATATATAGCAGGCCAATGCATAGAACACCCTGACACAGAGGCCCTACCATCAATACATATAGCAGACAACTACCTAGACCACTCTCACGCAGAGGCCCCACCATTAATACATATATAGCAGACCACTTCGTAGACCACTCTGACACAGAGCCCCTACCATTAATACATATAAAGCTGACCACTGCCTAGACCGCTCTGAAACAGAGGCCCCACCATTAATACATATACAGCAGATCGCTACCTATACCACTCTCACAAAGAGGCCCCACCATTAATAGATATATAGCAGACCCCTGCCTAGACCACTCTGACACAGAGGCTCTACCATTAATACATTTACATCAGACCACTACCTAGACCACTCTGACAAAGAGGCCCTACCATTAATACATATATAGCATACCACCGACTCTACCACTTTGACACAGAGCCCTTACCATAAATACATATATAACAGACTACTGCCTAGACCGGTGTCTGGTCAATTGGTCCCACATGCAAATTGGTCCCAGCCAGTTCGTCCCAAGTCTTTGCCAATTGGTCCCACTTTTGGACAATTGGTCCCAACACTTTTAAAATTGGTCCCAACTCTTTTAAAAAGTATATTTTAGAACAATTTTGGGTTTTTTTTATAGCTATTAATAATAAGTTATTGAAATTTAAGAAACTGCCAATACAAAACAAATTATAATATTTGTCTTCAAAGTCTGTCATAATTTTAGATCCGTTTTACTGCTGATCTAATTAAACAAGACGAATTAAGGCTAATATTCTATATTCACTAAATCTATATCTAAATTCTACATATAACAAACGCAATGTCATCCTCAAAATTCTCTATATACATCAGCAAAGTTCAAAAATCTCTCTATCTCCCCAGACTACACGTGCATTTTAAAGATAATCATCTTATGCATATTCATATCTGACCAAACTGACCACAACAGATAAGGAGGCGTGTCATTTACTAATGAATCAATTAATTACATGTCAATATACAGCTGCTATGATTTCACTAACCAGTATCAATATCATAATTATAACAATAATTCAATTAACAAAGTTGTCAATGGCATGTGCCACTGTTTAATTGGCTAATTAGATTACCTGAATACCTCAATTTTATTGTATTTTAATTGGCTAATTACCGCCTAAATAATTGTCATATATAATTGTTAATTTCCAGTGTTTGTTGTTGTATTGCATTATTATGTTGTTGCTTTTCTGTAAATTCTATCTTATAATTATATTTGTGTTTAAGATTTTCACAATACAACAGACTTTGGTTTATTCACGTTTCTCCAACATGTGAAAAATTTTATTCACGTTTCTCCAAAATGAAATGAACAATGGAAGGGCTTGTTGTTTTTACAACAATCAAATATGTTGTTTTAAGCAGTTTACAGTAAAATCTGGGAAATCTATCTGAAATTTATGGCAAAGTTATAATGTATATAAAAAAAGTACGCTTGCTATGCTCAGAAATTTGAGAAGTGTTTAGTGTCAGTTATGAGAAGTACTAGTTACTAGCTGACGACAGAAATGCACAGGAAATACTTATGTTTTCGACTACCCGCAACTTTACCCACTTAGCAGCAGCCGACATAATTTATATAGATTGGACCTTTTACACAGCACCGACCCAGTTCACACAACTTTATACCCTGCATGCTACTGTTGACGACTCAGGAGCTATTTTTTTTCACAACACACAATGTATTTGGCGGAAAACTTGGACTTGTCAACGACTACAGAGAAAATGAAGACATCAAACGACTGGTTAGACACGCTGCAATACTCCCTCTGGTACCACATGATCTGGTTGAAGAACAACCACTTAGAATGATGGCACAGCAAACTAAAGAAACTACTACATCGCGCGCACCCAAATGTCTTCAAACTGATAGAACTACTAAAGAAAACTCAAGCAAACAGAGGCCAACCAGATTAAAACACAGGCAGGCGAAAAAGTACAGACACATCGACTACATACTTCAGACAGTAAAGACAAGACTCATCAAACAGGACATTACAGTATTTGACTACGCCGACCAAGCTATACCTTCTGCCTTCACATGGAACTCCGCCAGTAAATTTATTTAAGTATAATTTGTTTAGCTATGTTTAATAAATAAATAAATAACTTTAATTATGTTTAACACATATATTTTGTATGCCTGTTACTTAGTACTGTAATTCAATTAAATATGTATAATTTTCTGTATTCTTTACTTTGCTTATTACTTTTATAATTGCCTGTTACTTTGAACAGCTGTAATTCGATTAAATATATATAATATTCTATATTCTTTACTTATTACTTACCAAAGATTCATTTATACGTGTTTTACTGTAGTCTTAATTACAGGTAAAATTAATTAATTTTGCCTACT
Organism: Limnoperna fortunei; assembly: GCA_944474755.1. Classification (NCBI taxonomy): domain Eukaryota; kingdom Metazoa; phylum Mollusca; class Bivalvia; order Mytilida; family Modiolidae; genus Limnoperna; species Limnoperna fortunei. The sequence continues at coordinate 73,392,784 of OX104119.1, read as the reverse complement.
ACCTATTCACGTTTCTCCAACATACTTTTAACATGAAATATAAAAATGTTGGAGAAACGTGAACACACCACAGAATTTATGTGTTCCAATTGTGAGCCTGTTTGTGAATCCACACGCGCCACACATGACAGCACCATTCCTAACTTCAACTTGACATTGCCTACATCCGGAGAAACTTCAAACACAGACAGCAGCGATGATGACGAACCAAGGGGTTTATATGTGCGTGAACGACCAGTACCAGCTGTAAATGATTCTTGCAACAGTGACTCTCCTGTACCAAGTGACCAATCATTTCTGATCACACCACATTCTTTCGCAGAACCAGAGGTACACTAAGAAAACTATTGTTGACACCAGCTTTCCTAACGTAGTTCAACAGCAAGCCCTACCCTTGTGCTTTGCTTTTTTATCTTGTGCTTTTGTGCTTTGCATTATTATGTTGTGCTTTGCATTATTATGTTGTGCTTTGCATTATTATGTTGTGCTTTTGTGCTTTGCTTTTTAATTTTTATATATTTATGAATAAAGTTGGGATTGTGTGAAAGTGTTTCGTGTTTTAAGGAATATATTTTGAATGTTTTCTGTAAGTTAATATGATCGTCAGTGTGAGAACGAATGTGTGACAAGTCATTCTTGTATGGTGAAAGTAGGTATGAAAATACCAAATGAGAAAAGTAAGAAAGACAGTATGTATGCTAGAATGAATGGGTAGGCATAAGTGGTTCAAATATATGTAAAATAATAGTATTGTGCTGTAAATCTCAATAAACATAAACTTGTTTTGTCTTCTATTGTTATTATTTTAACATATCATGTTAACTAAGAGCAAATATTTTTATAATAATTTCTACATCAAAAGCATAAATATACATCAATATGTTGAAATAATCCCTTAAATAATCTCTTAAACACAAATACATGTAAAACATTTTAAATAAAAGTTGGGACCAATTGACTTGGGACAAATTGGAAATGGGACCAATTGACCAAATTTGGGACCAATTGACTTGGGACGAATTGGAATTGGGACCAATTGACCTGTATCCGCCTAGACCACTATGTCACAGAGGCCCTACCATTAATACATATATAGCATTCCAATACCTATACCACTCTGACAGAGGCCCCACCATTAATACATATATAGCAGACCCCTGCCTAGACCACTCTGAAACAGAGGCCCTACCATTAATACATATATAGCAGACCACTACCTAGACCACTCTGACACAGAGCCCGTACCATTAATACATATATAGCAGACCACTGCCTAGACCACTCTAACACAGAGGCCCTACCATTAATACATATATAGCAGTCCACTACCTAGACCACTCTGACAAAGAGGCCCCACCATTAATACATATATAGCAGACCTCTTCCTCGACCATTCTGAAGCAGAGGTCGTACCATTAATACATATATAGCAGGCCAATGCATAGAACACCCTGACACAGAGGCCCTACCATCAATACATATAGCAGACAACTACCTAGACCACTCTCACGCAGAGGCCCCACCATTAATACATATATAGCAGACCACTGCCTAGACCACTCTGACACAGAGGCCATACCATTAAAACATATATAGCAGACCACTCTGAAACAGAGGCCCTACCATTAGTACATATATAGCAGACCACTCTGACACAGAAGCCCTACAATTAATACTTATATAGCAGACCACCCTGACACAGATACCCTACCATTAATACATATATATAGCAGACCATTACCTAGACCATTCTGACACAGAGGCTCTACCATTAATACATATATATCAGACCACTACCTAGACCACTCTGACACCGAGTCCCCACTATTAATACATATATAGGAGACCACTTCCTAGGACAATCTGACAAAGAGCCCTTACTATTAATACATATATATCAGACTACTGCCTAGACCACTCTGAAACAGAGGTTGTACCATTAATGCATATATAGCTGGCCACTGCATAGACCACTCTGACACAGAGGCCCTACCATTATTACATATATAGCAGACGACGGCCTAGACCACTCTGAGACAGAGGCCCTCCTATTAATACATATGTAGGAGACCACTACCTAGACCACTCTGTCACAGAGGCCCTACCATTAATACATATATAGCAGACCACTGCCTAGACCACTCTTACACAGAGGCCATACCATTAAAACATCTATAGCACACCATTACCTAGACCACTCTGACACAGAGGCCCTACCATCAATACATATTTATCAGACCACTCCCTTGACCACTCTGACACAGTGGCCCCACAATTAATACATATATAGCAGACCACTTCCTAGACTACTCTGACACAGAGCCCCTACCATTAATACATATATAGCTGACCACTGCCTAGACCGCTCTGACACAGAGGCCCAACCATTAATACATATACAGCAGATCGCTACCTATACCACTCTCACAAAGAGGCTCCACCATTAATATATATATAGCAGACCCTTGCATAGACCACTCTGACACATAGGCTCTACCATCAATACATATATAGCAGACCATTACCTGGACCATCCTGAAACAGAGGCACTACCATTAATACATATACATCAGACCACTATCTAGACCACTCTGACAAAGAGGCCCCACCATTAATACATATATAGCATACCACCGACTATACCACTCTGACACAGAGCCCCTACTATAAAAACATATATAACAGACTACTGCCTAGACCACTATGAAATAGAGGCCCTACCATTAATACATATATATAGCAGGCCAATAGCTATACCACTCTGACAGATGCCCCACCATTAATACATATTTAGCAGACCCCTGCCTTGACCACTCTGACACAGAGGCCCTACCATTAATACATATATAGCAGATTACTACCGAGACCAAAATGACACAGATTCTCTACCAATAATACATATATAGCTGAAAACTACCCAGACCACTCTGACACAGAGGCCATACCATTAAAAAATATATAGCAGACCACTACCTAGATCACTCTGACACAGAGGCCATACCATTAAAAATATATTGAAGACTACTACCTAGACCACTCTGACACAGAGGCCCTACCATTAATACATATATAGCAGACCACTGCCTAGACAACTCTGATACAGAGGCCCCACCATTGATACAACATGTATAGCAGACAACTCTGACACAGAAGCCCTACAATTAATACTTATATAGCAGACCACCCTGACACAGATACCCTACCATTAATACATATATAGCAGACTATACCTAGACCATTCTAACACAGAGGCACTACCATTAATACATATATATCAGACCACTACCTAGACCATTCTGTCACAGAGGAACTACCATTAATTCATATATATCAGACCACTGCCTAGACAACTTTGAAACAGAGGTTGTACCATTAATGCATATATTGCAGGCCACTGCATAGACAACCCTGACACAGAGGCCGTACCATCAATACATATATAGCAGACCAGTCCCTTGACCACTCTGACACAGAGGCCCAACCATTAATACAAATATAGCAGACCACTTCCTAGACCACTCTGACACAGAGCCACTACCATTAATACATATATAGCAGACCACTACCTAGACCATTCTGACACAGAGCCCCTACCATAAATACATATATAGCAGACCACTACCTAGACAACTCTGACAGATGCCCCACCATTAATACATATTCAACAGACCCCTGCCTTGACTACTCTGACACAGAGGCCCTACCATTAATACATATATAGCAGACCACTACCTAGACCACTCTGACACAGAGCCCCTACCATAAATACATATATAGCAGACCACTGCCTAGACCACTCTAACACAGAGGCCCTACCATTAATACATATATAGCAGACCACTACCTAGACCACTCTGACACAGAGGCCCCACCATTAATACATATACAGCAGATCGCTACCTATACCACTCTCACAAAGAGGCCCCACCATTAATATATATATAGCAGACCCCTGCCTAGACCTCTCTGACACATAGGCTCTACCATCAATACATATATAGCAGACCATTACCTGGACCATCCTGACACAGAGGCACTACCATTAATACATATACATCAGACCACTATCTAGACCACTCTGACAAAGAGGCCCCACCATTAATACATATATAGCATACCACCGACTATACCACTCTGACACAGAGCCCCTACCATAAATACATATATAACAGACTACTGCCTAGACCACTATGAAATAGAGGCCCTACCATTAATACAGATATATAGCAGGCCAATAGCTATACCACTCTGACAGATGCCCCACCATTAATACATATTTAGCAGACCCCTGCCTTGACCACTCTGACACAGAGGCCCTACCATTAATACATATATAGCAGACCACTACCTAGACCACTCTGACACAGAGCCCCTACCATAAATACATATATAGCAGACCACTGCCTAGACCACTCTAACACAGAGGCCCTACCATTAATACATATATAGCAGACCACTACCTAGACCACTCTGACACAGAGGACCCACCATTGATACATATATATCAGACAACTGCCCAGACCTCTCTGACAAAGAAGCCCTACCATTAATACATATGTAGCAGACCACTACCTAGACCACTCTGACACAGAGGCCTTACCATTAATACATATAGAGCAAACCATTGCCTAGACCACTCTGACGCAGAGGCCATACCATTAAAAAATATATAGCAGACCACTACCTAGAACACTCTGACACAGAGACCCTACCATTAATACATATATAGCAGACCACAGCCTAGACCACTATGACACAGAGGCCATACCATTAAAATATATATAGCAGACCACTCTGACACAGAGGCCCTACCATTAGTACATATATAGCAGACCACTCTAACACAGAAGCCCTACAACTAATACATATATAGAAGACCACCCTGACACAGATACCCTACTATTTAACACATATAGCAGACCACTACCTAGACCATTCTGACACAGAGGCGCTACCATTAATACATATATATCAGACCACTACCTAGACCACTCTTACAGAGAGTCCCCACCATAAATACATATATAGAAGACCACTTCCTAGGACACTCTGACACAGAGCCCTTACCATTAATACATATATATCAGACCACTGCCTAGACCACTCTGACACAGAGGCCCCACCATTGATAGATATATAGCAGACCACTTCCTATACCACTCTCACACAGAGGTCCTACCATTAATACATATTTAGCAGACCCCTGCAAGACCACCCTGACACAGAGTCCCTACCATTAATACATATATAGCAGATTACTACCGAGACCAAAATGACACAGATGCTCTACCAAGAATACATATATAGCTGAAAACTACCTAGACCACTCTGACACAGAGGACATACCATTAAAAAATATATAGCAGACCACTACCTAGATCACTCTGACACAGAGGCCATACCATTAAAAATATATTGAAGACTACTACCTAGACCACTCTGACACAGAGGCCCTACCATTAATACATATATAGCAGACCACTGCCTAGACAACTCTGATACAGAAGCCCCACCATTGATACAACATGTATAGCAGACAACTCTGACACAGAAGCCCTACAATTAATACTTATATAGCAGACCACCCTGACACAGATACCCTACCATTAATACATATATAGCAGACTATACCTAGACCATTCTGACACAGAGGCACTACCATTAATACATATATATCAGACCACTACCTAGACCATTCTGACACAGAGGAACTACCATTAATTCATATATATCAGACCACTGCCTAGACAACTTTGAAACAGAGGTTGTACCATTAATGCATATATTGCAGGCCACTGCAAAGACAACCCTGACACAGAGGCCGTACCATCAATACATATATAGCAGACCAGTCCCTTGACCACTCTGACACAGAGGCCCAACCATTAATACAAATATAGCAGACCACTTCCTAGACCACTCTGACACAGAGCCACTACCATTAATACATATATAGAAGACCGCTCGGACACAGAGACCCGACCATTAATACATATATAGCAGACCACTACCTAGACCATTCTGACACAGAGCCCCTACCATAAATACATATATAACAGACTACTGCCTAGACCACTATGAATAAGAGGCCCTACCACTAATACATATATATAGAGGCCAATACCTATACCACTCTGACAGATGCCCCACCATAAATACATATTCAGCAGACCCCTGCCTTGACTACTCTCACACAGAGGCCCTACCATTAATACATATATAGCAGACCACTACCTAGACCACTCTGACACAGAGCCCATAACATAAATACATATATAGCCGACCACTGCCTAGACCACTCTAACACAGAGGCCCCACCATTAATACATATATAGCAGACCACTACCTAGACCACTCTGACACAGAGGACCCACCATTGATACATATATATCAGACAACTGCCCAGACCACTCTGACAAAGAAGCCCTACCATTAATACATATGTAGCAGACCACTGCCTAGACCACTCTGACACAGAGGCCTTACCGTTAATACATATAGAGCAAACCATTGCCTAGACCACTCTGACGCAGAGGCCATACCATTAAAAAATTTATAGCAGACCATTAAAACATATATAGCAGACCACTCTGACACAGAGGCCCTACCATTAGTACATATATAGCAGACCACTCTGACACAGAAGCCCTACAATTAATACTTATATAGCAGACCACCCTGACACAGATACCCTACTATTAAAACATATATAGCAGACCACCACCTAGACCATTCTGACACAAAGGCCCTACCATTAATACATATATATCAGACCACTACCTAGACCACTCTGACACAGAGTCCCCACCATAAATACATATATAGCAGACCACTTCCTAGTACACTCTGACACAGAGCCCTTACCATTAATACATATATATCAGACCGCTGCCTAGACCACTCTGACACAGAGGCCCCACCATTGATAGATATATAGCAGACCACTTCCTAGACCACTCTGACACAGAGCCCCTACCATTAATTCATATATTGCAGACAACTGCCTAGACGACTCTGACACAGAGGCCCCACCATTAATAAATATATAGCAGATCACTACCTATACCACTCTCACACAGAGGTCCTACCATTAATACATATTTAGCAGACCCCTGCAAGACCACCCTGACACAGAGTCCCTACCATTAATACATATATAGCAGATTACTACCGAGACCAAAATGACACAGATGCTCTACCAATAATACATATATTGCTGACCACTACCTAGACCACTCTGACACAGAGGCCATACCATTAAAAAATATATAGCAGACCACTACCTAGATCACCCTGACACAGAGGCAATACCATTAAAAAAATATTGAAGACTACTACCAAGACCACTCTGACACAGAGGCCCTACCATTAATACATATATAGCAGACCACTGCCTAGACAACTCTGATACAGAGGCCCCACCATTGATACAACATGTATAGCAGACAACTCTGACACAGAAGCCCTACAATTAATACTTATATAGCAGACCACCCTGACACAGATACCCTACCATTAATACATATATAGCAGACTATACCTAGACCATTCTGACACAGAGGCACTACCATTAATACATATATATCAGACCACTACCTAGACCATTCTGACACAGAGGAACAACCATTAATTCATATATATCAGACCACTCCCTAGACAACTTTGAAACAGAGGTTGTACCATTAATGCATATATTGCAGGCCACTGCAAAGACAACCCTGACACAGAGGCCGTACCATCAATACATATATAGCAGACCAGTCCCTTGACCACTCTGACACAGAGGCCCAACCATTAATACAAATATAGCAGACCACTTCCTAGACAACTCTGACACAGAGCCACTACCATTAATACATATATAGAAGACCGCTCGGACACAGAGACCCGACCATTAATACATATATAGCAGACCACTACCTAGACCATTCTGACACAGAGCCCCTACCATAAATACATATATAGCAGACTACTGCCTAGACCACTATGAATAAGAGGCCCTACCATTAATACATATATATAGAGGCCAATACCTATACCACTCTGACAGATGCCCCACCATTAATACATATTCAGCAGACCCCTGCCTTGACTACTCTGACACAGAGGCCCTACCATTAATACATATATAGCAGACCACTACCTAGACCACTCTGACACAGAGCCCATAACATAAATACATATATAGCCGACCACTGCCTAGACCACTCTAACACAGAGGCCCCACCATTAATACATATATAGCAGACCACTACCTAGACCACTCTGACACAGAGGACCCACCATTGATACATATATATCAGACAACTGCCCAGACCACTCTGACAAAGAAGCCCTACCATTAATACATATGTAGCAGACCACTACCTAGACCACTCTGACACAGAGGCCTTACCATTAATACATATAGAGCAAACCATTGCCTAGACCACTCTGACGCAGAGGCCATACCATTAAAAAATTTATAGCAGACCATTAAAACATATATAGCAGACCACTCTGACACAGAGGCCCTACCATTAGTACATATATAGCAGACCACTCTGACACAGAAGCCCTACAATTAATACTTATATAGCAGACCACCCTGACACAGATACCCTACTATTAAAACATATATAGCAGACCACCACCTAGACCATTCTGACACAGAGGCCCTACCATTAATACATATATATCAGACCAATACCTAGACCACTCTGACACAGAGTCCCCACCATAAATACATATATACCAGACCACTTCCTAGTACACTCTGACACAGAGCCCTTACCATTAATTCATATATTGCAGACCACTGCCTAGACGACTCTGACACAGAGGCCCCACCATTATTACATATATAGCAGATCACTACCTATACCACTCTCACACAGAGGTCCTACCATTAATACATATTTAGCAGACCCATGCAAGACCACCCTGACACAGAGTCCCTACCATTAATACATATATAGCAGATTACTACCGAGACCAAAATGACACAGATGCTCTACCAAGAATACATATATAGCTGAAAACTACCTAGACCACTCTGACACAGAGGACATACCATTAAAAAATATATAGCAGACCACTACCTAGATCACTCTGACACAGAGGCCATACCATTAAAAATATATTGAAGACTACTACCTAGACCACTCTGACACAGAGGCCCTACCATTAATACATATATAGCAGACCACTGCCTAGACAACTCTGATACAGAAGCCCCACCATTGATACAACATGTATAGCAGACAACTCTGACACAGAAGCCCTACAATTAATACTTATATAGCAGACCACCCTGACACAGATACCCTACCATTAATACATATATAGCAGACTATACCTAGACCATTCTGACACAGAGGCACTACCATTAATACATATATATCAGACCACTACCTAGACCATTCTGACACAGAGGAACTACCATTAATTCATATATATCAGACCACTGCCTAGACAACTTTGAAACAGAGGTTGTACCATTAATGCATATATTGCAGGCCACTGCAAAGACAACCCTGACACAGAGGCCGTACCATCAATACATATATAGCAGACCAGTCCCTTGACCACTCTGACACAGAGGCCCAACCATTAATACAAATATAGCAGACCACTTCCTAGACCACTCTGACACAGAGCCACTACCATTAATACATATATAGAAGACCGCTCGGACACAGAGACCCGACCATTAATACATATATAGCAGACCACTACCTAGACCATTCTGACACAGAGCCCCTACCATAAATACATATATAACAGACTACTGCCTAGACCACTATGAATAAGAGGCCCTACCACTAATACATATATATAGAGGCCAATACCTATACCACTCTGACAGATGCCCCACCATAAATACATATTCAGCAGACCCCTGCCTTGACTACTCTCACACAGAGGCCCTACCATTAATACATATATAGCAGACCACTACCTAGACCACTCTGACACAGAGCCCATAACATAAATACATATATAGCCGACCACTGCCTAGACCACTCTAACACAGAGGCCCCACCATTAATACATATATAGCAGACCACTACCTAGACCACTCTGACACAGAGGACCCACCATTGATACATATATATCAGACAACTGCCCAGACCACTCTGACAAAGAAGCCCTACCATTAATACATATGTAGCAGACCACTGCCTAGACCACTCTGACACAGAGGCCTTACCGTTAATACATATAGAGCAAACCATTGCCTAGACCACTCTGACGCAGAGGCCATACCATTAAAAAATTTATAGCAGACCATTAAAACATATATAGCAGACCACTCTGACACAGAGGCCCTACCATTAGTACATATATAGCAGACCACTCTGACACAGAAGCCCTACAATTAATACTTATATAGCAGACCACCCTGACACAGATAGCCTACTATTAAAACATATATAGCAGACCACCACCTAGACCATTCTGACACAAAGGCCCTACCATTAATACATATATATCAGACCACTACCTAGACCACTCTGACACAGAGTCCCCACCATAAATACATATATAGCAGACCACTTCCTAGTACACTCTGACACAGAGCCCTTACCATTAATACATATATATCAGACCGCTGCCTAGACCACTCTGACACAGAGGCCCCACCATTGATAGATATATAGCAGACCACTTCCTAGACCACTCTGACACAGAGCCCCTACCATTAATTCATATATTGCAGACAACTGCCTAGACGACTCTGACACAGAGGCCCCACCATTAATACATATATAGCAGATCACTACCTATACCACTCTCACACAGAGGTCCTACCATTAATACATATTTAGCAGACCCCTGCAAGACCACCCTGACACAGAGTCCCTACCATTAATACATATATAGCAGATTACTACCGAGACCAAAATGACACAGATGCTCTACCAATAATACATATATTGCTGACCACTACCTAGAACACTCTGACACAGAGGCCATACCATTAAAAAATATATAGCAGACCACTACCTAGATCACCCTGACACAGAGGCAATACCATTAAAAAAATATTGAAGACTACTACCTAGACCACTCTGACACAGAGGCCCTACCATTAATACATATATAGCAGACCACTGCCTAGACAACTCTGATACAGAGGCCCCACCATTGATACAACATGTATAGCAGACAACTCTGACACAGAAGCCCTACAATTAATACTTATATAGCAGACCACCCTGACACAGATACCCTACCATTAATACATATATAGCAGACTATACCTAGACCATTCTGACACATAGGCACTACCATTAATACATATATATCAGACCACTACCTAGACCATTCTGACACAGAGGAACAACCATTAATTCATATATATCAGACCACTGCCTAGACAACTTTGAAACAGAGGTTGTACCATTAATGCATATATTGCAGGCCACTGCAAAGACAACCCTGACACAGAGGCCGTACCATCAATACATATATAGCAGACCAGTCCCTTGACCACTCTGACACAGAGGCCCAACCATTAATACAAATATAGCAGACCACTTCCTAGACCACTCTGACACAGAGCCACTACCATTAATACATATATAGAAGACCGCTCGGACACAGAGACCCGACCATTAATACATATATAGCAGACCACTACCTAGACCATTCTGACACAGAGCCCCTACCATAGATACATATATAACAGACTACTGCCTAGACCACTATGAATAAGAGGCCCTACCATTAATACATATATATAGAGGCCAATACCTATACCACTCTGACAGATGCCCCACCATTAATACATATTCAGCAGACCCCTGCCTTGACTACTCTGACACAGAGGCCCTACCATTAATACATATATAGCAGACCACTACCTAGACCACTCTGACACAGAGCCCATAACATAAATACATATATAGCCGACCACTGCCTAGACCACTCTAACACAGAGGCCCTACCATTAATACATATATAGCAGACCACTACCTAGACCACTCTGACACAGAGGACCCACCATTGATACATATATATCAGACAACTGCCCAGACCACTCTGACAAAGAAGCCCTACCATTAATACATATGTAGCAGACCACTACCTAGACCACTCTGACACAGAGGCCTTACCATTAATACATATAGAGCAAACCATTGCCTAGACCACTCTGACGCAGAGGCCATACCATTAAAAAATTTATAGCAGACCATTAAAACATATATAGCAGACCACTCTGACACAGAGGCCCTACCATTAGTACATATATAGCAGACCACTCTGACACAGAAGCCCTACAATTAATACTTATATAGCAGACCACCCTGACACAGATACCCTACTATTAAAACATATATAGCAGACCACCACCTAGACCATTCTGACACAGAGGCCCTACCATTAATACATATATATCAGACCAATACCTAGACCACTCTGACACAGAGTCCCCACCATAAATACATATATAGCAGACCACTTCCTAGTACACTCTGACACAGAGCCCTTACCATTAATACATATATATCAGACCGCTGCCTAGACCACTCTGACACAGAGGCCCCACCATTGATAGATATATAGCAGACCACTTCCTAGACCACTCTGACACAGAGCCCCTACCATTAATTCATATATTGCAGACCACTGCCTAGACGACTCTCACACAGAGGTCCTACCATTAATACATATTTAGCAGACCCCTGCAAGACCACCCTGACACAGAGTCCCTACCATTAATACATATATAGCAGATTACTACCGAGACCAAAATGACACAGATGCTCTACCAATAATACATATATTGCTGACCACTACCTAGACCACTCTGACACAGAGGCCATACCATTAAAAAATATATAGCAGACCACTACCTAGATCACCCTGACACAGAGGCAATACCATTAAAAAAATATTGAAGACTACTACCTAGACCACTCTGACACAGAGGCCCTACCATTAATACATATATAGCAGACCACTGCCTAGACAACTCTGATACAGAGGCCCCACCATTGATACAACATGTATAGCAGACAACTCTGACACAGAAGCCCTACAATTAATACTTATATAGCAGACCACCCTGACACAGATACCCTACCATTAATACATATATAGCAGACTATACCTAGACCATTCTGACACAGAGGCACTACCATTAATACATATATATCAGACCACTACCTAGACCATTCTGACACAGGGGCACTACCATTAATTCATATATATCAGACCACTGCCTAGACAACTTTGAAACAGAGGTTGTACCATTAATGCATTTATTGCAGGCCACTGCATAGACAACCCTGACACAGAGACCGTACCATCAATACATATATAGCAGACCAGTCTCTTGACCACTCTGACACAGAGGCCCAACCATTAATACAAATATAGCAGACCACTTCCTAGACCACTCTGACACAGAGCCACTACCATTAATACATATATAGCTGACCTCTCTGACACAGAGACCCGACCATTAATACATATATAGCAGACCACTACCTAGACCATTCTGACACAGAGGCACTACCATTAATACATATATATCAGACTACTACCAAGACCATTCTGACACAGAGGCCCCACCATTAATACATATATAGCATACAACTGCCTATATAGCTAGACTACTCTGGCACAGATCCCTTACCATTAATACATATACAAAAGACCACTGCTTAGACCACTCTGACACAGAGGCCCTACCATTAATACATATATAGCAGACCACTACCTATACCACTCTGACACAGAGGCCCCACCATTAATTCATATATAGCAGACCCCTGCCTAGACCACTGCGACACAGAGGACCTACCATTAATACATATATAGCAGACCACTACCTAGACCACTCTTACACAGAGCCCCTACCATTAATACATATATTGAAGGCCACTGCCTAGACCACTCTAACACAGAGGCCCCACCATTAATACATATACAGCAGACCACTACCTAGACCACACTGACACAGAGCCCCTACCAATAAAACATATATTGCAGACCACTGCCTAGACCACTCTGACACAGAGGTAATACCATTAAAAACTATATAGCAGACCACTACCTAGACCACTCTGACACAGAGGCCCCACCATTAATACATATATATGGAACCACTACCTAGACCACTCTGACACAAAGGCCCCACCATTAATACATATATAGCATACCACTGCCTATATAGCTAGACCACTCTGGCACAGAGCCCTTACCATTAATACATATATAGCAGACCACTACCTATACCACTCTGACACAGAGGCTTCACCATTAATACATGTATAGAAAACCCCTGCCTAGACCACTCTGACACAGAGCCCCTACCATTAATACATATATAGCAGACTATGCCTAGACCATTCTGACACAGAGGCACTACCATTAATACATATATATCAGACCACTACCTAGACCATTCTGACACAGAGGCACTACCATTAATACATATATATCAGACCACTGCCTAGCCAACTTTGAAACAGAGGTTGTACCATTAATGCATGTATTACAGGCCACTGCATAGACAACCCTGACACAGAGGCCGTACCATCAATACATATATAGCAGACCAGTCCCTTGACCACTCTGACACAGAGGCCCCACCATTAATACATCTATAGCATGCAACTGCCTATATAGCTAGACTACTCAGGCACAGAGCCCTTACCATTAATACATATACAGAAGACCACTGCTTAGACCACTCTGACACAGAGGCCCAACCATTAATACATATATACCAGACCACTACCTATACAACTCTGACACAGAGGCCTTACCATTAATTCATATAGCAGACCCTTGCCTAGACCACTCTGACACAGAGGACCTCCAATTAATACATATATAGCAGACGACTACCTAGACCACTCTGACACAGAGGCCCTACCATTAATACATATATAGCAGACCACTCCCTAGACCACTGTGAAACAGAGGTCCTACCATTAATGCATATATAGCAGACCACTGCATAGACCACCATGACACAGAGGCACTACCATCAACGAATAAAAAGCAGACCACTCCCTTGATTACTCTGATGTAGAGGCCCCACCATTAATACAAATATAACATACCACTTCTAGACCACTATCACACATAGCCCCTACCATTAATACATATATTGCTGACCACTGCCTAGACCACTCTGACACAGAGGCCCCACCATTAACATATATATAGCAGATCACTACCTATACCACTCTCACACAGAGGCCCTACCATTAATACATATATAGTAGACCAATTCTTGACCACCCTGACTCAGAGGCTCTACCATTAATACATATATAGCAGACCACTCTGACACAGAGGCGCTACCATTGCTACATATATGTCATACCACTGCCTTGACCACTCTGACACAGAGGCCCTACCATTAATACATATGTACCAGACCACTACCTAGGCCACTCTGACACAGAGGCCCTACCATTAATACATATATAGCATACCAATGCCTAGACCACTCTGACAATGAGGCCATACAATTAAAACATATATAGCAGACCACTACCTAGACCACTCTGACACAGAGGCCCTACCATTAATACATATATATATCTCCACTACCAAGACCATTCTGACACAGAGGCACTACCATTAATACATATATAGCAGACCGCTCTGACACAAAGACCCTACCATTAATTCATATATAGCAGACCACTACATAGACCATTCTGACACAGAGACCCTACCATTAATTCATATATAGCAGACCACTACCTAGACCATTCTGACACAGAGGCACTACCATTAATACATATACAGAAGACCACTGCTTAGACCACTCTGACACAGAGGCCCTACCATTAATACATATATAGCAGACTACTACCTATACCACTCTGACACATAGGCCCCACCATTAATTCATATATAGCAGACCCCGGCCTAGACCACTCCGACACAGAGGCAACACCATTATTACATATATAGCAGACCATTACCAAGACCACTCTGACACAGAGCCCCTACCATTATTACATATATTGCATGCCACGCCTAGACCACTCTAACACAGAGGCCATACCATTAATAGATATAAATCATACCACTACCTATACCACTCTGTCACAGAGGCCCCACCATTAATACATATATAGCAGACCACTACCTAGACCACTCTGACATAGAGACCGAACCATTAATACATTTATTGCAGATCACTGCCTAGACCACTCTGACACAGAGGCCCTACCATTAATACATATATGGAACCACTACCTAGACCACTCTGACACAGAGGCCATATCATTAAAACATATATAGCAGACAACTACCTAGACCATTATGACACAGATGCACTACCATTAATGCATATATATCAGACCACCACCATTAATACATATATAGCAGACGACGGCATAGACCACTCTTAGACAGAGGCCCTACCATTAATACATATATAGCAGACCACTGCCTAGACCACTCTTACACAGAGGCCATATCATTAAAACATATATAGCAGACAACTACCTAGACCATTATGACACAGATGCACTACCATTAATGCGTATATATCAGACCACTACCAGGACCATTCTGACACAGAGGCACTACCATTAATACATATATCGCAGACCGCTCTGACACAGAGACCCTACCATTAATACATATATAGCAGACCACTATCTAGACCATTCTGACACAGAGGCACTACGCTTAATACATATATATCAGACCACTACCAAGACCATTCTGACACAGAGGCCCCACCACTAATACATCTATAGCATACAACTGCCTATATAGCTAGACTACTCTGGCACAGAGCCCTTACCATTAACACATATACAGAAGACCACTTCTTAGACCACTCTGACACATAGGCCCTACCATTAATACATATACAGAAGACCACTTCTTAGACCACTCTGACACAGAGGCCCCACCATTAATTCATATATAGCATACCACTACCTATGCCACTCTGACACAGAGGCCCCACCATTAATACATATATAGCAGACAACTACCTAGACCACTCTAACTAAGAGCCCCTACCATTAATACATATATTGCAGACCACTGCCTAGACCACTCTGACACAGAGGCCACCATTAAAAAATATATAGCAGACCATTACCTAGACCACTCTGACACAGAGGCCCTACCATTAATACATATATATTTTACCACTACCTAGACCACTCTGACACAGAGGCCGAACCATTAATACATTTATAGCATACCACTGCCTATATAGATAGACCACTCAGGCACAGAGCCCTTACCATTAATACATATATAGCAGACCACTGCTTAGACCACTCTGACACAGAGGCCCTACCATTAATACATATATAGCAGACCACTACCTATAAAACTCTGACACACAGGCCCCACCATTAATACATGTACATCAGACCACTGCCTAGACCACTCTGACAATGAGGCCCAACAATTAATACATATACAGCAGACCACTACATCGACCACTCTGACACAGAGCCCCTAACACTAATATATATAGCAGGCCACTGCCTAGACCACTCTAAAACAGAGGCCCTACCATTAATACATATATAGCAGACAACTACCGAGACCAACCTGACACAGTGGCCCTACCATTAGTACATATATAGCAGACGTCTAACTAGACCACTCTGACACAGAGGCCCCACCATTAATACATATATAGCAGACCACTTCCTAGACCACTCTGACACAGAGCCCTTACCATTAATACATATATAGCATGCCACTGCCAAGACTACCCTGACACAGAGGCCATACCATCAATACATATATAGCAGACCACTCCCTTGACTACTCTGACACAGTGGCCCCACCATTAATACATATATAGCAGACCACTTCCTAGACTACTCTGACACAGAGCCCCTACCATTAATACATATATAGCAGACCACTGCCTAGACCACTCTGAAACAGAGGCCATACCATTAATACATATATAGCAGACTACTACCTATACCACTCTGACACAGAGGCCTCACCATTAATACATATATAGCAGACCACTTCCTAGACCACTCTGACACAGAGCCCCTACGATTAATACATATATAGCAGACCATTACCTGGACCATTCTGCCACAGACGCACTACCATAAATAAATATATATCAGACCACTACCTAGACCAATCTGACAAAGAGGAACCACCATTAATTCATATATAGCATACCACTGACTAGACCACTCTGACACAGAGCCCTTATTAATACATATATAACAGACCAATGCCTAGACCACTCTGAAACAGAGGCCCTACCATTAATACATATATAGCAGACTACTACCTATACCACTCTGACACAGAGGCCCCACCATTAATACATATATATCAGACCCCTGCCTAGATCACTCTGACACAGTGGCCCCACCATTAATACATATATAGCAGACCACTTCCTAGACTACTCTGACACTGAGCCCCTACCATTAATACATATATAGCAGACCACTGCCTAGACCACTCTGAAACAGAGGCCCTACCATTAACACATATATAGCAGACTACTACCTATACCACTCTGACACAGAGGCCCCACCATTAATACATATATAGCAGACCACTTCCTAGACCACTCTGACACAGAGGCCCCACCATTAATACATATATAGCAAACCACTACCTAGACCACTCTGACACAGAGGCCCTACCATTAATACATATGTAGCAGACCAATACCTAGACCATTCTGACACAGATGCACTACCATTAATACATATATATCAGACCAGTACCAAGACCATTCTGACACAGAGGCACCACCATTAATACATATATCGCAGACCGCTCTGACACAGAGACCCTACCATTAATACATATATAGCAGACCACTACCTAGAACATTCTGACACAGAGGCACTACCATTAATACATATATATCAGACCACTACCAAGACCATTCTGACACAGAGGCCCCACCACTAATACATCTATAGCATACAACTGTTTATATAGCTAGACTGGCAAAGAGCCCTAACCATTAATACATATACAGAAGACCACTTCTTAGACCACTATGACGGAGAGGCACTACCATTAATGCATATACAGAAGACCACTTCTTAGACCACACTGACACAGAGGCCTCACCATTTATTCATATATAGCATACCACTACCTATACCACTCTGACACAGAGGCCCCACCATTTATACATATATAGCAGACCACTACCTAGACCACTCTAACACAGAGCCCCTACAATTAATACATATATTGCAGACCACTGCCTAGACCACTCTGACACAGAGGCCATACCATTAAAAAATAGATAGCAGACCACTACCTAGACCACTCTGACACAGAGGCCCTACCATTAATACATATATATGGAACCACTACCTAGACCACTCTGACACAGAGGCCTCACGATTAATACATATATAGCATACAACTGCCTATATCGCTAGACCACTCTGGCACAGAGCCCTTACCATTAATACATATATAGACGACCACTGCTTAGACCACTCTGACACAGAGGCCCTACCATTAATACATATATAGCAGACCACTACCTATAAAACTCTGACACAGAGGCCCCACCATTAATACATGTATAGCAGACCCCTGCCTAGACCACTCTGACACAGAGGCCCAACCATTAATACATATATAGCAGACCACTACATCGACCACTCTGACACAGAGCCCCTAATATTAATATATATAGAAGGCCAATGCCTAGACCACTCTAAAACAGAGGCCGTACCATTAATACATATATAGAAGACCACTACCGAGACCAACCTGACACAGTGGCCCTACCATTAATACATATATAGCAGAACTCTACCTAGACCACTCTAACATAGAGGCCCTACCATTAATACATATATAACAGACCAATGCCTAGACCACTCTGACACAGAACCCCTACCATTAATACATATATAGCACACAACTGCCTAGACCACTCTAACACAGAGGGCCTACCATTGATACATATATAGCAGACCACTACCTAGACCACTCTGACACAGAGGCCCCACCATTAATACATATATAGCAGACCACTTCCTCGACCATTCTGAAACAGAGGTCGTCCCATTAAAACATATATAGCAGGCCAATTCATAGAACACTCTAACACAGAGGTCCTACCATTAATACATATAAAGAATACCACTACCTATACCACTCTGACACAGAGGCCCACCATTAATACATATATAGCAAACCACTACCTAGACCATTCTGACACAGAGACCCTACCATTAATACATATATAGCAGACCACTACCTAGACCATTCTGACACAGAGGCACTACCATTAATACATATATATCAGACCACTACCAAGACCATTCTGACACAGAGGCCCCACAACTAATACATCTCTAGCATACAACTGCCTATATAGCTAGACAACTCTGGCATAGAGCCCTAACCATTAATACATATACAGAAGACCACTTCTTAGACCACTATGACAGAGAGGCCCTACCATTAATACATATACAGAAGACCACTTCTTAGACCACTCTGACACAGAGGCCTCACCATTTATTCGTATATAGCATACCATTACCTATAACACTCTGACACAGAGGCCCCACCATTAATACATATATGGCAGACAACTACCTAGACCACTCTAACACAGAGCCCTTACCATTAATACATATATTGCAGACCACTGCCTAGACCACTCTGACACAGAGGCCATACCATTAAAAAATATATAGCAGACCACTACCTAGACCACTCTGACACAGAGGCCCTACCATTAATACATATATATGGAACCACTACCTAGACCACTCTGACACCGAGGCCTCACGATTAATACATATATAGCATACCACTGCCTATATGGCTAGACCACTCGGGCACAGAGCCCTTACCATTAATACATATATAGACGACCACTGCTTAGACCACTCTGACACAGAGGCCCTACCATTAATACATATATAGCAGACCACTACCTATAAAACTCTGACACAGAGGCCCCACCATTAATACATGTATAGCAGACCCCTGCCTAGACCACTCTGACACAGAGGCCCAACCATTAATACATATATAGCAGACCACTACATCGACCACCATGACACAGAGGCCCTATCATCAATGCATATATAGCAGACAACTCCCTTGACCACTCTGACGTAGAGGCCCCACCATTAATACAAATATAGCAAACAACTTCTAGACCACTCTTACACAGAGCCCCTACCATTAATACATATATTGCAGACCACTGCATAGAACACTCTGACACAGAGGCCCCATCATTAATACATATATAGCAGATCACTACTTATACCACTCTCACACAGAGGCCCTACAATTAATACATATATAGTAGACCCCTGCTAGACCACCCTGAAACAGAGGCTCTACCATCAATACATATATAGCAGACCACTACCTAGACCACTCTGACACAGAGGCCCCTCCATTGATACATATATATCAGACCACTGCCTTGACCACTTTGACACAGAGGCCCCACCATTAATACATATATAGCAGACCACTAGCTAGACCACTCTGACACAGAGGCCCCACCATTGATACATATATATCAGACCACTGTGGGCCTCTGTGTCAGGGTGTTCTATGCATTGGTCTAGCTAGTGGTCTGATATATATGTATTTATGGTAGTGCCTCTGTGTCAAAATGGTCTAGGTATTGGTCTGCTATATATGTATTAATGGTAGGGTATCTGTGTCAGGGTGGTCTGCTTTGTAGGTATTAATTGTAGGGCTTCTGTGTCAGAGTGGTCTGCTATATACGTACTAATTGTAGGGCCTCTGTATCAGACTACTCTGACACAGAGCCCCTACCATTAATACATATATTGCAGACCACTGCCTAGACCACTCTGACACAGAGGCCCCACCATTAATACATATATAGCAGATCACTACCTGTACCATTCTCACACAGAGGCCTTACCGTTAATACATATATAGTAGACCCCTGATAGACCATCCTGACACCGAGGCTCTACCATTAATACACATATAGAAGACCACTACCTAGACCACTCTGAAAGAGAGGCCCCACCATTGATACATATATCAGACCACTGCCTAGACCACTCTGACACAGAGGCCAAACCATTAATACATATACAGCAGACCACTGCCTAGACCGCTCTTAAACAGAGACCCTCCCATTATTACACAAGTAGCAGACCACTACCTAGACCCTTCTGAAGCAGAGGCCCTACCATTAATACATATATAGCAGAACACTGCCAAGACCACTCTGACAATGAGGCCACACCATTAAAAGATATATAGCAGACCACTACCTAGACCATACTGACAAAGAAGCCCCACCATTAATACATATATAGCAGACCACTTCCTAGACCACTCTGACACAGAGCCCCTACCATTAATACATATATAGCATGCCACTGCCTAGACCACCCTGACACAGAGGCCCTACCATCAATACATATATAGCAGACCACTCCCTTGACTACTCTGACACAGTGGCCCCAATATTAATACATATATAGCAGACCACTTCCTATACCACTCTGACACAGAGGCCCCACCATTAATAGATATATTGCAGACCCCTGCCTAGACCACTCTTACACAGAGGCTCTACCATCAATACATATAGCAGACCATTACCTGGACCATTCTGAGATAGAGGCACTACCATTAATACATATATATATCAGACCACCACCTAGACCACTCTGACAAAAAGGCCCCACCATTAATACATATAAAGCAGAGCACTTCCTAGACCCCTCTTTCACATAGACCCTACCATTAATACATATATATTGCAGACCACTGCCTAGACCACTCTGACACAGAGGCCCCACCATTAATACACATATAGCAGATCACTACCTATACCACTCTCACACAGAGGCTTTATCATTAATACATATATAGGAGACCCCTGCTAGACAACCCTGACACAGAGGCCCTACCATTAATACATATATAGGAGACCACTACCTAGACCACTCGGACAAGAGTCCCCACCATTGATACATATATATCAGACCACTGCCTAGACCACTATGACACAGAGGACCTACCATTAATACATATATAGCAGGCCACTGCCTAGACCACTCTAACACAGAGGCTCTACCAATAATACATATATAGCAGACTACTTCCTAGACCACTCTAAAACAGAGGTCGTACCATTAATACATATATAGCAGGCAACTGCCTAGACCACCCTTAGACAGAGGCCCTACCATTAATACATATATAGCAGACCTCTACCTAGACCACTCTGACACATAGGCCCTACCATTAATAATACAGAAGACCACTGCTTAGACCACTCTGACACAGAGGCCCTACCATTAATACATATATATGGAACCACTACCTAGACAACTCTGACACAGAGGCCTCACGATTAATACATATATAGCATACCACTGCCTATATGGCTAGACCACTCTGGCACAGAGCCCTTACCATTAATACATATATAGACGACCACTACATCGACCACCATGACACAGAGGCCCTATCATCAATGCATATATAGCAGACCACTCCCTTGACCACTCTGACGTAGAGGCCCCACCATTAATAGAAATAAAGCAAACAACTTCTAGACCACTCTTACACAGAGCCCCTACCATTAATACATATATTGCAGACCACTGCATAGACCACTCTGACACAGAGGCCCCACCATTAATACATATATAGCAGATCACTACTTATACCACTCTCACACAGAGGCCCTACAATTAATACATATATAGTAGACCCCTGCTAGACCACCCTGAAACAGAGGCTCTACCATTAATTCATATATAGCAGACCACTACCTAGACCACTCTGACACAGAGGCCCCTCCATTGATACATATATATCAGACAACTGCCTTGACCACTTTGACACAGAGGCCCCACCATTAATACATATATAGCAGACCACTAGCTAGACCACTCTGACACAAAGGCCCCACCATTGATACATATATATCAGACCATTGTGGGCCTCTGTGTCAGGGTGTTCTATGCATTGGTCTAGATAGTGGTCTGATATATATGTATTAATGGTAGTGCCTCTGTGTCAGAATGGTCTAGGTATTGGTCTGCTATATATGTATTAATGGTAGGGTATCTGTGTTAGGGTGGTCTGCTTTGAAGGTATTAATTGTAGGGCTTCTGTGTCAGAGTGGTCTGCTATATACGTACTAATTGTAGGGCCTCTGTGTCAGGCAACTCTGACACAGAGCCCCTACCATTAATACATATATGGCAGACCACTGCCTAGACCACTCTGACACAGAGGCCCCACCATTAATACATATATACCAGATCACTACCTATACCATTCCCACACAGAGGCCTTACCGTTAATACATATATAGTAGACCCCTGATAGACCACCCTGACACAGAGGCTCTACCATTAATACACATATAGAAGACCACTACCTAGACCACCCTGAAAGAGAGGCCCCACCATTGATACATATATCAGACCACTGCCTAGACCACTCTGACACAGAGGCCATACCATTAATACATATATAGCAGACCACTGCCTAGACCACTCTGACACAGAGGCCATACCATTAATACATATATAGCAGACCACTACCTAGACCACTCTGGCAATGAGGCCATACCATTAAAAGATATATAGCAGACCACTACCTAGACCATACTGACAAAGAGGCCCCAGCATTAATACATATATAGCAGACCACTTCCTAGACCACTCTGACACAGAGTCCCCACCATTGATACATATTTTTCAGACCACTGCCTAGACTACTATGACACAGAGGCCCTACCATTAATACATATATAGCAGCCAACTGCCTAGACCACTCTAACACAGAGGCCCTACCATTAATACATATATAGCAGATTACTACCGAGACCAACCTTACACAGATGCACTACCAATAATACATATATAGCAGACCACTACGTAGACCACTCTGAAACAGAGGTCGTACCATTAATACATATATAGCAGAACTCTACCTAGACCACTCTAACACAGAGGGCCTACCATTAATACATATATAGCAGACCACTACCGAGACCAACCTGACACAGTGGCCCTACCATTAATACATATATAGCAGAACTCTACCTAGACCACTCTAACACAGAGGTCGTACCATTAAAACATATATAGCAGGCCAATTCATAGAATAATCTTACTAACACAGAGGCCCTACCATGAATACATATAATGAATACCACTACGTAGACCACTCTGAAACAGAGGTCGTACCATTAATACATATATAGGAGAACTCTACCTAGACCACTCTAACACAGAGGGCCTACCATTAATACATATATAGCAGACCACTACCGAGACCAACCTGACACAGTGGCCCTACCATTAATACATATATAGCAGAACTCTACCTAGACCACCCTAACACAGATTTCGTACCATTAAAACATATATAGCAGGCCAATTCATAGAATAATCTTACTAACACAGAGGCCCTACCATGAATACATATAATGAATACCACTAACTATACCACTCTGACACATAGGCCCCACCATTAACACATATTTAGCAGACCACTACCTAGACCACTTTGACACAGAGGCCCTACCATTAATACATATATAACAGACCAATGCCTAGACCACTCTGAAACAGAGGCCCTACCATTAATACATATATAGCAGACTACTACCTATACCACTCTGACACAGAGGCCCCACCATTAATACATATATAGCAGACCCCTGCCTAGATCACTCTGACACAGAGGCCCTACCATTAATACATCTATAGCAGACCACTACCTAGACCACTCTGACACAGAGCCCCTACCATTAATACATATATTGCACACAACTGCCTAGACCACGCTAACACAGAGGGCCTACCATTGATACATATATAGCAGACCACTACCTAGACCACTCTGACACAGAGGCCCCACCATTAATACATATATAGCAGACCACTTTCTCGACCATTCTGAAACAGAGGTCGTACCATTAAAACATATATAGCAGGCCAATTCATAGAACACTCTAACACAGAGGTCCTACCATTAATACATATAAAGAATACCACTACCTATACCACTCTGACACAGAGTCCCTACCTTTAATACATATGTAGCAGACCAATACCTAGACCATTCTGACACAGAGGCACTACCATTAATACATATATCAGACCACTACCAAGACCATTCTGACACAGAGGCCCTACCTTTAATACATATGTAGCAGACCAATACCTAGACCATTCTGACACAGAGGAACTACCATTAATACATATATGGCAGACCGCCCTGACACAGAGACCCTACTATTAATACATATATATCAAACCACTACCTAGACCACTCTGACAATGAGGCCCTACGATTAAAACATATATAGCAGACCACTACCTAGACCACTCTGACACAGAGGCCCTACCATTAATACAAATATAGCAGACAACTTCTAGACCACTCTGAAAGAGAGTCCCTATCATTAATACATATATTGCAGACCACTGCATAGACCACTCTGACACAGAGTCCCCACCATAAATACATATATAGCAGATCACTACCTATACCACTCTCACACAGAGGCCCTACAATTAATACATATATAGTAGACCCCTGCTAGACAATCCTGAAACAGAGGCTCTACCATTAATACATATATAGCAGACCACTACCTAGACCACTCTGACACAGAGGCCCCTCCATTGATACATATATATCAGACCACTGCCTTGACCACTCTGACACAGAGGCCCTACCATTAATACATATATAGCAGACCACTGCATAGACCACTGTGAAATTGAGGCCCTCCCATCAATACATATGTAGCAGACCACTACCTAGACCACTCTGACACAGAGGCCCTACCATTAATACATATATAGAAGACCACTGCCTAGACCACTCTGACAATGAGGCCATACTATTAAAACATATACAGCAGACCACTACCTAGACCACTCTGACACAGAGGCCCTACCATTAATACATATATAGCAGATTACTACCGAGACCAACCTTACACAGATGCTCTACCAATAATATATATATAGCAGACCACTACCTAGACCACTCTGAAACAGAGGTCGTACCATTAATACATATATAGCAGGCAACTGCCTAGACCACCCTGATACAGAGAAGCCCTACCATTAATACATATATAGCAGACCTCTACCTAGACTACTCTGACACATAGGCCCTACCATTAATAATACAGAAGACCACTGCTTAGACAACTCTGACACAGAGGCCCTACCATTAATACATATATAGCAGACCACTACCTATACCACTCTGACACAGAGGCTCCACCATTAATTCATATGTAGCAGACCCCTGCCTAGACCACTATGACACAGAGGCCCTACCATTAATACATATATAGCAGACCACTACCTAGACCACTCTGACACAGAGCCCCTACCATTAATTCATATGTACCAGACCCCTTCCTAGACCACTCTAACACATAGACCCTACCATTAATACATATATATTGCAGACCACTGCCTAGACCACTCTGACACAGAGGCCACTCCATTAATACACATATAGCAGATCACTACCTATACCACTCTCACACAGAGGCTTTACCATTAATACTATATATAGGAGACCCCTGCTAGACCACCCTGACACAGAGGCCCTACCATTAATACATAGATAGCAGACCACTACCTAGACCACTCTGATACAGAGTCCCCACCATTGATACATATATATCAGACCACTGCCTAGACCACTATGAAACAGAGACCCTACCATTAATACATATATAGCAGCCCACTGCCTAGACCACTCTAACACAGAGGCCCTATCATTAATACATATATAGCAGATTACTACCGAGACCAACCTTACACAGATGCTCTACCAATAATACATATATAGCAGACCACTACCTAGACCACTCTGAAACAGAGGTCGTACCATTAATACATATATAGCAGGCAACTGCCTAGACCACCCTGAGACAGAGGCCCTACCATTAATACATTTATAGCAGACCTCTACCTAGACCACTCTGACACATAGGCCCTACCATTAATAATACAGAAGACCACTGCTTAGTCCACTCTGACACAGAGGCCCTACCATTAATACATATATAGCAGACCACTACCTATACCACTCTGACACAGAGGCTCAACCATTAATTCATATGTAGCAGACCCTGCTTAGACCACTCTAACACAGAGGCCCTACCATTAATACATACATAGCAGACAACTACCTATACCACTCTGACACAGAGGCTCCACAATTAATTCATATGTAGCAGACCCATGCCTAGACCACTCTGACACATAGACCCTACCATTAATATATATATATTGCAGACCACTGCCTAGACCACTCTGACACAGAGGCCCCTCCATTAATACACATATAGCAGATCACTACCTAGACCACTCTAACACTGAGGCCTTACCATTAATACATATATAGCAGACCACTACCTAGACCACTCTGACACGGAGGCCCCACCATTAAAATATATACCGCAGACCACTTCCTAGACCACTGTGAAACAGAGGTCGTATCATTAATGCATATATAGCAGTACACAGGATAGACCACCCTGACAAAGAGGCCCTATCATCAATACATATATAGCAGACCACCCTGACGTAGAGGCCCCACCATTAACATATATAGCAGACCACTTCCTCGACCATTCTGAAACAGAGCTCTTATAATTAATACATATACAGCAGGCCAATTCATAGAACACCCCGACACAGAGGCCCTACCATCAATTTATATATAGCAGACAACTACCTGGACCACTCTGACGCAGAGGCCCCACCATTAATACATATAAAGCAGACCACTTCCTAGACCACTCTGACACATAGACCCTACCATTAATATATATATATTGCAGACCACTGCCTAGACCACTCTGACACAGAGGCCCCTCCATTAATACACATATAACAGATCACTACCTATACCACTCTCACACTTTACCATTAATACATATATCGGAGACCCCTGCTAGACCACCCTGACACAGAGGCCCTACCATTAATACATATATAGCAGACCACTACCTAGACCATTCTGACACAGAGGCACTACCATTAATACATATAACAGACCACTACCAAGACCATTCTGACACAGAGGCACTACCATTAATACATATATGGCAGACCGCTCTGACACAGAGACCCTACTATTAATACATATATAGCAGACCACTACCTACACCATTCTGACACAGAGGCACTACCATTAAAACATATATATCAGATTACTACCAAGACCATTCTGACACAGAGGCCCCATCATTAATACATGTATGGCATACAACTGACAATATAGCTAGACCACGCTGGCACAGAGCCCTTACCATTAATACATATACAGAAGACCAGTGCTTAGACCACTCTGACACAGAAGCCCTACCATTAATACATATATAGCAGACCACTACCTATACCACTCTGACACAGAGGCTCCACCATTAATTCATATATAGCGGACCCCTGCCAAGATCACTCTGACACATAGGCCCTACCTTCAATGCATATATAGCAGACCACTACCTAGACCACTCTGACACAGAGCCCCTACCATTAATACATATATAGCAGGCCACTGTTTAGACCACTCTAACACAGAGGCCCTACCATTAATACATATATAGCAGATTACTACCGAGACCAACCTGACACAGATGCTCTACCAATAATACATATATAGCAGACCTCTTCCTAGACGATTCTGACACAATACATATATAGCAGACCACTTCCCAGACTACTCTGACACAGAGCCCCTACCATTAATATATATATATTGCAGACCACTACCAAGACAACTCTGACACAGAGCCCCTATTATTAATACATATATAGCAGACCACTGCCTAGGCCACACTAACACAGATGCCCTATCATTAATACATAAATAGCAGACGACTACCTAGACCACTCTGACACAGAGGCCCCACTATTAATACATATAAAGCAGACCACTCCCTAGGCAACTCTGAAACAGAGGTCCTACCATTAATACATATATAGCAGACCACTGCATAGACAACCATGACACAGAGGCCCTATCATCAACGCATATATAGCAGATGACTCCCTTGACCACTCTGACGTAGAGGCCCAACCATTAATACAAATATAGCAAACAACTTCTAGACCACTCTTACACAGAGCCCCTACCATTAAAACATATATTGCAGACCACTGCATAGACCACTCTGACACAGAGGCCTCACCATTAATACATATATAGCAGATCAGAACTTATAGCACTCTCACACAGAGGCCCTACAATTAATACATATATAGTAGACCCCTGCTAGACCACCCTGAAACAGAGGCTCATTCATTAATACATATATAGCAGACCACTACCTAGACCACTCTGACACAGAGGCCCCTCCATTGATACATATATATCAGACCACTGCCTTGACCACTTTGACACAGAGGCCCCACCATTAATACATATATAGCAGACCACTAGCTGGACCACTCTGACACAGAGGCCCCACCATTGATACATATATATCAGACCACTGTGGGCCTCTGTGTCAGGGTGTTCTATGCATTGGTCTAGCTAGTGGTCTGATATATATGTATTAATGGTAGTGCCTGTGTCAGAATGGTCTAGGTAGTGGTCTGGTATATATGTATTAATGGTAGGGTATCTGTGTCAGGGTGGTCCGCTTTGTAGGTATTAATTGTAGGGCTTAGGTGTCAGAGTGGTCTGCTACATACGTACTAATTGTAGGGCCTCTGTGTCAGACCACTCTGACACAGAGCCCCTACCATTAATACATATATTGCAGACCACTTCCTAGACCACTCTGACACAGAGGCCCCACCATTAATACATATATAGCAGATCACTACTTATGCCATTCTCACACAGAGGCCTTACCGTTAATACATATATAGTAGACCCCTGATAGACCACCCTGACACAGAGGCTCTACCATTAATACATATATAGAAGACCACTACCTAGACCACTCTGAAAGAGAGGCCCCACCATTGATACAGATATCAGACCACTGCCTAGACCACTCTGACACAGAGGCCATACCATTAATACATATATAGCAGACCACTGCCTATACCGCTCTTAAACAGAGACCCTCCCATTAATACATAAGTAGCAGACCACTACCTAGACCACTCTGACACAGAGGCCCTACCATTAATACATATATAGCAGAACACTGCCTAGACCACTCTGACAATGAGGCCATACAATTAAAAGACATATAGCAGACCACTACCTAGACCATACTGACAAAGATGCCCCAGCATTAGTACGTATATAGCAGACCACTTCCTAGACCACTCTGACACAGAGCCCCTACCATTAATACATATATAGCATGCCACTGCCTAGACCACCCTGACACAGAGGCCCTACCATCAATACATATATAGCAGACCACTCCCTTGACTACTCTGACACAGTGGCCCCACCATTAATACATATATAGCAGACCACATCCTATACCACTCTGACACAGAGCCCCTACCATAAATACATATATAGCAGACCACTGCCTAGACCGCTCTGACACAGAGGCCACACCATTAATACATATACAGCAGATCACTGCCAATACCACTCTCACACAGAGGCCCCACCATTAATAGATATATATCAGACCACTACCTAGAGCACTCTGACAAAAAGGCCCCACCATTAATACATATATAGCATACCACCGACTATACCACTCTAACACAGAGCCCTTAACATAAATATATATATAACAGACTACTGCCTAGACCACTCTGACACAGACGCCCTACCATTAATACATATATAGCAGACCACTACCTATACCACTCTGACACAGAGCCCCGCCATTAATACATATATAGCAGACCACTGCCTAGACCACTCTTAAACAGAGGCCCTCCCATTAATACATATGTAGCAGACCCCTACTTAGACCACTCTGACACAGAGGCCCTACCATTAATACGTTTATAGCAGACCACTGCCTAGACCACTCTGACACAGAGGCCATACCATTAAAACATGTATAGCAGACCACTATCTAGACCACTCTGACACGGAGGCCCTACCATTAATACATATATAGCAGACCACTACCTAGACCACTCTGACACAGAGCCCCTACCATTAATACATTTATAGCAGACCACTGCCTAGACCACTCTAACACAGAGGACTTACCATTAATACATATATAGCAGACCACTACCTAGACCACTCTGACACGGAGGCCTCACCATTAAAATATATACCGCAGACCACTTCCTAGACCACTGTGAAACAGAGGTCGTATCATTAATGCATATATAGCAGAACACAGGATAGACCACCCTGACAAAGAGGCCCTATCATCAATACATATATAGCAGACCACCATGACGTAGAGGCCCCACCATTAATACATATATAGCAGACCATTTCCTCGACCATTCTGAAACATAGCTCTTATAATTAATACATATACAGCAGGCCAATTCATAGAACACCCCGACACAGAGGCCCTACCATCAATTCATATATAGCAGACAACTACCTGGACCACTCTGACGCAGAGGCCCCACCATTAATACATATAAAGCAGACCACTTCCTAGACCACTCTGACACATAGACCCTACCATTAATACATATATATTGCAGACCACTGCCTAGACCACTCTGACACAGAGGCCCCACCATTAATACACATATAGCAGATCACTACCTATACCACTCTCACACAGAGGCTTTACCATTAATACATATATAGGAGACCCCTGCTAGACCACCCTGACACAGAGGCCCTACCATTAATACATATATAGGAGACCACTACCTAGACCACTCTGACACAGAGTCCCCACCATTGATACATATATATCAGACCACTGCCTAGACCACTATGACACAGAGGCCCTACCATTAATACACATATAGCAGGCCACTGCCTAGACCACTCTAACACAGAGGCCCTACCATTAATACATATATAGCAGATTACTACCGAGACCAACCTTACACAGATGCTCTACCAATAATACATATATAGCAGACCACTACCTAGACCACTCTGAAACAGAGGTCGTACCATTAATACATATATAGCAGGCAACAGCCTAGACCACCCTGAGACAGAGAAGCCCTACCATTAATACATATATAGCAGACCTCTACCTAGACCACTCTGACACATAGGCCCTACCATTAATAATACAGAAGACCACTGCTTAGACCACTCTGACACAGAGGCCCTACCATTAATACATATATAGCAGACCACTACCTATACCACTCTGACACAGAGGCTCCACCATTAATTCATATGTAGCAGACCCCTGCCTAGACCACTATGACACAGAGCCCCTACCATTAATTCATATGTAGCATACCCCTTCCTAGACCACTCTGACACATAGACCCTACCATTAATACATATATGTTGCAGAAAACTGCCTAGACCACTCTGACACAGAGGCCACTCCATTAATACACATATAGCAGATCACTACCTATACCACTCTCACACAGAGGCTTTACCATTAATACTATATATAGGAGATCCCTGCTAGGCCACCCTGAAACAGAGGCCCTACCATTAATACATATATAGCAGACCACTACCTAGACCACTCTGACACAGAGTCCCCACCATTGATACATATATATCAGACCACTGCCTAGACCACTATGACACAGAGGCCCTACCATTAATACATATATAGCAGATTACTACCGAGACCAACTTTACAAAGATGCTCTACCAATAATACATATATAGCAGACCACTACCTAGACCACTCTGAAACAGAGGTCGTACCATTAATACATATATAGCAGGCAACTGCCTAGACCACCCTGAGACAGAGGCCCTACCATTATGACATTTATAGCAGACCTCTACCTAGACCACTCTGACACATAGGCCCTACCATTAATAATACAGAAGACCACTGCTTAGACCACTCTGACACAGAGGCCCTACCATTAATACATATATAGCAGACCACTACCTATACCACTCTGACACAGAGGCTCAACCATTAATTCATATGTAGCAGACCCTGCTTAGACCACTCTAACACAGAGGCCCTACCATTAATACATACATAGCAGACAACTACCTATACCACTCTGACACAGAGGCTCCACCATTAATTCATATATAGCAGACCCATGCCTAGATCACTCTGACACGGAGGCCCCACCATTAAAATATATACCGCAGACCACTTCCTAGACCACTGTGAAACAGAGGTCGTATCATTAATGCATATATAGCAGTACACAGGATAGATCACCCTGACAAAGAGGCCCTATCATCAATACATATATAGCAGACCACCCTGACGTAGAGGCCCCACCATTAACATATATAGCAGACCACTTCCTCGACCATTCTGAAACAGAGCTCTTATAATTAATACATATACAGCAGGCCAATTCATAGAACAACCCGACACAGAGGCCCTACCATCAATTCATATATAGCAGACAACTACCTGGACCACTCTGACGCAGAGGCCCCACCATTAATACATATAAAGCAGACCACTTCCTAGACCACTCTGACACATAGACCCTACCATTAATATATATATATTGCAGACCACTGCCTAGACCACTCTGACACAGAGGCCCCTCCATTAATACACATATAACAGATCACTATCTATACCACTCTCACACAGAGGCTTTACCATTAATACATATATCGGAGACCCCTGCTAGACCACCCTGACACAGAGGCCCTACCATTAATACATATATAGGAGACCACTACCTAGACCACTCTGACACAGAGTCCCCACCATTGATACATATATATCAGACCACTGCCTAGGCCACTATGACACAGAGGCCCTACCATTAATACATATATAGCAGGCCACTGCCTAGACCACTCTAACACAGAGGCCCTACCATTAATACATATATAGCAGATTACTACCGAGACCAACCTTACACAGATGCTCTACCAATAATACATATATAGCAGACCACTACCTAGACCACTCTGAAACAGAGGTCGTACCATTAATACATATATAGCAGGCAACTGCCTAGACCACCCTGAGACAGAGGCCCTACCATTAATACATATATAGCAGACCTCTACTTAGACCACTCTGACACATAGGCCCTACCATTAATAATACAGAAGACCACTGCTTAGACCACTCTGACACAGAGGCCCTACCATTAATACATATATAGCAGACCACTACCTATACCACTCTGACACAGAGGCTCCACCATTAATTCATATGTAGCAGACGCCTGCCTAGACCACTATGACACAGAGGCCCTACCATTAATTCATCTATAGCAGACCACTACCTAGACCATTCTGACACAGAGCCCCTACCATTAATTCATGTGTAGCAGACCCCTTGCTAGACCACTCTTACACATAGACCCTACCATTAATACATATATATTGCAGATCACTGCCTAGACCACTCTGACACAGAGGCCCCTCCATTAATACACATATAGCAGATCACTACCTATACCACTCTCACACAGAGGCTTTACAATTAATGCTATATATAGGATACCCCTGCTAGACCAACCTGACACAGAGGCCCTACCATTAATACATATATAGTAGACCACTACCTAGACCACTCTGACACAGTCCCCACCATTGATACATATATATCAGACCACTGCCTAGACCACTATGACACAGAGGCTCTACCATTAATACATATATAGCAGGCCACTGCCCAGACCACTCTAACACAGAGGCCCTACCATTAATACATATATACCAGATTACTACCGAGACCAACCTTACACATATGCTCTACCAATAATACATATATAGCAGACCACTACCTAGACCACTCTGACACAGAGGCCCCACCATTAATACATATATAGCAGACCACTTCCTCGATTATTCTGAAACAGATGTCGTATAATTAATACATATATAGCAGGCCAATGCATGGAACACCATGACACAGAGGCCGTACCATCAATACATATATATAGCAGACCACTCCCTTGACCACTCTGACACAGTGGCCCCACCAATAATACATATATAGCAGACCACTTCCTAAACCACCCTGACACAGAGGCCTTACCATTAATACGTATATAGCAGACCACTACCTAGACCACTCTGACACAGAGGCCCCACCATTAAAATATATATAGCAGACCACTTCCTAGACCACTCTGAAACAGAGGTCGAAGCATTAACACATATATAGCAGAACACAGCATAGACCAACCGACACAGAGGCCCTATCATCAATACATATATAGCAGACCACTCCCTTGACCACTCTGACACAGTGGCCCCAACATTAATACATATATAGCAGACCACTTCCTAGACCACTCTGACACAGAGCCCTTACCATTAATACATTTATAGCAGACCACTGCCTAGACCGCTCTGACACAGAGGCCACACCATTAATACATATACAGCAGATCACTACCTATACCACTCTCACACAGAGGCCCCACCATTAATAGATAT
The DNA here is from genome assembly GCA_944474755.1 of Limnoperna fortunei. Taxonomy (NCBI): domain Eukaryota; kingdom Metazoa; phylum Mollusca; class Bivalvia; order Mytilida; family Modiolidae; genus Limnoperna; species Limnoperna fortunei. Next base: position 73,356,367 of record OX104119.1, on the reverse strand, counting down.
ATAGCAGACCCCTGCCTACACCACTCTGCCACAGAGGCTCTACCATTAATTCATATATAGCAGAAAATTACCTGGACCATTCGGCTACAGAGGCACTACCATTAATACATATATATCAGACCACTACTTAGACCACTCTGACAAAGAGGCCCCACCATTAATACATATATATCATACCACCGACTATACCACTCTAACACAGAGCCCTTAACATAAATACATATATAACAGACTACTGCCTAGACAACTCTGACACAGAGGCCCTACCATTAATACATATATAGAAGACCACTACCTATACCACTATGACACAGAGGTCCGACCATTAATACATATATAGCAGACCCCTGCCTAGACCACTCTAACACAGAGGCCCTACCAATAATACATATAAAGCAGACCACTACCTAGACCACTCTGACACAGATCCCCTACCATTAATACATATGTAGCAGACCACTGCCTAGACCACTCTAACACAGAGGCCCTACCATTAATACATATATAGCAGACCACTACCTAGACCACTCTGACACAGAGGCCCAACCATTAATACATATATAGCAGACCTCTTCCTCGACCATTCTGAAACAGAGGTCGTATAATTAATACATATGTAGCAGGCCAATGCATGGAACACCCTGACACAGAGGCCGTAACAATAATACATATATAGCAGACCACTTCCTAGACCACCCTGACACAGAGGCCTTACCATTAATACATATAAAGCAGACCACTACCTAGACCACTCTGAACCAGAGGCCCCACCATTAAAATATATATAGCAGAACACAGCATAGACCACCCTGACACAGAGGCCCTATCATCAATACATATATAGCGGACCACTCCCTTGACCACTCTGACACAGTGTCCCCACCATTAATACGTTTATAGCAGACCAATGCCTAGACCAATCTGACACAGAGGCAATATCATTAAAACATGAATAGCAGACCACTACCTAGACCACTCTGACACGGAGGCCCTACCATTAATACATATATACCAAACCACTACCTAGACCACTCTGACACAGAGGCCCTACCATTAATACATATATATTGCAGACCACTGCCTAGACAACTCTGACGCAGAGGCCACTCCATTAATACACGTATATCAGATCACTACCTATACCACTCTCACACAGAGGCTTTACCATTAATACATATATAGGAGACCCTTGCTAGACCACCCTGACACAGAGGCCCTACCATTAATACATATATAGCAGACCACTACCTAGACCACTCTGACACAGAGTCAGCACCATTGATACATATATATCAGACCACTACCTATACCACTCTCACACAGAGGCTTTACCATTAATACTATATATAGGAGACCCCTGCTAGGCCACCCTGACACAGAGGCCCTACCATTAATACATATATAGCAGACCACTGCCTAGACCACTCTGACACAGAGTCCCCACCATTGATACATATATATCAGACCACTGCCTAGACCACTATGACACAGAGGCCCTACCATTAATACATATATAGCAGATTACTACCGAGACCAACCTTACACAAATGCTCTACCAATCATACATATATAGCAGACCACTACCTAGACCACTCTGAAACAGAGGTCGTACCATTAAAACATATATAGCAGGCAACTGCCTAGACCACCCTGAGACAGACGCCCTACCATTATGACATTTATAGCAGACCTCTACCTAGACCACTCTGACACATAGGCCCTACCATTAATAATACAGAAGACCACTGCTTAGACCACTCTGACACAGAGGCCCTACCATTAATACATATATAGCAGACCACTACCTATACCACTCTGACACAGAGGCTCAACTATTAATTCATATGTAGCAGACCCTGCTTAGACCACTCTAACACAGAGGCCCTACCATTAATACATACATAGCAGACAACTACCTATACCACTCTGACACAGAGGCTCCACCATTAATTCATATATAGCAGACCCATGCCTAGATTACTCTGACACGGAGGCCCCACCATTAAAATATATACCGCAGACCACTTCCTAGACCACTGTGAAACAGAGGTCGTATCATTAATGCATATATAGCAGTACACAGGATAGATCACCCTGACAAAGAGGCCCTATCATCAATACATATATAGCAGACCACCCTGACGTAGAGGCCCCACCATTAACATATATAGCAGACCACTTCCTCGACCATTCTGAAACAGAGCTCTTATAATTAATACATATACAGCAGGCCAATTCATAGAACACCCCGACACAGAGGCCCTACCATCAATTCATATATAGCAGACAACTACCTGGACCACTCTGACGCAGAGGCCCCACCATTAATACATATCAAGCAGACCACTTCCTAGACCACTCTGACACATAGACCCTACCATTAATATATATATATTGCAGACCACTGCCTAGACCACTCTGACACAGAGGCCCCTCCATTAATACACATATAACAGATCACTACCTATACCACTCTCACACAGAGGCTTTACCATTAATACATATATCGGAGACCCCTGCTAGACCACCCTGACACAGAGGCCCTACCATTAATACATATATAGGAGACCACTACCTAGACCACTCTGACACAGAGTCCCCACCATTGATACATATATATCAGACCACTGCCTAGGCCACTATGACACAGAGGCCCTACCATTAATACATATATAGCAGGCCACTGCCTAGACCACTCTAACACAGAGGCCCTACCATTAATACATATATAGCAGATTACTACCGAGACCAACCTTACACAGATGCTCTACCAATAATACATATATAGCAGACCACTACCTAGACCACTCTGAAACAGAGGTCGTACCATTAATACATATATAGCAGGCAACTGCCTAGATCACCCTGAGACAGAGGCCCTACCATTAATACATATATAGCAGACCTCTACCTAGACCACTCTGACACAGAGGCCCTACCATTAATAATACAGAAGACCACTGCTTAGACCACTATGACACCGAGTCCCTACCATTAATTCATCTATAGCAGACCACTACCTAGACCATTCTGACACAGAGCCCCTACCATTAACTCATGTGTAGCAGACCCCTTGCTAGACCACTCTTACACATAGACCCTACCATTAATACATATATATTGAAGACCACTGCCTAGACCACTCTGACACAGAGGCCCCTCCATTAATACACATATAGCAGATCACTACCTATACCACTCTCACACAGAGGCTTTACAATTAATGCTATATATAGGATACCCCTGCTAGACCAACCTGACACAGAGGCCCTACCATTAATACATATATAGTAGACCACTACCTAGACCACTCTGACACAGTCCCCACCATTGATACATATATATCAGACCACTGCCTAGACCACTATGACACAGAGGCTCTACCATTAATACATATATAGCAGGCCACTGCCCAGACCACTCTAACACAGAGGCCCTACCATTAATACATATATAGCAGATTACTGCCGAGACCAACCTTACACATATGCTCTACCAATAATACATATATAGCAGACCACTACCTAGACCACTCTGACACAGAGGCCCCACCATTAATACATATATAGCAGACCACTTCCTCGATTATTCTGAAACAGATGTCGTATAATTAATACATATATAGCAGGCCAATGCATGGAACACCCTGACACAGAGGCCGTACCATCAATACATATATATAGCAGACCACTCCCTTGACCACTCTGACACAGTGGCCCCACCAATAATACATATATAGCAGACCACTTCCTAAACCACCCTGACACAGAGGCCTTACCATCAATACATATATAGCAGACCACTCCCTTGACCACTCTGACACAGTGGCCCCAACATTAATACATATATAGCAGACCACTTCCTAGACCACTCTGACACAGAGCCCTTACCATTATTACATTTATAGCAGACCACTGCCTAGACCGCTCTGACACAGAGGCCACACCATTAATACATATACAGCAGATCACTACCTATACCACACTCACACAGAGGCCCCACCATTAATAGATATATAGCAGACCCCTGCCTACACTACTCTGCCACAGAGGCTCTACCATTAATTCATATATAGCAGAAAATTACCTGGACCATTCGGCCACAGAGGCACTACCATTAATACATATATATCAGACCACTACTTAGACCACTCTGACAAAGAGGCCCCACCATTTATACATATATATCATACCACCGACTATACCACTCTAACACAGAGCCCTTAACATAAATACATATATAACAGACTACTGCCTAGACCACTCTGACACAGAGGCCCTACCATTAATACATATATAGAAGACCACTACCTATACCACTATGACACAGAGGTCCGACCATTAATACATATATAGCAGACCCCTGCCTAGACCACTCTAACACAGAGGCCCTACCAATAATACATATAAAGCAGACCACTACCTAGACCACTCTGACACAGAGCCCCTACCATTAATTCATCTATAGCAGACCACTACCTAGACCATTCTGACACAGAGCCCCTACCATTAATTCATGTGTAGCAGACCCCTTGCTAGACCACTCTTACACATAGACCCTACCATTAATACATATATATTGCAGACCACTGCCTAGACCACTCTGACACAGAGGCCCCTCCATTAATACACATATAGCAGATCACTACCTATACCACTCTCACACAGAGGCTTTACAACTAATGCTATATATAGGATACCCCTGCTAGACCAACCTGACACAGAGGCCCTACTATTAATACATATATAGTAGACCACTACCTAGACCACTCTGACACAGTCCCCACCATTGATACATATATATCAGACCACTGCCTAGACCACTATGACACAGAGGCTCTACCATTAATACATATATAGCAGGCCACTGCCCAGGCCACTCTAACACAGAGGCCCTACCATTAATACATATATAGCAGATTACTACCGAGACCAACCTTACACATATGCTCTACCAATAATACATATATAGCAGACCACTACCTAGACCACTCTGACACAGAGGCCCCACCATTAATACATATATAGCAGACCACTTCCTCGATTATTCTGAAACAGATGTCGTATAATTAATACATATATAGCAGGCCAATGCATGGAACACCCTGACACAGAGGCCGTACCATCAATACATATATATAGCAGACCACTCCCTTGACCACTCTGACACAGTGGCCCCACCAATAATACATATATAGCAGACCACTTCCTAAACCACCCTGACACAGAGGCCTTACCATTAATACGTATATAGCAGACCACTACCTAGACCACTCTGACACAGAGGCCCCACCATTAAAATATATATAGCAGACCACTTCCTAGACCACTCTGAAACAGAGGTCGAAGCATTAACACATATATAGCAGAACACAGCATAGACCAACCTGACACAGAGGCCCTATCATCAATACATATATAGCAGACCACTCCCTTGACCACCCTGACACAGTGGCCCCAACATTAATACATATATAGCAGACCACTTCCTAGACCACTCTGACACAGAGCCCTTACCATTAATACATTTATAGCAGACCACTGCCTAGACCGCTCTGACACAGAGGCCACACCATTAATACATATACAGCAGATCACTACCTATACCACTCTCACACAGAGGCCCCACCATTAATAGATATATAGCAGACCCCTGCCTACACTACTCTGCCACAGAGGCTTTACCATTAATTCATATATAGCAGAAAATTACCTGGACCATTCGGCCACAGAGGCACTACCATTAATACATATATATCAGACCACTACTTAGACCACTCTGACAAAGAGGCCCCACCATTAATACATATATATCATACCACCGACTATACCACTCTAACACAGAGCCCTTAACATAAATACATATATAACAGACTACTGCCTAGACCACTCTGACACAGAGGCCCTACCATTAATACATATATAGAAGACCACTACCTATACCACTATGACACAGAGGTCCGACCATTAATACATATATAGCAGACCCCTGCCTAGACCACTCTAACACAGAGGCCCTACCAATAATACATATAAAGCAGACCACTACCTAGACCACTCTGACACAGAGCCCCTACCATTAATACATATGTAGCAGACCACTGCCTAGACCACTCTAACACAGAGGCCCTACCATTAATACATATATAGCAGACCACTACCTAGACCACTCTGACACAGAGGCCCAACCATTAATACATATATAGCAGACCACTTCCTCGACCATTCTGAAACAGAGGTCGTATAATTAATACATATGTAGCAGGCCAATGCATGGAACACCCTGACACATAGGCCGTACCAATAATACATATATAGCAGACCACTTCCTAGACCACCCTGACACAGAGGCCTTACCATTAATACATATAAAGCAGACCACTACCTAGACCACTCTGAACCAGAGGCCCCACCATTAAAATATATATAGCAGAACACAGCATAGACCACCCTGACACAGAGGCCCTATCATCAATACATATATAGCGGACCACTCCCTTGATCACTCTGACACAGTGTCCCCACCATTAATACGTTTATAGCAGACCAATGCCTAGACCAATCTGACACAGAGGCAATATCATTAAAACATGAATAGCAGACCACTACCTAGACCACTCTGACACGGAGGCCCTACCATTAATACATATATATTGCAGACCACTGCCTAGACAACTCTGACGCAGAGGCCACTCCATTAATACACGTATATCAGATCACTACCTATACCACTCTCACACAGAGGCTTTACCATTAATACATATATAGGAGACCCTTGCTAGACCACCCTGACACAGAGGCCCTACCATTAATACATATATAGCAGACCACTACCTAGACCACTCTGACACAGAGTCAGCACCATTGATACATATATATCAGACCACTGCCTAGACCACTCTTACACAGAGGGCCTACCATTAATACATATATAGCAGGCAACTACCTAGACCACTCTCACACAGAGGCCCCACCATTGTTGCATTTATATCAGACCACTGCCTAGACCACTCTGACACAGAGGCCCTACCATTAATCAATATATAGCAGACCACTGCCAAGACCACCCTGACATAGAGGCCCTACCATCAATACATATATAGCAGACAACTACCTAGACCACTCTCACCCAGGGGCCCCACCATTGTTACATTTATATCATACCACTGCCTAGACCACTCTGACACAGAGGCCCCACCATTAATACATGTATATTAGACCACTTCCTAGACCACTCTGACACAGAGGCCCTACCATTAATACATATATAGAAGACCACTACCTATACCACTCTGACACAGAGGCCCCACCATTAATACATATATAACAGACCCCTGCCTAGACCACTCTGACACAGAGGCCATACCAATAATACATATAAAGCAGACCACTACCTAGACCACTCTGACACAGAGCCCCTACCATTAATAAATATGTAGCAGACCACTGCCTAGACAACTCTAACACAGAGGCCCTACCATTAATACATATATAGCAGACCACTGCCTAGACCACTCTTAAGCAGAGGCCCTACCATTAATACATATGTAGCAGACCACTACCTAGACCACTCTGATACAGAGGCCCTACCATTAATACGTTTATAGCAGACCACTGCCTAGACCACTCTGACACAGAGGACATACCATTAAAACATGTATAGCAGACCACTACCTATACCACTCTGACACGGAGGCCCTATAATCAATACATATATAGCAGACAACTGCCTAGGCCACTCTGACACAGAGGCCCTACTATTAATATATATATATAGCAGACCACTCTGACACAGAGGCCCTACCATTATTCATATACAGCAGACCACTGCCTAAACCACTCTGACACAGAGGCCCTACCATTAATTCATATATATAGCTGGCCACTGCCTATACCACTCTGACACAGAGGCCCACCATTGATACATATATAGCAGACCATTACCTAGACCACTCTGACACAGAGGCCCTACCATTAATACATATATAGCAGACCACTGCCTAGACGTCTCTGACACAGAGGCCCTACTATTAATATATATATAGCAGACCACTCAGACACAGAGGCCCTACCATTATTACATATACAGAAGACCACTGCCTAGACCACTCTAAAACCGAGGCCCTACCATTAATACGTATATAGCACTCCGCTGCCTATACCACTCTGACACAGAGGCCCCACCACTGATACATGTATAACAGACTACTACCTAGACCACTCTGACACAGAGGCCCTACCATTAATACATATATAGAACACCGCCGCCTATACCACCCTGACACAGAGGACCTACCATTAATACATATATAGCAGATCACTACCTAGACCACTCTGAAACAGAGGCCTTGCCATTAATACGTATATAGCAGACAATTCTGACACAGGCGCCCAACCATTAACCCATATTCAGCAGTAGGCTACCTAGATCACCCTGAAACACAGGCCTACCATTAATACATATATAGCAGACCACTAGATAGACCACTCTGACACAGAGGCTCTACCATTAATACATATATAGTAGACCACTACCTAGACCACTATGTCACAGTGGCCTTACCATTTATACAAATATAACAGACCACTCTGACACCGACACCCAACCATTAATACATATATAGAACATCGCCGCCTATACCACCCTGACACAGAGGCTCTAGCTTTAATACATATAAAGCAGACCACTAGCTGGGCCACTCTGACACAGAGGACCTACCATTAATACATATATAGTAGACCACTACCTAGACCACTGTCACAGTGGCCTTACCATTTATACAAATATAACAGACCACTCTGACACCGACACCCTACCATTAATACATATTCAGCAGTAGTCTAACTAGACCACTCTGACACAGAGGCTCTACCATTAATACATAAATAGCAAACCACTCAGACACAGAGGCCCTACCGTTATTACATATACAGAAGACCACTGCCTAGACCACTCTGACACAGAGGTCCTACCATTAATACATATATAGCACACCGCTGCCTATACCCCCCTGACACAGAGGCCTCACCATTGATACATGTACACAGACGACTACCTAGACCACTCTGACACAGAGGCCCTACTATTAATACATATATAGCAGACCACTGCCTAGACCACTATGAAACAGAGGCCCTACTATTAATATATATAAAGCAGACCACTCAGACACAGAGGCCTTACCATTATCACATATACAGCAGACCACTGCCTAGACCACTGTGACACAGAGGCCCTACCATTAATACATATATAGCTGACCACTGCCTATACCACTCTGACACAGAGGCCCCACAATTGATACATGTATAGCAGACCACTACCTAGACCATTCTGATAGAGAGGCCCTACCATTAATACATATATAGCAGACCACTACCTAGACCACTATGTCACAGAGGCCTTACCATTATTACATATATAGCAGACCACTACCTAGACCACTCTGACACAGATGCCCTACCATTAATACATATTCAGCAGTAGTCTAGCTAGACCACTCTGACACAGAGGCTCTACCATTAATACATATATAGCAGACCACTACCTAGACCACCTTGACACAGAGGCCATACCATTAATACATATATAGCAGATCACTACCTAGACCACCCTTACACAGAGGCCCTACCATTCATACCTATATAGCAGACCACTACCTAGACCACTCTGACACAGAGGAACTACCATTAATATATATATATAGCAGACCAACCTGACACAGAGGCTGTACCATTAATACATATATAGCAGACCACTGCCTAAACCACTCTGACACAGAGGTCCTACCATTAATACATATATAGCAGACCACTACCTAGACCACTCTGACACAGAGGTCCTACCATTAATACATATATAGCAGACACTACCTGGACCACTCTGACACAGAGGCCCCACCATTATTACATATATAGCAGACCATTACCTAGACCACTCATACACAGAGGCCCTTCCATTAATGCATATATAGCAGACCACTACCTAGACCACTCTGACACAGAGGCCTTACCCTTAATACAAATATAGCAGACCACTCTGATACTGACCCCCTACCATTAACACATATTCAGCAGTAGGCTAACTAGACCTCTCTGACACAGAGGATCTACCATTACTACATATATAGCAGACCACTTCGCGGTTTATTCAGCGTAAATCGACCCAAAGTCGTTTATATCCAATAATCTAACCAACAACTGAAAACAATCCTTAAATAATCAAATATGACTGCCAGTGATCAATGTTACTTAACTAGGGAACAAATCCAAACTTTACTCTTGGTGGTGTTTTTGTGTTTTTACCATAAGCTCCCAGCTCTCTACTTGTGAAGCTACAATAATGGTTCTTGCATAACTATAACGTTGTTAGCATTAACCTTAATTCGGTGTATATGCGTTGATGATAGGTTACTGTTTAAACTCGCTATGAGCACCATGTAGATAGGTGGTGGGTTAGTGCTGGGCGTAGTATATTTCAGCCAGTGGTCGGTTTCTCTGCGTGGGACATTTATTCAGGACCGACCTACTGGATCACTTTTAGTGTTTTACCTTTTATATTTGTTGTATATATATTGTAATTTGCGCATGCTCTCACAAAGTTGCTACAGTATACATCAACTGTTTGATGGTTGCTCCAGACATTGGAGGGATTCTACATTACAAGAAGGTCACAGTAGTTTCTATGTATTTGAGTGTTAGCACCTTCCCAAAAACTGGCATTAAAAGTGTATATTGTATTTAATATAAATTATATACATGTATTATAAATTAATTTGTGTGTGTGAGAATTTATTGTGTTGTAACTTTCACCTTGTTTCATTATCAGTAATTAATTGTTTTATATTTTTCATTTATTTTTTCCTTCAGGTTTGGTTATATGTGTAAGTATTTTCAAGTCTTTTTCCCCTTCAGTTGTAATGATTGTTAGTATTACTGTTTCTGTAAAAGTTAGTGTTAATTTTGTCATTTATTCTTCATGCATGTTCATGTGTAGGTGTCAATGCTATGTAAATTGTTTCTTGATTGAAGCATTGTGGTGTATCCCCTTTTTTTTATAATTCAGTGTTAGTTAATTTATCATCGGCTAACTTTTGTTGAATGTGCCAAATGTTAACTTACCTGACAAAGGGATATGTCAGCTCTAGTCAACATTTTTCCTCTCTTGTTGTAGGTAAACTTCTCACTTGGTCACAATGTTTATTGGAAGGCCTTTTATAAAAGTTTGTATTTTATTCTGATTGGATAATCAAAATGGCTGCATATGCACAACTTTGTTCAACATACAACCTTTACGTTTTTAATTCTGATTGAAATCCAAGATGGCTGCCAAAACAGGGCTTAATTCAACATAGGACCTTATAGGACAAAATTTTTTAATTCTTCTCTGAAACTGAAAAATCAATTGAAACAAAACATGTCAGCAATATTTATTTAATGGTCCTCTATAAACACATTTTAATTCAAATGAGGGATTCACGCTCTTGAGAGTCTCTGGTATGCAAGTGTCTTATCTTTGACATGTAATCAGCAGAACAGAATTCAGGTACGTGGATAACATACAAACACAACAAACAACAGGCACCAAATCATATACTTTATGATCTAACCTTAGAGTCTTTTCCGTATTGGAAGATGTTAATAAACAAATAACAAACACAAATGAACAAATGGTTGCAGATTGTTGGACATCTTACAGTCTACACAGGGGGCCGAGTGGTTAAGGTAGTTCGTCTACTATTGATCACGTGGTCTGTCAACACTGAGGTTGAGGGTTCGAGTCTCACTGCAGGCAGGGTGTACTCGACTCCAATCTTAATTGACAAGGATTGCTAGTTTTCCTACCGAAGGTTGGGGATTCCTCCCCCAATAAAAACTGGACGCCATGATATAGCTGACTAATTGCTGAAAGTTGCATTAAACTTCATTCAAACACACAAACAAAATACAAATTGAACAATAATAGATCTGTAATTTGATGTCATAACAATAAATTGCAAAACATTATTTTTGTATAAATGGAGTTACATTATATGTTCTATGCCGTGACAATATGCAAAGGCTATGAGCCAATTTAATGATTTTAGCTCTTAGCTATTACGGTCATGCTGTGCAAGCCCGTATCGAAGAAAAGTCTTTAATAAAATTTGTCTATCACTTCCCTTCAACAAATCGTAAGGCCCACATGTATATACTACTCCTTTGTCATCTTGATCCAAACCTCTTTCCAGATGGTGTAAATAGTTTGTGGTCAGAGCAAGGCAAGTAAATAAAACCTAAAAAAAATGTAAACCATAAAGATCTGTATAGATATTCAATTATTTGATTAAATAAATACAGAATGTGTTCAAAATTTTGGATGAAGGGACTGGCTGCCATACACAATTTTGATAGGATAAACTTGTAAGGACTATTTATACAAAGTTTAATTCAAACTGGTCTTCATGGATAAGAATGTAATTGTTTGTTGATTTAAACCTAAGAATATTTTCCAATTTCACAGTTTATTTTCAGTTCAGACTAACAGTTAATATAACTAGAGGCTCTTAAGATCCTGTATTGCTCACCTGACTTACAAAAAAACTTTTTAAGAGACAAGACTTTTCTTGCAAATTTTGATATTGAATGCTAACGAGTTTATGCTGTTTCTATGAATGTTGCCATGTTGAATTTCTAATCAGCAGCAATTTGTAGGACAGTTTCTGAGAAGAAGCAGTTTTTATGTTTTTTCATATAATCTTACCAAGTATCAAAGCAATCTGTCAAGCGGTTTCTGAAGACCACACAAAATACTGCAGACCGACAAACAGACGAAGGGCAAACAATGTCCCTCCAACAATTCATGACCGGGACAAAAAGACACTAAAGCTAAGTTAGAACCTAAATAAGAACCAAGAACTAGGAATAAAAAAAAACTATAGTATTACAGATTAAAACAGAGTTTTGTAGGCTTTATTTTGTCCATCATATTTGCAATTTACAGTTTTAATTTACAAAACAAAAACTGAAAATTTTATGAAAAAATTAGCATTAAAGGTCAAAATCTGCTATAAAGAGTCATTGGACAATTTTTGGACAGTTAAATGACCTGTAGGTCTTGTGCTACTGATTATTATTTTTTTTTGCTATCTCCAGTTTTACTCTACGTGTTTAATTTTTTTGTAATTGGACATCAAATAAATAATACCCTGATATGTTGTGTTGTATTTTATGAACACATTTAATGAATAACAGTTTTTGGAGCCGATTCAAAATCCAACATGGCTGCCACTATGAAACACAGCTTTACATAGGACTGTATGGGATAAACATACAAACAGCTTCTTCTCAAAAACTGTGTTAAAATTTATGGTGATCGGAGATTTTGCAAGAAAAGTCATGTCACCTACAAAGTTTTTTTGTAAGTGAGCTAAACGATAACCAAAATTGGAATAACACAAACTTACCAGACACCTGTGAAAAAACGTTTTCTTGGCCATTGAACAATTATGCAATTAAAATCAGTAAAATTAAAACAAAAACACCAAAATTGTAATAAGGCAAAATAATATTTTTTTCTCAATTAAATAAAATAAGAAATGGTAAAAAAACAAACAAAAATTTTAAACAAACAAAATGGGAGGCCATGCTGATGCTGCATACCAAATTTCAAGAGAATGTGATTAGTAGTTGCTGAGAAAACTGTTATGAAAATTTGTTCCCCGCCCACCCGACATTCACCATACTACAACCCGGATTTTCACTCGGTGAAATCTGGCCAAAAATGTAGGTTATTGTGGTGTATATGGTCTATATATTTTTCAAATAAAAGTCCAATATAACTGGAATTTCTGTATTTTTTAATTCACTAGTAGTACTTTCATCATCATTGAAAGTACTAGTGAATTAAAGAATACTGGTTATATTGGTTCTGTTTGTTTGTTTGAATATTGTTTAACGCCACTTTCAGCAATTTTTCAGCTATATCATGGCATCCAGTTTTTATTGGGGGAGGAAACCGGAGTACAGTTATATTGGACTTTTATTTGAAAATATATATACATATATATATAGAATATAACCAGAGAGACAGAATGATACGCGACATTATTCTTATCACATGCCCTATCATCCCAGGATACCAATATCAGCAATAGGGCATCTGGCAAAGGGCTAATATCAGTCAAAATACTATACAATTACTGTAATTTAACTAGATCAATATGAGGTTTTATGGAGCAGAGTGGAATAATATTGAACGAGCAAAGCCAAGTTCAATATTGTTGTACGCTGCTCAATAAAACCTCATATGGATAAAGTTCAAGTATAGTTTTGTTTGTTTGTTTGAATGTTGTTTAACTTTAAGCAATTTTTCAGCTATATCATGGCGTCGAGTTTTTATTGGTGGAAGCCGGAGTACTTGGAGAGAACCCCGGTTCTTCGGTAGGAAAACTGGCAATCATTGTCAATTAAGATTGGAGTCGAGGACACCCTGCCCGCAGTGAGACTCAAACCTGCAACCTCAGTGTTGACAGACCACTTTACTTGAAAGGGCCTCGGTAGCTGAGTAGTTAAGGTAGTACGTCTACTATTGATCATTACGTGATCAATAGTAGACGAACTACCTTAACCACTCAGCCACCGAGGCCACTTCAAGTAAAGTAGTTGTTTTATTACATAATATTGTCATTAAATTGGAATACATATAGAATGTATACATGATCATGTGTATAATTTTGATTATACTATATGCACATGATTAATGGATCATCTCTCAGAAGTTAGGAACCTACCCCCCACCCCCAAAGCTGCCGCTACCAGGTATTTGACTCAAAATCGTACATTTCGGGCATTTTTTGGTTCCTTTATTCTTCAAAATTATTTAACTTTTTTCCATTTTAATTATGCAGGAAAATGTCCACCCATTTTCATTCTAGATTTAAGACTGGTGAGACAGAATAAACTGCCACAGATATTTGCAATAAATAAATTGATTGACGGACGCAAAGTGATAACAATAGCTCACCTGACCCAAACTAACAATTGAAACTCTTACATTTCTGAACATGCTGAATAAATTTCCTATAAATAATGAACCTGAAAAATATAGGAAAATACTACAGATCCTGACGTTGAGAGATGACAGCAGAGATCTCAATTTCCTTCACTGACACAGGCAGAGAAATTGAATTTCACAAGGCCTGTATATTGTGATTTCATTTTTATTGGTGGAGTACCAATTTTCGTCCTTTTCATGGGTGGGGAACAAACCACGAAATCGAATTCAAGGAATAATGACCTCTAGAAATCTATAATGACGGTAGGCTGATATGAGAAACTGCTATGGGACGGTTGTTTAAATGGATAGACGAATGATGTTCAAGGTGCATCTTGCAAGAGAACCAATTTAGCCAATATTTCTACATCAAGTACATAGGTCATATTTGAATTAAAATTAATAAAAGATATATTGGTATTCAAAGTGTTCTTGAAAAATTCTTCTATTCTTTAGCCCTACCCAAGGAGAAAAATAGCATATGTATATAACATGTGTTTGAAGACATCTTCAGAATAAAACTCAGCCCTTTTTAGCATGCAAAGTTTCATGAATATCTGTTAACCTACTATGTGGTCTAATTTTAAGGAAATTGCATGATTTCTCAGAGAAGTGTTAAGAATTATTATCCTCCAGTCAACATTGACTTTAACCAATAAAAAATTATTATGCAATACAACAATTATAATCTTGTGTAAAAGTCAATATGAGTTTGAATGGACCAATCGATATTGTTTTCTTTGGTCTATTAAACCGCATATGGACTTACACACAACATAAACCACATATATCTCAAAATACCTTTGTTTTATTTAGAACAATTCCCAGAGAGTGTTTTTGAAAAAGGGAAGAAGGATTCGCCAACAGTAATTGACCAGTGTCAGATCAAGTCCTCTCATGTTTTGTGGAACAAAAATCTCAGTGGCGGAATCACTTGATCTTGTTTGTCGTTTCTCAGTTATCAACAGGCCTGTAATATCATGCTTCTTAACCTGCAAATCACAATTCACATAAATGAATCTTCATGTAATAAAAATGCCCTATGCCAAATACAGTTTCATTTGCTTCATGGTTTTCCTACTGTTAAACTCTGGAATACTGCCTAGATCAGATTAATAAGGTCAAATTTTGAACAAGCAGATAATTTGAATGTACCAATCCCAGTTCTGGGTGACAATTTTGGACATGAGTTTACATTAATAGTTAAATATATAAGTCTAGAGGGAACTATCTAGGAAGTATTCCAGAAATGTGTGGTTCTATTTTGCTAACTGGTTTAATTTATAATGATACATTTATTAGTTAACACTTTTGTCACTGAATTTTGTTTTTTTCAATGGTTTCTATATCCAGAATTTTAGTCCAAGCAAGTTTTGCCAGTCTGGAATTAAATTGTGCATTAAAAAAATGACCTGCTTGCCCATATTTAATTATAGTGTATTTTCACTTAAAATTTTGTATAAAGAGTGACATTACTATATTCTTACTTATCCAATAAGCTTAATACTTTAAACCATCGAGGTACATTCTTGAGAAGCTATAAAATGGTGACTGTCTAGGACTAGGATTTTATGTCTCCAGTTAACAGTTCTCTCATTTACCTTTGTTTTTCATATTATAACAATTTTCCTTTAAATTCTATTTGCCGCTGCAGTTACATTTTATGACCAAAAAAAATAATCATACAGCTGTTTAAAATTACAAATTTGGTGAAACGAGCCAAGAAACTGCATTATAAGTGATATCATACTAAAAATTGAACAAGGAATAAAATAATTTAAGTCAATTTAATTTTGGCCATGCTAATTTTATAATTTGAACTAGGTTGGGGTTTTCTCCGGGTACTCTGGCTTCCTCCGCCAATAAAAACTGGACGCCATGATATAGCTGAAAAATTGCTGAAAGTGGCGTTAAAACACCATCAAACAAACACATGAAACAAGCAAACAATAATTTGAACTAGATGACCCCCCAGCTGAGAATTAAAAGATGATATGTTAGGTGGCCAAGTTTTTTTTTAGAAAGTGTATCTGTAACACACAAATGATACTCGACCTGACCAGCAACATGAACAGTGTGTTCCAACAGGTGGATATTTTAAGAAAATTGAATGCAAATCAAATTCAAAATCTGTTGGTCTTACACAGTAACAACTACAAAACTTTTTGTGTCAAAACAGGGATATTTTTGCAAAGGATTTAAGTGAATTAAGACAAACAGATATGCATTATCATACAATTCATACTGTGAATGCAACACCGGTAAGTGTTGCGCCATATTCACAAAATCCAAAGATGCGTGCCATTCTAGATGAAGAATTGAAAACTATGGAAAAGTATGGTATCATCGAGGAATTAACATCACCTTGGCACAGCCCAGTAGTATTAGTAAAAAAAAATGATGATTCATACCGCTTCTGTGTTGATTATCGCAAACTTAATAAAGTCACAGAACCGATGTCTTTTCCAATCCCGAAAATGACAGATGTAGTGGATACTTTGGCCGATTCTAAAGCAGAGATCGTCAGTACACTTGATCTCCGTTCCGGATTCTGGCAAGTACTAGATCTATCTACCAAGCATAAACGTGCTTTCATCACACATCGAGGTGTATTCGAATTCAATCGGTTAGCTTTTGGTATGATGAATTCACCCATGACATTCCAATGCCTTATGACAAAGGTGCTAAAAGATCTAAATTTCAAAGTAGCATTAGTTTATATAGATGACATATTAATCTATTCTAAATCTTTTAAGGAACATTTGAAGCATTTACAATTGGTGTTTGAAAACCTCTGTGCTGCTAATCTTAAACTCAATCCAGAAAAGTGCAAATTTGAAACAAAAACTGTAAAATATTTAGGTCATATCATTTCAAAAGATGGAATTAGAGTAAATCCAGAAAATGTTAACAAAATTCAGAACTTTGCACCACCAAAAAATGTCAAACAACTAAAAAGTTTTTTGGGAACTGCCAATTTCTATCGTAATTTATCTTTCTTGTAAGATATTGTGGGGCTTCATTATTAATACATTTATGAACTAAAATACATTTATGATACAGAATTCTATTTTCAACTGTCAAAAATTCTAACTTTTTGAAAAGAGGAGCAGAGGGGGCTAAAAAGTCAGCATCTAAAATAATTCTGACAACTCTTTTTTGGAGTTTTGCAATACGATTCAAGTTGACTGCACTACAATTTCCCCAAATAGTGATACAATAGTCAATTAAAGGCAAAATATAACCATTATAAAACAGTTTCATTGAATCGAGAGTTAGATACCTTTTAATCTTTGACAACAAATAGATTCGACTTGAAATTTTTGAACATACACTGTCAACTTGTTCAGTCCAGTGTAGATTAGAGTCAATTTTAATTCCTAAAATTTTTTCACAATTTGAAATCTCCAATGGTATTGATTTTAGACAGAGATTGAAATTTTTATTTTGTGTAACAAGCTTTTGCTTAGTTCCAATAACCATACACTTTGTTTTACTACAATTTATAAACATTTTATTTTCTTGACACCATTTTTCAATTTCAAGTATGTCTTCTTGAATTTTGGGTTGCAGAACATCTACATTTTTACCAGACAAATGAATTGTTGAGTCATCTGCATATAGATCAGTAAGGGAATATTTAACATGAAGGGGAAAATCATTAATATATAATATAAAGAGAAGAGGTCCAAGTATTGAACCTTGGGGGACACCATACTTGATTTTCATTGGATCAGATTTTATATTTCCTATTTGGACTTGTTGTGTTCGATTGTTCAAATATGACCTGAAAAATTGAACTGTTTTTGTATTACATCCATATATATTTAATTTTTTGCATAATATATCATGGTCAACTACATCAAAAGCTTTTCTTAGGTCCAGAAGGATTGCAATGTTTATGTTCCCTTCATTCATTTGTTCAAGAAAATGATCAATAATATTAGTTAGAGCGGTTTGGCATGAATGATTTGGTCTAAATCCTGATTGTGCTGGATGAAGTAAATTTAAATTTGACAAATAACTGTAGAAATTTTTTTGAACATGGTGTTCAATCAGTTTTGTTAAAGTGGGGAGAACTGAAATTGGCCTATAGTTTGAAGTTAAATCTTTATCTCCTGATTTAAATATTGGTGATACTTTTGCATTTTTTAAAATATCAGGAAAAATACCCTTTTCAATCATTTTATTGAATATATAAGTTAAAGAAGACACAATAAATGGTGCACTTAGTTTGAGTAACTTTGGACCTACAAAGGTAAATTACTTAACTTTAACCAACACGATTCCCAAAAAAAAAAAAAGAAAAACCACCTACCTACCTATTTGATAATTCTATGTAACCGGAAACACACATATTTTTTTATTTGGCCTAATTGTTGGTTCAACTTCTGTAAAGGACCCAACATGGTCAACTATTAAAGTAGGTTTTAATCTGTTTATGAAATATCTCAGGGTTTTAGCAACTTTTTGGTACAACCATTTTAAGATGTGATATGCGTGTATATACTATATTTATTTATATGTATGCAAAATTATTAATTAATGAATGTAATCACGTAAACCTGAACGGCTAAAATGCACGACTTTTGGTAAAAATTAAAGCAAAACAGCTAAAAACTCTATTTTTACCATTTATTTTAACCAAATTTCTCCAAAATTAGACAAAAACTATTTTACCAAAAGACTATAGCCATGTCTAGCGTAACTGTGTAATGCGCTCAAGTGATCATGATTTTCTAATAATGTGATCGATAATCTACAGCCATTGGGATATAAAGAAAGCCACCCACATATTGTCAAATGTTGTCACTAGTTATGGTAACTATTTCAAGTCTGCAGTTTAGGCCAGCCTTCAAACAATGTTTGTTTTCCTTTTTCCGACTGTACCTTGGAAGGGGTGGGTAGGTAGGTAGGGAAAAAAAATTATTTTATCAATATTGGTTTAGGTTGAACTGTTTGTCAGAAACATTTAAACGAATAAACAGACCAGTGGCAGATCCAGGGTGCCCCTCCCCTACAATTGGGCAAACAGAAAAGAATATGTCAGACATTCTGACAGCCACATTTGTCTGTTCAGGTCGGACTATAAAGAAAAGAAAGAAAATTTGCAATGAGTGGGACAGGCCCCCTTATCCTAAAGGGACATACTAATTGCAAGCAAAGATATATATAAGTTAGGGGAAAAGATTTTATTTTAAGTATATGCCAACCATTTAAATGATATCCGAGGTCAATAAAAATCCTTCATGCACATCTACATATAATGTACTTACTTTCATTAAATTTCATCCGGCAGTGTAGGAGGAGTTGCGCTTACAAGGGATGTGGACAGACGAACAGACAGACAGGGTGATTCCTCTATACTGCCCCCCCCCCCCCAAAACAAGTTTACGGGGGTATAAAAATACATCTACGGATGTAGAAAATATCTTTAAAAAACATATATGGATTTAGAGCAAAAAAACATTATAAATACAATGGATTAAAATAGAATCTGTTGTATCGGTATGTCACAGTAAAAAATCATACCAGTTTTTTTTTCAAGTCAAAGTGACACATAAGTTGTCTTGGTCACATATGTTGTCATAATATGAAATATTTTTATGTTTATTATAAATGTACTCATATTGTTATGTAAAACTTGCTTATTACTTTATTACTTATTAGTTATTTAATACCATTACTAAAAATTGTATTTCAAGTCAATCAAAATCTAGAAAACATTTTAGTAAAAACACAATTTACTGTTAACAGCTCTTTTTGTGCTGCTTTAACAGTTAAAAATATGTATACCAAAGAAAAATATAGGAAAAACAACAATAAAATATTTTTTAAATAAACATAGTTCCAAGCCAAAAAAGCTTCAAAATTTCAGGTATTTATTTATTTTCATATGATAAAACTTTGTTAATTTGTTATATATTCGTATATTTTTCTAAATTAAATGTCTAAATATATATAATTTACTTTTTATACACAAGAACATAAATCTTGGAAAAAACCTCAAAACATGACCCATATTTATAAGAGACCAGATTTTTTTTTTAATTAAGATTACCCATTTTTATATAAGATTGTTTTAAAAACTATACCCATTTTTATATAAATTTTCCAAAAAACCAACCCATATTTTTGGCACATATACGTATACCTTTATATAGGAAGTTACCCCCCCCCCCCCGTGTGTGGCATTTACTGTAACCAAATTGCAAGTACTGTGTTTTGCTTTAATGTCTGAATTTCTTCATTCTCTGTTGTCAATTCTTTGAATAAAGCATCCAGCTTGTTCACCTCGGAATTTATATTCATTATATTCATTTCTGGTATATCAAAAGAGAATTTATTTTTCATATACAAATGCAATTTTAAATAATCGTCATCCAGCACTGGAATCTTTCGCTTTATTATTTCAAATTTGTCAATGAGTTCATCTGGGCTAGAAATAATTGAATTTGAATAACAGATATTTAAGGAGCGCAAGTCATGCTCGGTCCACTTGCTCGTTTCCGTCGGAATGGTGCCTGGACGCCAGTCATCATCTTGATCTCCTCTGCTTCGTTTTCTGGACGTAGCTGCCATTAGACACGTGAAAATTGCACGAACGCATGTGCAAAACTATCATTCTTTAGTCATTTCCGCCGTGAAATCATCATCATCATCCCATCATCTGTATCTTTCACCTCCATTGATGGAGAACCATGCTTAGCATGTTAAACAAAGTTTTTTGGTGGTGGTGCTCTATACCGTTACCAGTCATTTCGTACCCACTGTGTTCGTACCATAACCAAATCGTACCATAATTAAAACCATTTCGTACCATATGGGGAATTGTATTATGACAATTTCGTACAAATGGGATAGTGTAATATGATAATTTCGTACCATATGGGGAAGTGCATTAATGAAAACCTGTATGTAATTTCAACATAATATTGGTCTTTCGATCATTTTGGTAAATAGAAATAAAAACTATTTTTATTTATTTTTATTTTTTAAATTTATTAACATCATAATTTCGTCCATAAAATAAAATATCAGATAACAACTAATGACACAGATAAAAAAAATATGTTTTAAAGCTTAGCAACTATTTTAAACGTGAGCTACTATTTTCAATATTGTCACAATCAATTGTCTTTATTTAAGGGATTATGAATCCGGCACAAACACTTGTCTTGCACAAAGACGCAGGAGTCTGCTTATAGATATTTCCTATTGGTGTACTTGTTCCAGGTGTCAAATAATACTTTCTGGGTCGTTTTGAACTGTTTCCACTGAAGCTTTTTCAGTTTGCCTTCTGACACAAGTCTGGAATTCAGTGGCAACAGGGATGCTTCTTCTTGAAGAAGTTGTGCTAGTACGTAGAGTCCTTTGTTGCCTGAACCTGCCTTTTTATTCCTATTTAAACGGTGATGCCATCCCTCCACGTCATTGTTTGTACGAGTTCGCCTCATAAATACTGACCAAGACGCATTTGTCCATACCGTGCTCTGTAACCAAGTGTCACTGATGTAGGTGGTTAGCTCTTTCAGCTTTACTGCGTCATCGTCCAACTGGTCTTTTAGGCGATTATAGGTTGGCAAAATGTGTTCGCGTGGAAGGTAACACAGTTCCATCAGCTTGCGTACAAAGTTGTAAACACCGTCGTGCTGCCTGTATAGTCTGCCTGTTAAAAAATATACACGATTAAGCTCTTCTTAATAAAAATGAATTTATTCTAACATTTAATTACACCTAAACGGCGCATTGCAAACAAAACATAGATAGCTGTAAATTATCATTTTTTAGTATATTTTACAATGATAATGTTGGAATGCTGCTGATGAGAGGTTATTCCATGATATATGTATAAATATATATTATAACTGTTTTTGTATTCTGGTTGATGTTGAGTATTGCTTACTTATTCTGTGTTGTATTTTCCTGGGGATACTCACTTAGTATAGCGAGAGGTTGGATGTGGTTTTGTACGAATATGTGATCCTTTGTAAATCTGTATTATAAGGCACCTTATGCTATCGCAAATGGGCCTTTTAAAAAATAGAAACCAACTCGTCTGTTAGGTGGAAGACACAGCTCTTTTTATTTCGTATAAAGTAATTACAATTTTACACAATATAAAGTAAATTCAATTCTATACAATAATTGACATTGACAATATAATAATTTATTTCTATTTATGAACCAAATTTCTTTTACTATTAAAAATATGAGAGTAAGATTCTTAAAACCATATATTATATTTGAATAAAGTTAAAACATAAATAAAACAATTTGCCTCTTTATCAAAATAGTAAATATAAATTGTACCAACCTTTTAAAAAATAGAAACCAACTCGTCTGTTAGGTGGAAGACACAGATAGTGTTCCCTGACTTGGGGAGTTTTTTACGTCCTACACCGACAACTTAATGCCCTTGGTCGGACGGTATAGTGTTCCCTGATGATGATGATGATGATTGGTGGTTTTTAACGTCCTACACTGGTAAATTAATACCCTCGGTCGGACGGTTGTTAGGGTTAGTTATCCATGGACTCCACCATGGTGGTTTTGTCGAAGCCCGGCCTTCGGGATACCTGGTCGAAAGACTCGGCAGCATATGTCCTACTAGCGGCCGGGCTGCTCTGATGTAACGTTTGCCTACTCCGGTACCCCACATGGGTAACGGAGCGTTTCCCCACTCTGACCGTCTTGGAGGTCTTACATCTGCAGAATGTGATAGTGTTCCCTCTAACGAGACGGTTATTTATACCCCTTTTAGATTTTCCCCCGATTGCCTAATCTTGTCATAAATGTTGGTACTAAAAATTTTTTCTTTTATAGTTGCCGCTTAAATTACGGTTTGTCCTTTTAACCTTGTTCATTACCCCTCAATATACTATAAAACTGTCGTGTATTTCTAACATACTTATGTAATAATTGCGAACATGGTTTTAGTGCCCTCCGGACGAATCTACATGTAGTCATAAAATTTGTATACAGAATTGTTAACAATCATATCGGGGAAACTCAATTAAAGGTATTGGAGGATTAAAACAGGAAGTCATTTTGTATTGTAATATCTGATAAATGTCCTATAATAAAAATAGAAATTGTGTAATTAATACTATAACCAACAATAACAGTAAAGAATAAAAAGCTTCGCCGAGCGCAGCATGATACGACCGCAACATGTTGAACCCTGTACGTTTGAGGCCCAATATGGAAAGTCAATTGCTTTGGACATATGCAGCCCATAGTGAACTTAAAAAGTTTTTTGACACATGCATTCCTTGGTGGACTATAGACCCACATTTTCATAAGGAATCCTTTATATGTTTTGTTCAAAAGTAGACAATAAATAAAATGCATGTTTATATATTATTTGATTTTTTTTAACCCCCCCTTTGGCCCCTCATTTCTAACCGGAATAGGCAGAAAAATGGGGCTAAAAATATTCTTTATTATTTATCCATTATGTGACAAGAATTAGTTAGAAAAAAAAAATTCAAAATCGGACAAGAAATGCAAAAGTTACATTTTTGCCCCCTTTGGCCCCTAATTTCTAAAGGGGTAAAAAAAGAGGTGGTCTGGAAAAATTCATTCTTCATTTGGTATCACTGTTTGACAAAAATTAACTTCCAAATTTTTTTTTTTCAAAATCGGACAAGAAATAAAAAAGTTTCATGTTTGCCCCTTTTGGGCCCCTAATTCCTAAACGGAAAAAGGAGGAACCCACAAAATCAATCTCTTTCATCCTTTTATGATAAGAAAAATTATTGTAAAATTTCAAAGCAATCTGTAAACCAGAACCAAAGTTATTGTGGAAACAAATAAAAAAGTAGCATTTGTTGCCCTTTTTGGGCCCCTAATTTTTAAACTAGAAAAGGGGGGACAACAAAAATCAATCCCATCCATCTATTAATGGTAAGGAACAACATTGTAAAAGTTTCAAAGCAATTGGATAACTAGGACAAAAGTTATTGTGAGAACTTTTAAGTTAACAGACAACGACGCAGACGACAGCATCATACCATTATACGTCCGCATTTTTTTGCGGTCGTATAAAAATAGTAGGCATGCATAGTAAATAAACCAGTTAACATTTTTGGACATTTGAATTATTTAAAGTAAAAGAAAGACACAGGAAAATGCAATTGAGACCAGTATTAAAAAAATTTAATTAAATAATTTATTTCTATATGATGTGACAACAACAAAATAACTGGAAAATTAAAAAGTGCATAAAAACCAATAATAAGACAATGCTAAAGTAGAAAAGTTTTCATCATTTAAATTTTCGACAGGAATTACAGATTACAATCTTTGTCCCAAATTATTAACATTCATGACATTTGTACCGTTTGTTAAATCTTCATTTCTTCAAAAATTTTGGTTAAGTACAATAACTCCTATAAGGTGCCTTCAGACAATTTCTGAAAATTAAATGATTTGTAGGCCTTGCCCTTTAGTGTAATTTAGCCAAGACGACACAGTGTTAAAACTACTTGGTCTCTACGACATGTAAAAGTATTAAAATTTGTATGGCGAATTAGTGGTTGGATCTCATGAAGTTTATTATTAAATTCGAGATCCCAACCACTCTGCCACAAACTATAAATATATTTTTAAATAAAGGACTTAAAATCAGCAAAAGGTAGTTTACAGTTGATGATGTCATTATTTAAGGCTTTCCTAGCTTTCCTGTCCACGAGTGTTTCCATGGATTCCCACATGACTGGGAATCCAGAAAAACATAACAACTTTACCCAAAGTTGTTAAGGGCCTGTAAATTTGAATAAAATTTTAAAAATAAATGGATTTTTAACTTTGTTATTTTCAATGGCAAGAAGGCACGATAAAGAATCGGAGCAGACAAGACGAGGCAACCATTTTTAGTGCAAGAAGAATGGCTTGGGCTTCTGCACTAAATATGGAAGAAGCAGAAGGAAGACGGCGAGTTTCAACTCGCTCTCCTAAGACAGCGGCCGAAGCGACTTTATCACCGTCCTTCGATCCATCCGTATAAATTGAGGATAGCAAGATAGTTTATAGTTTTACTCTAACTGTTATAGTTTTTAAGTTACAGGACAAAAATGAAAAAATTTCATAAAAAATTGTCATTTAAGGGCAATAACTCATATAAGGAGTCATCTGACAATTACAGACCAATAGATTGAATTGTAAGACTTGAATTGCTAATCATTTTTTGGTTCTCTATAGCTATTATAATTTTTGAGATAATGATCAAAAACGTGTGTTGACACCCATGTTCTATTTTTAGTAACAGCGGCCTTCTTTGTCCGTTCATCAACACCATGGGTACAAATTTGAAACTAGGAA
This sequence comes from Limnoperna fortunei, assembly GCA_944474755.1. Classification (NCBI taxonomy): domain Eukaryota; kingdom Metazoa; phylum Mollusca; class Bivalvia; order Mytilida; family Modiolidae; genus Limnoperna; species Limnoperna fortunei. The sequence continues at coordinate 73,330,009 of OX104119.1, read as the reverse complement.
CCCCAAGGATGATTGTGGCCAAGTTTCAGAAAAATTGGCCCAGTGGTTTTAGAGAAGATTTTTGAAAAAGTTTACGACGGACGACAGATGCCAAGTGATAGCAAAATCTCACATGGACCTTCGGTCCAGGTGACCTAAAAAAAATTGTAAAGGATCGTGGTCAAGCCTGGTTTCAAATAGCCCAGACTCGGTGCTTTTTGCGAACAATGAAATGTCAATGTTTACAAACCATGATTCATAAATCTATCTTTTGTTTACCTTACAATAAAATAAGTAATTGCAGTCAATCTACTTGAAATTAGATATTGCACTTTCTCATCACTTAATGCAACTTGATAGTATTATGGACCATAAAGAATTTATACATAAAACTGACTGAAAAAGAAATTTTCATATAAATTTATCATTGCAGAATTGAGATCCGTATGGTACATAAATATCAATTGTATAAAGGTGTTGACCACAAGTGTCTATCATCTGCATGACCATGTGTATAATAGAAACAATAATAGATCTGTAAATTTGATGTCATAACAATCAATTGCAAAACATTATTTTCGTTTAAATGGAGTTACATATAATGTTCTATGCAGCGACAATATTAAAAGGCTACCAGCCAATTTAATAATTTTAGCTCTTAGCTACCATAGATCAATTTTTGCTGTGCAAGCCCGAATCGAAGAAAAGTCTTTAATACAATTTAATACATATAATCACAATTATTTACAACATCAATCAACTATTTAACAAATTCATATTGATAGAAATACATCTATAATAATTCATGAGCATATAAAGCAACAAACTTTTCAATAACAGGGATTTTCCTACCTTTTTTCAAATGGGGGCTGGGCCTCTGTTAATTGGGAAAATTACGACGTAAACTCCACAATTGGGAAAAGTCTTAAATATGAATAAAGTAAAAAAAATGCTTTTAAATATAAATGTTTTTAACGAAAATGTTTCTTGTATGTTAACAAGTCATGAATGATAAGATGGAATCTGTAAGACTGAAAAGTTACCAAAATTTATATATGTAGCCAACTGTGCTGACATCATACTCAAAGAGAAAAATTTCCAGGAATCTTTTTGGAATTAATTAGAAACTGAGTTTCAAACATCAGATTTTACTTTCACTTTCACTCTCGTTTGTTCTGGGGTCTAAATAAATGACTGGATAAGAACTAAATCAGATATACTAAACTCTAAAAATGTGCATTGCATTGGCTTTTGGTAAACCCTGATTCGTATGCTAATCTAATGACAAGGGTCGGTAGCGAAGGTTCGGTTGAATGCCGATAATGGATGGGTCTAGAGGTGCAAGAAAACTCACGATTTTCTATTCACCAAGGCTCTTGTCAATATTTATTTTCGTAAAAACAAAATTTCCTAGTTTTGATACAATGCGTCATCGTTCCCCTCCAGTAGTATTTCGCGTTGTGTAATGCCATTTTTGAACGTTACTGCAGGGTCACCCTTGATTCCAAATGTATTCCTCCTACTTATTCTTTTCTAAACAACGCTATTTAAACCAAAAAACAGCCCATAGTACTGGACATCGTAAATGAAAGTAATTTGTGTTATTTGCGGCATACAATTATCTTTCATATAACTCAACAAAGTTCCGCGACTTAGCAAATCTAAGGCTTTTTTTATATCGTACCAGAATCTCCGTTTGGTATAAAACAAGCAAGCTCTAATATAACCTATTTAACAAATTCATATTGATAGAAATACATCTAAAATAATTCATTAGCATATATAAATATGTTTATGTATACTCTTTAATGTATTTTTATTTAGAATTTTTTTTTAATAGATCTGTAAATTTGATGTCATAACAATCAATTGCAAAACATTATTTTCGTTTAAATGGAGTTACATATAATGTTCTATGCAGCGACAATATTAAAAGGCTACCAGCCAATTTAATAATTTTAGCTCTTAGCTACCATAGATCAATTTTTGCTGTGCAAGCCCGAATCGAAGAAAAGTCTTTAATACAATTTAATACATATAATCACAATTATTTACAACATCAATCAACTATTTAACAAATTCATATTGATAGAAATACATCTATAATAATTCATGAGCATATAAAGCAACAAACTTTTCAATAACAGGGATTTTCCTACCTTTTTTCAAATGGGGGCTGGGCCTCTGTTAATTGGGAAAAGTCTTAAATATGAATAAAGTAAAAAAAAATGCTTTTAAATATAAATGTTTTTAACGAAAATGTTTCTTGTATGTTAATAAGTCATGAATGATAAGATGGAATCTGTAAGACTGAAAAGTTACCAAAATTTATATATGTAGCCAACTGTGCTGACATCATACTCAAAGAGAAAAATTTCCAGGAATCTTTTTGGAATTAATTAGAAACTGAGTTTCAAACATCAGATTTTACTTTCACTTTCGTTTGTTCTGGGGTCTAAATAAATGACTGGATAAGAACTAAATCAGATATACTAAACTCTAAAAATGTGCATTGCATTGGCTTTTGGTAAACCCTGATTCGTATGCTAATCTAATGACAAGGGTCGGTAGCGAAGGTTCGGTTGAATGCCGATAATGGATGGGTCTAGAGGTGCAAGAAAACTCACGATTTTCTATTCACCAAGGCTCTTGTCAATATTTATTTTCGTAAAAACAAAATTTCCTAGTTTTGATACAATGCGTCATCGTTCCCCTCCAGTAGTATTTCGCGTTGTGTAATGCCATTTTTGAACGTTACTGCAGGGTCACCCTTGATTCCAAATGTATTCCTCCTACTTATTCTTTTCTAAACAACGCTATTTAAACCAAAAAACAGCCCATAGTACTGGACATCGTAAATGAAAGTAATTTGTGTTATTTGCGGCATACAATTATCTTTCATATAACTCAACAAAGTTCCGCGACTTAGCAAATCTAAGGCTATTTTTATATCGTACCAGAATCTCCGTTTGGTATAAAACAAGCAAGCTCTAATATAACCTATTTAACAAATTCATATTGATAGAAATACATCTATAATAATTCATTAGCATATATAAATATGTTTATGTATACTCGTTAAAGTATTTTTATTTAGAATTTTTTTTTAATAGATCTGTAAATTTGATGTCATAACAATCAATTGCAAAATATTATTTTCGTTTAAATGGAGTTACATATAATGTTCTATGCAGCGACAATATTAAAAGGCTACCAGCCAATTTAATAATTTTAGCTCTTAGCTACCATAGATCAATTTTTGCTGTGCAAGCCCGAATCGAAGAAAAGTCTTTAATACAATTTAATACATATAATCACAATTATTTACAACATCAATCAACTATTTAACAAATTCATATTGATAGAAATACATCTATAATAATTCATGAGCATATAAAGCAACAAACTTTTCAATAACAGGGATTTTCCTACCTTTTTTCAAATGGGGGCTGGGCCTCTGTTAATTGGGAAAATTACGACGTAAACTCCACAATTGGGAAAAGTCTTAAATATGAATAAAGTAAAAAAAAATGCTTTTAAATATAAATGTTTTTAACGAAAATGTTTCTTGTATGTTAATAAGTCATGAATGATAAGATGGAATCTGTAAGACTGAAAAGTTACCAAAATTTATATATGTAGCCAACTGTGCTGACATCATACTCAAAGAGAAAAATTTCCAGGAATCTTTTTGGAATTAATTAGAAACTGAGTTTCAAACATCAGATTTTACTTTCACTTTCACTCTCGTTTGTTCTGGGGTCTAAATAAATGACTGGATAAGAACTAAATCAGATATACTAAACTCTAAAAATGTGCATTGCATTGGCTTTTGGTAAACCCTGATTCGTATGCTAATCTAATGACAAGGGTCGGTAGCGAAGGTTCGGTTGAATGCCGATAATGGATGGGTCTAGAGGTGCAAGAAAACTCACGATTTTCTATTCACCAAGGCTCTTGTCAATATTTATTTTCGTAAAAACAAAATTTCCTAGTTTTGATACAATGCGTCATCGTTCCCCTCCAGTAGTATTTCGCGTTGTGTAATGCCATTTTTGAACGTTACTGCAGGGTCACCCTTGATTCCAAATGTATTCCTCCTACTTATTCTTTTCTAAACAACGCTATTTAAACCAAAAAACAGCCCATAGTACTGGACATCGTAAATGAAAGTAATTTGTGTTATTTGCGGCATACAATTATCTTTCATATAACTCAACAAAGTTCCGCGACTTAGCAAATCTAAGGCTTTTTTTATATCGTACCAGAATCTCCGTTTGGTATAAAACAAGCAAGCTCTAATATAACCTATTTAACAAATTCATATTGATAGAAATACATCTAAAATAATTCATTAGCATATATAAATATGTGTATGTATACTCTTTAATGTATTTTTATTTAGAATTTTTTTTTAATAGATCTGTAAATTTGATGTCATAACAATCAATTGCAAAACATTATTTTCGTTTAAATGGAGTTACATATAATGTTCAATGCAGCGACAATATTAAAAGGCTACCAGCCAATTTAATAATTTTAGCTCTTAGCTACCATAGATCAATTTTTGCTGTGCAAGCCCGAATCGAAGAAAAGTCTTTAATACAATTTAATACATATAATCACAATTATTTACAACATCAATCAACTATTTAACACATTCATATTGATAGAAATACATCTATAATAATTCATGAGCATATAAAGCAACAAACTTTTCAATAACAGGGATTTTCCTACCTTTTTTCAAATGGGGGCTGGGCCTCTGTTAATTGGGAAAATTACGACGTAAACTCCACAATTGGGAAAAGTCTTAAATATGAATAAAGTAAAAAAAAATGCTTTTAAATATAAATGTTTTTAACGAAAATGTTTCTTGTATGTTAATAAGTCATGAATGATAAGATGGAATCTGTAAGACTGAAAAGTTACCAAAATTTATATATGTAGCCAACTGTGCTGACATCATACTCAAAGAGAAAAATTTCCAGGAATCTTTTTGGAATTAATTAGAAACTGAGTTTCAAACATCAGATTTTACTTTCACTTTCGTTTGTTCTGGGGTCTAAATAAATGACTGGATAAGAACTAAATCAGATATACTAAACTCTAAAAATGTGCATTGCATTGGCTTTTGGTAAACCCTGATTCGTATGCTAATCTAATGACAAGGGTCGGTAGCGAAGGTTCGGTTGAATGCCGATAATGGATGGGTCTAGAGGTGCAAGAAAACTCACGATTTTCTATTCACCAAGGCTCTTGTCAATATTTATTTTCGTAAAAACAAAATTTCCTAGTTTTGATACAATGCGTCATCGTTCCCCTCCAGTAGTATTTCGCGTTGTGTAATGCCATTTTTGAACGTTACTGCAGGGTCACCCTTGATTCCAAATGTATTCCTCCTACTTATTCTTTTCTAAACAACGCTATTTAAACCAAAAAACAGCCCATAGTACTGGACATCGTAAATGAAAGTAATTTGTGTTATTTGCGGCATACAATTATCTTTCATATAACTCAACAAAGTTCCGCGACTTAGCAAATCTAAGGCTATTTTTATATCGTACCAGAATCTCCGTTTGGTATAAAACAAGCAAGCTCTAATATAACCTATTTAACAAATTCATATTGATAGAAATACATCTATAATAATTCATTAGCATATATAAATATGTTTATGTATACTCGTTAATGTATTTTTATTTAGAATTTTTTTTTAATAGATCTGTAAATTTGATGTCATAACAATCAATTGCAAAATATTATTTTCGTTTAAATGGAGTTACATATAATGTTCTATGCAGCGACAATATTAAAAGGCTACCAGCCAATTTAATAATTTTAGCTCTTAGCTACCATAGATCAATTTTTGCTGTGCAAGCCCGAATCGAAGAAAAGTCTTTAATACAATTTAATACATATAATCACAATTATTTACAACATCAATCAACTATTTAACAAATTCATATTGATAGAAATACATCTATAATAATTCATGAGCATATAAAGCAACAAACTTTTCAATAACAGGGATTTTCCTACCTTTTTTCAAATGGGGGCTGGGCCTCTGTTAATTGGGAAAATTACGACGTAAACTCCACAATTGGGAAAAGTCTTAAATATGAATAAAGTAAAAAAAAATGCTTTTAAATATAAATGTTTTTAACGAAAATGTTTCTTGTATGTTAATAAGTCATGAATGATAAGATGGAATCTGTAAGACTGAAAAGTTACCAAAATTTATATATGTAGCCAACTGTGCTGACATCATACTCAAAGAGAAAAATTTCCAGGAATCTTTTTGGAATTAATTAGAAACTGAGTTTCAAACATCAGATTTTACTTTCACTTTCACTCTCGTTTGTTCTGGGGTCTAAATAAATGACTGGATAAGAACTAAATCAGATATACTAAACTCTAAAAATGTGCATTGCATTGGCTTTTGGTAAACCCTGATTCGTATGCTAATCTAATGACAAGGGTCGGTAGCGAAGGTTCGGTTGAATGCCGATAATGGATGGGTCTAGAGGTGCAAGAAAACTCACGATTTTCTATTCACCAAGGCTCTTGTCAATATTTATTTTCGTAAAAACAAAATTTCCTAGTTTTGATACAATGCGTCATCGTTCCCCTCCAGTAGTATTTCGCGTTGTGTAATGCCATTTTTGAACGTTACTGCAGGGTCACCCTTGATTCCAAATGTATTCTTCCTACTTATTCTTTTCTAAACAACGCTATTTAAACCAAAAAAACAGCCCATAGTACTGGACATCGTAAATGAAAGTAATTTGTGTTATTTGCGGCATACAATTATCTTTCATATAACTCAACAAAGTTCCGCGACTTAGCAAATCTAAGGCTTTTTTTATATCGTACCAGAATCTCCGTTTGGTATAAAACAAGCAAGCTCTAATATAAACCTATTTAACAAATTCATATTGATAGAAATACATCTATAATAATTCATTAGCATATATAAATATGTTTATGTATACTCTTTAATGTATTTTTATTTAGAATTTTTTTTATTTGGTGGACTTAAAGTCACGATTCTGCAGCTATATTATACATAGCTGTTAGTACCAAATAAAGATCATTCAAGGAGGAAAGCAATGAAAATAATCCCATCAAAACTGTGCAACAATGTTGACCTAACTAAGAAATATAGAACACAGTTTTCAAATAAAAAATCTATAGTAATACATGTAATATATTGAAAAACATTAAGATATTCAATATATTTTGACAAACTACTAGAATCTCATTTATAGGAGATTACATCAAGTATTTGCATATAAACTAACAAATAAATAGTCATGGATTATAGATATATAAATAAATATCGATGTAAACAAGTGTGGATATTATTGCTTAGGCAATACTGTCCCCTACCACCAAATAAAAAGTACAATTTCATCAAAATCCATTGGACTGGAAAGAATTTTTTTGAAGCCTTTTAAAAGTTTGACCATATGGGTATACATCAAACTGTGGTGGTGGCCATATTGCTTTTTTATCAGAATATAAACTAGAGGCTCCAAGGAGCCTGTAATCGCTCACCTGAACACAAATAACCAACTATATTTAAATTTTTGCAATTTACAGTTTCAGTCTAGATGTTATAGCTTTTAAGTTACTGTGAAAAAACTAAACATTTCTTCAAAAATTTTGGTTAAGTACAATAACTCCTATAAGGTGCCATCAGACAATTTCTGAAAATTAATTGAATTGTAGGCCTTGCCCTTTAGGGTAATTTAGCCAAGACGACACCGTGTTAAAAATACTTGGTCTCTACGACATGTAAAAGTGTTAAAATTTGTATGGCGAATTAGTGGTTGGATCTCATGAAGTTTATTATGAACTTCGAGATCCCAACCACTCTGCCACAAACTATAAATATATTTTTAAATAAAGGACTTAAAATCAGTAAAAGGTAGTTTACAGTTGATGATGTCATTATTTAAGGCTTTCCTAGCTTTCCTGTCCACGACTGTGTTTCCATGGATTCCCACATGAATGGGAATCCAGAAAAACATAACAACTTTACCCAAAGTTGATAAGGACCTGTAAATTTGAATAATTTTAAAAATAAATGGATTTTTAACTTTGTTATTTTCAAAGGCAAGAAGGCACGATAAAGAATCGGAGCAGACAAGAAATTTATCTTCCACTGATGAGGCAACCATTTTTAGTGCAAGAAGAATGGCTTGGGCTTCTGCACTAAATATGGAAGAAGCAGAAGGAAGACGGCGAGTTTCAATTCGCTCTCCTAATACAGCGGCTGAAGCGACTTTATCACCGTCCTTCGATCCATCCGTATAAATTGAGGATAGAAAGATAGTTTATAGTTTTACTCTAACTGTTATAGTTTTTAAGTTACAGGACAAAAAAGAAAAATTTTATAAAAAATTGTCATTTTAGGGCAATAACTCATATAAGGAGTCATCTGACAATTACAGACCAATAGAGTGAATTGTAAGACTTAAATTGCTTATCATTTTTTGGTTCTCTATAGCTATTATAATTTTTTAGATAATGATCAAAAACGTGTGTTGACATCCATGTTCTATTTTTAGTAACAGCGGCCTTCTTTGTCTGCTGATCAACACCATGGGTACAAATTTGAAACTAGGAACCCCAAGGATGATTGTGGCCAAGTTTCAGAAAAATTGGCCCAGTGGTTTCTGAGGAGAAGATTTTTGAAAAAGTTTACGAAGGACGACAGACGCCAAGTGATAGCAAAATCTCACATGGACCTTCGGTCCAGGTGACCTAAAAAAAATTGTAAAGGATTGTGGTGAAGCCTGGTTTCAAATAGCCCAGACTCTGTGCTTTTTGCGAACAATGAAATGTCAATGTTTACAAACCATGATTCATAAATCTATCTTTTGTTTACCTTACAATAAAATAAGTAATTGCAGTCAATCTACTTGAAATTAAATATTGCACTTTCCCATCACTTAATGCAACTTGATAGTATTATGGACCGTAAAGAATTTATACATAAAACTGACTGAAAAAGAAATTTTCATATAAATTTATCATTACAGAATTGAGATCCGCATGGTACATAAATATCAATTATATAAAGGTGTTGACCACAAGTGTCTATCATCTGCATGACCATGTGTATAATAGAAACAATAATAGATCTGTAAATTTGATGTCATAACAATCAATTGCAAAACATTATTTTCGTTTAAATGGAGTTACATATAATGTTCTATGCAGCGACAATATTAAAAGGCTATCAGCCAGTTTTATGATTTTAGCTCTTAGCTACCACAGATCAATTTTTGCTGTGCAAGCCCGTATCGAAGAAAAGTCTTTAATACAATTGCTCTATCACTTGCCTTCAACAAATTGTAAGGCCCACAAGTATATAGTACTCCTTTGTCATCTTGATCCAAACCTCTTTCCAGATGGTGTAAATATTTATTGGTCAGAGCAAGGCAAGAAAATACAACCTAAAAAAAAATGTAAACCATAAAGATCTGTATAGATATTCAATTATTTGATTAAATAAATACAGAATGTGTTCAAAATCTCTTTCAAATAGAGGTAGTATTTTCTTAAATATAAAGCAGAACATGTCAGTTTAATAAGTTTTTATCATCAGTAACAGTAGCCATTTTGGATGAAGGGACTGGCTGCCAGACACAATTTTGATAGGATAAACTTGTAAGGACTATTTATACAAAGTTTAATTAAAACTGGTCTTCAGGGATAAGAATGTAATTGTTTGTTGATTTAAACCTAAGAATATTTTCCAATTTCACAGTTTATTTTCAGTTCAGACTAACAGTTAATATAACTAGAGGCTCTTAAGATCCTGTACCCCTCACCTGACTTACAAAAAAACTTTTTAAGAGACACGACTTTTCTTGCAAATTTTGATATTAAATGCTGACGAGTTTATGCTGTTTCTATGAATGTTGCCATGTTGAATTTCTAATCAGCAGCAATTTGTAGGACAGTTTCTGTGAAAAAGCAGTTTTTATGTTTTTTCATAGGTTAGTATGTTAAGTGATGTTCCATGGTGGCAGCAATCTTGTATTTTGGATCGAAACAAAAAACTCAAAATTGGTATAATATCAAATATCCTAAAATCTGCCAAGCGATTTGTGAGAAAACAAATTTTGAAATTTTAGCCAGTCAGAACACATTTGCAGCTCTGGCAGCCATGTTGAATTTCTTATTGGCTTGAAAAACTTAAAATAATAAGATTACTATCTAAGATTCACTTCTGCATTATTTGGTTAAATTGTTTGGAACAGTTTCAGAGAAGCTGTTTGTATGGTTTTCCCATGTTAAGCTGTGTTACACGGTGGCGGCCATTTTGGATTGCCACAAAAAACTCAAAAAAATTTTTGTAGAGGACCATCTAAGGTACATTTCTGCAATAATTTAAATCAATCTGCCAAGCAGATTATGAGAAGATTTTTGAATTTCAGCCAATCAGAACACATTAATGGCCCTGGAAGCCATGTTGAATTTGCAATTGGCTCAAAAAACCCAAAATAATATGATATTTATCCAACCTTCATTTCCTATTAATTTGGCTTCATTGTGGGGAACAGTTTCCGAGAAGAAGTTGTTTGTATATTTTTCCCATAGGGTCCTATGTTAAACTATGTCCTGCGATGGTGGCCATCTTGGATTTTGGATCAGCACAAAAAACTTTGTAGAGGACCATCTAAGGTAAATTTCTGCAATATTTCAAATCAATCTGCCAAGCAGTTTATGAGAAGATTTTTGAATTTCAGCCAATCAGAACGCATTAACGGCACTGGCAGCCATGTTTCATATTTGATCAGCACCAAAAACTCAAACTTTGTTAAGAACCACCCAATAAACATTCCTGCCAAGATTGGTTCCAATTGGCCAAGTGGTTGTGGAGAAGAAGATTGAAATGTAAAAAGTTTACGGCCAACGACAACGATGATGGACGCAAAGTGATGAGAATAGCTCACACTGACCCTGTGGGTCAGGTGAGCTAATAAAACAGTTAAATGCCTCAAACTCCATTTTACAGGTAAATGTTGCAAGAACATCTCTGCTACTGAGTTCCTTTAGGTCTGCATTTATGAGTTTTTATTGTTCATTGGATAATTAAATTTTATGCAGTGGTGCATAAGAATTTAAAGCAAAGAGATGGGTACCCCTAGTGCAGGGAAAACACAAATGCCCCATCCATATATAAGCAGATGGTAAAAACCAGTGTTGGCAACCATTTTGAATTTCCAATTGACATAAAAAAAAACAAACTTTATGAACATCAACCTTCAGGTCAGGTGAGCTAAATGGATGCTCACCTTCAATTAAACAGTTTTTGAGCAATCTTCACAAGATGAGGTTGTAAAATATAACTTGGCTAAAATGTACAGTTTTTTTAGCTGTCTGTTTACAGTTCCCTCTCCATCAATAGCCAAAAATAACAACGAAAACATGAAAAACAGTCAGTACAAGCCAATAACAAAGTGGAATTCAAAGAAAAAAATCTTCACTATTTAGCTTACAAAATACAACAAGAGCAAGATTGCTGCACGTAGCCAAATGTCCCCAGCTGCTGCAGTAAAGAATGGCCTCAGAGGGGTGAGAAACTAAATTGAAAAATTTTGTTAGTGCTAAATTTAATTACAGGATAAAATAATAAGCATGCAATATTAGAACTGTTTGGACAGGTATTTGGGAAGATATAAGCAACTAAAAACTTCATCAGAATGTGCAAACTTTAATAGAGTGCTTGATAAAAATTAGCTTTCAATATTGTTTAATCCTCATATCTGTATTTTTCAAAGAACACCAGTAATTCAGAACAGTCCTATTTTCATTACAACATTAAACTATATGTGAAGAAAATCTCAGTTTTAATGATTGTTCTGAAGCTTTGAAAAATATGACTAACTAATTTTTCTGGAAAGATTTAGGTCAGTTCCTGTATTGGTCCTTATATTATGGGTATTATCATGGACAGTTGTCAGATTTTCAGTATCAAGGAATCACAAGTTTAGCTTTTCTAAAAAGCTAACCGTCTCTTAGCTGCATTACAAATTTTATGGATTTAATAAAGTATCTGGTTTTTTTTGTGTAATTTATATGTAGGATAGATAAACAATGTACATGTACCTTGTAAGGACTTTGTTTACGCTAAACTATTATCCAAGGGTGCTTGAGAGATTTAAATGCCTGTCGTCACTTCACACGAAAATAAAGATACAGAACATATAATTTTGACTAACCCAAACAGCTTTAAAGAGTAGGGAGATTTGGTACAATGTTTACCTTTTAATTGTTCATTGACAAATGCATTGAATGAAATAGAAGTTAATATGTGGAACGTAACATTACTACACTAAAATACTGATTTAACGAAAATAAAGATATAGAACATATAATTTTGTCGGAAACAGCTTTATAAAGTAGGGAGATTTTGGTACAATTCACTGACCAATGCATTGAATGTAATAGAAGTCAATATATGGAACGTAACATTATTACACTAAAATACTGATTACAACCCGATTCAACCTAAGAATATATAGAAATTTCAGTACACATACTATTGCGATCCTCACGTAAACCAATGAAATGACAAAAAAATTTATAGATTTAGTAAACCACCCAATCAAGTAACAGAGAGTCATTTACTCCGAAGACTGATCGTCATTTGACTATGTATACCGTCTCCAATGGGAGACGGTAATAACATGTATTCCACAAGAATACAAAGATAGATGACACATAAGCAACTGGCGACCTATAAGTCTTTTAAATACTTATTTAAAAATTGCATCCGCAGCCTTAGCAAACAGAGTAAAATCAGTGTTGCCATTTATTATTAGCAACTCACAGAAAGGTTTTATTAAAGACAGATTCATTGGTAATTAAAGAACCTTAGTGAGCAAGCTCACAATACCCCACGTGTTCCCATTACATCAAGATGGTATTTTGTATTTAAATTGGTATATTGAAATTTCATGAAAATCCATGAAGAAATGAAAGCGCTAAGCCTATCAAGGCAACAACATTGAATATACATGTACATGAAAGTTGACTAAGTCCCCCTCCCAAAAATATGGTCCCCTTTGACAAATTTCCTTAAAAATCAATCCCATCCAAGCACCTACTAAGTTTCATGAAAATCCATGAAGAATTGAAAGCGATATTCAGGCGACAACATTGAATATACATATACATAAAAGTTGACAAAGTCCTCTCCCAAAAATATGGTACCCCATGACAAAATTCCCTGAAAATCAATCCTATCAAAGCACCTACTATAAGTAACAATTTCCCAAAGCTTAAGGAAAATCCATGAAGAACAGAAAGCGGTATCCAGGCGACAACATTGAATCTACATGTACATGAAAGTTGACTGTCCCCCTCCCAAAAATATGGTTTCCCTTGATAAATTTCCATAAGAATCAATTCCATTCAAGCAGCTATTATAAGTAACAATTTCGCAAAGTTTCATGAAATTCCGTTTAGAAATTAAAGCGCTATCCAGGCGACAATATTGAATATACATATACATGAAAGTTGACTAAGTCCCCCTCCCAAAAATATGGTTTCCCTTGAATAAATTTCCTATAAATAATGAACCTGAAAGATATAGGAAAATACTACAGATCTATGATTAATTTGAACAATGTGTTTAGTTCATTAAAATAATAATTATCTCATGTGGTGCACATATTCAAATTGTTAACTGAGTACTGAGTCTAGTAATCAGCTCTCCTCATGGGAATTCATCCTATAGTTGCTTAGAAAACTGCGACAGAAATTTTTTTTTACAAACCAACGAATGGACAGAGAGACAATGGTAAAACAGTATACCCCTTTTCTTCAAAGCGGTAGTATAAAATAAGTGCAATATTATGTTAAGGATACTCATAAAAAATAGTTCATGGTTCTATCAAATAAATTACAGCTTATGAAAATACTAATGTTTTTTTACTATAATGAAGGTTTATCAGACATATAAACAATAAACACATCTTAGAATATGGAATTTGAATAGCCATAACAATTCATAAATTTTTCCCTTTTTTACTTTTATAAAGGCAGATAATTTGGTTTTTATTAAGTTTCTAAGCACTTTTTCTTTCATCGTCGGAAACCCACCTCCAGTCGCGTTCTCGCTTTGCTACCAGTGTTCGAAAAAAAAATTGATAAAAATAACTTGTCATTTATTAATTTAATATTATAAATAAATATGCAAGTTTTTTGTTTATATGTAAAAAAGGATGATGTGGTAAAATTTGACAGTCATATGATGTGAACAAAAACACAACTTCAAAGGATACTTTCATTTGATTATGTGTTAAAATCCTGTTTTTTTTATTTTTGTCCATTTCATGATCATTATACATTGAGAGTTAGATTTTTTATTTGATATTAAAAACTGACAAAAAATTTGGTGTGTGTTTGAAACTTGGTGTGTGCTTAATTTTTTTTTAATGAATGAATGAAAATTGCTGATTTTTCATGATTCCTACACCATTTTTATGGGTTTGTTTTACAGGTTGCGCTGTTTAAAAAAAATAAAAAGAACATCTAATAATATTTTCAACCTTTATATACATTTCTCACCTCAGCCCTGTTTAGCATGCAAAGTTTCATGAAAATCTGGTAACCTACCATGTGGTCTAATTTTAAGGAAATTGCATGATTTTCTCAGAAAAGTGTTAAGAATTATTATCCTCCAGTCAACATCGACTTTAACCCAATAAGAAATTATTATGCAATACAACATGATACACAATTATAATCTTGTGTAAAAGTCAATATGAGGTTGAATGGACCAATCGATATTGTTTTCTTTGGTCTATTAAACCTCATATGGACTTATACACATCATTAGGCCTAAATTAAAAAGTTGTTTGTTTCCCCCTTCCCTGACCGACCCAGAAATTGCTGCTGACTCGAAAAATGTTTATGGTCTAAGTTCGGGATTTGTTTTTTTTAGCAAAACCCGAAGTATGGATTCCGAAACTGATTAAAAATTTGTGTTTTCAATACTTTTGTTAAACATTTAATGGGGTATGGAGTCTATTCAATGGTGGTTTCTGACTGCCCAAAGCTTATTATAACCCGAATGCTGTGTCAGAACAGATATTTTATATGCATTAGAAAATTACCAAAAAAAAAAAAAAAACACCTACCTACCTACCCATCTTGAAAAATGTGGGTAGGGGAGTGGGGAAACAAACATTTTTTTAAATGTGGCCTTAGTACTATTTGCTGCCCACAAACCACATATATCTCAAAATACCTGTGTATTATATAGAACAATTCCCAGAGAGTGATGTAGAAAAACGGAAGAAGGATTCGCCAACAGTAAATGACCAGTGTGTTGAGCAAGTCCTCTCTTGTTTTGTGGAACAGTAATCTCAGCGCCGCTATCACATGATCTTGTTTGTAGTTCCTCAATTATCACAGGGCCTTTAATATCATCCTTCTTAAACTGCAAATCACAATTCACATAAATGAATCTTCATGTAATAAAAATGCCCTATGCCAAATTAACTCGATACTCAGTTTTTTTATTGCATACTTTAACACACAAGTTTATATCATACACAGTACACTACAAAAAGACAAAATATATACATGTATTTTCAAAATTGTTAGATATGAATTTAATTAAACTTTCAAGAAGATTAAAACATCTTGTGAATATTTTTTTTAATCTGCACAAAAAAGAATAACAATGAGTCTTATAGTACTGTTGTAAATATCACATATTTACGATGAATTTAGGTTGCTAAATGGTTTCATATGAAAGACGTTCCTTATTGTCTGTTATCCACTTGTGTAAATCCATAACATTTACTCTTGCAAAAATATCAATAAATCCAGGAAATGCTACAAATTCACGCCCTGGAATGTAGTCAAATATTTTTCCTGATTGTAGTTCAGGCACCATGGCTAATACATCATTTGATGGTTCAGGTCGTTTTGTTCCAGATGCCTTCTGAAATATTTCTGACTGCATATTTTCAAGAATTTCCTCTTGAATCTGTAAGCTCAATGCAGAATTTCTAGCTAAAAATTAAAGTTGTAAATACTAACCTCTGCTACAGAAAAAATATAGCTTCTAAATGGAAATTTCCTAGATATCCAAGGCTTCATGAAAACCAAATCTGGTTCTGAAGACACCCTTACATGAAAAATGTCACGTTTTTGTTTCAGAACTGCAGCACTGAAAGAGAAAAATTAATTTATCTTTCATCCAAAAACACAGAATAGAGGTAATTGAAACTCTTATAATATTTTATAATAAAAACAAAAGTAATGTTTTAGAGTGACAATAACACACACATGGTGGTCTGCAATTTGTGAATATTTTCAGATACATTTTACAAAAAAGACATTGACTTGTGAAAGTACTATATGGCAAGCAGCATGGATACTTTTTATACCACTGGAACTCATCGGGGTTTCAATCAGATTGACCTTAGTTACGACGGGGAAATTTATATACTTGACATAATTTTGCAATTTTTACGGAGGGCCTCAGGGAAGATTAGTTTTACAAACTAACTGAGCTACCCTCTTGAAATAAAGAATTTACTTACTTACTTACTTACTAATTACTTGAGCCTACAGAAAAATACTTCCCGATGGAAACAATAAACTAGAGAAACAATAAACTGTATCGCTCACCTGACTTACAAAAAAACTTTTTAAGACAAGACTTTTCTTGCAAATTTTGATATTAAATGCTAAAGAGTTTATGTGAAGATGCTGTTTCTATGAATGTTGCCATGTTGAATTTACAATCAACAGTAGGAGTGTTTCTGAGAAGAAGCAGTTTTTATGTTTTTTCATAGGTTAGTATGTTAAGTGATGTTCCCTAGTGGCAGCAATCTTGTATTTTGGATCGAAACAAAAAACTCAAAATTGGTAGAGAACCATACAATATCACATATCCTAAAATCTGCCAAGCTGTTTGTGAGAAAACGCATTTGCAGTTCTGGTAGCCATGTTGAATTTCCAATCGGCTCGAAACATACTTAAAATAATAAGATTATTATCCAAGATTCACTTCTGCATTATTTGGTTAAATTGTGTGGAACTGAGTTTCAGAGAAGAAGCTGTTTGTATGGTTTTCCCATAGGGTCCTATGTTAAGCTGTGTTCCACCATGGTGGCCTCTTGGAATTTAGATCGCCACAAAAAACTCAAATTTTGTTGAGGACCATCTAAGGTACATTTGTGCAATATTTCAAATCAATCTGCTAAGCGGTTTGTAAAAAGAAGATTTTTGAAATTTCAGCCAATCAGAACCCATTAGTTGCCCTGGAAGCCATGTTCAATTTGCAATTGGCTCAAAAAACTCAAAATAATAAGATAAATATCCATTTAATCATTTCTTCATAATTTGGCTTCATTGTGTGGAACAGTTTCAGAGAAGAAGTTGTTTGTATGTTTTTCCCATAGGGTCCTATGTTAAACTATGTCCTGTGATGGTGGCCATCTTGGATTTTGGATCGGAACAAAAAACTCAAACCTTGTAGAGGACCACATAAGGTACATTTCTGCTATATTTTAAATAAATCTGCCAAGCAGTTTATGAGAAGAAGATTTTTGAATTTCAGCCAATCAGAACGCATTAATGGCCCTGGAAGTGATGTTGAATTTGCAATTGGCTGGAAAAACCCAAAATAATAAGATAATTATCCAACCTTCATTTCCTTATTAATTTGGCTTCATTGTGTGGAACGGTTTCAGAGAAGTTGTTTATATGTTTTTCCCATAGGGTCCTATGTTAAACTATGTCCTGCGATGGCGGCCATCTTGGATTTTGGATCGCCACAAAAAACTCAAACTTTGTAGAGGACTATCTAAGGTACATTTCTGCAATATTTCAAATCAATCTGCCAAGCAGTTTATGAGAAGAAGATTTTTGAATTTCAGCCAATCAGAACACATTAATGGCCCTGGAAGCCATGTTGAATTTGCAATTGGCTCGAAAAACCCAAAACAATAAGATAATTATGCAACCTTCATTTCCTTATTAATTTGGCTTCATTGTGTGGAACAGTTTCATAGAAGAAGTTGTTTGTATGTTTTTCCTATAGGGTCCTATGTTAAACTATGTCCTGCGATGGCGGCCATCTTGGATTTTGGCACAAAAAACTCAAACTTTGTAGAGGACCATCTAAGGTACATTTCTGCAATATTTCAAATCAATCTGCCAAGCACTTTATGAGAAGAAGATTTTTGAATTTCAGCCAATCAGAATTCATTAATGGCCCTGGCAGCCATGTTTCATATTTGATCAGCACCAAAAACTCAAACTTTGTTAAGAACCACCCAATAAACATTCCTGCCAAGTTTGGTTCCAATTCGCCAAGTGGTTGTGGAGAAGAAGATTAAAATGTAAAAAGTTTACGGCCGACGACGACGACGACGACGGACGCAAAGTGATGAGAATAGCTCACCTGACCCTTTGGGTCAGGTGAGCTAAAAATGAATACAAATAATATATATGTACGAACGTAAAAATCATTGACATTTATCTAACTAATTCAATCAAATTGTTTACAAGTTTAATATTAAATAATGTTGAAATATCGTTTACAACTAGACTACTACATACTCGCGACATATTTGTACTTGCCGCTATGTGTGAAAACATTGATCACATGATTACATACTTCTAGGTCATAGGTAATACACAACGTTACACAAAAACACATGCAGCATGGCTACAATAATAGTGCTATGGAATTTGACAAAATACTATGAAATAAAGTGGCCAACACCAGAAAGAATAAATAATAAGGCCACCATTAAAAATATTTCAGTTTGCCCAAACCCTACCCATGAGGCTTAGGAGTGGGAAGGTAGGTAGGCAAATTCTTTTTTTTTTTGGAATACCAAATTTGGGGTATTGGACCCAAATTTACCCTGGAAGTCAAATTCATAGGAAAGGAATGATTTGATATCAATATATAATTCATGCTTTATTAAGTAAATTTCACTTAATAAAGGTAAATTACACTTAGGTGAACCACATACAAAAGTGTGCCATTGAACGATGGACTGACATGGTATTCACTTTGAGATGTGCCATGTTGTTTTGATCAGAAATGCTACATCAAAATTCATTATGCTTAATAGTAACATGAGTAATGCCAAAACATTTAAATTTGACAACAAACAATCTCAAAAAAAAAATTGAACAACATCTCCGCTAGTAAAGACATTCATGATACACATGATACCCATCCCTCATTCACCCTGTCAAACCATTCTTGCAAAATATATCTGGGCAAAACTGACAGAGATAAGTCATAGAGTCATATCCATAGTTTGATTTCAAGCTTTTTAAAATGGGATCAGTATGAGATAAATTGATTGGTAAATACACATCCATATACCTGTAAACGAAGGGCTTGCTCGTCAAACTTGATGGGATTTTTCGTACAATTTATTTGCCTTGCAATGCCCATCATAACATCAAAGAATGTTTTCTGTGCTGCAGCTTCTTGTACAATATTATCATACCTGCCAATGCTCCGGATTTTGCCAGGAACCTCCGGAATTTGTTACCCGTGTCCGGGCGACCGGGTAGGTTGTTGGAATCTTAGGGATTTATTCTTTTTTGAGGAATAATTATAAAAATTGTGTTAAAATAGCTTTTCTAATCCTGCATTAACAAAATACATGTGTATGTCAGCTCAAAAAACCCTGGAGACATCTCAAATACCAATGAAATACTCTAAAATCGTTTTCGGCCGGGGGTCTTCGGTCCCCTCTGCCCCCCCCCCCCCCCACACCAAGGCTTTTCCTAGGACCCACTGGGGACTTTTAGTAGTCCCCATACCCCTTGGCGAAATTATCAGGAATTCTACAAAAAATATGTTGGCAAGTAAGCATCATTATTCTCATTGTCGTCGCTGTCTTAGAATCCGGGTCGTTTGGCCCCGAATCCCGTTGGCCTCTGGGTCATTTCGCCCCAATTCCCGTTCGCCCTGGGTCGTTTCGCTTGTACTTTTATAATATATATAATGATAGATAATTGTCTATTACATGTGCTTGTGTTATGGTTTCTTTAATAATTTACTTTTTTTGTTGAAGTGCATGATTTTACTGTTTCCATCTTTGACATATCATGGATCTAAATTATTATAGATGTAAAGAAAAAAAGAAATTTTAAATATATTTATTTTATTAAGTCAGTTTAACAAATCTTTACTGCTCTACAGTTATACCCGTCTGGCATTTACAGTGCTGCCAACGATCACATGTGTGCTGCTTTGGTCGTACAGGATAATTACAATGAATACGAAAAATAGATATCGTGAAGGTTGAGTGTGAAATGATTGCCACTGGTGTGGCTCATATTTATATATTCAGGTGAGTTTTACAGCTTATGTTTTGGCTAATCAAACATTTCACAAATTACTTTGAACCTTTAATTAACTGACACGATGGCACAAGTTGTAAAGCTCTCGATCAAAGGTGTTCTTAATTTGATTGAAATTTTATTTAATCATTAAATGAAATTATAATTGTTATATTTTTTTATACACTAAGTTTGAACATAATTTTGCGAAAATACGCTTTATTAATTAAAGTTCATCAGCTCCAACACACACAATAGGCTTTTTCGTTTAAAGATACACATTGTTTTTATTTAGAGGAGAGAAAATACCCAGGGCGAAACGACTCACTTTATAGGTGCGAAACGACCCGAGCGAATCGACTCTGGGCGAACAGGTAGTCGGGGCGAAACGACCGGACACCCTGTCTTATGTGGAATACCTGTTTACAGTCAACGTTAAATATTTCTATCTATTGTCAAATTCCTGAACAACTTGGATTGACTCAGTCATAGCAGGCTCAAAAGATTCAACTTCGGATTCGTCCGACACTTGTACAGAAACCTCGTCCGTTTTTGCATGTCAAGTTCTTTAGGATCAAGAACATCGTCAAAAACATCATGCCATGGTTTTTTGTTGTTAAATCTATTGAGTCGATTTGAAGCTATACTGGTCACAGAGTAGTTCTCGCCGGCAAGTAATTCTCCCCACCCAATCTTTGGACAATTTTTGTGAAAAATTGTCATTTGAAAAATGATAAATGTAACTTGTTTTGGATGGAAGAAAGTGAAATCTATTAAATGAAGCCTTTACCGTCGATTTTAATGGCAAAATAACGACACAGTCACCAAAATGGCGAGAATTGCTTCTGTCATTTTAATGGCGAGAACTACTCTCGGACCAGTAGGCTTCACTTTCCTGAAAAGTGTTAATCTTTAAAACAACAGAAGATGACAGCGAAAAAAAGCTGTCTGCCATTGTCACATATTGCACATATCATAAACACAATGTAAAATCCCCAGAATTATTGATTTTTAAAACTGCGTCTTTTTTAAGCTTGTTTTAAGCAGTTTAGCCTTGTTGCTTCAAGCGCAGGAACGACCAAATTGTAAAAAATAAAGGCTAACGGTGTGGGCACGCAAAAAATCCAACCAAAAAAAATTCTCGTAAAAAAACGGCAATAAAGAATTTGAGTCGGCTGGTTTTTCGGGTCGGTCGCGTTTGGGCAAACAAACAATATTTTAATTTTGGCCTAAGGAAGTTTTAAGTTTGTAGATGGTAATTACAAATCGAAAAACAATTGTCAATTCCTAATAATGCTTTACAAAGCGATCACAAGGTGCTTCCGTAAAAATAGGTTTACACCATGGCATTTGTGTATCGAAACATTTCCATTTGTTACAATATTGCTATAAAATTGTATTTCCATCGGTTAACTGGTTTTAGAAGAAGATTTTTTTTTAATTTGCCCTTAGGGTCCTATGTTAAAGTAAGTCCTGCGGTGGTGGCCATTTTGAATTTCCAATTGGCAATAAAAAACATTAACTTTAAAGAAGAGCACTCAAACAATATTGTCAGTAAGTTTTGTTTCAATTGTTTAATCGGTTTCACAGAAGAAGCCTTTTAAAACTTTTTCCATAGGGTCCAATGGTAATCTATGTAATGCTGTGGTGGCCATTTTGATTTTCCTATTGACATAAAAAAACATAAACTTCAAGAGGACCATCCAAACAATATTGCTAGAAAGTTTTGTTTACATTGGTTAACCGGTTTTAGTTTGTTTGTTTGAATGGTGTTTTAACACCACTTTCAGCAATTTTTCAGCTATTTCATGGCATCCAGTTTTTATTGGGGGAGGAAGCCGGAGTACACGGAGAGAACCCCCGACCTGCGGTAGGAAAACTGGCAATCCTTGTCAATTAAGATTGGAGTCGAGTACACCCTGCCTGCAGTGAGAATCGAACCCGTAATCTCAGTGTTGACAGACCACGTGATCAATAGTAAACGAACTACCTTGACCACTCGGCCACCGAGGCCCCAACCGGTTTTAGAGAGGAAGCCTTTTTTTTTAACATTTTTCCCATAGGGTCCAATGTTAAACCAAGTCCTGCGGTGGCGGACATTTTGAATTTCCGATTGGGATAAAAAACATGACCTTTATAGAGGACCATCCAAACAATATTACTAGTAAGTTTTGTTTCAATTGGTTAATCGGTTTCAAAGAAGAAGCCTTCTAAACTTAAAACCATAGGGTCCTGTGTTAAACTAAGTCCTGCTTTGGCAGCCATTTTGAATTTCCAACTGTCATAAAAAACATAAACTTTGTGGAGGACCATCCAAACTATTATGCCAGTAAGTTTTGTTTACATTGGTCAACTGGTTTCAGAGAAGCCTTTTTAAACTTTTCACCTTTGGGTCCAGTGGTGGCCATTTTGTTTTTCTGATTGGCATAAAACAACATAAACTTTCAAAAGGACCATCCAAACAATATTGCTAGTAAGTTTTGTTCTGATTGGTTAACCGGTTTCCGAGAAGAAACCTTTTAAAACTTTTTTCCCATACGGTCATGTATTAAACTAAGTCTTGCAGTGGCGGCCATATTAGTTTTCCAATTAAAATAAAAAACACAAACTTTGTAAAAGTCCATACAATGAACATTATGGCCAAGTTTGATTTCATTGGGCAAGTGGTTTCAGAGAAGATTAAAATGTAAAAAGTTTACAGACGCTGCGGCCGCCGACAACGACAACGCAGATGGACGCAAAGTGATGACAATAGTTCACATGTGTGAAATAAAAAATGTTCTGCAATATGCTTAATATGACAGTCTTTAAGTCAACTCAGTAGTTTAATGTAGTTCTTTATTGCTCTGAAAAATTCACTCCCTTTAAAAAAAAAAAAAAAAAAAAAAATTCACTCACAAAAATTGAACACAAGTTAAATTCATCCCTCATATCAAAATGCTAGGCAGAACATAAAAATGTATATATTTCATATCATACTATTGTACTAACCTTCCATTAAAGTTACAAATTTCGCAAAACCTGTGCCAAAGAGACGTATATGCAGTTTTCAGCAAAGATGTCGGATTTTCAACAAGATAATTAATAAGGTCAGAAACGAATTTGGATCCCGATACTCTTATGATGTCAACCATAAACCTGAAAAAAAAGAGGTTTTTATTGTGCTTTTTGTGCTAAAGTCTTACACTATATCTAAAATTGTCATTCAGGGCTCACGCTGGGTCAAAATTATAGGGAGAAGTCACTTCTCTTTTGGGTGGCTGACAGGGAGAAGTGAGGATAGAACAGGGAGAAGTGGGTGGAAAACAGGGAGAAGTTGCAGTATATGTCGTGAACGCGTCCTGTTTACTTTGTTTTTTTTTTAAATTAGTGTTGGCATTTGCATTTTTATTATGTTTTTTTAGCAGTTTAATTTATTGAGGATAAAGTATCAAAGATTTGATTAACTATTCAGTATACTTATTTCACACATTTTCAAAAATACACGTATTTAACATAACAATAAAAAAAGAATCAACTGTCACAAAACTGTTCATTAAAATAAATGTTTCTTTGTCATTGATACTGTACACAATTTGATTGATTTATAATGAAGTACTATTAGAACTAGAAGAAGAAAATTACATCATTGTGACACATAATATATTATGTAAAATTGTAAAATTCACTATTAAAAGTATTTAAACATATTTAACTTAAATTTGTTTTAATTAACTGCCAAAATACTATTTTTACTACGTGTCTATCATTGCAAAACGCATTTCACCACTGTCAGCGTAGTATATTTGCAATCTCCGGCACCAAAATCATATCCGCTCCGTAAATTTTCACAAATTCTTGTGCTCTGAACTGGTTTTCGGTTATATTGTAAACCTACGCTTTATATACCAAATAAAAATTAAAAGGGTACCAGTTCATCTTTGGCGCGTAAACATTATAAACATGACGCGGTATCAAAAATATGAAGATTTCTTACCAAAATGGGAATAAAATTTGTAAGGCGATATAAGGCGATTCTACAAAATGAAAGGGCGACTTCACTTCGCTTTTGAAGATGATCGACGGCAAAGTGGGACCACGATAAGGCGACTTCTTCGCCCGAGTCGCCCTCCAACGCGAGCCCTGGTCATTAATTAGTTAATTAATTGAATATAATTTATATTTATAAACTTGGTATCTTGGTTATTATTTTATTATACCGAAACAATTTAAATATGTCATGGATGTGAATAGCTCCTATAAGAGTACTGTAAATTAAGAAATATTTGCAATATTTTTATTAATGCAAATAATGTGATCATTCTATAATCACAATAATTAAACCTCACAATTCTACTTTCGTGTATCCCTTTATTACAAAATTACTCAACCTACATGAACCATCTGTAAAGCCCTACCATAGCCATTTAATTTGAATACAATAATTAATTTTACACAACATAATTGATTTTTTTTTTATGTAAACAAATAACCGTTTTGCACACGTGCTCAAAAATATTACAATAAACTTGTGTATTGTATATTCATTCAACCTTTGAAACGATCGCCTGTACCATTTCGTAGTTAAACTATATTGTATGTGGTGAATCTCGTTTATAAACTTTTCACATATTTATTATTCTTGCTGCATGTTGGCTTCATTTTAGTGATCATAAGTGTTGTAAACTTTTGTCTGCATTTGTTCAAACAACTCTGCTTTTAAATACCAAATAAAGAAACTGCGTGTTTTTTGTCCAAAAGAATTCATTGTTGACTAAAGAAAGTTTGTGTACAATTTAAGGACAATACCTTATACGTTATAATTCATTATAAACGTAATGTGTCAAATATTTATAAGCACTGCTCTAAAATGTTTCTTTTCTTTCAGGTTACTAAGTTTAGACCTACAATCAATTCAACAACAACGTTTATGTTGTCAAATGTACCACCACGGAGATCATAATTCTATCGCGGCCAGACCCCTGTGGCGACGTGTCCTTGTAGACTTATGCATCCACCGTGGTAAGATTTACCGGAGCAGATGTCTTATCCACGATAGTAGGGGTGGATATACCACAGTGGTTAATAGTGGAAAGGATTAACTTCCATGGTGGGTTAGTGTTTTTAATAAAAAACATGTTATTCCAAGATTTTTATTTTTTTTTAAATTTATTTTCCAAGGGGTGTGGCATATGGTATCGTAACGACTCGCCACACTCTCGAGTCGCCCCATATTAATAACGAGTCGCCCCACATTTAATAACGAGTCGCCCCACTCAATAACGACACGCCCCACAAATGTAAAATATATAATATAAGTTTATAAATTTAAATATTTTAAAATATATTTAATTAAATTTATAGTATAAATTTTTTAATTTGCATATATCTTATTGCTAGAACTTTTTTTTAATTGGCGGTGGATCTCTTGAGATTAAAGTGAACTCGTGTTCACTTCTTTAATTAATTGTGATAATTATAATTGAATATTTGCTTGTTTACAATCGCGATTAACTTTGATGGGATTAACAGTTTTAAAGGATGAAAAGTTACCCGACGTAGTTAATATTATAATGAAGTAATTAATTGTCTTTAATGTCAAATTGTCCGAGATTGGCATATGCTGTACAGATACTGGTTTTTGAACAAGATTATCGTAGCATGTACCTTCACTTTCAAAACGGTGTAAAACCTAATATTTATTACGAAAATGTTACCATAATAAAGTTTTTAACAATAACAAAAACGTAGTTTTGTAGAAGTCTTGTATGAGAGGGCGGACAGGGTAGTGGGAGACAGGGAGAGAAGGGGAGGGAGAAAGGAGCAATGGGGAGGGAGAAAGGAGAAAGGATGAGAAAGAAAGGAAAAAATAAAAACGAGGGAGGCAGTACTAGTACAAATTATTCTTTAATTCGTACCTGAAAATCATTTAATAAGTGTCAATTCATTGATTTAATGAAAAAAGACTAAAATTATGTACATAAAAATCCAGTAAAAAGATATTTTGCATCCAAAATGATCAGAATTTTTACGGCTAGTATGCAGCAAGGTTTTTTCCTAAAGCGTATGTCTGTCCCCTTTACATATCAACTACAATGGTTGTTTTATGGTCTCTTGTTAACGGTCTCAGTGTAGTTTGAATAAGCAAGCACGTTAGAAATTTGTAAGACAACCTTGTATTTTTTAACTTTTAGAAACCTGTTTTCAATAGTATGTAAGATTAACAGTATTCTACACAGTTTACAGGCAGCATTTAATAGTTTTACATTTAGAGTACAATTTAGATTAATTAAAACACCGAGCAGTACAATATACCCAAATTTAAAAATTTATACTATCAATGCATTTATTTATATTATAAAGTATTAAATATATAAATTTCTATTATAAATTTTTTATTTTACATATGTGGGGCGAGTCGTTATTGAGTGGGGCGACTCGTTATTAAATGTGGAGCGACTCGTTATTAATATGGGGCGACTCGAGAGTGGGGCGAGTCGTTATATATTCTGGCATATAGTACAGTAACCAAATTATAAGTACTTACTGTGATTCTTTTTTAAGGTTTTGCTTTAATGCCTGATTTTCTTCATTCTCTTAAGTCCATTCTTTGAATAAAGCATGCAGCTTGTCCACAATGGAAAGCAGATCAGCATCAGATTGCCACCAAAGCATTTCTTCACTAGCAAAATCAACAAAATTCAATTTACTTTGCACATACTCATAAATTCTTATAAAATCTTCGTCTAATGCTGGTACATTTACCTTAATAGGTTCAAATTGGTCAATGAGTTCATCTGGGCTAGAAATAATTGAATCTGAATACGAGATATTTAAGCGTTTTAAGTCATCCTCCGTCCACATGCTAACTTCCCGTGGAATCGTAAACGTATTTCTTTCTTTCGTTTGTTTCTTTCGTCTTTTACACGGTATTTCAAACGATGATGAACTAGAACACCAGTCGGAATCATCATCTTCTTTGTCTATGCTTTTTCTGCGTGTTTTGGACATAGATGCCATTATAATTTTAGACCCGTCTTATTCAACCACGTCTCACAGAGGGGATGTAGGAAATCTCTGCACATGACCATAATAATAAATAAGTTATGCGACGGTGATTTTCATTGGTCGTCACTTTTTATCCGGGGGGGGGGGGGGGGTCTAAAACGCGGAAATAGTCTCGATCATCCAGACGCTTCATTGCATTTGTGCGTCTGGATTCATCTCTATATTGAACTGGTTATCATTACGCCCAAAACTGGGCGTAATTTTTGATTGGAAGATATTTTTATAGTCTAAAAAATTACTTCCGCATAACAAGAAGTGTATAAAAATTTTTACCAAAGTTTACATTTGAATATTTTTATAAAATATTACTTTGTCAATCAATTAAACAAATATTATTGTTATGCACAATCGAGAGAGAAACTTACTGTGACGTCATTTTATAAGTATAGACATGTTTGCATGGTATTCCTGATCTAAAAATAGGTCGCTAAAAATAGAATAATTGTTTTGTCTCCACCTATTGGTAGCGAAATTGCAACAAGGTGATCCCAGACGCTATTATATATGCGTCTGGGTGATCGAGACTAACGCGGAAATAGAAAAGCCGGAAGTATAAAAACACATATTTTTGTTCATAACTTTTTACGGCTTGACATAGAAAAAAACTTAAAAGTGCCTCTGGGAGGTATTTAAAAGATCTTTATGATGATATATAGTTTATTGCAAAAAAATTTAATCAAGTACCTAAAAGTTGACCGGAAGTGAAATGTGTGCGTGTGTCACTACATCAAATTTTCACATTGGAACCAAGATTTCTACTAAATGTTTCACCCCGGTCTAAAAACTATAAGTGGTTGGCCCATATCATTCATTTAGCTTCAAAATGATGTATAGTTTATAAGAAATAAATGAAAGGAAAGTATAGAAAAGATCGCCGGAAGCAAGTACGGTATCAAAAGCAAAAGTTCCAATTTTCAACTTTGAACTATAATGTCTCAAATACCTCATAACCCGGTCACAATTTGAATAAAACCTCGTGTTCCCCTCAGCATCAGCTATAAAATGATATATAATATTTAAATTTTGATCAACGAAAAAGTATGTAAAAGTTGACCGGAAGCGATCCCCTATGGATATAACATTGGGTTACCTCTGGTCCCCTATAGACACACACCTAAAGATAAAACATTGGGCTACCTCTGGTCCCCTATTATTAAAATTTGTTGACGTTCATTTTTTTAATCTTGATTTATTGCTGCTTGTTGCATATAAAGTTTGTGTCAACTCTTTGAATAAGCTAGGTAATTACTTCATAGAGCCGAAAAGGCGAATATTAATAAGAATGTTCCCTCATCCAAGCATATATATCTTTAGGATGTGAAGGATGAGGGTCATTCTTAGAATAGAGCCTGAGGCTCAAGAAGTAATTACTCTCCACCATGATTTTCTTTTTCCCACCCAGCGAGGTGTTTGACTGTTGAGCACAAACTTTGGTCTGTAAAGAATGACCAGTGCCGCACGGCCTAGAAGATTATATACTGGGTGTTAGGTCAAGGTTATTACTTATAGTTTGTTTCTTTGAAAAGAGATAACAATTATACGCTCTACTGCTCATAGGGAAGGAAAGCTAGGTAATTACTTCGTAGAGCAGAAAAGGCGAATATGAATAAGAATGTCTTATAAATGTAAGAGATAGAAAATAACACAAATGTTTGTTTCAAAGTTTACTTGCATATTTACTGTTATGTATATGAAAAATAGAGATTTGGTATGATTGTCAATGAGACCGCCATCCATAAAGCAGAAATAGAAAGCATAGAAAATGTGCAGAGGAGAGCTACAAAACTTATCCCCTCGCTAAAAGGCATGGATTACCAACAAAGATTAAAGAAACTAAAAATGCCAACACTAAAGTATAGAAGACTGCGTGGGGATATGATTGAGACATTCAAGATTCTCAGGGGGATATATGACAAGGAAGTTACTGGCAATCTACTAGATCGAGACATCAACACAAGAACAAGAGGAAACAGCATGAAACGAAAGAAAAGATTTTGCCGGTTAAACCTCCGTAAATACTCATTTACCAACAGAGTAGTTGACCCCTGGAACAGCCTACCGAATCTATAATTCAATCCAAGAATGTAAAGAGCTTTGAAATAGCACTAGACCAATTTTGGGAGACGCAAGAGATTAAATACAACTACAAAAAAGACCTGGATATCACATCAAAACCAGGAAGTTGCCAACACGACATTAACGAAGAGACCACAGAGATGGATATAGGGGCCTTGGGAGGCCTGCGTCCATAAACGGTTCCTACAGATTCCTACAGATAAAATAGTGAAAACCAAATGATGTGTTCTTTTGAATTCTGCTCCTGACTTCAAAAGTGACTATGAATGCATGTAAGAATGCATTATTAGTCCATGCACTGTAAAACAGTAACAGGATATAAGAGAGATAGAGGGGGGAGATAACACTGCTGGTTGATTAAGGGTTTACTTTCAAAAGTGCCTTCAATATTTTGGTACTGTACATTGGAATTGCCAAAGGTGCAACAAATATCGAAACGTTTAAAAAGAAATATTTTGATCATTTATATAACAAGTCTGTGAGCTATGACAATTGGTACTATTTTGATAATTATTAATAAGCAGCTTGCTTTTGCTTCTACATTTTAATATAGCAAAATAATTTATATATCTTTATTTCAACTGTTAGATTTAAATGAATTGTTCCTTACGAGGGCTTCATAGAAGATTACAGTGTTAACTAACTGTGCTTACTCTCTTTAAATAGAGTATTCAATATTTTCTATTATCATCATTACTTGCATACTACAAAGGCACAGTTGCAATGAATGTTTTGCTTTATAACATACATAGTGATGGCATCATTTATGAACATTTTGTTGTACACTGGTCTCCACTATATATATAATTTTAGGTAATTGGGATGTTTTTAAACAAAATCAAAATATTATCTGGCCTGCACCAGGGATTTAAAAAGTGTCATGGCTCACATTTTGCACAGTGGAAAAAATCAATTTTAAAAAGAAAATAGCCTGCATTAATCATATGAGAAAAAAAATCATAAAAATCCCAGCACCCCCCCTCCAAAAAAAGTGTTTTCAGAAAATCAAATGATGTATGCCTTGTTTAAAATGAATATATATACAAATTTATTCATTCACATATATATTGCTTAGAAAGTTTGTTAAATTTTTTTTAAGTGAAGTTTTGGAATCCGTTTGTCTACGGCATTTCCCAAAATTTAGATCTTAAGGGAAAAATAATAAAAATCCTAGCCCCCCTCCCCGCCTTTGCAGACAACAGTCTATGCCTTATTAAAAAGAAACGTACACATTTCTACAATCAAACATCCTGTTGAAACAAATTCAGTAATGTACAATAAAGTTTTTGTTTCTGTTTTTTTTCTTAGGTATTTAGGGACAGACCATTTAACTTCAAGGACCACGGGTCCCTCTAGAAGGACAGATCTATCCTTGTGCCAGCTTTTCTCTATCTGCAATAGTTTTCATTCTAAAAGGCAAATACATTAATAAAATTGTTATTTTTGACTTTAAGGAGCATAACCCCTAAAAGGGGTCATCTGACAAGTTCGACCTAATGGAGACTTTTTTTTAGAACTTTTGATTCTGAACTGCCTAAGATCCATCAGATTTTTCCTGTCTGTTACATTTTTTTAGTTCTATTTTTAGTAACAGTGGCCAGGTTTTTTTATTGGATTCTTTCAAAATGATGCCAACTTGCCATATATCATTCTTGCAAAGTTTAAGTCAAATGGGTTTAGTGGTTTCAGAGGAGAAGATTTTTTAAATTGACAAACGACGGACGATGACAGACGACAAAAGACGATGACGGACGTATAGTGATGGCATAAGCTCACCTGGCCTTGGCCAGGTGAGCTTATAAAAACCTATCTTTTTTTGCATATTTGTAAAATATGATAATATTCTATTAAACAAAGGTTACAATTAACAACTATAACTACACAGTCAGTTTAACATATGTGCAGGTAATATGTATGTCACTTTCTTCGAATCAACGAAATCAAACTTCAAAGATGTATGGCTTTGAGTCCCCCAGTTATGTCTATACTGCTTTTGATAAACAAATTACAAATGTTTAAACAAAACACAGCACACTGCAAGCAATTTATCTAGTAATATGTCTATTGATTGATTAATGGTGTTTAACGCCCGAGCAGCAATATTTCAGCTATATTCAGGCGATGAACATGAAATGGATGATAAAATGAACATGAAATGATGATGAATGAAAATGGGATGGGACACAAGGAAAAATAGGGGCAACGGATTTTAGATTGCCACTGGCAAATGGGAGGATGGATAGGGTCGGGCAATTTAGCCTCCTGTAGCGGGATCGAAATCCCTACTCATAGCGAATACTACAGCAGCGTTCTTTAACGTGCGAGGAACGTGGCATTTTTCCCATCAAACCATGATGACAGATGGTGTAGACAGGCACATCAAACCATGATGACAGATGGTGTAGACAGGTACATCAAACCATGATAACAGATGGTGTAGTCAGGCACATCAAACTATGATGACAGATGGTGTAGTCAGTTACATCAAGCCATGATGACAGATGGTGTAGTCGGGCATATCAAACCATTATGACAGATGGTGAAGTCAGGCACAAAAAACCATAATGACAGATTGTGAAGTGGGAGTACAACAAACCATGATGACAGATGGTGAGTCAGGTACATCAAACCATGATGACAGATGGTGTAGAGAGGCACATCAAACAATGATGACAGATGGTGAAGACAGGCACATCAAACCATGATGATAGATGGTGTAGAGATGCACATAAAACCATGATGACAAATGGTGAAGACAGGCACTTCGAACTATGATGACAGATGGTGCAAACAGGCACATCAAACCATGATGACAAATGGTGTAGTCATGCACATCAAACCATGATGACAGATGGTGTAGTCAGGCACATCAAATCATGATGAAAGATGGTGAAGTCAGGCACATCAAACCATGATGACAGATGGTGTAGTCAGGCACATTAAACCATGATGACAGATGGTGTAGTCAGGCACATCAAACCATGATGACAGATGGTGCAGTCAGGCACATCAAACCATGACGACAGATGGTGTAGACAGGCATATTAAACCATGATGACAGATGGTGTAGTCAGTAACATCAAACCATTATGACAGATGGCAAAGTCAGGCACATAAACCCATGATGACAGATTGTGTAGTCAGGCACATCAAACCATTATGACAGATGGCAAAGTCAGGCACATAAACCCATGATGACAGATTGTGAAGTCAGGCACAACAAACCATGAAGACAGATGGTGAGTCAGACACATCAAACCATGATGACAGATGGTGTAGAGAGGCACATCAAACCATGATGACAGATGGTAAAGACAGGCACTTCAAACCATGATGACAGATGATGAAGACAGGCACATCAAACCATAATGACAGATGGTGTAGTCAGGCACATCAAACCATGATGACTGATGGTGTAGTCATGCACATGAAAGATGATGACAGATGCTGAGTCAGGCACATCAAACCATGATGACAGATGGTGTAGTCATGCACATCAAAGATGATGACAGATGGTGAAGACAGGCACAACAAACCATGATGACAGATGCTGAGTCAGGCACATCAAACCATGATGACAGATGGTGAAGACAGATACATCAAACCATGATGACAGATGGTGTAGTCAGGCACATCAAACCATGATGACTGATGGCATAGTCAGGCATATCAATCCATGATGACAGATTGTGTAGTCAGGCACATCAAAGATGATGACAGATGGTGAAGTCAGGCACATCAAACCATGATGATAGATGGTGAAGTCAGGCACATCAAACCATGATGATTGATGGTGAAGTCAGGCACATCAAACCATGATGACAGATGGTGAAGTCAGGCACATCAAACCATGATGACAGATGGTGCAGTCAGGCACATCAAACCATTATGACAGCTGGTGAAGTCAAGCACAACAAACCATGATGACAGATTGTGAAGTCATGTACAACACACCATGATGACAGATGGTGAGTCATGCACATCAAACCATGATGACAGATGGTGTAGAGAGGCACATCTAACCATGATGACAGATGTTGAAGACAGGCACATCAAACCATGATGATAGATGGTGTAGAGAGGCACATCAAACCATGATGACATATGGTGAAGACAGGCACTTCAAACTATGATGACAGATGGTGTAGTCAGGCACATCAAACCATGATGACAGATGGTGTAGTCAGGCACATCAAACCATGATGAAAGATGGTGTGAAGTCAGGCACAATAAACCATGATGACAGATGGTGTAGTCAGGCACATCAAACCAGGAAGACAGATGGTGTAGTCAGGCACATCAAACAATGATGACAGATGGTGTAGTCAGGCACAACAAACCATGATGACAGATGGTGTAGTCAGTAACATCAACCTATGATGAAAGATGGTGTAGTCAGGCATAACAAACAATGATGACAGATGGTGAAGACAGGCACATTAAACCACGATGACAGATGGTTTAGAGAGGCACATAACACCATGATGACAAACGTGAAGACAGGCACTTCTAACTATGATGACAGATGGTGCAACCAGGCACATCAAACCATGATGACAAATGGAGTAGTCAGGCACATCAAACCATGATGACAGATGCTGAGTCAGGCACATCAAACCATGATGACAGATGGTGAAGTAAGGCACATCAAACCATGATGACAAATGGTGAAGACAGGCACATTAAACCACGATGACAGATGGTGTAGAGAGGCACATCAAACCATGATGAAAGATGGTGTAAAGAGGCACATAACACCATGATGACAAACGTGAAGACAGGCACTTCTAACTATGATGACAGATGGTGCAACCAGGCACATCAAACCATGACGACAAATGGAGTAGTCAGGCACATCAAACCATGATGACAGATGCTGAGTCAGGCACATCAAACCATGATGACAGATGGTGAAGAAAGGCACATCAAACCATGATGACAGATGGTGTTGTCAGGCACATCAAACCATGATGACAGATGGTGTATAGAGGCACATCAAACCATGATGACAGATGGTGTAGAGAGGCACATCAAACCATGATGAAAGATGGTGTAGTCAGGCACATCAAACCATGATGACAAATGGTGAAGACAGGCACATTAAACCACGATGACAGATGGTGTAGAGAGGCACATCAAACCATGATGAAAGATGGTGTAAAGAGGCACATAACACCATGATGACAAACGTGAAGACAGGCACTTCTAACTATGATGACAGATGGTGCAACCAGGCACATCAAACCATGATGACAAATGGAGTAGTCAGGCACATCAAACCATGATGACAGATGCTGAGTCAGGCACATCAAACCATGATGACAGATGGTGAAGTAAGGCACATCAAACCATGATGACAGATGGTGTTGTCAGGCACATCAAACCATGATGACAGATGGTGTAGAGAGGCACATCAAACATAATGACAGATGGTGTATAGAGGCACATCAAACCATGATGACAGATGGTGAAGACAGGCACATCAAACCATAATGACAGATGGTGTAGTCAGGCACATTTAACCATGATGTCTAATCGTGTAGTCAGGCACATCAAAGCATGATGACAGATGGTGAAGTCAGGGACATCAAACAATGCTGACAGATTGTGTAGTCAGGCACATCAAACCATGATGACAGATGGTGTAGTCAGGCACATCAACGCATGATGACAGATGGTGAGTCAGGCACATTAAAGCATGATGACAGATGGTGTAGTCAGGCATATCAAACCATTATGACAGATGGTGAAGTCAGGCACAAAAAACCATAATGACAGATTGTGAAGTGGGAGTACAACAAACCATGATGACAGATGGTGAGTCAGGTACATCAAACCATGATGACAGATGGTGTAGAGAGGCACATCAAACAATGATGACAGATGGTGAAGACAGGCACATCAAACCATGATGATAGATGGTGTAGAGATGCACATAAAACCATGATGACAAATGGTGAAGACAGGCACTTCGAACTATGATGACAGATGGTGCAAACAGGCACATCAAACCATGATGACAAATGGTGTAGTCATGCACATCAAACCATGATGACAGATGGTGTAGTCAGGCACATCAAATCATGATGAAAGATGGTGAAGTCAGGCACATCAAACCATGATGACAGATGGTGTAGACAGGCATATTAAACCATGATGACAGATGGTGTAGTCAGGCACATCAAACCATGATGACAGATGGTGCAGTCAGGCACATCAAACCATGACGACAGATGGTGTAGACAGGCATATTAAACCATGATGACAGATGGTGTAGTCAGTAACATCAAACCATTATGACAGATGGCAAAGTCAGGCACATAAACCCATGATGACAGATTGTGTAGTCAGGCACATCAAACCATTATGACAGATGGCAAAGTCAGGCACATAAACCCATGATGACAGATTGTGAAGTCAGGCACAACAAACCATGAAGACAGATGGTGAGTCAGACACATCAAACCATGATGACAGATGGTGTAGAGAGGCACATCAAACCATGATGACAGATGGTAAAGACAGGCACTTCAAACCATGATGACAGATGATGAAGACAGGCACATCAAACCATAATGACAGATGGTGTAGTCAGGCACATCAAACCATGATGACTGATGGTGTAGTCATGCACATGAAAGATGATGACAGATGCTGAGTCAGGCACATCAAACCATGATGACAGATGGTGTAGTCATGCACATCAAAGATGATGACAGATGGTGAAGACAGGCACAACAAACCATGATGACAGATGCTGAGTCAGGCACATCAAACCATGATGACAGATGGTGAAGACAGATACATCAAACCATGATGACAGATGGTGTAGTCAGGCACATCAAACCATGATGACTGATGGCATAGTCAGGCATATCAATCCATGATGACAGATTGTGTAGTCAGGCACATCAAAGATGATGACAGATGGTGAAGTCAGGCACATCAAACCATGATGATAGATGGTGAAGTCAGGCACATCAAACCATGATGATTGATGGTGTAGTCAGGCACATCAAACCATGATGAAAGATGGTGTGAAGTCAGGCACAATAAACCATGATGACAGATGGTGTAGTCATGCACATCAAAGATGATGACAGATGGTGAAGACAGGCACAACAAACCATGATGACAGATGCTGAGTCAGGCACATCAAACCATGATGACAGATGGTGAAGACAGATACATCAAACCATGATGACAGATGGTGTAGTCAGGCACATCAAACCATGATGACTGATGGCATAGTCAGGCATATCAATCCATGATGACAGATTGTGTAGTCAGGCACATCAAAGATGATGACAGATGGTGAAGTCAGGCACATCAAACCATGATGATAGATGGTGAAGTCAGGCACATCAAACCATGATGACAGATGGTGTAGTCAGGCACATCAAACCATGATGAAAGATGGTGTGAAGTCAGGCACAATAAACCATGATGACAGATGGTGTAGTCAGGCACATCAAACCAGGAAGACAGATGGTGTAGTCAGGCACATCAAACAATGATGACAGATGCTGTAGTCAGGCACAACAAACCATGATGACAGATGGTGTAGTCAGTAACATCAACCTATGATGAAAGATGGTGTAGTCAGGAATAACAAACAATGATGACAGATGGTGAAGACAGGCACATCAAACCATGATGACAGATGGTGTAGAGAGGCACATCAAACCATGATGAAAGATGGTGTAGTCAGGCACATCAAACCATGATGACAAATGGTGAAGACAGGCACATTAAACCACGATGACAGATGGTGTAGAGAGGCACATCAAACCATGATGACATATGGTGTAAAGAGGCACATAACACCATGATGACAAACGTGAAGACAGGCACTTCTAACTATGATGACAGATGGTGCAACCAGGCACATCAAACCATGATGACAAATGGAGTAGTCAGGCACATCAAACCATGATGACAGATGCTGAGTCAGGCACATCAAACCATGATGACAGATGGTGAAGTAAGGCACATCAAACCATGATGACAGATGGTGTTGTCAGGCACATCAAACCATGATGACAGATGGTGTAGAGAGGCACATCAAACATAATGACAGATGGTGTATAGAGGCACATCAAACCATGATGACAGATGGTGAAGACAGGCACATCAAACCATAATGACAGATGGTGTAGTCAGGCACATTTAACCATGATGTCTAATCGTGTAGTCAGGCACATCAAAGCATGATGACAGATGGTGAAGTCAGGGACATCAAACAATGCTGACAGATTGTGTAGTCAGGCACATCAAACCATGATGACAGATGGTGTAGTCAGGCACATCAACGCATGATGACAGATGGTGAGTCAGGCACATTAAAGCATGATGACAGATGGTGTAGTCAGGCACATCAAACCATGATGACTGATGGTGTAGTCAGTTACATCAAAGATGATGACGGATGGTGAAGTCAGGCACAACAAACCATGATGACAGATGCTGAGTCAGGCACATCAAACCATGATGACAGATGGTGAAGACAGGTACATCAAACCATGATGACAGATGGTGAGTCAGACACATTAAAGCATGATGACAGATGGTGTAGTCAGGCACATCAAACAATGATGACTGATGGTGTAGTCACATACATCAAAGATGATGACAGATGGTGAAGTCAGGCACAACAAACCATGATGACAGATGCTGAGTCAGGCACATCAAACCATGATGACAGATGGTGAAGACAGGTACATCAAACCATGATGACAGATGGTGTAGTCAGGCACATCAAACAATGATGACTGATGGTGTAGTCAGTTACATCAAAGATGATGACAGATGGTGAAGTCAGGCACAACAAACCATGATGACAGATGCTGAGTCAGGCACATCAAACAATGATGACTGATGGTGTAGTCAGTTACATCAAAGATGATGACAGATGGTGAAGTCAGGCACAACAAACCACGATGACAGATGCTGAGTCAGGCACATCAAACCATGATGACAGATGGTGAAGACAGGTACATCAAACCATGATGACAGATGGTGTAGTCAGGCACATCAAACCATGATGACTGATAGTGTAGAGAGGCACATCAACCCATGATAACAGATCGTGTAGTCAGGCACATCAAAGATGATGACAGATGGTGAAGTCAGGAACAACAAACCACAATGACAGAATGTGAGTAAGGCACATCAAACCATGATGACAGATTGTGAGTCAGGCACATCAAACCAAGATGACAGATGGTGTAGAGAGGCACATCAAACCATGATAGATGGTGAAGACAGGCACATCAAACCATGATGACAGATGGTGTAGAGAGGCACATCAAACCATGGTGACAGATGGTGAAGACAGGCACAACAAACCATGGTGACAGATGGTGAGTCAGGCACATCAAACCATGATGACAGATGGTGTAGTCAGTTACATCAAACCATGATGACAGATGGTGTAGACAGGCACATCAAACCATGATGACAGATGGTGTAGACAGGTACATCAAACCATGATAACAGATGGTGTAGTCAGGCACATCAAACTATGATGACAGATGGTGTAGTCAGTTACATCAAACCATGATGACAGATGGTGTAGTCAGGCATATCAAACCATTATGACAGATGGTGAAGTCAGGCACAAAAAACCATGATGACAGATTGTGAAGTGGGAGTACAACAAACCATGATGACAGATGGTGAGTCAGGTACATCAAACCATGATGACAGATGGTGTAGGGAGGCACATCAAACAATGATGACAGATGGTGAAGACAGGCACATCAAACCATGATGATAGATGGTGTAGAGATGCACATAAAACCATGATGACAAATGGTGAAGACAGGCACTTCGAACTATGATGACAGATGGTGCAAACAGGCACATCAAACCATGATGACAAATGGTGTAGTCATGCACATCAAACCATGATGACAGATGGTGTAGTCAGGCACATCAAATCATGATGAAAGATGGTGAAGTCAGGCACATCAAACCATGATGACAGATGGTGTAGACAGGCATATTAAACCATGATGACAGATGGTGTAGTCAGGCACATCAAACCATGATGACAGATGGTGCAGTCAGGCACATCAAACCATGACGACAGATGGTGTAGACAGGCATATTAAACCATGATGACAGATGGTGTAGTCAGTAACATCAAACCATTATGACAGATGGCAAAGTCAGGCACATAAACCCATGATGACAGATTGTGTAGTCAGGCACATCAAACCATTATGACAGATGGCAAAGTCAGGCACATAAACCCATGATGACAGATTGTGAAGTCAGGCACAACAAACCATGAAGACAGATGGTGAGTCAGACACATCAAACCATGATGACAGATGGTGTAGAGAGGCACATCAAACCATGATGACAGATGGTAAAGACAGGCACTTCAAACCATGATGACAGATGATGAAGACAGGCACATCAAACCATAATGACAGATGGTGTAGTCAGGCACATCAAACCATGATGACTGATGGTGTAGTTATGCACATGAAAGATGATGACAGATGCTGAGTCAGGCACATCAAACCATGATGACAGATGGTGTAGTCATGCACATCAAAGATGATGACAGATGGTGAAGACAGGCACAACAAACCATGATGACAGATGCTGAGTCAGGCACATCAAACCATGATGACAGATGGTGAAGACAGATACATCAAACCATGATGACAGATGGTGTAGTCAGGCACATCAAACCATGATGACTGATGGCATAGTCAGGCATATCAATCCATGATGACAGATTGTGTAGTCAGGCACATCAAAGATGATGACAGATGGTGAAGTCAGGCACATCAAACCATTATGACAGATGGTTAGGCCAGGCACAACAAACCATGATGACAGATGGTGAAGTCAGGCACAACAAACCATGATGACAGATGGTGAGTCAGGTACATCAAACCATGATGACAGATTGTGTAGAGAGGCACATTAAACCATAATGACAGATGGTGTAGAGAGGCACTTCAAACCATAATGACTGATGGTGTAGTCATGCCCATGAAAGATGATGACAGATGCTGAGTCAGGCACATCAAACCATGATGACAGATGGTGTAGTCATGCACATCAAAGATGATGACAGATGGTGTAGTCAGGCACATTAAACCATGATGACAAATAGTGAAGTGAGAAACATCAAACCATTAAGACAGATGGTGTAGTCAGTTACATCAACCCATGATGACAAATGGTGTAGAGAGGTATATCAAACCATGATGACAGATGGTGACTAAGGCACATTAAACCATGATGACAGATGGTGTAGTCAGGCACATCAAACCATGATGACTGATGGAGTAGTCAGTTAAATCAAATCATGATGACAGATGGTGAAGAGAGGCACATCAAACCATGATGACAGATGGTGAAGACAGGCACATCAAACCATGATAACAGATGGTGTAGAGAGGCACATCAAACCATGATGACAGATGGTGAAGACAGGCACTTCAAACCATGATGATAGATGGTGAAGACAGGCACATCAAACCATGATGACAGATGGTGAAGACAGGCACATCAAACCATGATGATAGATGGTGTAGTCAGGCACATCAAAACCATGATGACAGATGGTGTAGTCAGGCACATCAAACCAATGATGACAGATGGTGTAGTCAGGCACATCAAAACCATTATGACAGATGGTGTAGTCAGGCACATCAAACCATGATGACAGATGGTGTAGTCAGGCACATCAAACCATGATGACTGATGGTGTAGTCCTGCACATCAAACAATGACGACAGATGGTGTTGAGAATCACATCAAACCATTATGACAGATGGTTAAGTCAAGCATACCTAACCATAATGACAGATGGTTTAATAAGGTACATCAAACTTGATGACAAATAGGGGTTTAGTCAGGAACATTAGACCATGCTGACTGATGGTGTAGTCAGGCACATCAAAACAATGATGACAGATGGTGTAGTCAGGCACATCAAAACCATTATGACAGATGGTGTAGTCAGGCACATCAAACCATGATGACAGATGGTGTTATCAGGCACATCAAACCATGATGACTGATGGTATAGTCCGGCACATCAAACAATGACGACAGATGGTGTTGAGAATCACATCAAACCATTATGACAGATGGTTAAGTCAAGCATACCTAACCATAATGACAGATGGTTTAATAAGGTACATCAAACTTGATGACAAATGGGGGTTTAGTCAGGCACATTAGGCCATGATGACTGATGGTGTAGTCAGGTACATCAAACCATGATGACAGATGGTGTTGTCAGGCACATCAAACCATGATGACTGATGGTGAGTAAGGCACATCAAACTTGGATGACAGATGGTGTATTTGGGCACATCAAACCATGAAGACAGATGGTTTAATCAGGCATATTAAAACATGATGACAGATGGTGTTGAGAAGCACATCAAGCCATGATGACAGATGGTGTTGTCAGGCACATCAAACCATGATGACAGATGGTTTAGTCAGGTACATCAAACTTGATGACAGATGGTGCAGAGAGATACATCAAACCATGATGACAGATGGTGTTGTCAGGTACATCAAACCAAGATGACAGATGGTATAGTCAGGTATATCTAACTTCATAACAGATGGTGTAGTCAGGTACATCTAACAATGATGACAGATGGTGGAAAGAGGCACATCA
Source organism: Limnoperna fortunei (assembly GCA_944474755.1). Taxonomy (NCBI): domain Eukaryota; kingdom Metazoa; phylum Mollusca; class Bivalvia; order Mytilida; family Modiolidae; genus Limnoperna; species Limnoperna fortunei. The sequence continues at coordinate 73,287,882 of OX104119.1, read as the reverse complement.
AACCATGATGACAGATGGTGAAGACAGGCACAACAAATCATGATGACAGATGGTGAGTTAGGCACATCAAACCATGATGACAGATGGTGTAGACAGGCACATCAAACCATGATGACAGATGGTGTAGTCAGGATGACAGATGGTGTAGTCAGGCACATCAAACCTTTATGACACACAGTGCAGTCAGGCACAAAAAACCATGATGACAGATTGTGAAGTCAGAGTACAACAAACCATGATGACAGATGGTGTAGAGAGGCACATCAAACCATGATGACAGATGGTGAAGACAGGCACATCAAATCATGATGATAGATGGTGTAGAGAGGCACATCACACCATGATGACAAATGGTGAAGATCAGCACTTCGAACTATGATGACAGATGGTGTTGTCAGGCACATCAAACCATGATGACTGATGGTGTAGTCCGGCACATCAAACAATGACGACAGATGGTGTTGAGAATCACATCAAACCATTATGAGAGATGGTTAAGTCAAGCATACCTAACCATAATGACAGATGGTTTAATAAGGTACATCAAACTTGATGACAAATGGGGGTTTAGTCAGGAACATTAGACCATGCTGACTGATGGTGTAGTCAGGCACATCAAAACAATGATGACAGATGGTGTAGTCAGGCACATCAAAACCATTATGACAGATGGTGTAGTCAGGCACATCAAACCATGATTACAGATGGTGTTGTCAGGCACATCAAACCATGATGACTGATGGTATAGTCAGGCACATTAGACCATGATGACTGATGGTGTAGTCAGGTACATCAAACCATGATGACAAATGGTGTAGTCAGGCTAATAAACCATAATGACAGATGGTGTAGTCAGGCACATCAAAAAATGATGAAAGATGGTGAAGTCAGGCACATCAAACCATGATGACAGATGGTGTAAACAGGCACATCAAACCATGATGAAAGATGGTGTAGTCAGTTACATCAAACCATGATGACAGATGGTGTAGTCAGGCAAATCAAACCATTATGACAGATGGTGAAGTCAGGCACATAAACCCATGATGACAGATGGTGAGTCAGGCACAACAAACCATGATGACAGATGGTGTAGAGAGGCACATCAAACCATGATGACATATGGTGAAGACAGGCACTTCAAACCATGATGATAGATGGTGTAGAGAGGCACATCAAACCATGATGACAAATGGTGAAGTCAGGCACAACAAACCATGATGACAGATGGTGAAGTCAGGCTCATCAAACCATGATGATAGATGGTGAAGTCAGGCACATCAAACCATGATGATTGATGGTGACGTCAGGCACATCAAACCATGATGACAGATGGTGAAGTCAGGCACATCAAACCATGATGACAGATGGTGCAGTCAGGCACATCAAACCATTATGACAGCTGGTAAAATCAAGCACAACAAACCATGATGACAGATTGTGAAGTCATGTACAACACACCATGATGACAGATGGTGAGTCATGCACATCAAACCATGATGACAGATGGTGTAGAGAGGCACATCTAACCATGATGACAGATGTTGAAGACAGGCACATCAAACCATGATGATAGATGGTGTAGAGAGGCACATCAAACCATGAAGACATATGGTGAAGACAGGCACTTCAAACTATGATGACAGATGGTGTAGTCAGGCACATCAAACCATGATGACAGATGGTGTAGTCAGGCACATCAAACCATGATGACATGGTGTAGTCAGGCACATCAACCCATGATGACAGATGCTGTAGTCAGGCACATCAATCCATGATGAAAGATGGTGTGAAGTCAGGCACATCAAACCATGATGACAAATGGTGTAGTCAGGCACATCAAACCATGATGACAAATGTTGTAGTCAGGCACATCAAACCATGATGACAGATGGTGTAGTCAGGCACATCAAAACCATGATGACAGATGGTGTAGTCAGGCACATCAAAACAATGATGACAGATGGTGTAGTCAGGCACATCAAAACCATTATGACAGATGGTGTAGTCAGGCACATCAAACCATGATGACAGATGGTGTAGTCAGGCACATCAAACCATGAAGACTGATGGTGTAGCTTGGCACATCAAACAATGACGACAGATGGTGTTGAGAATCACATCAAACCATTATGACAGATGGTTAAGTCAAGCATACCTAACCATAATGACAGATGGTTTAATAAGGTACATCAAACTTGATGACAAATGGGGGTTTAGTCAGGAACATTAGACCATGCTGACTGATGGTGTAGTCAGGCACATCAAAACAATGATGACAGATGGTGTAGTCAGGCACATCAAAACCATTATGACAGATGGTGTAGTCAGGCACATCAAAATGATGATGACAGATGGTGTTGTCAGGCACATCAAACCATGATGACTGATGGTATAGTCCGGCACATCAAACCATGATGAAAGATGGTATAATCAGGCACATCAAACCATGATGAAAGATGGTGTGAAGTCAGGCACATCAACCCATGATGACAGATGGTGTAGTCAGGCACATCAAACCATGATGAAAGATGGTGAAGTCAGGCACAACAAACCATGATGACAGATGGTGTAGAGAGGCACATCAAACCATGATGACAGATGGTGTAGTCAGGCACATCAACCCATGATGACAGATGGTGTAGTCAGGCACATCAAACCATGATGAAAGATGGTGAAGTCAGGCACAACAAACCATGATGACAGATGGTGTAGAGAGGCACATCAAACCATGATGACAGATGGTGTAGTCAGGCACATCAACCCATGATGACAGATGGTGTAGTCAGGCACATCAAACCATGATGAAAGATGGTGAAGTCAGGCACAACAAACCATGATGACAGATGGTGTAGAGAGGCACATCAAACCATGATGACTGATGGAGTAGTCAGGCACATCAAACCATGATGAAAGATGGTGAAGTCAGGCACAACAAACCATGATGACAGATGGTGTAGTCAGTCACATCAACCCATGATGACAGATGGTGTAGTCAGGCACATCAAACCATGATGAAAGATGGTGTGAAGTCAGGCACATCAAACCATGATGACAAATGGTGTAGTCAGGCACATCAACCCATGATGACAGATGGTGTAGTCAGGCACATCAAACCATGATGAAAGATGGTGTGAAGTCAGGCACATCAAACGATGATGACAAATGGTGTAGTCAGGCACATCAAAACCATGATGACTGATGGTGAAGTCAGGTTTATCTAACCATGATGACAGATGGTGTTGTCGGTTACATCAAACCATGATGACAGATGGAAGTGTCAGGCACATCAAACCATGATTACTGATGGTGTAGTCAGGCACATCAAACCATGAAGACAGATGGTGTTGTCAGGTACATCAAACCATGATGAGAGATGGTGTTGTCAGGCACATCAAACCATGATGACTGATGGTGTAGTCAGGCACATCAAACCATGATGATAGATGGTGTAGTCAGGCACATCAAACCATGATGACAGATGGTGTAGTCAGGTGCATCAAACCATGATGACAGATGGTGTAGTCAGGCACATCAAACCATGATGAAAAATGGTGTTGTAAGGCACATCAAACCATGATGACATGGTGTTGTCAGGCACATCAAACCATGATGACATGGTGTTGTCAGGCACATCAAACCATAATGAAAGATGGTGTTTTCAGGAACATCAAACCGTGATGACAGATGGTGTTGTCAGGAACATCAAACCATGATGACAGATGGTGTTGTCAGGCACATCAAACCATAATGACTGATGGTTTAGTCAGGCACATCAAACCACGATGAAAAATGGTGTTGTAAGGCACATGAAACCATGATGACAGATGGTGATGTCAGGCACATCAAACCATGATGACAGATGGTGTAGTCAGGCACATCAAAACCATGATGACAGATGGTATAGTCAGGCACATCAAAACCATTATGACAGATGGTGTAGTCAGGCACATCAAACCATGATGACAGATGGTGTAGTCAAGCACATCAAACCATGATGACTGATGGTATAGTCAGGCACATCAAACGATGACGACAGATGGTGTTGAGAATCACATCAAGCCATTATGACAGATGGTTAAGTCAAGCATACCTAACCATAATGACAGATGGTTTAATCAGGTACATCAAACTTGATGACAAATGGAGGTTTAGTCAGGCACATTAGACCATGATGACTGATGGTGTAGTCAGGTACATCAAACCATGATGACAGATGGTGTTGTCAGGCACATCAAACCATGATGACTGATGGTGAGTAAGGCACATCAAACTTGGATGACAGATGGTGTATTTGGGCACATCAAACCATGAAGACAGATGGTTTAATCAGGCATATTAAAACATGATGACAGATGGTGTTGAGAAGCACATCAAGCCATGATGACAGATGGTGTTGTCAGGCACATCAAACCATGATGACAGATGGTTTAGTCAGGTACATCAAACTTGATGACAGATGGTGCAGTGAGATACATCAAACCATGATGACAGATGGTGTTGTCAGGTACATCAAACCAAGATGACAGATGGTATAGTCAGGTATATCTAACTTGATAACAGATGGTGTAGTCAGGTACATCTAACAATGATGTCAGATGGTGGAAAGAGGCACATCAAACCATGATGACAGATGGTGAAGACAGGCACAACAAATCATGATGACAGATGGTGAGTTAGGCACATCAAACCATGATGACAGATGGTGTAGACAGGCACATCAAACCATGATGACAGATGGTGTAGTCAGGATGACAGATGGTGTAGTCAGGCACATCAAACCTTTATGACACACAGTGCAGTCAGGCACAAAAAACCATGATGACAGATTGTGAAGTCAGAGTACAACAAACCATGATGACAGATGGTGAGTCAGGCACATCAAACCATGATGACAGATGGTGTAGAGAGGCACATCAAACCATGATGACAGATGGTGAAGACAGGCACATCAAATCATGATGATAGATGGTGTAGAGAGGCACATCAAACCATGATGACAAATGGTGAAGACAGGCACTTTGAACTATGATGACAGATGGTGCAGACAGGCACATCAAACCATGATGACAGATGGTGTAGTCAGGATGACAGATGGTGTAGTCAGGCACATCAAACCATGATGACAGATGGTGTAGTCAGGCTAATAAACCATAATGACAGATGGTGTAGTCAGGCACATAAAAAAATGATTGAAAGATGGTGAAGTCAGGCACATCAAACCATGATGACAGATGGTGAAAACAGGCACATCAAACCATGATGACAGATGGTGTAGTCAGTTACATCAAACCATGATGACAGATGGTGTAGTCAGGCACATCAAACCATTATGACAGATGGTGAAGTCAGGCACATAAACCCATGATGACAGATTGTGAAGTCAGGCACAACAAACCATGATGACAGATGGTGAGTCAGGCACAACAAACCATGATGACAGATGGTGTAGAGAGGCACATCAAACCATGATGACAGATGGTGAAGACAGGCACATCAAACCATGATGACAGATGGTGAAGACAGGCACATCAAACCATGATGACATATGGTGAAGACAGGCACTTCAAACCATGATGATAGATGGTGTGAAGTCAGGCACATCAAACCATGATGAAAGATGGTGTGAAGTCAGGCACATCAACCCATGATGACAGATGGTGTAGTCAGGCACATCAAACCATGATGAAAGATGGTGAAGTCAGGCACAACAAACCATGATGACAGATGGTGTAGAGAGGCACATCAAACCATGATGACAGATGATGAAGACAGGCACATCAAACCATGATGAAAGATGGTGAAGTCAGGCACAACAAACCATGATGACAGATGCTGAGTCAGGCACATCAAACCATGATGACAGATGGTGTAGAGAGGCACATCAAACCATGATGACAGATGGTGTAGTCAGGCACATCAACCCATGATGACAGATGGTGTAGTCAGGCACATCAAACCATGATGAAAGATGGTGAAGTCAGGCACAACAAACCATGATGACAGATGGTGTAGAGAGGCACATCAAACCATGATGACAGATGGTGTAGTCAGTCACATCAACCCATGATGACAGATGGTGTAGTCAGGCACATCAAACCATGATGAAAGATGGTGTGAAGTCAGGCACATCAAACCATGATGACAAATGGTGTAGTCAGGCACATCAACCCATGATGACAGATGGTGTAGTCAGGCACATCAAACCATGATGAAAGATGGTGTGAAGTCAGGCACATCAAACGATGATGACAAATGGTGTAGTCAGGCACATCAAAACCATGATGACTGATGGTGTAGTCAGGCACATCAAACCATGATGAAAGATGGTGTGAAGTCAGGCACATCAAACGATGATGACAAATGGTGTAGTCAGGCACATCAAAACCATGATGACTGATGGTGAAGTCAGGTTTATCTAACCATGATGACAGATGGTGTTGTCGGGTACATCAAACCATGATGACAGATGGAAGTGTCAGGCACATCAAACCATGATTACTGATGGTGTAGTCAGGCACATCAAACCATGATGATAGATGGTGTAGTCAGGCACATCAAACCATGATGACAGATGGTGTAGTCAGGTGCATCAAACCATGATGACAGCTGGTGTAGTCAGGCACATCAAACCATGATGAAAAATGGTGTTGTAAGGCACATCAAACCATGATGACATGGTGTTGTCAGGCACATCAAACCATGATGACATGGTGTTGTCAGGCACATCAAACCATAATGAAAGATGGTGTTTTCAGGAACATCAAACCGTGATGACAGATGGTGTTGTCAGGAACATCAAACCATGATGACAGATGGTGTTGTCAGGCACATCAAACCATAATGACTGATGGTTTAGTCAGGCACATCAAACCACGATGAAAAATGGTGTTGTAAGGCACATGAAACCATGATGACAGATGGTGATGTCAGGCACATCAAACCATGATGACAGATGGTGTAGTCAGGCACATCAAAACCATGATGACAGATGGTATAGTCAGGCACATCAAAACCATTATGACAGATGGTGTAGTCAGGCACATCAAACCATGATGACAGATGGTGTAGTCAAGCACATCAAACCATGATGACTGATGGTATAGTCAGGCACATCAAACGATGACGACAGATGGTGTTGAGAATCACATCAAGCCATTATGACAGATGGTTAAGTCAAGCATACCTAACCATAATGACAGATGGTTTAATCAGGTACATCAAACTTGATGACAAATGGAGGTTTAGTCAGGCACATTAGACATTGATGACTGATGGTGTAGTCAGGTACATCAAACCATGATGACAGATGGTGTTGTCAGGCACATCAAACCATGATGACTGATGGTGTAGTCAGGCACATCAAACTTGGATGACAGATGGTGTATTTGGGCACATCAAACCATGAAGACAGATGGTTTAGTCAGGCATATTAAAACATGATGACAGATGGTGTTGAGAAGCACATCAAGCCATGATGACAGATGGTGTTGTCATGCACATCAAACCATGATGACCGATGGTAAGTCAGGCTCATCTAACCATGATGACAGATGGTGTAGTCAGGCACATCAAACCATGATGACAGATGGTGTAGTCAGGCACATCAAACCATGATGACAGATGGTGTAGTCAGGCACATCAAACCATGATGACAGATGGTGTAGTCAGGCACATCAAACCATGATGACAGATGGTGTAGTCAGGTACATCAAACCATGATGACAGATGGTGTAGTCAGGCACATCAAACCATGATGACAGATGGTGTAGTCAGGTACATCTAACCATGATGACAGATGGTGCAGTGAGATACATCAAACCATGATGACAGATGTTGTCGGGTACATCAAACCATGATGACAGATGGTATAGTCAGGTATATCAAACTTGACAACAGATGGTGTAGTCAGGTACATCTAACCATGATGACAGATGGTTGTCAGGTACATCAAACCATGATGACAGACGGTGTAGTCAGGTACATCAAACCATGATGACAGATGGTGAAGTCAGGTAGATGACTGTTGGCGGTGAAGTAGAAGACAAACCTTGATTTCTCTCAAACATATTGTTCATCAGACAAAGTGGCTTAGGTACTCAAGAACTCTCTGAAATATAGTGTATTTTATTTCATTTAATTACTATCAATAATTTTGTTTCAAAAAGTTAAAGATTACTACAAAAGTTTTACGCTCTTTTAGGTATAAGAACTTTTTCATCAGAATAATATTTACATTTTTTTTTCATAAGTTTCATGTTTTGAAAATTATAGCAAGTCATCTATATATAAAATAAATTCATTTTAATATTTAGTACAATTTTCATACAGGACTTTAACCATATATTATCATACCTTCAGTTGCAGTATTTATTCATTCTGTTTTGGTACAATCTTCTTGTTTTATTTCTCTCATTCATAATTTTATTTTTTATTGTCTGTAATTTCTTATTGATATCAGATATATCTGCCAAAACTTCTGGATGCCTGTTTACAAAAGCGATGATCTTTTTCTTGCCTGTCAATAAAAAAATATAATACTGATATTGCATTCTATATTGTTTTTTATTACATTTCGTAATTTTAGTTTCCATTTAAACAATGTATCTTTCACTAACCGATATTTTATGATATTGCACGATTGTGACATTTTAACTATAAGTGATATTGCACGGCTGGCCATTTTGGTACAAGAATGACATCTAAAAATTGATTAGCCGTGCAATATCACTTGTAATCAAAACGTCAGTCGTGCAATATCACAATATGTTAATGTTTTTAAAATATTCACTTAAAATTGTTTTCTGCAGCAAAATATCAACAAAATTTAACACTAAAAATCATATAGTCACCATGATAACAAAATGCATGATTATAAATTCTTGTGTATAAAACAAATTATTAAGGAGATGGTAAAATGTACAGTGAAATGAAATAAAACAATTATGGCAGCTCAGTGCATTCGATATCATGTTTTATGGAACACTTAAAAGGAATATCAACCTCGGCCGTTGGCCTCGGTCGATATGTCTTTTAAGTGTTCCATAAAACATGATATCGCATGCACTGAGCTGCCATAATTGTATAAAGTATAGATTACCTCAAGATATCATAAAACTGCTATCATACACATTATACTCATGTACAAGTGATATAACTAACTATTAATCAACACATGAGGTTAACAGAGGCTTTGTGTAACAAACATAAATTTCTATAATATAAGGATATTTCATATCTAATATCAAAATGATATTTTATTTAAAAAAGACATGCCTGCAACTTTATTTTTCAGATAATTAAAAGGGTTATTTGATTGGATGTCTGCTTCATGTCCAGCAGTATTTCAAATAAACTCAGGAGGAGAACAAGTTACAAACAACATATCAATTTGGAAAATACAGATTAAAGGTCAAAAACTTTGAAAGCCACTGGTGAGATATGGGGTTTGGTAGAGGTGAAACAATTCACCGAAGTTTCGATGATTCTCGGTATGCTTCGACACTGATTTAGGTTCAGAACAATTTTGACAACCAGCTTGAATCCTGAGCTCGCCTTATCCTGGTCCCACTTTGTCTGTGTTCACCATAACAAAGAGCAAAGTTAAGTCACACTATCTTTTTGAACAGTTACCCTATGTCACCTTTCATTCTAATATGACTTCGTGCTTTAGCTATGTAAACAAATTCGTGTCCAAATTCCCATAATTTTTTTTTATTGGAATGTTGACTATATATGGAAATGTTTGATATAAAAAGACTGATAAGTTAATCATTCTGTTCTGGTCATTTCTTGGTACTTTATCCTAATTAAAAAGGACAAGTTTCTAAGTCGAATTCTGAACTAGCATAGCCCTGCCCCTTGAATAGAATCGTGGACATAAAAGCTGTTGGCTAGATGACAAACCAAAATAAATATTTTGCTTCCCTGAAGTTAACAATAATATGAATCATTGCCCTTGTATCGTGATACATATCGTATCCTGGGTAGGTTTATCGTTACAGCCCTAGGGCTTGGGTAGGTGTGAAAAATTTAGCCTTTTGTAGTGGCTACAACAAGCCTACTTTTATTAAAATTAAATAAAAAGGTCTTTATCATGCAAAGAGCTGGACATTTAAATTGCAGCTATTCCTGCATCACTCAGGAAAGGGGGGAGGCATAAATTTAAACACATGCAAAAAAACATCCCCCCAAAAGAATTTGGAAATATAAACATATTCTTAATGCAATTGGGCTTATTGCTTTTGTGTTGTATAGACCATTATAGGGTATACCTATATTGTTCCTTTGAGTTTACCTGAGTCACGCATGAATAGCTGCTATTTAAATGTCCAGCTCTTTCTGATTAGAAGCTTTAAAGAAAACAGACTAAAGCAGTTTTCTAAACAGCTGTTATCTATTTTTGGAATGGATTGAGCAATAGGTAGAAAATACCTGACAGGTCATTGTTTTTTGACTAAAAGTTTCTGTGTGATACCTAGCATATATCTTCCACCCCTTTTATTTTTTTTGTTAGCCCTACATATCTATTTTCTTGAGAACAGTATGTTTATTTTTATTCTAATTAATTAATCAAACAGAAACATGTTACTCTCCTATATTTCATCCACAGCTTACCTGGTAATGAACCTTTAGAGTCTAGTGAAGATGTGTCCATGATGTACTCATAAAAAAATTCTTTCACAATTCTTTGATCTTTCTCATTCCACTGTACATATGCTCGAGCTGAAATCAAATCATTTGTATAAAAAAATTACTATATATGTCCTATAAAAAACTGTTACAACTTTTGCTTGCCATAAAAAAGAACAGAATGACTTCATATAGCACATATGTCAGATATGTATAATCCTCATTATCTATTTATCAAGCATCCTCAAATGTTACAAATGTATATATATGAATGTCCCATCAACCAGCGATTGCTTAACAAGAGATAAAACAAATCAATATTATCCAAGAGAGAAGCATTATATTCCCAGGAATAAGGCCAAATAAAATAGATTTAAGGGTCTCATGACAACCCACATTCATTTTCTTCAAACATATTGCTGATTTTATCTCTCTTCTTTTTTTCCACAAATGTTGGGCAAAAAAAAAGGTTCGATCGGCTTCTGCATCTAGTGCAACTCTGCATTCAGAAAAATCTCATAACTTTGCTAACTTGTATAATAATGGTAAAAAAGTATAAAGTTTAGACAAAAATTTAAATGTAAAGGAATCAATTGACACCTTTTCAAGAAATCATCTGGCCAACCGAGGAAGGATGGACACTTAAAACCAAAGGGAGTGCATCACACAATACCATGTCACAATTAAAGTCTATTATCCATAAAATTTGCTAAAAAATGTTACCATGTCTAGAAAATAAAGGCAATTACATGAGATCAGGTGAACAACTCTAATGTGTGTGCAATCTTTCTATGAAGTTTCAGGACTATGGGACTAGAGCTGTAAGAGAAGTTGATTACACTAAATTGGTACCCTCTTCTGTAAAATTGGCTGAACACTTACTAATAGTTCACAAGTCTTAGGGGTCTGATTATTACGAGTTGGTTTAACTGGTACCCATTTTTTTTGAAAGCTTGCCCGACTTCACCATAATATAACCAAAGTTGCACAAACCAAACAAATGAACAGTCACAATTTGAAGTTGGTATACTGGATTAAAAAACCTTTAAATAACTGTTTCATATTAACACTGTTCATTGTTTGAAATGAACGTAAGTTTTACCAGTTACATTTAATGCAGAGTAAGTAAAAACAAAATGCAAAAGTATGAAATGGTTAAGATGCAAAGTAAGTTCCTCAATAAATAGGGAATGGTTTACAATTTTTTGGAAGAAAGTTTAGGGTCTTTGTCAAAAAATGTATTAGGAGTGGATTACACAAAATAGGTGCTGTCTTTTGCAAAAACCTGAAAAATGACAGTTCCAAAGTCTGGAAAATTAGTAAAAAAAATCCTCGAACAATTCCATAATTCCAGGTGCACAACTTCAATTCAAGTGCAACCTTTCTGTGAAGTTTCAGAGGTGTTGGTTGAAAACTGCATGAGCCTGCTGGACCTCACCATACAATTATCAGAGTTTCATGCAACTCAACCATGAAGTGCCAACTTGGTCAAAAATACCTCCCTCATCTGATTTTAGGCCAATAAAAAGACATTAATTTTTATGTGGTGTTAGTGGTAACCATTTAAAACTGTACTAACTGACTTTGACCATTTTCTCCAACAAGGACACAAGCCAAAGTTTCAGATAATGTCTTACTGGAGTTTTAAAACCCAAATTTTTCGCTATTACAGTTATGCCTTTGAAAAAAGAGAAAATGTTTTGTAAGCTGTATAGCAAAATAGTTTCCAAACAGATTAAAAATACAAGAATGTTATATTGTTCAACAACCAGGCTAGAACAATTCAGATACTTTTACACTTTTGTGACTATGTACTACTAATTCTGGACACATAAAAAATCATAAGGAACATTTATTTTTAGTTTCATATACATGAACAATTATAATATATTTAAGTGTTGATAGAGCAAATGTTGAGAATATATTATAATAGTATATCATTTTTACAATTACAATTTATTAAAAATCTAAACAAGAACAATGTAATTTTAATAATATTTAGCTTATGTATTATTATGTGTCCCTTACCTCCCCAACCACCACCTTACCCCAAGAATTTGCCAAATAATAAGATATGCACATGTTCATTGCAACTTAGGGCTATTCCAGATAAAAATGTCTCCTGGGGCAGAGCACACTTGAAATTAAGAGGTACCACCAATAGATTTAAATTAAAATTTACCCCCCCCCTTACAAATTTCCTATATAATTTTTTTTGACACTCCGCCCAACAAACTTCAATATGCAAATTGTATCCCTCACCTACCCATTATTTTAATCCATGGCATCCTGCCCTGGGGATAGCCCTTAGTTACTCAATATAAACTTGTTTTTGTTATTTAACAAAAACCTATAGTGTGGTGTTGAGCCAGGGGAAACACAGTAATTTTAATGCCCAATCTAACATTGATTGAGAACTTTACCAAAAACAGATTAAAGTAGACTGACTTGATTGACCAACAAGTCAAAAAGTAATTTTAAAGTTTTAAAAATTAAAATTGAAATGAATACCCAATACATTTATTTTTCCTGGTAACTATGTGTTTCATAAAAATCTGAGATTGATAGTTTATTTAAAGAAAAAAAACCAAAGCGTCAGGAAACCATGACAGAATTCTGTTAATTTAAGTAGCTCAAATTTGGATTGCTCCAACATGCAGATTTCTCCAACACCTATAAAGTACTGAACTTTGCAACTTTAAAATAAATGTTAAAATGCTTTAATTTCTAGAACAATGACTTATCAAAAGATCACGAAAACTCAAACTAGCTGTTCCAGTTGTAAAATCCATTGAAAAAACCATGAATGAATGTAACTAAAATGATTGATGGCTCGGGTGAAAGGTGTGAAGATTGAAGCCATACCTATAAAATGCTTTATAAAGTTTATATTTAATAATTTAATCCCTAACAATTACATCCTGATGACATAACTAAACAGTCATCAATTAGTATTTATTTACGTAATTTTGTAAATTTGTTGAAATTGGTTTTAATTAATTACACAGTATCCTCCATGAAAATGCACAAAAATCATATTGAATCATGGATTATGAAGAAATTGACAAACTTTCATAATACAATTATAACTATTCACACATCGTATCAACACTTAAGCACAAAAATAAACAAGAAAAAATTAACATTTTCATCATAACCAACACATATATACAAAATTTTTATATCGCATACAATGAATAAGCACAAGTTTGACAACAGGAATTTGAAATATATAAACTGATATTAATTCCAGTTTTCTTATAAACCATTTCTGGAAATCACAAGACCCTATTTCTTAAACTCCTGCCTTTTCGTTGGCCTCTTTGAATTCAAGCCATCAAAGTTTGACTGTACAACTGTTACTTTTTAGAAATATATAAATAATTGCATAAATGCTGCAAAATATTAGTTAATTACTTATCCTCAGTATAAAAATTACATTGAATTTATATCTGCAATAAATTTGCTATTTTAACCATTTTCTGTTCGGTCAGTCAAAAGTTTTCATAACTATTGCCCAGCGGCAAACTATTGACGGGCAAGAACATTTTCTGTTTTTAGAACAATTGCCCTGCTACGAACTAATGACTGGTTAATTATTGTAACATTGTTGTGTTTGTTATTATAGGATTAAACACTGTTTTCAATGGATTTATCGGTATATCAACAAGACCAACTCACTCACAAACATGATATGTTTGTGATATGTTTGTGAGTGAGTTGGTCTTGTTGATATACATGTACCGATAAATCCATTGAAAACGTTGTTTAATCCTTATAATTCTTTTATAAAATTGCATTAAGAAATTAATTTATCTAATGTGTTTCTCAACTTCATACTTCTTGTGTATTTGGTAGCGGGATTGACTGAACGTATGAATATTTTGTTTATTTTTAAACGTACGATTATTTCCATAAACCATTTTCGGATTTTAATAAATTACATCAATCTGTAACCTTATTTTTTGTATCGAACACAAGGAAAGTTGTAAATTTAACAAACCATTAATGATAATTCATCAAACAAATAATTTGTAAGTTGATCGCTACTTTCGATATTGAAAGCCCCCATCTTTGTTTACATTGGTTACGCTAAAAATTGTTCGGTCAACGTCGTTTATCCTAAAATAAATGGAGTCAACTTCATTTATCAAAAAATATATTTTGTTAAAAACTTCAAACGGAAGTAATCTAGACCAATCAAATAAACGTATTTCTAAATATGCAAATCATATTAGAATTATTTAGAAAAAATGTTAACATTCCAATTGTTTTTATATTGACCTTGAAGCTACCTTGATGCTACCTTTATTTTATTTGTTAGCAGTTATTGCCAACAATTTGAGCAATTTGTGCATTGGGTATAATAAAACATTTACAGACTAGATATTTAGGGAATGGTAAGTTAATTTTTCCCTCAGATTTCACTATTGCACTCGGCTTTACCTCAGGAAAATTAAACTTACTATTCCACTCATACCCAGTCAATAAGTATACAATATTTATATTATTCACAATATTTCATAGATGTGTACATGACAATTCAGATCAACAACTAAATTTTGCTTTAATGCCTTACCATACAAGAATTACTACGATAAAAAATAATTTTGGACCATAGTCAAAGTAAGAGTTTCTTTGCTTTGCTTCGACACATATAATAAAAGGCGAGTATAGGTTTATCCACTAACTTTTAAGATTTTAATCTTTGGTGCATATCCATTTAAATGTTTAATAAAGTAAAAATCTATGAACTTATATTTACCTTTTTTAAAATGCCCTTTTGAAACTTTTGCTGCATCTGAAATAATAAACATTCATTTGAATATTTGTTTTGTTTTTGAAATACCATAGGTATTTAAAAAAATAATTAGACTAGGGTGGGAGAATAAGACACATTTTGAAACCCCTAAAATCCATAAACTATAATAGATTGTTTATTACTTCTAAAAATTGTTTAAAAGTCTAAAACGAGACAAAGTTGATCTAGCAATCACTGATACCCCCGCTTTAAAAAAAAATTTCTAACGTTTTTCGTGGACTGTGACCTTGAAATTTAACAGATTTCCCCCAAAATCGATTGGCTTCTTACCAACCTGATATATAACAATATCTTAAAGTTTCATTCAAATCACATGCCAACTTTTTGAGTTGTCGTCCGGAAACAACTTTTTTGTACAAATTTCTAACGTTTTTCGTGGACTGCGACCTTGAAATTTGAAAGATTTCCCCAAAAATCACTAGGTTTTTTACCAACCTGATATTTAACAATATCCTAAAGTTTCATTCAAATCGGACGCAAAGTTTTGAGTTATTGTCCGGAAACAACTTTTTTGTTAAATTTCTAACGTTTTCCGTGGACTGTGACCTTGAAATTTGACGGATTTCCCCCAAAATCAATAAGCTTCTTACCAACCTGATATATAGCAATATCCCAAAGTTTCATTCAAATCGGATGTGAACTTTTTGAATTATCATCCGGAAACCAAATGTGGATAGACGAACGGACGGACATGAGGACCACTATATACCCCCGACTCTGTCGAGCAGGGGTATCAAAAAATAACAAACATACTTCTAATGGGACATTAAATGATACCTAACCCACCACATTGTTAATATCCATGAATGCATTTTACTAGATTAGCCTACAGGAAGAGCTGCAGTATAACAACAATTTTTGCCTTAAACTTGGACTTTGGAATTATAGACCTATAGAAACAATTTTAAATTGGCTTAACATAGAAACTACAAATGTGAATGTGCTGAAAATTCAAACTGATCTTCATTTACTACTTAATAGCTGTAAAAAGTTTTAACAATCCATTTTCAAGTAATCTTTTATACAACTGCAAAATTTTTTACCAATTTTTTAATTGGCCTTACTGAAAAAAACTACAAATTAGATTGTGATGAAAAATAACATGATCTTCATTTTGTAGTACTTGACAGCTGTATAAAGCTTAAGTAAAATCCATTTTCATGTTTTTAAGTTACATAGACACAACAGGGGCATATGGATGGACACTCATATCCAAATGGAGGGTATAAAATCGAACAAGACAAGTGGGTTTAAATTTGTATTGTCTGTTTGTTTGTTTGAAGTTTTGAAAACTCTATCTAGGATTGATTGACAAGTTTGTCAGGATTCTTAAGCACACAAATAAAAACAGCATGAGCAATAGGGCATTAACTAATAAAAACATAAGTAGATGATTAGAGTGCATATCTAGTGATAAACACTACTGACTTTCAGTAGCCTTAACATCAACTTTTAAACATCTAGCAATTTTTTTTAAGGAAAACAAAATATTGCAAAGTGGATATTTCTAATGTTTGTTTATCTGTAAAAACAAATGGCATAGAACCCTTAATCATGCTTAACCTAATATTAATGCACAATTACCTTTGTTCTTAGAAAAAACCAGAGGCTCTTAAGAGCCTGTATCGCTCACCTGATTTTATAGGAAATGAAGATGGCATTTCCCTGATGTTAAAGTTAGTCCTGTAATTTTCAATAAACTTTAATTAGGACCATCCAAACAATATTACTAGAAAGCTTTGTTTCATTGGTTAACCGGTTGTATAGAGAAGATTTTTTTTATTTGCCCATAGGGTCCAATGTTAAACTAAGTCCTGCGGCGGTGGTGGCCATTTTGAATTTCCAATTGCCATAAAAAACATAAACTTTATAAAGGACCATCCAAACAATATTGCTAGTAAGTTTTTGTTTCAATTGATTAACCGGTTTCAGAGAAGAAGCCTTTAAAAACTTTTTCCCATAGGGTCCTATGTTAAACTAAGTCCTGCGGTAGCGGCCATTTTGAATTTCCAATTGCCATAAAAAACATAAACTTTATAGAGGACCATCCAAACAATATTGCTAGTAAGTTTTTGTTTCCATTGATTAACCGGTTTCAGAGAAGAAGCCTTTAAAAACTTTTTCCCATAGGGTCCTATGTTAAACTAAGTCCTGCGGTAGTGGCCATTTTGAATTTCCAATTGCCATAAAAAACATAAACTTTATAGAGGACCATCCAAACAATATTGCTAGTAAGTTTTGTTTTGATTGGTTAAACGGTTTCAGAGAAGAAGCCCTTTTAAACTTTTTTCTCATAGGGTTGAATGTTAAACCAAGTCCTGCGGTGACGGCCATTTTGAATTTCCGATTGGGATATAAAAACATTAACTTTATAGAGGACCATCCAAACAATATTGCTAGTAAGTTTTGTTTCCATCGGTTGACCGGTTTCAGAAAAGAAGCCTTTCAAACTTTTTCCCATAGGGTCCTATGTTAAATTAAGTCCTGCGGTGGCAGCCATTTTGAATTTCCAATTGCCATAAAAAACACAAACTTTATAGAGGACCATCCAAACAATATTGCTAGTAAGTTTTGTTTTGATTGGTTAAACGGTTTCAGAGAAGAAGCCCTTTTAAACTTTTTTCTCATAGGGTTGAATGTTAAACCAAGTCCTGCGGTGACGGCCATTTTGAATTTCCGATTGGGATATAAAAACATTAACTTTATAGAGGACCATCCAAACAATATTGCTAGTAAGTTTTGTTTCCATCGGTTGACCGGTTTCAGAAAAGAAGCCTTTCAAACTTTTTCCCATAGGGTCCTATGTTAAATTAAGTCCTGCGGTGGCAGCCATTTTGAATTTCCAATTGCCATAAAAAACACAAACTTTATAGAGGACCATCTAAACAATATTGCTAGTAAGTTTTTGTTTCCATTGATTAACCGGTTTCAGAGAAGAAGCCTTTTAAAACTTTTTCCCATAGGGTTCTATGTTAAACTAAGTCCTGCGGTGGCGGCCATTTTGAATTTCCAATTCCCATCAAAAACATAAACTTTATAGAGGACCATCCAAACAATATTGCTAGTAAGTTTTGTTTTGATTGGTTAAACGGTTTCAGAGAAGAAGCCCTTTTAAACTTTTTTCCCATAGGGTCCTATGTTAAACTAAGTCTTGAGGTGGCGGCCATATTGGTTTACCAATCAAAATAAAAAACACAAACTGTGTAAAGGTCCATCCAATGAACATTATGGCCAAGTTTGGTTTCAATTGGCCAAGTGGTTTCAGAGAAGAAGATTAAAATGTAAAAAGTTTACAGACGCCGCCGCCGCCGCCGCCGACGACGACGACGGACGCAAAGTGATAACAATAGCTCACATGACCCTTTGGGTCAGGTGAGCTAAAAAGTATGAATTATTTAATCTGATGTCTTCTATCATAGGATTACATGACTAAATACCTTTCATGCTTGCATCACTTTCAACTGGTTCGAAACTGTCAGATGTTGCATCACCTTCATCTTGCTCATATTCAGAATCAGATGAGTCTCTTATAACTAAGGAAAGAAACTTTATTGTGTTAACAAATGGCTTAAGAGTACCTGTATCGCTTGTCTGTTTAATGTGCAAATACACAAAAATGCAGATAACAGCAAGTTTATTGTTGAATTTAGTCCATTAAGAGATGTTTAATGGAAGATGATTTTCTACAAAAAGAAAGTTTTAGTATCATGCAATTTAGAAGAAAAGAGGAATATTTGCAGAGGACAATTCAAATATTATTCTTGCAAATTTGACCAAAAGTTTCCGAGGTAAAAATGGTTATGAAGGATGATATATGGACAAAAAGATATGACAATAGCTTACTGTGACTTAAAGTCAAACAACAAGGGAAAAAACTTAACAGTCGTCCAGTCGTCAATGCAATTAAAATTTTCATTGGGCGATCAGATGCATGTTTCCTTATTACGCAGTTTGCGCACATAACAAATTAAGTGTGATGACCAAATTAACAGCTCCAAAATAACTGGATGATAAGATGCATTTTGCATTTTAATTTTAAGTTTTACACCTTCACAAATGTATTTACAAGCAAAATATTATTTATTATTCTAATATGACGTGCTTTAAAGGCTTTGAGACCACAACTGTGGTAAAAAAATGATTTATCTATGAGCAACATAGAAGGGCGTGTTTTAAATGGCTGTTCCGATTACAAAACTGTAACTCCCTCCGGAAAGCTATTGCATATGACGTATAAATCTTATAAATAGCGACACGCGCTATAATTATCCGTTGCAATATATTGTGTGCTACATTGACGGAACAGCCAGTTTATGGCGGAAATGATGTTTTCTATAGGTACGAAAATATTATAAATGTACTCTAATTGTCTTATTAGAATAGAAATAATTCACGGAGGCTGTGATTTATCATTGTTTTACCACGGGATGACCATTTATGTCGTTATTTTATCCCTCGCTATCGCTCGTGATAAAATAATACGTTCTACTTACTCATTAATTAAATCAATTTGTGTATTTATAAAGTTTTAATAAGGAAACAATAAAATTTACTGTAAAGTTTAATAAGTGTGGACTGTGAGCTATTGCTTACTAGTGATATACTCCCACTTTCACAAAAATATTGCATGTATGTCAATCATGTGTAAAAATCTAAGAATTCTGTAAACAGGAAGTAGATGACTACTACTATAAATGGTACTATAGGATATAGCAATATGCAAAATATCAGGCTTCTGCATCCTATAGTTGCTTAGAAAACGGGGACAGAAACTTATGTTAATGACAGGCCATAACTATTGTTATACTGAATTAAACACAAAAAAGAACAGAGCCCTGTGTAGTTATAACAGAGTAACCCTTTTAAATTTGTTGTGCTTTTGCATTTCGAACAAATAACTAGTTATTTCCTCTTTCAGATTTGGCGCTCTTTGGCACGTCAAACAAATAACTACATGTAGTTATTTTGTCTATGTGCAAATTCCTAGACAGTTATTTGAACCACATGCAGTTATCAGCAAGAAAAAACAGTGATTGCTTCTTATATCTAATATATTTTTGTACTGGTTTCCATAGTAAAGTATAATAATACTAATTATCATAGCAAGTTAGAAGTTATAATACTGTTATTTATGAATAAAAAAAATATTAAAACGTGACCTAAGTAAAATAGTATAAAATGGAGAATGGAAGACACTGCTTATGTAAATCAAACTTTCAGTTTTTTTAATATATTATATCTATTCAGCACCTATAGCAAGTTTTCTTTCTGTCTCACAAATCCTTAATCTAGTTGTTCCATATATTTAAAGTAATGGGTGGCTATTCATGCATTATTAATTTTGAAATAAAAAAGTTATAGTTTTATAAATTACTAATTTTGAAGAACAAAGAGGGTTGATGAATGTCTGATTTTAAATTTAATAATATGGACTTTATGGGGTAATTGTGCACATGATCATGCAGAAAGTCATAGTTAAAACACCCTTGCACTGATAAAGCTGAGCACTTTAGTATATTGTTGGGCCCTAGATTTCTAAGCCTAGGAGCCCTGCTGGCTAAGGAAAAAGTGGTCTTTTCCTTTAAAATTTACCAGTTCAACTGAATAGTACCTGTTCTTTTTCTTTTAAGTTCTTTAAACCCCCTGTTATGTTTTCTTGTAGGAAGTGCTGAAAAAAAACAAGGTAAGTAAATTAAAATTCAAGTTTAATTGAGGAAAAAAAAAGTTAAAAAAGGCAAAGATTTTTAAGTTAAAATATTTGGCTCAGCTTAAGAATTTTCTGTTACCATGACAACAGAGGAAATCAAAAATTTTAATTGGATGAAATTGAGAATACAAAAAATTTGCATGGAAGATTTTTTTTCTCATGGAATCAAGGCCAGAACAAGACAAGTTGGTTTAAAATGTCTGTTGGTTTGTTTGAAATTTTGAAAACTATTTTTCAGCTAAACATGTATAGCAATTAGTGTTTTTTTAGGAGAAGACCATTATATACTGTGAGAAATCCAGTGATTACAGTGCTATAGTGCTAGCTCACTAGTATACTGCTGTCCCTTCTTCTTTAGACAAGTTATCTCACAAAGACTTGGATCTAATCCTTCAGTAGAGCAACGAGGACCATTTAAGCATGTCTTAAGAATATCTCTATCTAGGATTGATTGATAAGTTGGTCAGCATTAATAAGCACACAAACAAAAACAACAACAGCAATAAGGCATTGACTTATACAATGCCACTTAGAGTGTATATCTAGTAATATTACATTTATTATTACATGAATAGAATTTTGCGTTTTTTTGCATGGTCTTATAACAACTTTTGGGTCAGGATTAATCGTATTAGTACTAAAATTACATAAAAACATATACAGTTTTGTCTGCTGCACCATTCCGCTGCACAGCAGTCAAACGGAGTCCAATACTGACCTGGTTTTGTCCAGTTAAAATTTGTTTATTATGACAGTTTCAACATTACTATAGATTTCAATTTTAGTGGTCATTGAATCATCTGTAATAACAAGTGTGGACTGTGAGTCCAATTATCTCCCCTGAAAAATATCCGACAGCGATGAAAATACTGTCTGATATATGGTCGCAATCACGATTTCTAAGCCACAAAAAATTTATATTCACCTCGCCTATTTTTTTTTTCTGGCTAATAAACCCTGACAGCGACCTTTATCAAAGTCATTTATTGTAAAATGATAAACACTACTGACTTTCAATAGCCTTAACCACAAGTTTTAAAATCTACCAAGTAGTTTTTTGTAAGGAAAACAAAATATTGCAAAGTGAATATTTCTAATGGTTGTTTATCTGGAAAAACAAATGGAATAAAACCCTAAATCCTTCTTAACCTAATATTTATGCACAATAACCTTTGGTCTTAGAAAAAAAACTAGGAACCAACCTGTGTGCTACTGCTCATGCAGTATACCCTGGTATTAACATCATTAAATGGATTAAGTTGGACTAAGTTGGTAAAGCAGAACGTAGATATGTGACAGATCTGAAATCAGTACTAACAATAAAGGACCACCTGGTGAGGTCAAATATAAAATTTCAAGTGGTTGTGATAAGCAGTTGCTGAGAAAACTGTAACAAAAATTTTCCTCCATTGACCACTAATGTTAACTAGACAAAGTCGATCTAGCGATCGCTGATACCCCCGCTTTTGTGAAAATTTCTAACGTTTTTCGTGGACTGCGACCTTGAAATTTGATGGATTTCCCCCAAAATCAAAAGGCTTTTTACCAACCTGATATATAACAATATCCCAAAGTTTCATTCAAATCGGATGCAAACTTTTTGAGTTATTGTCCGGAAACAACTTTTATGTTAAAATTTCTAACGTTTTTCGTGGACTGTGACCTTGAAATTTGACGGATTTCCCCCAAAATCGATAGGCTTCTTACCAACCTGATATATGACAATATCCCAAAGTTTCATTCAAATCGGATGTAAACTTTTTGAGTTATTGTCCGGAAACAACTTTTTTGTTAAAATTTCTAACGTTTTACGTGGACTGTGACCTTGAAATTTGACGGATTTCCCCCAAAATCGATAGGCTTCTTACCAACCTGATATATAACAATATCCCAAAGTTTCATTCAAATCGGATGCAAACTTTTTGAGTTATTGTCCGGAAACAACTTTTATGTTAAAATTTCTAACGTTTTTCGTGGACTGTGACCTTGAAATTTGACGGATTTCCCCCAAAATCGATAGGCTTCTTACCAACCTGATATGTGACAATATCCCAAAGTTTCATTCAAATCGGATGTAAACTTTTTGAGTTATTGTCCGGAAACAACTTTTTTGTTAAAATTTCTAACGTTTTTCGTGGACTGTGACCTTGAAATTTGATGGATTTCCCCCAAAATCAATAGGCTTCTTACCAACCTGATATATAACAATATCCCAAAGTTTCATTCAAATCGGATGTAAACTTTTTGAATTATCATCCGGAAACCAATTTTTTGTTAAAATTTCTAACGTTTTTCGTGGACTGTGACCTTGAAATTTGACGGATTTCCCCCAAAATCAATAGGCTTCTTACCAACCTGATATATAACAATATCCCAAAGTTTCATTCAAATCGGATGTAAACTTTTTGAATTATCATCCGGAAACCAAATGTGGACGGACGAACGGACGGACGGACGGACAGACGGACGGACGGACGGACGGACGGACGGACGGACATGAGGACCACTATATACCCCCGACTCTGTCGAGCGGGGGTATAAAAAGTCGGGCAACGGGAAGAAGATATGCAACAGTACTCGCAATATAGGACCTCATGGTAAGGTCATGTATGGTGCAGACGGAAGGACCGAGGTGTAAACCAATATACCCCCTCTTTTTCGAAGCTGGTTATAATAAATGTATGAATTTTTAAATCTGATGTCTTCTATCATAGGATTATAAGACTAAATACCTGTCATGCTTGCATCACTTTCAACTGGTTCGAAACTGTCAGATGTTGCCTCATCTTCATCTTGCTCATATTCAGAATCAGATGAGTCTCTTATAACTAAGGAAAGAAACTTCATTGTGTTAACAAATGAAATATCAATGGTTTAAGAGTATATGTATCACTTGTCTGTTTAATGTGCAAATACACAAAAATGCAGTTAATGGCTATTCTTGAATTTGGTCCATTAACAGATTTTCTTTATAAAAGCAAGATTCAACTGAGCTTAAGTTTCTTACAATAAGAAGAAATGAGGAGTATTTACAGAGGATGATGCAAATATTATTCTTGCAAATCCAGTTCAAACATGGACCAGCACCAAGTCGTGCTAAGTATACCCCCACTAGACTATTTTTCAGCTCGGAAAACAGGAAGTAGATAATTGACTAACCTGGAAAGGGGTGGCACGGTACAACTCATCATGCTAAAGCTGTGCACCAAATTTGAAATCAATCCTTGTAGTAGAAGCACAGAAATCTGTTATGAAAAATTTCCCTGTTTTGACCCTGGAAACAGTCTAAGCCAGCCCAGAAAACAGGAAGAAGATAACTGACTGACCTCACTCAGGAAAGGAGAGGCACAGTACAACTCATCATGCTCAAGCTGTGTACGAAATTCGAAATCAATCCCTTCAGTAGAAGCCAACAAATCTGTTACAAAAGTTTGCACCGGACAGATGGACAGACGGGCGGACAAAGTGATTGCAATATAGCCCCCTCTCTTACAAGTGGGGGTATAATTTGACTACAAGTTTCTGAGGTAATGTTACAAAAGGACAACAGATGGTCAAATCAGATGACCATGGCTGACTGTGAAAGTCAAGCGGGAAAACAAACTGGGACAAAAATTGACTTGATAAATTGAATAGTACCTGTTCTTTTTCTTTTGAGTACTTTTAACCCCCTGTTCTGTTTTCTTGTAGCAATTCCTGAAAGAAAAAACAGGTAAATAAATTAATGTTTCAAGTTTTATTGCTAAAAAGGCAAAATTCTATTCATGTAATAATAATATATGTTATTGGTAGGTAAATATTGCCGAAAACACTAATGACATTGGTGGTACATGAGTTATCACACTACTTCAGATTTATTTATCTGCTGTTTATCAAGGCTTTTTGTTGGTCTTTCTGTGTTGAGTTGTTCTTTTGTTTCCCAATGTCGTAATAGTGGCAATGTCACAGTAAGACCTTCTTTTGCATAAAAATCTCAAAATTAACTGTACAAAGCTAACTAAAAAATGTATACAAATTTTAACAACCCAAGTTTTTATTATTAACAGTAAACAAATATTCAAATAATGTAAACTAGTAAACTTGTAATAAATGAAATAGTTTGGATAATTTTTTTCTTTACTGTATTAATCTTAAAATAGCTCAGTATGTATATTATCCCCTACCTATTTTTTTTCTTTATTTGGATGATTCTTTTTAATGAAGACATAATTCGTAATGAAACATTTAGGTCAAAAGGCCATTATTGTGTTTACTGTCATGTGCAAATGAATTGCACACGTCATCTGAAGATATTTTCAGTTGAATACTCAATATAAAAACCACAAAATACAATCAACACACAATTTACAGTTTAACTTATATCAATAATAACCAATAAGTATTTTATTCACGTGAAAATTAATTTTTACAAGCCGCCTGGCTAGTATATTTAGAATATTTTCTGCAGATACAAATTCTATCAAAGTGTGGTGCAATTCTGTGACATTTTTAATAGGTCGAACCCATAAAGTGAATAAAATGAGTATCAAACATTATACTGACTTGCAGGAAAAAGTAGCAGATCCAAGTTGGATTTGGTTCCGTGAGGGATACTATAAAGACCAAACAAAAAGGTGCATAGAACAATCACAAAAATTTATTGGGTAAGCAGCATTTTACAGGGTCAGGCGGCTTATGCCAAATCAACTATTTTAGAATTATGGCCTCAACAACCAATAAGAAATTTCACATAACAGCTATGTAAGGCTGCAGTGACATTTAATCCACTAAAAACAAAATTGTGTTTATAAAATACACAAATGTTTTGTAAACTATACATCATGATTTGCCTGATAAAATTATATGTTTAAGCCTGCTAAGACTTCAGGCAAATTTTTTTTTAAATGTATAAAGTGAGCAAAGATCTTACTAGTACTAGTAATTGAATTAATAGTATTCATAGCTGTAAGCCAACCATCCTCAGTAAAGTACTTTTGTGCATCTTTCTGCAAATCCTTATTCATTAAGAAATCTTTATAAAATATAAGTTTTTCTGGAATAGTCTCCACCTCATCCTCTTCAATTAGGTGTTCTTCCTCCATCACTTTGGTAAAAATATGTTGCTCTACCAAGTAACCTATAAATTCTTGAAAAAAGAAATAAAATTATAGCAGAAGAAAAATAAACTAAAAGAAATATATTTATTTGCTTTTAAAAAGGAGTACTTTAAAATATTTGACAACACCCCTCAGAAACAAGAAACATGGTATTAAATTTGTCATTTTTGGATTGCCAACATATCGATTTATTTGCTGACTTCTGTATGTGCAATCAGATTAACACTTCTTTTTGTAATTATATTGTTTTTCTTTGAGACCCATGATAAATTCTGAACAACAAGGTTCTGAAGAAATAACGGCACCAGAACAAACATATTGTAATGATATCTTGCCATGGCGTGTATTCTAATATTTGTTCCTCTCACTATTCATTGATGCATTTAGCTTAGTATCTTAAGTTAAGATCCAACATCATGATATTTCAAGGTTTTAAATCATAACAAGTGTGGACTGTGAGCACGCTCACAAAGGGATATCCCCCGCTTCGCTTCCAGTGAAATTATCTCCACTGAATAATATCAGACAGCGACGAAAATTCTTCATGCACATTTGATGTACTCCCTTCATGTAAAGTTTCATCAAAATCTGTCAAATGGTTTAGGAGGAGAAGCACTTACAAGGGATGTGGACAGACGGACAGATGGACAGACAGACAGGGTGATTCCTATATACCCCCCCAAACTAGTTACAGGCTTATGAATCTCTCTTAAAAATCCTAGATTTCCATAAAAACTAGATATCAGAGAGAGGGTATCTTTTTCTGTGGGTGCTGCTGAAAATCAGGTTAAAAGTCATCAACCATGGTATGTGACACATCTTGATATTATCTACCCAAATACCTACTATCAAAAGCCTACCTCAAAAGACAAAAAAGGTATGGGTCGGACACAATGTTGGATGGACAGACTGATCCCTATAATAACAGGATATATTGTGAAGATAAAAGCATCACACATATATATTTAAATTTTTGACCAACATAATCAAACTTAACAGATGTAGGACATTCACTGAAAATAACTTCAATCTGCATGTTATAACCACACTTCAGATCAAATTACTACAGCACTGGCACTTATGGTAGTTAAATGGTGATTTGCTTCTATTTTATTTAAAATGCCAAATTTTTGTATAGAAAAAACAGGTGATGCATGTCAACAATTCATAATAATTGATTTGTGCAGAGTTCAACTTATTCAAATAGGTAGTGAATAATAAGAGTAATGCTACAAAGAGAATCCTACCCCTTACCATTCAGCTAATTGCAGTTAAAAATGACCACTAAGAACAAATTTTAACATGCAAATAGTAATTTACAATCAGTTGGGGTTGAACAAACAGTTTAACCATAATGCCAAGGGAGATCCACGTCACCTTAGCTAACCGGACAACACAAAAAGATTAGTTAGGCAGGATGATCAACATAATGAACTGACAAGCATTGAAACAAATCTACAAACCTTGAACCTGTGATATGTTACTGTTATTTTGTTCTAGGTCTGACTGTAGATTTAGTCCTACAAAATAATTTTCAGACAACCGAGATAATAAAATAAATTATAACTGTGGGAACATTATGTATTTAGCTTTGTACATGGACATTTTATTGTGGTATTATTCAACATATTGTCTCATTAATTTAATAAATGACGATGATAGGTAACTATCGCTAATCTTATTTCCAAGATTGAATTTATCAATCGAGCCACTTGTGGGGAGATACATTATAAGATCTAGGAAATAAAACAAAAAATAGTTTGTTTACCACTGCTTTGTAACATTGTGAAGTCACAAGCTTTTCATTTTTATCCAACTGAGTTAAGCTCCATCCAGAATTATTAACAAGACAGATATTAAACCTAGTTATGTGATTTTTTGGCATATTATATCAAATTAAATTATTTGTTATATCAAACTAAATAATCTTTTATATCAAATTAATAATCTGTTATGACAAATTAAAAATCTGTTATATAAAATTAATAATCTGTTATAACAAATTATAAAAAGTAAATTGAATGGCCCTAAAAGGCTTCCATATAAAAAGCTTCCGTACAAAATAATGCCAATTGTAAACTGAAAAACCTTTCATTTATTCTATGTGCATTTTAAACCCAATCTGACAAGACTGATACAAAAATTTCTATAAACCACATGCTGACTAAAATGCCCCATGTAATTTATAACCATATCCAATTGAAAAATTTACTATCTCCATTTTTCATTATATTATTACAGAAACAGATTCTATCAATGTCCTGTATGCACTCGATCTCAATCGTCAAATTATCAAAAGTGCATAACATGGTTCACATTTAAATATTACAAATGTTGATGTTGTGGCATGATAGAAATTAGAATCTTTATCTTATACACATTTATCAGACATACCTTCTGTCACTTGTGAGTCTTTTCCTGATTGATACATTGTTGATAATGATGATGAGCAAGGAACTGCAATAGATTAACAAAAATGTCAAGAAATTTCATCACAAAATGTCCAAAAGAATGGTAGTGTTTTTTCAAAATGTAACCACAATACACATGATACAATAGAAATCAGGAAATCTCATGCTTGGCACAGAACAACAATGCAAACACTTTATGAGCCACTTATATAAAAGTCTCTAATGAATACGAACAAGTAACTTATAGCTAAGAAAACTCTTTCAAAGTGAATCTTAAAATTTCCTTACCAAGGATACTGATGCTGTGTGTTTTTTCACTGCTTATAATCATAATGAAAATGTCTTGGTTTGAAGTATTACTATAAATTATATTATATTAGAGTTTAGGGTACATATTTAAAACCTTATGAATAATCCAGATTTAATTTTGTGTTTCTTCATTAATACATTTTTCATATTAACAAGTGACTGTGTAAAGTCTGCAAAAATCGTCCGTCCTGAACACTAAAACAGGCCTGTGTCCGATATTTTTGTTCAATGTGACGGTCCAGATAACCAGCAAAAAAGAGTCTGTTGTTAGTTCACTTTGTTTATTTTATCTTAAGTCCTCAGATGTATCTTATAAAAGTTCCGGTACTGGTTTCCAGTTTAAGTTATATAAAAACTAAACCAGTTTAAATGCAAGTATTAACCATGTGATCGATACGATTTATCCATGCTTTAGCCCATCTTTACTAAGAAGAATTTCATTTACTCTGATCAATAGTGAAACTGAAGATATTTTTCATCCTGAACTAACAGAGAGCCTAATCTTGGGATTAGTTAGAATTGATAAAAGTTTTGGTTAATATTATACCAATATACATGTACTGCATTTTTACTATTGTTGTTAATGAATGATGAATATGATATAACAAGTTTGTGTTCTTTATTATATGCAAATGTACTGTTTGATAAATGAATTTTTATTATTAATGGAATAGACTCAAAAACTTCATCCTAGTCATTATTAGCCTGTGACATTGAGGTTAATTCCAGTCAACACCTTAACCAGACTGTCATGTACCTTTCATCAGCAAATAAACCAAATATTATGCATATTAAGAACTGTCAGAATCCAATACTGAGAAACTGACATAATCCCATAAGTTTAATGCACTGGAATGTGAAATTGGGGTTAAGGTCAGGTGACAGAATGACAAGTACTCAAAATTAGGCTACCACTGAACCAAATTTAGACAACACCAACCACCCCCACCTACTTTATTAACACAAGTCGTACCAAACAATACAAACCATATTGAATCGATGTGAAAAAAATGTTTTATTCTTTGTCTAATTCATCATTTCAAGTACCATGTAAAAAAATAACCTAACAATATGTACAATCAGTATTATCATCAAACTCTGCCTTGAAAATCTTATAGGTGGAAATTTGTGTGCCTTATAAATTTTACAGGGGGGATTTTGTCAGCCTATGCTAAATTAGGGTAAGGGTACATTAATATGCCCTCCTCCTTCCCCACCTTTACAGGATAAATAAATGTATAACATATAACTTACGATTATCCAGCATGTCAAAAAACTTTCCAACTGATGTTATTTCTTTTCTACCAAGAGGACACTGGTAGACATGTTTGTTTATTTCTTCTGAATGCCCCATGTGTCTGTAAAATGCATCACGGTCAATATCAGGAACATCCAGACTTGCATAAATTGTTGATGCCCTATGCCGCATATCTGTTGCATTTATTCTTTTATCTAATCCAGCTTGCTTACAGATGTTACTTACACAGTGCCACCCAGAAACATGATTTAAAGATTTTTTAACATGTGGAAAGGTATATGCATTGTTTTTATGGACACCAGCAGCCTCTCTAAATTGGGGATCAACAAGTTTTTTTATTGCTTTGATGCAATCATCTGGAATAAGAGATGGCACCATCTGAGTGATACATTTGCCAGATTGGTATGCTAGTTTATATTTAGACAACAGCTTTCTTTCTAATGGATCAGTCGTTTTATTAATGCTGTTTTTATCTACCCATGCACTTTCTTCAGCATCCTTCCATTCTTGTATAGTCAAACGACTAGGCTCTCCTCCTCTTCTAGCATTATGTAGAGTCAATCGAGATACAACCAAGTCTCTTAACTGAGTATACTGGCTACCAGAGAAATATTGGAATTCACATTCTAATTCTTTTATGCCAGCAAGTATAAAATCCCTAAGTTTTATAATGTTGTCTTCATCTGGCAATCTTTTTGGCTTTCTTAATTCAAGTTGCCTAGCTTTTAAGCAATTATAATCTGCATCATCGAAAATGTCTATCCAAAAAAATTTTAACTTGGTTTCAAAATTCACCAGATTCTGCCTCTCATTTATTTTAGTGCTCTCTAAACACTGGCCGTTCAATACAATCAGAGATTTCTTTAGCAGACTAGCTATAGATTTTTTCAGTCCATATTTTTGTCCACCATCTTCTTTAATAGACATCTCAATAATGGCATCTCGAAGGTAATGAAATAAATCTGAGTTAAACATATCTGATCCTTTGGAAACAACAATATTAAATGTTTTTTCTACCTCTGCTTTAAAATAAAAAAAAAGATTGCCAAGCCTTCTCATTTGTCCCATTATGCTCACTCTTATTTCTTGTGATTTGTCTACTCTGGATATCACTCGCTTAAAATAATGAGATCCATAATCTTTAATAAATGAATCGCTTCTAATAAATTTTCCAACATCATCATCCAAAAATTTTGTTAAAACTGTGTTAATGAAGGCATCAGAATATTTTTTTGTATCTTTCATAACTGCAAGCTGTATTCCTGCTGGTATGTTTGTTGTATGTTCAGCCCTCTTGCATTTCCTTTTGTGCTGCCTTATATGGTCTTTTACAAAAAAGCCACTGCACATGGAGCACATTAATCTTTCTTCTGGCTTTTCTGTTCTTGACTTTCTTTCCTTAATAAGTTCTTTGTCATCTAGGTTGTTTTCCTTCAATTTCTGAAAATTATACAAACTATAACCTTTTCGCTTTAGGAGGCAGAAGGCATCATCTCGGTCTTGCTTAGGTAATCGCATTGCTGCCTTGACATCTTCTTCTGTTTTATGAACAGTTTGCAAATGTTTTGTTAATCGCAGCTTAAATTGACCACAAAATGGGCAAGGCCTCTTTGGTTTGGTCTTCTTAACAGTTATTTCTGCAACAAAATATTATTTAGGTTTCTCTAGTTAAGAAATAATGTTCAAGCAGTTATAGTTACAGATAACACAAAAGTTTTTGACAGATTCAAAATAATTATTTGTGACAAAGTAAACAAAAATGTACAAACAGACATATTCGGCCTAAGCCTTGTGATTGGCTATCGTTATTTATAACAGTCACAGTCTATCTGTCCTACTTTCAATGTCAATTAATTAAAACTAAAAGACAGCATACCCTTAAAATCATCTTTTTATTACCGGGTTCATGTTATCAAATTTTAAAGCATGCGGTTACGATTGTACACTAAAGTGTTTATTAGTGGTCAATGATCGGGTTTAGTTTGTAATTAAAACATATATTTTAAAAAATAACAAATAAAACCACAATTATTGAATGTTAATTATTTGCATCTAAATAATAGCCTTAATGCGTAAATCAAAAGTTAATTACACACTCAGTGTTTACATTTATTAATTGTGATTTAAACAACTTTTTTGAGTCTTTTTTAATTTCCAAATTGTTATTAAACCAAGCAATCCTAGCCGAAGGGTCATTATGTCACTACACTACAGGTGTTGAGTAGCAATAACAACTGTCACAAAGGTGTTATTTAATGTCATGTTGTGCTATATTATTATTATGATGTAATCACAAAACCTGTTTTTTATAGTGTGTCATTGATATGTATGAATGAAGATAACAAATGCTCACTATATAGTCAAGTGATACTCAAGACAAACCAATATTACTTGGAAAATATATCTATTGTTCCTAATTTTGTAAGCTATAAATTAGTCCTGGTAAAATTAGTCAGGACAGACCAAAATTACTATGAAAATATATCTGTGGTTCATAATTTTCCTAGTTAAAAAAAGTCCATGTCTAGTAAATCTAGTCCTGGTATCAATTTTGCTAGTAAATCTAGTCCTGGTATCATTTTTCCTAGTAAATCTAGTCCTGGGATAAATTTACCTTGTAAATCTAGTCCTGGTATCAATTTTCCTAGTAAATCTAATCCAGGTTTCAATGTTCCTACTAAAAAACTAATAACACAAACTGTTTTTACTGTACAAGGAATAATAAACACTCATAAAGAATTTATCAATTATCATATAAAATTAATTCTATTCACCATAAACATTAATTAACAGACCTGAATTTTCTCATAAAACAAATTATAGTAAATTTAGTCCTGGTATCAACTTTCCTAGTAAAATATGCATAATACAGACTATTTTTACTATTTAGGAATAAGTCTGGTACTAAAAATACTAGGAATAGTAAACACGCATATAGAAAAGTTGATCAATTATCTTATAAAATTAATTTTATATATCATAAACACTTCTCACTTATTTGCTACATGTTTATATATATATATATATATAGTACGTAGATGAAAAACACCATTTAACAGTCCTGAATTTTCTTATAAAACAAATTCTATTCACTGTAAACACGATTTTTTCATAATGAACACTTTTTTTATCCCTTCAAAGTACAATATAAACGAAAGCAGATTATCAAAATTGGTCGCTGATATGGGTGCATTCCAGTTTGCCGAATCCCAAATTGCCGATTCCCAGATTGCCGATTATATATTATTAAACAAATTAAGAACAATCCAAATGGTGTAAAAAGAATTGTATCGAGAGTTATGTGTGTTTGTAAAAAAATAATTATATAAATTAAATAATTTAAGTGACATAAATGGAATTATCAGCTTATTAAATTATAAAGTATGGGCTTGGCACATTCTTTGCTTTAAACAAATATGATAAGCTGAGAAAAATCAAGTTACTGAACTTTACCGACAATTATGGGCGCTAAATTTAGGCAATCTTGCACAATTATAAATTATCAGCTTGGGTCGTTATTGTTTTGAATTAATATAAAAGCTAATAATTGGTGATTTTAAAAATTTAAATTGATATAAAAAAGAAAATTTAAAAAAGAATTGCATTTAAGTTATTGAACTTAAGCAAAAAATTTTCTTTAATGGTATCGGCAAACTGCGAATCTGCTAATTGGACGCTTCAATCTGGGTTTCGGCAATTTGGGATTCTGCAAATTGGCACTAAACTGCTGATACATCTAACAAATAAAAGATGCAAGTGGAAATATTTTACTAGTAAAAATAGTTAGGTGAACTCAATTTACAAACAGACTAATTTTACTGTTGAAGCCTAGAAAAAGTGAATAGAAAAATAGTCCTTGGGACTTTTACTCATTTTAGAAAATGACAAATCTATTGCAAGTGAGAAGAAAACAATGTTATGCAAACATTCCTATTTTCTACTATATATTAAATTTATCTAATATTTTCAAATTATAACCACATTAAAGCACATTTTCTTTTTTCAATATGCTCAATTTATTAAATTTGCTTCACATACTGCATAGTTATAATGTTTATATCATAATTAACTCCAATAACCAAATTTTAAAATATTATCAATTAATGTAATTGTATGTTTACAAACCCAAATCAAATTAAGAAGTAGAGTAACTGATTTTCCTAGAAAGAAATTACCAGACTTGTTTTACTAAGGTAGAACTATTTTACCTAGGAATCGGGGGTATAATAAAGGTACTCTTTCCTTTAATTTTATTATTTTATTGATGTCCAGAGAAATAATAAAACTCATAATTCCGATCCTAATTTGTTGCTATTTAACATTGAAAATGAACACTTTATGTCTCCCCCCACATTTTGGAAGTCAATTTTTCTTCATACCCTTTACAAAAAAATGATACCTACATTTAATAAAAAAAACAATTTGAACATGACACTTGTTTACTTTTATTCCTTTAAAATGAATATTGAGCTTAAAAAAGAGGTATGGAACTACATAAATTATATATTACTTGCACAAATAAATGACCAATCTAGGACATTTTTCAAATAGTTGTTCAAAAGTTTTGTTAACAAAATTTTGTTCTTTCATTGTATTTTTAATTTCATGATCTAAGGCCTTCATGAAAACCACAGAAATTGATTCCCAGGGAAAAAAAATATTGTGCAGTACATGTATATATCAAGGTTTGAAAACATTAATTGAGTTTTACGGTTGCAAATATCCTTTTTTCTAGCTGCAATGTTTAACCTATATAAAACTTGCTATGCTGCTGTGGTATTATTCACTTTTATATCAGCACCAAAAAAAAAAACAATTTTGATAAAAGGGTCCTTAATTGATCATTTAGTATAATTTCACTTGAATCAGCTATCTGACAAGTATCTGGGAATTTTCCATATTATTCCTTGTGAAGCATCAATGTGTTATGCTGACGAAAGTTATATTTTGTCACATAAGATAAGATAGGTCGACTTATTTTACAAATTATGTAGACCTACTTATGGGACAGGTAGAGCAGATATATGCCACTAAAATAAGTAAACTATGGTAACAAACCAAAAAGTCTCAGATATGGCAAATAATTGCCAATAAGACAAAAAGCTGCAAAAAAAGCCTTTTTGGAAAGCAAAAGGGACAGCAACAAAACTGGTGGTGGACCTAGGCCAAAGGAAATAAGACAAGCAGTCAACATGCTAGAAATGTCTAACACAGCGCATCCTTCAAGGACATCGTCAGAGGAATTAAAACTCAATAGCTGATGTGAGGATATTTAATTAAATTACTTCCACACATATTCCGATGTATCCGGTGTATAATCTATCCAATTCTTAAGAAAACACATAAACAGAAAACTCACAGTCTGTTTGAATTCCTATAATATAAAATCTTATCCTTTCTTCCATGCTTCGATGTAATTCAATAATGACATCATAGTAACACTCAATTCTTTGACAGACATATGCTGTTCAATAAACAGACTTTTAAGCTTTAAACAGTCATTTACTTAACAAAATTGCACAAACTAACATGATGATGTAATTATTTTATAGGACTATTCATGAAAACAGGCACAGCACATTGCAGGTGAACATAAACATTTCAGTTATTTTAGAAAAAAGGTGTGTAGCCTGTAATTAATGTCAAAATTTATTGAGTTACAGTTTAAGTTTAAACAGTCATTTTGGATGTTTTTTAACTCTGGGTTAGCCGTAGAAGGTGCGTTAAATATTAGTTTTAACCAAGAATTTAACCATGATGAACAACTGGGTCCAGGGCTATTGTGTGTCTATGATGTGCTATTTCCTTTATACCTGGTCCTGCTTTATCTGGCTGTTCATCATCTGCATCTTCTACATTCACTTCATCGACCTGTCCTTCGATAGCTTCATTAACCTGTTCTTCAATGGCTGTATTAATTTGTCTTTTCAACTCTTCATCAGCCTGTTCTTCAAATACTATGTCCACCAGTTCAAAAGCTGCTTCAGTCTGTTCTTTGATATTTGTGCCCTCTGTAAGTTCCTTGTGTGCCCCTGTATCTTTACCAATTGTGATGTTTGCCTGATGATAATACAAGAAATTATGACCAACATATTATTAATTATTGCATATCTGTAATACATTTGTACATTTCATTGGTTTACAACCAATCAGTCGAAATAAGAAAATAATATATCTTGTATTTCTTTATGTAAGCTGATTGTCTGTAGACTAATAAAATTTACAAATCAAGTACTAATATGCACTAATAATAAATATTGCTGTTTGGTTTTAATCGGTCCAATAGTTTCAGATAAAAAGCCATTTTATCTTTTTCACAATAGGTATATAGTATGTTTAATTCTTACAAAGGCAGCCACCTTTCCAATCAAATAAAATAACAAACTTTTTAGAGAACCATTCACATACAATGGCTTCAATCGAGTGTATGGTTCAGCTATGTAACTGTTTAAATCTTCATTTTGCAAACATAATTATATGCTATGTTTCATACCCTTTAATACTATGATCAATATCATCTCAGACACTCAATTTCAAACTCATACTATTTATTAATCTCAAATTCAAGAATCACATAATAAAATCATGCATTTGTTGTATTTTTAAATTAATATTTTTAAGACATTACAAATAATAATGTAGAATTTTGGAACAACTATTAGTGTTTTATTTGCTCTGCTTATACCCTGTATTAGACATAAAGGTGCTACATTTGCCATGGGCAAATGATTGCATTATATATGTGGCTATTAAAAAAGCTAGCTGCCACTTTGGTGAATAACTTGTTATAAAAATGTTTTAAAGACAGGATTCTGGTAAAAGTTAAATACAAATTTATCTAAAGTACAATACTGATACAAAGGTTCGTTTCCGATATCTGCTTACCCATTACCTATTAAAACAATGTTCATTCTTTAAAGAATGTCCCCCCTGACAAAAAATATAAACATGAAAATAGCACCTCCCAAACAAATAAAGTTTATGGCTAGAATCAAACCAGAAAATTGTTCAAGGGTCAATTGTTTAAGATTTAGTACCTTAACAAATATGTAAATTTTGATTTCTTGGTTTGTTTGTTTTTTTTTTGTTAAAGTGTTTGAAATATTATTTGTGTGTTTGGTTATACTTCAGCATGTTACTATGTATCAATTTATATGGCTTATCAGATCCAAATGTGGCTAAGGGAAAAAATTGTGGTGGGGTATAAAAATTAAAGATACAATCCAGGTAGGTGTTACATGAAATTAATTCAAAAACAATTAGCTTCCATTAACATTTCAGCAAATGCAATTAATTTCACCATTAGAAATTATTTTGCAGTGTGGTTTGATTAAATTTGTTCTATTAATTACATACAACATCACTTACTTCAATTGTATCAGCTTTGTTTACCATCTGACTGTTTATATGATCAAGAAATGAAAAATCATCATCTAATATCTCATCCACATAATCATTTGATTCTGTCATATAATCCTATAAATATAATAAAGGACTCCTTAGCATTTCAAATAAACAAAAATATCTTGCTATGAAATTAATCTATCCCATAATTTCCATTCAAATGGTTTAAGACCCTGTTTTGCAACACAGGATTTGTCAAAACAACTTTAGTATGGACATTGATGCAGTGTATAACTAATGTATACTCCATCCTTTTCAGATTCCTGAAGTCTGTAAGAGACATAAAAAGCTTTTAACTTACATTAAAATAAGAAAGCTGACACCCCACTGATCATTAGTAACTCCATTTAAAGTTTCTATTAAAAAAATTTCATAAAAGATAATCCGAGATAAATCAACTATGCATTATTTACATACTAAAAATCCTTCCAGTCAATATAGCCCACCAATTTTTGTCTTGTATGACATATTTTTGAATCAAATTGCTCCTGTACATATGCCTTCGCCTAATAGAAATAGTGTAGTCCATGTTTTGCTATGAGAACAAACAAAAATCCACCTTATAAAAATTATAACAAATGACTTACCAAAAACTACATATGGTATTAACCAATTATGGGTTTACAAACCTCCCTAGTAATATTTTGGTTAAAACCAGAAAAAATCAGTCAGATACACAAATAAAATAAAAATTGTATAACCACATATGGTGAGAAGCAATCTAGTAGGACTGCTGATCAATAATAGGCACAAAATAAATCTCTGTAAAGGACAGTTTAAAAAGTTCTAATCTATTAGGACCTGTTCTTAGAGAAGGATTTTATAACTTCAGACAATACCACATGGCAACCATTTTCAAACTCTGATCATTAAAAAATGGAAATCTTTACAAAGCAACTCTCTTACCTCAATCTGGTAGTCATAATCAACTTTTTTGTTTGTTTGTTTGTTTGTTTCAATCAATCAAAAACTTAATGTAAAAGCAGTTTTATAACTTCCTTCTAAACTTCTTTTTTTATCGATGCAAAATAACTATTTACTTGGCCTTGTATTTTCAAAGGAGAAAACTTTCAAATTTCAATCAATCTAAAATAAACATTGATGTGGTGGCTGTGTTTTGTGCCCGATTGAGTTGAATGTTGGATATTTCATGAGGAACTCACAGACATCACTTGTACTTAGATACATAACACATTAGCTTTTAATTTTAGAGGAACAAATCTTAAACACTCAGCTAATTAAAAACAAAGAATTCTGCTATCAGTCCAGTTTTTTTCAACTGAATCGATACAAAATTAGGATGTTTGCAGCGGACCTGAAGAACACTATTTGTACCAGTTACAAACATTTCAATTTCTAATTCAAAGCAAACATTTTCTTTTTTATTTCAGCTAATTAGAAGCAAGGATTGCTTAGTCAAGGTACAAAAAAAAAATTCTCATCTATCATTTGCTAAAACAACACAACATTCAGACTTTTTTAACTGGCCAATCAGAAGCCAAAATAAGCCAAGGCATTATGCTGACTCTCATTTTTTATAAATTTCGTTTCTATAAGAAAATGTTATTGATTTATCCGTTTAATTCTGTTGTTAATTCGATTCGCTTAGAATTCCTATAAATTTACCTGTACAGTTGTTTAGGTTCTTTTTGTCAGTTATCAAGGTTAAATTGATATTGAAGAAGTGAACACAAGTTGTTTCCGAATTCTACATGGAGTCAATCGTTGGTTAATCACAATGTAAGTGTATTTATATACCTTTATTATTATATTTTCATGTTGTATCGATGACTATAAATAATGGTGTATTTAATGGTTTTTTACGTGAAACATGTTGCACACTTAACGTCCTATATGTTGAACCTTGCATAGAATGTTACATTCATAATTAAGTTTACCTGTTCACCATTTTTTGGATTATTAAGCTGAAACTTGTACATACGTAGTCAGACTGGTAAATATTGTTTTAATGAAACTGTTTTTACACCAATTCTCATCGTTGATTTGTTTTTGGTTATTTGCCAGTAAATTTACCTGCCGCCGAGTAATGTGCATTGGGTGACATTCATACATGTACATGTACTTTGTATGCTTTTGGGGTATTTTTTTGAAAGGTTTTCATACATATTGGAAGTTTATTAACTGTTTAAATGTATGCATAAATTCTACACCATGTTTATCTGTACTTTGTATGTTCAAATTTGTACAACAACATTTTTTTATTGTTGTAGCTTTTTACCATCATGATTCAGTATTTGAATAAAGCATCTTTCAGCTGATATGGTTATCTGTATGCAAAGCTCCTATCAGTATAGGCATTATTTTTGCATTTTGGGGGAAACAAAACATTTTTATAGGGACCACACAAGTATCATTCCTGTGAATTAAGTTCACATTGACAAAGTAATTTAAAAAAAAAAGTAATTTAATAAAAAAAGAATATTATCTATGCTACTAAAATTATAGACCCCTTTTTAAAGCATGCATCTCAAAACATAGTCCGAGAATCCTCTGCCGTCCAATGCTTTTTTCTTTTTTTTTTTTTGCATGGGACGTCAGAGAGCTCTCCATAAGCAAAACAGCAGATTCTGCAACATAGGTCTGAGTCTGCAAATTTCATGTCCAGATGTTAAAAAACATTTTCATTCAGTTTCTTAAGATATTTTTCTCTATGAATATAATCATCATACCTTCAATCAAGATGATTCAAGTCCATTTCTAAGCTCATTTCCATCGATACCCTAACATTCCGACATTTGGCTTTCATTTTCAACAAAAAGTCAAGTGACAACAATGTGACTTAAATCCAGTGCTTAAATTAGCTTGATTGAAGGTATGATGATTATATTCATATTGAAAAATATCTTAAGAATCAAATTATATATAGTTTAACTGGACAAAAATGTTTTTTAACATCTGGACACGATGAAGTTTGCCCACTCAGACCCGTGTTGCAAAATCCGCTGTTTTGCTTTTGGAGAGCTTTCTGATGTCCCATGCGAAAAAAAGGCGTTGGACAGCAGAGGATTCTCGGACTACTCAAAACACAGAGATATAGTGCAGTATATTAACACATATAAGGTTACATACAGGAAATGTTGCATATGCAAAATTATTTAATTTTTTTATCAATTATTGCTTTAAATAATTAGCAATTAACGATAAATTATGTTCGCAAATTTTTACTGGATATGGTCCTCCTTTACATTTAAAAAATGTATTTCCAGGGCAAGGAAAACCAGTGAGGGGTATAAAACAAATGGCAACTATTAAATTAGGAGGCATTTATTTTGAGGTAAATTTTTAATCAGTGAAATCGTAACTTTAGTTCTCTTTTATTGTCATATTAGTCCTGATCACAGTAAAAACAAAATGTGTAGGACCCACCAGGCTGTGACATGTCTGGTGAAAAACCCTTTGATTCCAATCGTTTTCTTGAAGTGAGCCGGCTGAATTTAAACAAGAACGAACTGTTCCCTCGCTTCACGTGACGGAGGTCTATAGCTGTAGTTCGTACTTCAATACGTTAAAGGTTACATGCAGTTGATGTTGCACATTAAAAATATATAATGTTGATAATGATACAGTTGATTATTAAATTATTTCTCTGTGTTTTGTGATGCACGCTTAAAAAAAAGAGTTTTTAATTTTAGTGGTATAACATTTTGGTAA
Source organism: Limnoperna fortunei (assembly GCA_944474755.1). NCBI lineage: Eukaryota > Metazoa > Mollusca > Bivalvia > Mytilida > Modiolidae > Limnoperna > Limnoperna fortunei. The sequence goes on along the minus strand of OX104119.1, from coordinate 73,246,571 downwards.
ATTTCTGAGAAACAACGACCCCATATTTATGCAAAGCAACCCACATATTAATCTACAGTTGTGTTCACTATATTGCTATCATAAAAGTAACCACCAGAATCAAAACCATGGGTTCAAAAAATCCATCTTTCTAGTAATTCCAAAAAAGGAACAGATGGATTGATGACTGAAAGTTGGGAGAGCTAAAAAGTAACAATGGATATGAATTAGACAGATCAGCCACTTGGTTAAAAAGTAATGCTGGTTATTTAGTCATGCCAGACCTTTGCAAAACCGAGGTCCAATGATGTGATGATTTTTAGCAGGTTTGCAGTTTAAAAATTGGCAGAATTTGTTCACTTTGATTTAAAAAATAATGATAATAAGCAACCTAATAGTATCATAGGCAACACAAGACTTACAAAAGAACACATCAGTGCCGCTTCTAAATGAATGAAACCCATTCTGGAAGATCCTGTAAAGAAAAAGGATAAATAATATACAATGTTAATATTGTTTCTCTAAGAAATTATTATTTCTTTTTAATTTTATTACTTATTTAACATAAAGGTGTTTTATATGAAGATTATATTTATCTAACAGATCTAAATTTGTAACAGAAAATTCAAATCCTTTTTAAAGAAGAAAATGTGTCTTGGCAACACTATGCCCTTTTTAAACATTCATTTTAGCAAGAAATATTTGATACAGTCCTACAGAATTTTGCAAGTGAAGAGATCTCATCAAGTTGTAACTGTATATTAAGTTTTATGAAATATGTGAAGTCATCTTAATAAAAAATAAACTTCAAAGCTGAACAGAAATGTTTACTCCTTTATTCACAAGACAGTAATTCCAGACCAATTTGAGAGTAGTTCTTACCTTGACATTGTAGTTTTGCAAATAAGTTTGATTCAACAGCTTTTTGTTTTGACATGTTGTTATTTGTAAAGAACCTTGTGTATCTAATTGATATAAGTGAATGTTTTATATAATGAGTAAATAAAACAGAGTAAAGCACTAAAAGGACTTTTACATGTGTCATTTAAGAGTTCCTCTAGATATTTCCTTTAACTTTATTAACATTTAAAAAAGGTTCAAGTACTAGTTAGTTTGCTTTTAAAGCCCATGAAATTGTTTCAACTGCATTCCTATCTTAGTGTAAAAATTGTCTGTAAAAGCATAGGGCGTAGTCCAAAGTCAAAAATTGTAGAAACAACGCTAAAATGGTAGGCAAAAACAGGTCTGAATCTAAGGTGAACCTTAGGTGGGACAGAGAGACACACAAACAGACTGAAAATCTTGATGTCCCCATTTATCAAAACAAATTATTGGCTGCCTAAAAGTTCAGTCAGTCAATTTAAATAAAACAGCAGTCATATCTGCAATAAATGAGAATTTCTGAGTCATAGTTACTCGGATGTAAAGTATGTCAAGGAACAAAAAAAAAATTATTATCAACCACAGCAACAGATTGAATGCCAATAAATATGATTAGTACCCATTTCTTCAAGAATGCATGCACCAATATGTTTTCTGTAATCTAAGACATCCTGGGGTGTTAAATATGATGAAGGTGTATTTCCACATAGAATATCTTCAGCCATCTGAAATGTTTAATATACACAATTTACAACTGCCTAAAAAACTAAAATCTTCAATTATAGCTACTCATTTAATTTATATATTAAGGTATACTATAATAATGATTATAACTACCTTTAAAAGAGAAACAGAGATAACAGTTTTAGTAAAGTAAAACAAATAATGTGATCAAAGCTCCCAATTTATACCCCCTCCTATCTAGATAGTAAACTTTTCTGAAAATAGAACCATCTGTGCTTAAAAATCAATTTACCAGAAAATCCTTCCCAAATTCACCCTGCATAAAAGATCTATGGCTTATCAGCATGAAATGTATACAAGATCTAGTAACTGACCAAATTGAACTATTTCTACCATATTTGTGATCATAGTCTCAATATTCACTCTGCGCAATTGATTTTTCTATAAATATTCAGTGGTTTTTTGGTCAATCATTGCTCACCACTCAAAAAAATTAACCACTCTGCCACCCAATCTTAATAGACAATGATTGCCAGTTTTCCTATTGAGGGTCGGAGGTTTTCTTCAGGTACTCCGGCTTCCTCCCCCAATAAAAACTGGAAGCCATGATATAGCTGAAAAATTGCTGAAGTGGCATTTAAACAAAACTCAAACAAACAAACATAAATTATTATTCTGAAGCCATTGCTAAATTTTAGGCATAGGAAAATATCTTTGTAAACAGTAAATTTTACATCAATACTGTAATGGAAGACGTAATTTGTGTATTATTTAGTCCCTATATATAAGACCATTCAAAATAGATTGCGCTAACAGAGTACTTCTTAGCTAACTTGGTTAGCAGGCTAGCTAGTAATCCAGAGGTCCCGAGTATAAGCCCTAGTTATTAAACTAATGTTTATATGTAATGCTGTTTCATGCAATCCAGTTATAGTGCCTAACTATATAACCCTCTGTGGTCAGAAAGAGCTAACTATGGAAAATGAAGATAGAAGATATTAAAGAGCCATGAACACCAGTATGATGACGCTCATTAAGGGGAAAATACCTCCTTAGCTCACTATGTAAGTATATTGAAACTGTAGCAAATCCTATGGGATATGAAGAATACTGTGTAGTTCTGAACAAATTTCAAGACTCACAAAAATTCTGTGAAGGAATAAGTAAAATTTTTTGCAACAAATCTGTTGAAATAATACAGAAAGGTACTGCAATAAAAAAATCATTCAATATTTAACTTGTGTTTTAATATAAATTATGTTTTTCAAAAATAGCAACGAAGACACACTTATGTAAGTAAATTACATATACATCATTCCAATAAATGTCAATGTTGAGAATAAATATGATTTCACAAAAAATGTTGCATAAATACCTTCAGTATATATACTCCACATGAAGTACCATCTATCTGTCGCGTTGAGACTGCTGGAATAATTTCCCACAAATCATCTGATCCATCCAGTCCAAATGTGGACCTCTCATTCAAAAATAAACTGAAAAAAATCATGTTATATCATACAGCATCCACAGTTTAATTTATGATAACTGTTTTTCATACTTCCATCTTATCTTGAAGTCAATAATATAATATCGAGTGTTAAAAAAAACAATTCAGTTTTTCATTATTGAAACAGTCCTGCTATGGCAGCTAACTAAGAATTTGAAACAACAAAAAATTCAAATTATAAAATATTTATGTATGGTTTGGCTTCGATCATTTACCATTGTTGTTTCCAAGTAAACAACATTTGAAAATTCCAGAGAAAACAGCATTTAAACATTTCCCATAGTCCAATAGTATGCAACATTATTATAATTATTATACTGACTGTCTTGACTTGTAAAATTATAACAAAAAGAAAAATCGAAGAATGTGTCCATGGGACACGGATGCCCCCGCTAAATGAAGTCCCAAACAGGAAGTAGTTGTCCGACAGGTCTGAAAGTTGCTTAGGACGTACAACTTATGATACTGAACCACCCTGCCAAATTTCAAATTGTTCTCATGTACGGTTTCTGAGAAAAGGTTGACGGAAATTCGTACATATGGACGGACGTATTTACGTACAAATGAAGTCCCAAACATGAAGTAGTTGTCCGACAGGTCTGAAAGTCGCTTAGGACATACAACTTGTGATACTGAACCACCCTGCCAAATTTCAAATTGTTCTCATGTACGGTTTCTGAGAAAAGCTTGACGGAAATTTGTTCGGACGTACAGACGGACGGACAGACGGACGGACATGAGTAAAACTTAATGCCCCCCGACATGTCGTCGCGGGGGCATAAAAATAAGGCATTAATGGAACATTAAATGATACACTGCCATGTTGTGATGTAACATATTCCAGGGTTGCCACTCTTTTCTTGACACAAAATTCAAGGACTTTTCAAGGGTTTTCATAATTTTTCCAGGATAACTTCAATCAAATTTCTAAGGTGATTTATAGATACCAATATCCTTTATGCTATATAATTTTGTCACGTACACATTCACTCCATATGTCTATTCAATTTCCTATACACCCTTCCAGTGTGACACGATGCAGACTTTGTGTAAACTACAAGTGGTTTTCAATGCAGATTTACCTTATTAATTCACAACACTGGCCAATCTTCAGTCTGAAAACTGTGCGTCTTCATGATTTGACCAGAGACATGATATACATGTTTTCTATTTCTCTGATTTGACCAATAAATAAGGAAATAGCTATGTGTTCATGTACACCTACGGGATGGAAGTCTTTGGTAGATCATATGATTTTGTTGCAGCCGTACGTTCTGGATTCTGAGTACTGATTTGCAATTGTCAGTGTGGAAGAAAATCCAGTTGTTTGATGCTTTTACCGGATACCGTTTTAATATATGGGATCAACAAATTGTCTTGTATGGTATTCAAGTTTATAGTAAGCGTAGGAGGGAATAAATTTGAGCCTTTCAACTGGTAATCAAAATATGATTTCATGAAACCCGCCATATTATCTGGATCAATTTGACGACCGCATCATGCTCTACAAATTCCTTAGTGTCAAACGCTGGAAAGACTCAGAATCTTATAAATCTCGACCCATACATTTCGCCCCAAAAACTTCCATTACTTTCAATGTAAAGGACGATCTTCGTATGGGGCGAACTGTTTACTTAAGCAAGGGAAAGACAACTCGTGCCGAACTTACTAATCGCGATCAAAATTAAGGATTTTTCCCGGATTTGTTCGTTTTTTCGCGTTTTCACGGATGTTTCCCGACCTGGAACGCAAATTTCGAAATTCAAGGACTTTTCCCGTTTTCCCGGGTGCGTGTCAACCCTGATATTCCTTACGAAATTTATTGGGATTGTCCTTCCCAAACCTGGACATTTGCTGCTTTGTTTTTTTTTTTTTTTTAAGACATTATACGTTGATCGGCTTTTTCCGTTGACTAGGATAAAAATACCTTATTTAAAGCACAGCAGTGATCAATCATTCATTACAAGTTAACCCTGCCCATTAACGTGAATGACAATTGATTGACGTCCAAATCAATAGTTTTCTTAGGCAGGTGGAGAAACTATGAGGGCATAGTGCACTTAGCACAATTCGTTTGGAAATATATGTCAAAATAGTAAAATATTTCTATTAAAGCACATTCTTACAGAAAGTATAATAATTCATTATTATGTGGTGACATTATGTATTTATGATCAGCTTAAAGAATACTTATTTTGTAAAAGACAATCTAATGAAAGTAAATGTCATCACTTTTACAACAGTTTAAGAGAAAAGCCTTTAATAACACCTTTTTCATACGATTCTTTTAAAGTCCTGCAGTTATCAACAAATACTGCTAGTGGTTGATTTCTGCAGAGTACAATTTGAAAATACTTACTACCAGTTTTTCAAAAGTTGCTCTACCGAGTCCAATGTTTCTCCTAAAGGATCATAATATAATATCTGTCTCTGCATTGGCTTGATAACCTACAAAAAGTTGTCTTGTTTATTACAAATTCCATGCCAATCTAGAATGAAGAAAGCATTAAAGGTAATGTTACAATTTATTACAAATTAAAAAAAAGCATACATAAATCTGAACTTTATCTTGATGCCTTGATCTTTCAAAGTAAAAAAATTACTGGACAAAGATGGATCCTTAGCGTTACTCCATAATATTGGGCTCAATATTCTAAAAACTGTTTTCAGAGACAGGAGAGTTAATCTGTAACCAAGTCCAAGGGGCACTTGATCTGATTTCATAATAGATATTGTTCTTTAAAACAGACAGTGCAGACTTACTTTCCCATCAAAATTCTCTACTGCACAAATGTCATTTGTATACATGTAAAAGCTATTTGTTGTTTTTGATTTAGTATTTTGATAGAAACTGTTGTCTTTTCAACTAGACAATTTTAGGAGTAATTGTTTACCACACTGACCAATTGCTAAAAGTGTTCTGTATGAAGTGAGGCATGAAATTATCAAAACTAAACCAGTACTTAAACATCAACATTAATAAATATAATTCACTTGCATAAGTAACTGTCACTTGCAGTACACACACACATACACAAACACTATGTTTTAATACATACTATAAATGTCCAATGAATTCCTCCTTCATTAATAGCTCCAACCAAATGATCATAGTCACATAGATTTATCTGTATCAAATATAAGAAATATAATTCTAATTCTGATTGGTCATCAACCGCTAGGGTACAGATTTAACTGCAATAGCTCTGATATAATACTGACCCTGCAATCGTTACATTTGATGTACAATAATTTTTTGCTTTATAGGGCAGTGCGGAATAAAGTCTCCTGGTACTTTTGTCCTTACATCTGACGATATTTAGTAGTCTGTTCTGGTTTATGACATGTTGTGTAATTCATTATTTGTCGGTGACATGAGGGTAAAACAACAATGCACGCCAAAAATTTAAAGTCCTAAATCGGTTAGAAAGTACACTTTTTGCTGGTATTTCTAAAGTATAAAATGTCATTTATGGTTGCAGGATACAAACAATATTCGTACATTGTCAGAAATTATATTATTTATTTGTACTCACCGCAAAACAGGCCTGAAAGCTGTTTCTAAGGCTTGTCTAAATAAATATTATATTTTCTGTTTATAAATAAAAATTATATTTTCTGACAATGTACAAATTTGTATAATTATTTTATCAAAATTGACCAACCCATTGGTATTTGATACCAAAAAAATATTTTTGAAGAAAATTTAAGAATAAAAAGATATATATCATGATAATATTAAATTGTGATTGATGATGTCAGATTAATTTCATATATCATTATTTGGTGAGGAGATTCTATACATCAAGTAAAATGAGAATGTACAAATAAAAAAAACATGTATTCATTCACACTGGCATTTAGGACCCACACTCCTAAGTAACATATATGAAATGACCCTATAGCCTTTCAATTATTTTATTTTTTATGTTGCCATTTATGAAATACCTGTTGTAAATGTCCATGAACCACTGGAGTGTTGTTGAAAATACCTGTCATATATACACTATTTACATGAAAGGATCTCCTTAACTTGGATGTCAGAAGATGTAAATATGCATCTATTATCTGAAATTTTAAATTCAAAACAATACATCATAAAATATATATCAAAATTTCTGAAATATGATTAGCCAGTTCTGTATGAGTGTTCATATTTCATTTACTGATTCAATAGTTGTATTTAATCAAACTGTGTTCACTCAGTTCTGGTGTAACTATCAGTGATCAGGTAGTAAGAAAGGAATGTGAGTTCAATACCAACTTATGGACAAGACCAACTTGAGTAAAGTGTTCTTAACTATCTTTTAGCAGTTTTTGTCAGGATTTTAAACAGATATTTCTGGTGCCTAAACTGTCCAATATTTAAAAACAAAATAAAAATAAGAGGAGTAAAAACACAAGTGCAATACATTGCTGAAAAGTTGCTGAATTGGTGTTAAGTAATTTTTTAGTTACTTATATTGTTGTTTTTTAACTTTTTTTAACTACACAAGAAAATGTGTCCCACTAATTGGTAAATACCTCTTTTAAAATTCATTCAAGCCTGAAATATTTTGCATAGCCCTACAGAATTTTGCCAGAGATCTTGATCATGTTGTATCTGGGAACCAAGTTTCATGTTAATTCATCTTCATAAAAAAAGCTTCATTGCAAAAGTAAACTGGGGGTGGGAGAGAGATAGATGGACAGACACATGAACAAACAGCCCACAAATCTCTATGTCCACCAACTTTTGTTTTCATGTATAAAAACATTTTGTTTAATAACCTTATGTTTGGTAAATAAAGCAAAATAAGTTTCAACCAAGATAACAAATGTTACCTCATCTGACAGAAGTGTCCTCAAATTACAAATAGACTGGGTAGTTATTGTAAATGGACCAACTCTTCCTAAAGTCTGGTTTGTCTGATATTTCTTTGACTCCCATATTTCTGAAATGACTAAAAAAACAAAAGAAATCATATTGTTTTCAGTATAAGTCACCTAACTTTTTTGATAATCTGCTATCAGTAAACGTGGGTATTACCTGATGTTTAAAAAACGACGAATAAAAGCTTGCTAGATGAATACAAACATCTATATCTGCCTGTCTCTTGGTCTGTCAACGCTGGGATTGCGGGTTCGAGTCTCACTGCAGACAGGGTGTACTTGACTCAAATCTTAATTGACAAGGATTGCAGTTTTCATACCAAAGGTCAGGGGTTTTCTCCCGGTACTCCAGCTTCCTCCCCCATAAAAACTGGACACATTATATTACTGAAAAATTGCTGAAAATGGTAGCAAACATCATTCAAACAAACATCAATTCGCTGATGGACAAATAGGAAACAATCTGATAGAGTGGAAATGATTCGACTGATCTGAATGATTGGTAACTGTTTGGTAACTACTCATTGATGGCTAAAAGTGTTGTTTTTCTAAGTACTGTACCATAATAAGATAAGAAGGCTGTAGTAATAAGCACACAAAATCAGTCAGAATTAGTCGGCATTTATTATCCAACAGCATCTGAAAATTTATGATTGATTACAAAGTCAATTTTGTCACTTGAACCCCAACAAGTATAAAAATTTTATTGATAAAATCAATTCTGTGAAAGTATAAACAACATATATGTTACGATTAAGTGGTGCTCCTGGTCAATAATAATACATCAAAAAAAGTGTTGTATAGATCATACAGACTTCCACTTTTGATTAAAATGTAATACAAACAAGTGTGGACACAGAAAAACGTCTCGCCTGCATTCTGCATCAGTAACAAAAATAAATTTTGTCATAAGCATTATGTAAATAGCATTAGTAATCAGCAGTGACCTGTATACTAAATATTGTCACCATACCATGCATAGTTACAGAGGTACTGTCCTAATACAAAAACTTTAACGTAGTAGTCACTGGACTGTTAAAATTAAGGTCAAGGTCAGGTGACACCTACCAAACAGTAATGTACTATTCATCAGCAACCTATATACCAAATATTGTCATCCTACCATGCATGGTTACAGAGAAACAGCCGTAACCCAAAAAACTTTAACGTAGTCGCTTGACCGTGAAATTGAGGTCAAGGTCAGGTGGCACCTATCAGACAGTCATGTACTAGTCATCAGCAACCTACATATCAAATATTGTCATCCTATCATGAAAAGTTACAGAGAAACAGCTGTAACCCAAAAACTTTAACAATAGTCACTGGATCGTGAAATTGAGGTCAAGGTCAGGTGACACCTACCAGACAGTCATGTACCTATATACCAAATATTGTCATCCTGCCATGCGTGGTTACAGAGGAACTGTCGTAACCCAACAACTTTAACGTAGTCACTGGACCCTGAAATTGAGGTCAAGGTCAGGTGACACCTACCAGACAGTAATGTACTAGTCATCAGCAACCTATATACCAAATATTGTCATCCTACCATGCATGGTTACAGAGGAACTGTCGTAACCCAACAACTTTAACGTAGTCACTGGACCGTGAAATTGAGGTCAAGGTCAGGTGACAGGTGACTGACTGGCAAGTAATTATCAGAAGCTACCTCTGGACCATATTTAATGAAGCTAGGGCTTGGGCTTACAAATATATCAAGCAAGATGTCAAAGTGTTTACGCTGCCGCCAGATTCCCATATATATGTCTCGCCTCCAGCAACTTTCGTCACAGGCGAGACAATAAAAATGGCAAAGGTTTTGTCTCACTTTACTCATTTTTCATTTGTTCATGTTTTTAAAAGGGATTACAAATGAAAATTTTTAACTTATTGATGAACAAACCTATTCCAGTTAGTTTAAAAATTTAATTTCTTTCAAAATGTATAAATGTGTATTATTTTAATCACTGTCTGAGAAAAATATAAGCTGCAATTGAATAAACTTGTTTATACTGTACAATTATATGTCACCAGTACAATTGATGCTTCAGAGCTGATGCTTATTCAGCACGACTGCAAAAATGTCTACAGCCATCAAACCCTGGAAAAATCCATGCATCAAAAATCTAATATGTGCCTAACATTAAATTGTTCTTCCATCCAAATATTGATGTGTTTAATTGGTAGTATCCTGTTAGTTGTTAAAATTCAGTTGACATGTGTCAAAGGAACAGGGCCTCAGTGACTGAGTTAAAGTAGTTCCAGTCTCACTGCAGACAGAGTGTACTCGACTACTATCTAAATTGACAAGGACTGCTAGATTTCCTACCAAAGGTCAGTGGTTTTCTCCGGGAACATCCCAATAAAAACTGGACACCATAATATTGCAAAAAATTGCTGAAAGCCGAACAATTCAAACAAACAAACAATCAAAGGGAATAGACAAATTAAGGTTGTCTTAATTCAGGTTAGTTAATTTACCCTTTTTGTATTTGCAAAATTCGGTTTTGTCCTGCGACATCGGTGCGGTCTCTATTTGAAGTGGTGGTGGTTGGTCTGTACAAGATTGATGCAATGCCTCTTGTGTCTCTTGTGATGATACCACAGCTGAAAATGGTAATAAAGAATAAAGAAATCACTAAGGCTGAAGAAAACTATGTACTCCTGACACCCCCCCCCCCCAACCCATCAAACCAGACCCTCACTTATTCTTCACCATAAACACTCATTTAAACTAATCCATATTGCATTATGTTGAATAAATATATGTGCATTTCCCTTACTTTGATCATTATTGTGTAATCAAATGCCTTCCTGGGGGAGGTAAGTACGAGGGACATAGTATCTTTTTTAAAAAACCTTAGCTTGCTAACTCTAAATAGCTTGACCTAAATTGCACAATTATTAATTGGATAAATTTGAAAGATTATTATTTAGTTAATGACTTTGATATGCAATCACTGTTAGGATCTCAAAACCAGAGCAAATGTAACATTCAAGCAGCCATTAAGCAAGATGAATATACATTTTTGAGGGTTGTGTTAAGAAATAGTGATTGACACCACGTATTTAAGTAATTTTTTAATTATATAAATTGAGCCAAAAAATATTGCTAGTTTGATTATTTCGAGAAATTTTGCCATGTTTCTGTTAACATTAAACAAGAGGTAATGTTACTGATGCAAAAATCAATCAGATACATTAATTGTTTGATTAATTGAGACAGCTTTTCTGATTCGCTACTAAAGTATAAAGAAATAATTCATTGGGGCATGAAATATACTGATTTTACCAATGGTTGTCTCTTTATGTCCAATATTTTACCTCGAGCGATAGCAAGGAGTAAACGTGGCATAAAGGGCAAACCCATGGTAAAATCAGTATTTATTCTTGCCCCCAATGAGTTATTTCCATTCTAATAGGGCATGTATTATATTAATTTTTTTTCTGCAATTAGGACCCAAATATAATTGTGACGTCATTAAAATATCTGAAAAATCTTACTATGACCTCATAAAGAGTGTTGATACTTCATATAACATTGATTAGGAATATATACTCGTTTTACACTTGAATATATAATTTTTAAGCACGACAATTAGAATTGTACTTTTTTATACCAATAAAAAAAGTAAAATTCTATTCATGAAATAACATACAATCACAGATTCAGATATGGTCAATTTAATCAACCAAAAAAAATTTTAAATGTATAATAAAGTAAGAGGTCCAATATACTTTTATCGGTCCATAAGATCAGTCAATGACCAATATTAAGATCTACACATTTTTATTTTATTCTAATTTATTTTAATATTAAACCTGAAAATACCATTAAACTCAGCAATTGTACAATTGTTTCAAACTCAATGTTAATTGTTACCTTTAAAATGAGTACAGCAATTTTGGGTTTATGTTTTAGGAACAAATAGACTGCATTACAACACAGTTGTAAAAGCATAATATTAAACAAATATAAGCAATCTCCCTAAAAAGTTATTATGTATTATAAATATCTCAGTTAAAAAACAGTACAAGGTTATGTTTACATTTTATCTTTGATCAGAATGAAAGGACTACAAATCTTTAAAAACTTTCATCTCTTATGTTTTTTTAGAGTAAAATTTCAAAGTCTTCCAGTGTATCATTTGTATACAAAGACTGTACTTTCAATTGTAAAAATATTAACAAGATAGAGACAAACTGTAAAAATATTAAATTTTACTATTTACTTAAAATATGGGCCATAGCATGGTATATTATATTAAGGACTTTGTACTAGTAATACATCAGTTTTTATTTACCATCTTTGCAAAATTCTGTTCTGTCATGCAAAACTGATGACAGCATGGATGCTGCCTCTGTGCATGGAGGTTGGTCTGTACAAGATTGATGCAATGCTTCTGTGTGTGGCAGTTGGTCTGAACAAGACTTAGGGAATGCCTCTGTGCATGGAGGTTGGTCTGTACAAGACTGATGGAATGCCTCTGTGTGTGGAGGTTGGTCTATACAAGACTGATGTAACAGTTCTGTGTGCGGTGGTTGGTCTGAACAAGACTGAAGGAATGCTTCTGTGCATGGAGGTTGGTCTGTACAAGACTGATGGGAGGCCTCTGTGTGTTTAGGTTGGTCTATACAAGACTGATGTAACGGTTCTGTGTGCAGTGGTTGGTCTGTACAAGACTGATGGAATGCCTCTGTGTGTGGAGGTTGGTCTGTACAAGACTGAAGGAATGCCTCTGTGCATGGAGGTTGGTCTGTACAAGACTGATGGGAGGCCTCTATGTGTTTAGGTTGGTCTATACAAGACTGATGTAACACTTCAGTGTGCGGTGGTTGGTATGTACAAGACTGATGGAAGGCGTCTGTGTGTTGAGGTTGGTTTATATAAGACTGATGTAATGGTTCTGTTTGTGGTGGTTGGTCTGTACAAGTATGATGGGAGGCCTCGGTGTGTTGAGATTGGTCTATACAAAACTGATGAAATGGTTCTTTGTGTGGTGGTTGGTCTGTACAAGACTGATGGGAGGCCTCTGTGTGTTGAGGTTGGTCTATACAAAACTGATGAAATGGTTCTTTGTGTGGTGGTTGGTCTGTACAAGACTGATGGGAGGCCTCTGTGTGTTGAGGTTGATCTGTACAAGACTGATGGAATGCCTCTGTGTGTGGAGGTTGGTCTATACAAGACTGATGTAATGGTTCTGTGTGTGGTGGTTGGTCTGTACAAGACTGATGGGAGGCCTCTGTGTGTTGAGGTTGATCTGTACAAGACTGATGTAATGCCTCTTGTGATGAAACCACATGTGAGCATGGTACTGATGAATTCACTATAAAAGAATTAATATCCATAACATTATTAAATATTGAAAATTTATTCCAGGGTTTGAAATAGCACTCGACCACTCGCCATTGGCGAGTAGATTTGATTGTGGGCCACTAAAATTATTTTTTTGTCGCCCACTTGGCGAGTGGTTGAATGTGGGCAATCTTAAATCTTTTTCTCCGTCGCCCACGATGTCAATGTTTATTATTTCACATTTAATCAACTTTGTTTACTTATTATTGCACATGCTTTGTTTCTAGGGGGCGCTTTCAGAGTTATGGCTGTTACGTTAATTTAGCAGCTGTTCCACTAAATTGGTTGCGGGATTTTAGGACATTATCTACTGTTTCGACAATCGATTTTTTAACTTTTTAAACTTAACATGGAAATGGAACATTTGTTATCATTGGTAGCATCCCGCCCATTGCATTTACTTAAATCGGGTTGACAACTCATGTGGCCAACCCGATATTATTGTGATAACTTAAAGACAGCTCAGTCGGAATCATGGTAGTGTGTACATTTCTGTATGGTCTACATGTGATTCGCGATAATAATATTGTTTTACAGTATAATATAAAAAATATGAACTTGAATATGAATTTGAATAGCTTAACATAATAACATAAATTAACAAGTAACATAAATAAAACTATAGCTGAATAAATCTTGACTTCCATGTTGACTAAAAAATTTGGTATGAAAAGCATTATTCATGTTATTCCCTTGAAGTTGAGCGTAAAAAAACACAAAGAAAACCAAAGATGCTGTAGGTCATAAAAACATTCAGGCAACCCAGCAACACACCACAAAATGATTTAATAATACATGTGTTTTAATTCTTAAACAAAACCACAAGAAATATGAGAATTTAATGAATTACTTGGACATCACATTGAAAACTAGACAAAGTTGATCTAGCGATCACTGATACCCCCGCTTTTGTGAAAATTTCTAACGTTTTTCGTGGACTGTGACCTTGAAATTTGATGGATTTCCACCAAAATCAATAGGCTTCTTACCAACAAAATATATAACAATATTTTACAGTTTCATTCAAATCGGATGCAAACTTTTTGAGTTATTGTCCGGAAACAACTTTTTTGTAAAAATTTCTAACGTTTTTCGTGAACTGTGACCTTGAAATTTGACGGATTTCCCCCAAAATCAATAGGCTTCTTACCAACCTGATATATAACAATATCCCAAAGTTTCATTCAAATCACATGCAAACTTTTTGAGTTATTGTCCGGAAACAACTTTTTTGTGAAAATTTCTAACGTTTTTCGTGGACTGTGACCTTGAAATATGACGGATTTCCCCCAAAATCGATAGGCTTCTTACCAACCTGATATATGACAATATCCCAAAGTTTCATTCAAATCGGATGTAAACTTTTTGAGTTATCGTCCGGAAACAACTTTTTTGTAAAAATTTCTAACGTTTTTCGTGGACTGTGACCTTGAAATTTGAGGGATTTCCCCCAAAATCAAAAGGCTTCTTACCAACCTGATATATGACAATATCCCAAAGTTTTATTCAAATCAGATGTAAACTGTTTGAGTTATCGTCCGGAAACAACTTTTTTGTAAAAATTTCTAACGTTTTTCGTGGACTGTGACCTTGAAATTTGAGGGATTTCCCCCAAAATCGATAGGCTTCTTACCAACTTGATATATAACAATATCCCAAAGTTTCATTCAAATTGGATGTAAACTTTTTGAATTAGCATCCGGAAACCAAATGTGGACGGACGAACGGACGGACGGAAGGACGGACGGACGGACGGACGGACATGAGGACCACTATATACCCCCGACTCTGTCGAGCGGGGGTATAAAAAAAGTGGAGCATACTAAACACACCAGTTGGGTAAACAAACATCCTTTAAAAACATGAATAATAATTTGGCTCTAATAATATGTAATTGAGGTCTTCAATTTTTATTTTAAATTGGTTCATTGGATTAGGTACATAGCAAGGATCAACTTACATTCCCCCTTCCCGTTAAAATTTTTTAAATTTCTCTTAAAAATATATAAAATAAGTAAGGACAATATGCCCTCAGGAAATGACCAGAATGCAGGATTTTGCACCATTAACCCCATATTACCGGCCGTAAGGCACCTCGCACACGGTGCGCTTACCTGTGGGCCCCTACTTTCTGATGTGGGCTACTAAATTCTTTTTTTTGGGAGCCCACATGGCCCCTACACACATTATTTAAGCTTTAAACCCTGTATTCAATAGATTATGTGAAAATAAATTGTACATATTTTATGCATTCAATGACTGATTGATGAAAAAATTATATAGATCCATGATCAAATAAGTGGTTCAATTTACCATTATCTGGAGCATATATCCAATTACTGACCTATAAAATGGCCGTATATTCAGACTGGCATTTCAGTCCTAAATTTTTTTTCCAACTTCTTAAAGCAGCACAAACAAAACACAAAAGAAAGAGTTGCATTAAATTATTCTCTTGTCTTGACAATCCCAAGGACCAAGGGTGAGAAAGAGTGTTAAAAAAAATCTGGTGTTGAGAAACCAGGTCTTGTGATTTTCAGAAATAGTTCATGAGAGGACCTGAATCGATATTGGCTTATATATTTTAATAATTTCCAGTTTCATTGGATCAATTTAATTGTTTATATTTATTGTATGGGATAAATAGGATAAAGCAATATGCAAAATAACAGGCTTCTGCATTCTACAGTTGCTTAAAAAACTGTGACATCAATTTTTGTTATGGACAGATGGAAAGACAAATAACAGAGGTAAAACAGTATACACCCTCTTCTTTGAAGCGGGGGTGTAATTACTACAAAAGTCTTACCTATCTCTGTACTGGGCATAGCTGATGTACCTGAATCAAGAACTTTAAAAGTGCCAATTCCTAAAATTAAATAATTGCTGGAAATTAAAGTATCATAATAACTCATAAAATTGACTTTGCAGACTTGACAAAAAAGGTTATTTTTGAATTAAGATTATTGGCACTAATTTTCTTCATGGACCAGCATCAATTTTCAAATTACCAGTTCCTAAATCAAATCACAGAAATACCAACTGATTAAAATAGGCTGAGCTGAATTATTGGATGTTTTCTTAATGTCCAGAGAGTAGTATTTCAGCTATATCCAGGAACTGCATTCTGACCGAACAAGTATTTTCTGTAAAGCCCTCAGTTCAACTCTAGTAAAATTCAGACATTCAATTCTTACACATAACTATTCATGCACTTTCCCCTGCCATGTACTTTAGATAAGTCAGGGGACAGCTACATAGAATTTTGCCTTGAAGTTGTAATTATTGTTCAGCAAAGATGAAATAGGAGGAGATGATAAAAAAGAATAACAGATGATAGAAGTTTTGATGGAAATAGCTCAATGGTTGAGCCAGTTGAGTCACAAAGTATTTGCCTAATTGATCTACATGTATGGAGAATACATAGTAACACAAGATGAATACAGCTTTTATTCAAGATCAAATTAATACATTTTACCTAAATTATTCATTAAAATTTTTACTGATAAATTTGATACCTTTCAACTGCTTCATGCAGAATCTCTTTAGTTTAACACTGCATGGTTTAGTCATCTGTAAAGAAATTAAACATGATCAATTTTCATTTTTCATTCGTCCATGGGACATTCAAATAAACAACTGACAGGAAAAAGTTTTAATGTACTGTGAAATACTTTTTATTCTCGCAGAAGCCTCAGACCAAGAAATTATAAAGCCAACTAAGAATAAAACTTCATTAACAGATCTGAACAACGAATTAAAAATGTCTGAAATTTGTCATTTATTTGTAAATGCAATACATGTAAGTTTTTTGTGAGCCATACCAAAATTTAAGCTCAATATCCATCTGAAATGATTATGTAAGTAAATTTCATGTTCCAATTGTGTTTTATTAAATGTAAGTATCATTTATTTGTAAAGAATACAAAGAAACATCGACTTCTGGTCAAGGAGAGGCGATAAACATGTATAATGTTCATTTTCAATGTTAAAAAGTAACAAATTATTATAGGAATTATGAGTTTGGTTGCTCCTTTGAACACACATTAAAATAATAAAAACTAGCGTAAAAAAACCTGTGAGCAATGCTCACCATTGATTAATTAAAAAATGCACGTGTTCTTACTTATGAACTTGAAACTTAATCTAGTGTAGGAAGAGTTGCGGATAAAACATGGGAACCCACATCCCTCCCCCACCTTGAAGAATAGCAATGTCAATTTTTTTTCTGTGGGAAAACCCAAATATCATTCCGATCAAAATGTTAAATATCAGGTGCACAACGGCGCTATGTGAAAAAGATTCTGTTTAAGTTTCATCAAATTCCATTCAGTGGTGTAGGAGGAGTTGAACATAAGAGATGGGTATACCCTTATGTCAATGGCAATGTCCATGTTATTCTATGGGAAACCCCAAATATTATTCCAATCAAAATGCTAAATATCTCCTGCACAATGGCACTATGTGACAAGGATTCTGTGTAAGTTTCATCAAATTCCATTTAGTCGTGTAGGAGGAGTTGCCAATAAGAGATAGTGTAAAGGACGGAGGGACACCCCATCACTATATACCCCCTGCTTTTCAAGCGGGGGTATAAAAAAATATTTAAAAGATAAGCTTCATTTTATTTTCATTAGTGCATATCAATGACACACTATATCAAACGGATGTTATCATGATAATACCGATCATGGCACAAATGATATTAAATTACACCTATGTAACAGTTGTTTAACCCTTCGGTCAGGAATGCTTCTTTTGATATAACAATTAGATAATTAAATAGAATCAAGGTATTTTTAGTTTCAATTAATCAATTAATATGTTACCGATTTTATAATTAGCTATTGATTTCCGAGCTGTTAAGGCTAATTTTTAGATGCAATTAATTAACTTTTTAAAAAAAAATTGTGATGTATTATAATTACAAAATAAACACAATCATGACCATGTATGAACACTTTAGTGTACAGTCGTAACCACATGCGTAAACAACTGCATGTAATGAAACTTTTTTGTCTTCTTTATATGTTGATATTTATTATCAACAGTGATAGTATTCTTCAGTTATCATTTATTGTGATATTGTGATAGCTTATTCACTTTTTTTCATTTTCAGAAACTGTCACTCCACTAATTTAAGAACCCACAAACATGTATAATTTTACCATACCACGAAATTAAATGCCAACGAAGAAAAGTACTTCCACAGTATTTGAATATTTTCATGACACTGATCAAACAACAACAGACGAAAGTCAGGGGATTATTCCTGATAAACAATACGAAACAAATACCAAAACACACAAAACAAAAACAGAAAGTGAGTAACCTGAAACCCAACAACAAGTACTTCTGTGAGATAATGCTCCCTGATGAAATCAGCGCTCTATAACTTTTTACAAACAAATATATAGATGCAAATAATATACACCCTATTGGATATGGGGTGCTGGGTTATAAGTCACAAAATGTAGCAGGGTCCTACAAAGCTTCCGACAACATTTCAGTATTGTATAATTTGACTATGTTAAATGTCAATACATAAAATGAAAGAAGCAAAAGGCTGACACAACATACATATGTATTAATTCCAATACCTTAAGCCTTTGATCTGCTGGCAAAGGCCTTAAATCTTTCATTTGGGCAGTTAGCCTCTGTAGATTCTCTTCAAACTTTTCACTCTTTATCACTGTACTGTTTCTGAAGAATGTATCACTGAAATAAATAATAAAGCTTGTACAAAGCATAATTAAGCTGTGGCTATGGACTACTAGTAAAAAAAATTATATTTTACTATGGTCATGGTGACCATACTGTATATTATTCAACTCAAAGATGTCCTTGATGAAAAATGTTCTATTATGACAAGCCTAATTAAGAAGAAATTGAATCTATCTGAGCTCATACAATATTGCTTTCAAGTGAAGGAGAGATATTTTTTTAAGACAAGTGTTCACACAGAAAAATGAACTTTATCGTAGCTACTGTACCATGAAATTGACATCACTGTCAGGTGAGACCCAATAGACTATGATGTACTATTCATCAGCAGTATATATACCAAATTTTGTCATCCTACAATGCATGGTTACAAAATACTGAGATAATCCAATAAATTTAACTTAATTAATATTTATAAAAAGATGTTGTTTCTTCAGCCTGAAATTTAGTTTTTTGTAAAGAATATGAATATTTGATTATGTGATTAAAGTTTCACTAAAACATTAACATCACCATCAAACTCCAAAACTTCAATCCTGAAAAGTGCAGTCCATTTAAACTTTTAATTTCAGAGGAGAAAATGATAAAACTTTCAGCTGATCAGAAACAAGAATGATTTGATCAGCAGAAATGAAAGAACCAATCTAAAGGATCAGCTGTACTAAATCCACTTAACTTTAAAGTGTCATAGAAAATTATTTTTATTAAACATGTAATGACTTAAACAAGATAATCGATGTTAAACAGTGCAGTGATGGATGGTTTGTTTAATGACAATAATTTCTGTTTATAACGAATTATAACAATTGAAAAACTAGCTTGTGCATATATATTAAAGTGAAGACTGGTATATCAAGGAAAATAAGTTTGCAAAAAAACGTACAAATAGATATTGTCAGACCCTAACAGGGTGTAATGGAGAAATGTTTGAATGGTGTTTTAACGCCACTTTCAGCAATTTTTCAGCTATATCATGGCATCCAGTTTTAATTGGGGGAGGAAGCCGGAGTACTGAGAATCGAACCCGCAATCTCAGTGTTTACAGACCATGTGATCAATAGTAGACGAACTACTTTAACCACTCGGCCACCGCGTCCGTAATGGAGGATCAATGTGTATTATGGTACCCACAAAACAATAAACATTTTCATATGAAGTCTTGTAACCAGAGAAATCTTGAAAGCCATAGAAAATGCCGATTTCCAAATGTGATGAAGGATTAGAAAATATGAGAGATAAACTAAATGCTGGTTTAAATACATGTACTATGAAGGTTGACAGTAGCTTTCATGATAATTTAAGAAAATGCACCAAAATATACTGTATCAATTGTGGCCAAGCTTTCTTTGGATCAAGAAAAAATAAGGAGCGTTTGATGTGGATCACAAACAATATTTGAACAAAACTTTTGAAGATTTTTATTATTCCATAATCAAGATGAAATGTGGAATTTTCTTTTGAGACCTTATATATAATATTTGTACTGATTTATACAAACAATGTAGCTTTTTTTAAGTTGCAGCCATTAAAAAAAACCCCAAATTTCAAATGATATTAAAACCATAAAGAATGATTGATTGAATGAATTTTGCTTCCTTAAAGTCCAGCAAGCAGTATTTCAGCTTAATTCTGGGCGAGACAAAGTTAACAAACAATAAATCAACAGGAAAGGGAAGGATCACAGAGAAAAATATCTTGACTGCCACTGGAACATTAAAAATTAAGCCTTTTGGTGCTGCAACAATAAGACTACTTATTTTTTGAAATTTACAAAGTGGGTCTTCACAAATAATAAAGTTATGGGGTTGACTAGAATTGTTAAAGGTCACAAACTTGACCTTTAATGAAGCAACTTAAATGTTTTTGTGAAATAATGTTTATTTGGCAAAAAATTGTAAAAATAAATAATTTTATAAATACAACATGTCCACGTGAAATTATATACAAATTAATAAAAAAAAGTACATGGTAAAATATTCCATGCTTCAGTGCTGTGTTGCAACCTTGGGATTCCAGGTAATGACCCAAATTTTAAGTGACAAATGGCCATGCCAGATGTGATGATTTTTGAGCCAGATTACTTTTAAATCTGTATACAAACAAGTGTTATACATGTAGGTCAGACATCCATTTGATTCAATGCTGCACAGTGACCTTTGAACACTTGTGTCCCATACTTTGGTTGTTTGTTTGTTTGAATGCGGCTTAATGCTGCTTTCAGCCCCTTTTCAGCTACATCATGGTATAGTTTTTTTACTAAGAAAGTTGTAGTACCCTTGAAAACCCTTCACCTTTGGCAAAAAACTGGCATTCCTTGTCTATAAAGGTTAAAGTATAGCACACCCCACTCACAGTAAGGCTTGAACTTACCACATCAGTGTTGGCAGGCCACATGATCACTAGTAGATAACTAACAACCTTAACCACTTATCCAAAGAGTGCTTCCATGTGAGCTCATTCATCAATGTATGTCGCAAATGACACATTGTGTTGATGAAAGGATCACATATAATTTAAAGTGCACAATACACATTGTTATAGGCCAGGCAGAAAAGCAAGGTCTATGTTGACCAGAATAAATAAATAAATGTGCAAAAAATGAGTACATAAAAGCATACAAAAAGCTATCAAAACTGAAAGCATAGCATAAGCATTAGCAACCTTTAGGTTTGGTACATCAGATTTTATAGATTTCAGGTTACTTTATTGCAGGCAAAGAATTCAATTAATGCTTTTTATTTATTAAACTTGGAGCACTTTCTAAATTATCTGCAGTGCATTCCTTAGAGCTGTTGCAGCATAATGAATAAATTTTAGTCATACCTTGAGTTAATCTGTGGTATCTGTAAATGTATTGCAATATCTAAAATTATACCTGATATCACATTTAAAGATAACATTTCCTAAAACATGTGGAGCCATGTAATTAAAAGTATTAAACTTACTTATCACCTTGTTCTCGTTTGTCTTACATAAATGATTGGCACCTTAACCTAAACAATATATTGATCTTTATATTATGATGCATAGTCACAGTATATAAAATCTGAGGACCCTTAGTTGATTTAGTTCTTTTTTTTGTATTAGATCACATCAAGCAATAATGCCGAAGTAAGAACATTAATGATTTTGTTCCAAAAAGATATAATATTGACTTCAGCTTCTACTTTTGTTTTCCTCAAAAAAATTCCTATTAGCTCAGTTTCACTTTCTTTCAAAAACTGTAATGGGACAGTGAGGTCAAAGTTCAAGGTCATAGGTCACCAACCATGAAATGATTTACCCTCATGCCATGGCCGGGTTACAAACCAAGTGCCTTAATAAAAATGTAATGATGGTTTATAATTTATCGGAAGAAGTTTGGGCCTGTGTAAAAAATTGTAGGAGTTGATTACACAAAATTAGTACAATGTTCTGAGAAATGACTAAGTACCCAAGGCAAGAAAAATAGGAAAACAATCCTGGAACACTTCCATAATAGCAGGTGCACAACTTCAATACATGTGCAATCTTTCTGTGAAGTTTCAGAGATCTGGGTTAAAAACTGTAGGAGGAGTTGATTACACAAAATAGATACCCTATTTTCCCTGTCTGCAAGCCTGCCATATCGCCTGCCCATTCGCCTGACTTCACCATACTATAACCCAGGTTTCTTCGTGCAACCCGGCCAAAAATATTAAAGCCCAGACACAAATTTGTCATTCAGAAAGTAGTGCCCTTGAGGTCATAGTTCTAGGAAACGGTCAACCAACCATGGTTCGAACATGTTGCCTTGAAAGATCTACCCGCATGGTAAATATTAAAACCAACCTCAAATGAGAAATTAGTTAAAGTCTGGACATAAATTCGTCATTCATATAGTAATACAACCTTAAACAAGTAAAGGTCAAACCCTCACGCCAATTGTCAAAAGCTATCTCAAAAAAGAACAAGTGCTAAAGTACTATAAAATATGCCAATTGTAGCATTTTTGCTGGTTATTAATCTTGATCCAGATATCATGCCCATAAATATTTTCCACAAGTTTCATGAAGATCAGACAACAACTGTTTGAGTTAGAGAGCGGAAAAGGACAATATACCTTTTTTTAAATAAATAGCCATAAATCTGAAGTGGCTAGTGATTTGGCTGGTAATCATAACTTAGCCAAGATATTATGAACATAAATATTTTCCCCAAATTTCATGAAGGTCACAAAACAACTGTTTGAGTTAAAGAGCAGAAAAGGCGAATTTGCCATTTTTTTTACATAACTCTGAAATGGCTAAAGTGATTTGGCTGGTTATCAAACTTGGCTGAAATATTATAAACATAAATTTTCCCCAAGTTTCATAAAGATCGGACAACAACTGTTGAGTCAGAGAGCGGACAAGGCCAATTTGCCATTGTTTGTAAAAATAAAGGGTCATTATTCTTAAGTGGCGGAAGTGATTTGGCTGGTATTCTAACTTGCCGATATCTCATGTGCGCCATGGGTGTTCCCATACTACATCTTAGACAGGCGTAAAAAATGTGACAGCCTGGATACAATTTTTCCATGAACAAAGCATAAATGCAAAGTTCAATGTTAATTAAGGTTAAAGTTCAAGGTCAAAGGTCACTATACATGGTAGGCAAATATCAAAAGCCTACCTCAAAAGGGAAAAAACTTACAGCCCAGACACATATGTCATACAGAAAGCAATAATGTGACCTTGAGGTCAAAGTTCAAGATCAAATGACATCAAACATGGTATGTGACACATACCCTTGAAAACCAAATATCAAAAGCCTACCTCAAAAGACAAAAAAAAATAATAGTGCCGACATGATTAGTTTTAGACAGAATGGACGCATGGATACACAG
This sequence comes from Limnoperna fortunei, assembly GCA_944474755.1. Lineage (NCBI taxonomy): Eukaryota > Metazoa > Mollusca > Bivalvia > Mytilida > Modiolidae > Limnoperna > Limnoperna fortunei. The sequence goes on along the minus strand of OX104119.1, from coordinate 73,222,718 downwards.
ACTGACTGATGGACAGACTGTTCGCTAAAGGGAGTCAGCCTACAGAATTTTGCCAGTGAAGAGATCTAATCATCTAACTCAATTTTTTTTATTTGATAATTGGCCTGGTAAAGTAAATATTTTGAATTTGAAGATTAATGAATTCCATTCATGCCTGTCTATTTACCTGTAATCACAAATCAATAATGTCTGGCTTCCATCATTATTAACAACACCAATTACGTTTTTTTCCAGGTGCAAGTGGCGATTTGTATGAATGTCTTTTTAGATGGATCCTTGCACAATTTCTAATTTTCAAGAGATAGGTGTTCAATAAACCAGGGTTTTATGTACAATGACAAAAACAAAAAAAATGATACCACTTTGTTAAATCAATGGTTTTCAAGCAAACTGATTTGGAGTTAATATAAAGTTAACTGCATAGATAATTTGTCCTCTATGTATATGAAGCAATATTTACATTTTTAGGCCTTCTTTTTATCCTCCAGGGAAGATTCTTCACACCATAATCATATCTTACTTCTTCCCCAGGAAGAATATCCTTGATGGCAAATAATGCTAGATGGACCTGTCCACCAACATCCAACGTTCTCATTTTTGCATTTTGCTCTTCATTAATGCCGTCATTGATGAACTTCGCTATATGCTTGGAAAAAGTGCCATCAATGCTGAAAAAATTTAAGATACCAGTAATATGTATATTTATTCAACATTTTGTACTGATAGAAATAATGATTGTTAGATAACGATATTAAGTAGCTGGTTAAGAGTATGGGATAACTGTTCAACAGGATATGTTTTTAATATTTAAGTTAACAAGTTGAGACACATGTGTGTCTATCCTGACCATACAAGTTCCATAAACTGTCTGTATATTATAGGTTTTAAACCAGTGTAAGGTAGATTTATCTAATCAACATGCAAACACCATGGTTTGTTTGATGATGTTTTAACACCACTTTCAGCAATTTTTCAGCTATATCATGGCGTCCAGTTTTTATTGGGGGAGGAAGCCAGAGTACACTGAGAGAACCTCCGACCTTCAGCAGGAAAACTGACAATCCTTGTCAATTAAGATTGGAGTCAAGCACACCCAGTCCGCAGTGAGACTCGAACACACAACGTCAGTGTTGACAGACCACATGATCAATAGTAGATGAACTACCTTAACCACTCTGCCACTGTGGCCCCATCTAGAAATATGAGAAGTTATAGAAAAATAATAGCTCGATATTTACTTCAATGTGGGGATATTTTACTCATTATTTTTTGGGGATACAAGCTTCAAAATGTTGTAAAGTACTTACCAAAAGTGCCTGTTTTTGCTTTTAACAAAGAAGATGAAGCTGCCTGTGCCTGGTGGATAGGTATCCAGACGCCTCATCCCCTCATTCTTAGAAATGACCTCACCATCATATTCTAAGAGGAAATCACCCTTTTTGAAGGCCTTGGTAGTGAAAACTCCAGATCCTGTAAAAGCAAATCTGTATTAGTTAGTTTACATCAACCAACGGGAGAAAGTTTTGAAAAACTAGAGGATCTGATTTTATAGGCAATGGAGATGGCATTTACCTGATGTTAAACTAAGTCCTGTAATTTTCATTTTTCTACTGGCAGCGACCAAACAATGAATCTTGCTGTTTCAATAGTTTCAGATACAAAGCTATTTTAATGTTATCCTGTAGGTTTCTATGTTAAATTAATTCCTACAACTGCAGCCATCAGGGTTTTTTGTTCAAATAAGCAAACATAAACTTTTATGAGACCCATCCGATAAACATTCACATATAATATGGCATTGAAAATAGAGTCCTCTGTTAAACGTATTCATGCGGTTAACTAGTTTCAGAGGAGATAGCCTTTTACAAAAATTTCCAGAGGATCCTGTGGTAGTGAAAGCATAAAACCATAAACCTTATTTAAGACCATTCAATGAATACGGGTGATAAGTTTGTTTTAATTGGTTAAGCAGTTTCCGAGAAGAAGTGTTTTATAATTTTTCACATATTTTCAAACATTTAAAGTAGGACATGCATTGGCAGTCATTTTGAATTTCCAATTGGCATAAAAATATACACTTTATACAGGACTATCCTATGAATACTTTTATAAGTTTTATTTCTATTGGTTGACCAGTTTTTGAGAAGAGGCTTTGTTAAACTTGTTTACCTTGGTGTCATATGTTAAACTCAGTCTTGCGGTGGTTGCTTTTTGAATTTCAAACTGGCATTAAAAACATAAACTTTATAAACAACCATTCAAACAATTTTGCTACTTAGTTTTATTGCCATTGGTTAACTGGTTTCAGAGAAAAAGCCTTTAAAATTTTTTCCCCACAGGCTCCTATGTTAAACTAAGTCATGTGGTAGCCATTTTAATTTCCAATTCGCATACAAAAATAAACTTGATACAGGACTATTCTATGAGTTAATTTAGTTTTTACTGTTTAACCCAATTTAGAGAAGAGGTCTTTTCAAACTTTTTTCCCATAGGGTCCTGTGGTGGTTGCCATTTTGAATTTCCAATTGGCATAAAAAAACACAATTCAAATAGGACCATCCAAACAATAATGCTAGTAAGTTTTGCTTCCATTGGTTAACTGGTTTCAGGGAAGAAACCTTTTAACTTTTTCCCATAGGGTCCTATGTCAAACTAAGTCCTGAGGTGGTATCGGTGACCATTTTAAATTTATTATTGGCATAAAAAACATTAAATTTATAAGAGGACCAGCCAAACAATATTGTGAGTATGTTTTGTTTAATTGGTTAATGAGATTCAGAGAATAAGACTTTTTTAACTTTATTCCCAAAGGGTCCTATGTTAAACTAACAACAGTGCTTTAATGTCTCAAGTTTAACATAATTACAGCAGACAATTACAGACCAATTGACAGCTGATGGTACTAATTTTCAAAAAGTTGATGGGACAAACAAGTTTCATTCTGTTTAAAGTTCATTAGAAACTGGTGAAAAAAAATTACCTAGAGAAATGTAATAATGCTGACACAACAATAATGATGCGATTTTCATACCGATTTCTGAGTTGATGAACTTGACCTGGAATCCTTCCATATCTTCCCCTTTTGATAACATGTCTACAACATGTTTATTTTGCTTGATGTCATTATTCTATAAAAAAAATAAAAAAGGTTATTAAAACATACATTTGAAACCTTTTTATAATTGGCAGAAAATTACTGGCCTCTTTCAGAAGATAAGAAGTTCTCACTAGTAATACTAATGAAACAACAGCTATTTCCTAACACGACAATACTGTAAAAATGGCTCCAAGCAGAGAACTTTTAGAATTTAATAAGAAAAGAATGGATGTTATGTATCCAAGAAGGCTATGCATTTATTTTCATGATTGTGGAGTGTACGGTATGGTTTATTTATTATTATTACATGTGTATATGGTAACTACAGGTTATGAGTAAGTAAGCAGGAATAAAACTTCTTCAAACTTTTAAGTATAGCTAACTGCAAAAGAACTTGCTATGGAAAGATGACAGGGAATACATAAAACTTTTCCCAGTAATTCTAGGGAGATACAGATATGAGGCAGTTTCATACTAGATCTGAAAATATGTTTGCTTAATGGAATGGTGTTTAATTCTACTTTCAGGAAATTATCAGCTATATTGTGGCGGGAGGAAGTTGGAGTACTGAGAGAAAAGCCCCTTAGACAGGAAAACTGGCACTCCTTGTAAAGCACCAACTGACCGCAGTAAGGCTAACACTGACAACCTTAATGTTGACATGCCAAGTGATCAATAGTACATGTAGATGATTAAATTGTACATGTAACTACCTTAACCACTGATCTGAAAATATAATCAAACTTTGCATTAAAATAAACAAAATGTCTCAAATTAACCTTACATAATTCAGTTTCAAAATATGATGTCATCTACTTTATAACATTCATAAGTAGCACATCAAGCAGATATGATTTGACCTTTAAATGTGTAAAATGTATGGAAAATATTTAAAAATGCAACACAGCAAATCATCAATATTTTACAATGCCAGATATCAGACAATCAACAGGTCCATTTCAGCACATATGACATTATAAATTCAAAATACAAACAGTCTGGAAAACTGTTATTTTCAAGCAATTGTTTTAAGTTCAAGGGTCATAATTTTGTTTCGCAGTTATAAATCAAATTCACAACAGGAAGTAACAAATTATTTTAATACATGTGAATTTGGTTTAAAACACTTACCATTAGCTGTTCCCGAATTGATAGTCTTTGGCTTCTTCTGGTGCTGAAAATGCAATAATTTTGAATAAGTTTTTAAAAGTTATAGAAAAATTACATGTAATGAGATGACCACAAAGAAATTAAAATATATATATAATTAAAAACAAAAATCTCCCTGAAAAACATAAAAGACATAGAAAAACCTGTTGACTAACTACTGAATGATCATAAAAAATAATTCTAATATGACGTCCTGCTTTAGATATGTAAACAAAGTCGTGTCAAAATTCCAATAAGTTTAGTTCGCACATGCGTAAACTGCGTGTTTTGTGTGAATGTAAAAACTTACTTACAAATGCCGTTTGTTATGTGTTATCCATAATTATCGTTATTGTTAATAATTTAGTTATTTTTAGTCTGAATTCTGAGATTTATTTGATTTAATTAAACTACTCCAGATACATTTTTTTTAAACAACTCTACATTCGAATTAATATGACGTCACAATTAGAATTCTGACGTCATATAACGCTGAACTGAAAATTTTTAACTGGAACAATGCACTTTTGTTAAGATTTCTCAATATTTTTGTTTGAAAGGTACGTACATTCAATAAAATGACGAGAATATATGTTTATGTCAATTTTATTTGCTTTAACATACTGTTTTGGGATATATCGGATTAGTTTCAAACAACATTATTACCACTGAAAGCGTCCTCTTAGAACCGCTTCGAAATTTTAAAACATTTGTTATACATATTAGAATTGAAATAGATTATTGCGAGCGGGCTTTATGGGAATTAGAACATGGTCAGACCTTATATTTGTCTTCATTTTATACCTCGCTATCGCTTGGTATAAAATATTGACAAATATAAGGTCTGACCATGTTCTAATTCCCATAAAGCCCGCTCGCAATAATCTATTTCTTAAACAATCCTTTCAATATCTCAAAATAAATCTACATATGCTTTGCTTATTGCTACCTACATGTATTTTATTTTTAAAATCTTTACAAAATATGACATATTTGTAAAGACATTACTAAAAGCTTAAAAAAAACAAAGAAAACAATGAAAACTTTGTACTCCAAAAACTATTGGAGAAAATAGCCAGAAAAGCATGCACCCCAATCCTTTTTACTTCTGAAAACTCAGTTTAAAAAGTTTTCTATACTTCTTTGATTTTTTTGGTTTCTAGTGTAGTATGGGCCCTTTATTTGGAACAAATTCGGATTTCCTGATTACAATTCACTATGCTCAGTTGTATTAGCAATATTAGACTAAATTTGTACTAGTTAACATTGTACATTTCATAAGCCTCTATTAAACCCCACCCCCACTGACACACATACTTTCATGAGCATTCTAAACCACTCAATGATACTTTATTCCAAATTAGTTAACACTTATGGTTTTTCAGACATAGATTTCTAATATTTTTCATAAAATATCTATTTCAGGTGGTCCCTCCTAGTGTTAGTGTAACAACTTCATTTTGAACATATTTTGATCCTATACATGTATCTATTACCTCCTAGCAAGTTTGGGTCTATCCAAACAATACTTTTGAAGTGAAAAATTGAGGATACAAATATAATAAGATTCTCATAGATAAAATCTAAATAACTTAGCAGATGACTTAATTTCTATTGAAACTTGATCGACCATTACCTTACATTTTTAACTATTATATAATATATTAATTGCTAGAAACAAGTGTAAATTTATAAAACATAAGCCCCAATTTGCCTCTATTGCACTTTAATGAACTGAACTGACTTATGTAGTTTTATTACATGATGTGTGATTATATATTAAAGCATGTTTCTGTGAAGCACACCCTCACTTCATTAGTAGGTAATTAAACTACAACACAAATTGATACCTGTACATGGAATACTCGATACTTTATCATTTTTCTTGTGAAAAATAAAACCATAAGAATTATCATTGGTCATCATTTGTGATTGGCAATATAATTCATGGACTTGCCAGAAGTCTGTTTAAATTTTTTTCTTTGTGCCATAAGAAATTTGCATCCATGCAAAGGTTGTTAGATCTACAGTGTGACTCAGGGTTTGAAGCTTAAATAATGTGTGTAGGGGCCATGTGGGCTCCCAAAAAAATGAATTAAGTAGTCCACATCAGAAAGTAGGGGGCCCACAGGTGCACGTAAGCTGTCTTCAAGTTATCACAATAATATCAGGTTGGCCACATGAGTCGTCAACCCGATTTAAGTAAATGCAATGGGGGGATGCTACCAATGATAACAAATGTTCCATTTCCATGTTAAGTTTAAAAAGTTAAAAAATTGATTGTCGAAACAGTAGATAATGTCCTAAAATCGCGCAACCAATTTAGCGGAACAGCTGCTAAATTAACGTAACAGCCATAACTCTGAAAGCACCCCCCTAAAATGAAGCATGCACAATAATAAGTAAACAATGTTGATTAAATGTGAAATTATAAAGTTAACATTGACATCATGGGCGACAGAGAAAAAGATTTTTAGTTTGCCCACATTCAACACTCGCCAAGTGGGCAACAGAAAAAAAAATTTTAGTGGCCCACAATCAAATCTACTCGCCAATGGCAGGTGGGCTAGTGCTAATTTCAAACCCTAGTGTCGTTAAATAAGGCAAAAAAAACACAAATGAAACTTATTGTGACAAATGTAAACTAGACTGCAAAGTCGATCTAGCGATGGCTGATACCCCCGCTTTTGTGAAAATTTCTAACGTTTTTCGTGGATTGTGACCTTGAAATTGGATGGATTTCCACCAAAACCAATAGGCTTCTTACCAACAAAATATATAAGAATATTTTACAGTTTCATTAAAATCGGATGAAAACTTTTTGAGTTATTTTCCAGAAACAACTTTTTGTAAAAATTTCTAACATTTTTCGTGGACTCAGTGACCTTGAAATATGACAGATTTCCCCCAAAATCGATAGGCTTCTTACCAACCTGATATATAACAATATCCCAAAGTTTCATTCAAATCACATGCAAACTTTTTGAGTTATCATCCGGAAACAACTTTTTTGTAAACATTTCTAACGTTTTTCGTGGACTGCGACCTTGAAATTTGATGGATTTCCCCCAAAATCAAAAGTCTTTTTACCAACCTGATATATAACAATATCCCAAAGTTTCATTCAAATCGGATGCAAACTTTTTGAGTTATTGTCCAGAAACAACTTTTATGTTCAAATTTCTAACGTTTTTCGTGGACTGTGACCTTGTTATTTGACGGATTTCCGCCAAAATCGATAGGCTTCTTACCAACCTGATATATAACAATATCCCAAAGTTTCATTCAAATCGGATGTAAACTTTTTGAATTATCATCCGGAAACCAAATGTGGACGGTCGATCGGACGGACAAAAGGACGGACGGACGGACATGAGGACCACTATATACCCCCGACTCTGTCGAGCGGAGGTATAAAAAAAATGTGTAATAAAACTAAATTTTTTTTTTTTTATTTTATTTCTTTTTCATAGTCAGGGTTTTACATATTCCCCCTACACCTGACCAAGGTGTCTTGGGGTATCAAATTACTAACATATTCTGACTATTACATGTATTTTTGTTATATCACAAGAAATAATCACAAGTACAATTACTAGAAAATTATATCTCTCATTCCCTCTCACATTCACTCCCTTTTACCTTCACTCTCATTCCCTCTCACATTCACTCCCTTTCACCTTCACTCTTCTTCATATTCCCTCTTTCCCATACTCATTCTTCTTCACATTCACTCTCTTTCACATTCATCTTATATTACATTCACTCTCTCTACATCCGTTCATTTTCAAACATGCACTTCCCAGCAGAGTTATCTTATAATATGTTTTTGTTAACATGCTAAATACAATCTGTAAAAGTTTATGGGAATATATGTTTCAAAGGGGTCCATCTTCTTTCAAACAACTGAAATTAGTTTTTCTTAACAGATGCACATTCTTCTATATAATACAAATACTTTAATTTTGAGCTTAGTTCTATAATATTTGGAACTCTTTCTTTGAGCTTACAGTTATAAATATAATACTTTGTCACAGTTATCATAAAATTCAAAAACTTAGATTCATTCACATATCCTAAATTAAATAAAACTAAATATTATTGATGACAAGGTAATTTTATGGCACATTCCTTATAGACATTGTCTTTTTATTTTATTTTTGACATTTTAAAAATGTAGTTTTTCAAGTTTTATTTAGTTTTAAGAACACATTAATATTATTACATGAACAGAATTTTGTGTGATTTTAATTGGTCTAAAAACTACTTTTGTGTCATGTTAAATCACAGCAATATTTAAAATGCATCAAAATATGATTATATTTTTCTGATGCACAAGTGGTCAAGTAGAATCCAATCTAGTTTTCTGATCTGATAAATCCATCCTCATAAGTCAGGGTTTCTGTGTCCACAAAACCCTAACAAGCTTAGCTGGAGAATTCCCGGGCTAGAAGAGTTTCGTATGACCCCAATCCTTCAAAATAACAACCAATGAAATTCCTTGAAAGAAGCAAGGGTTTTGGCAGTAGTCATTTTTACTCATTCTTGAGTTGGAAGAAAACATAACTTAACTTATAAATAACACTGTAATAACAAACCACTGTACAAAATACACTGATTTTCACATGGTCTAGGCAACACATTCGTTTAGTTTATTTTCAATTGACATTGGGATATCCCCTAACCAAGTCGTGAATGAAAGCGAGCTTTTGATTGACTACATCAAGGTATGATGTAGCCAATCAAAATAGTGACTTCTTACCCGGGAATTTCCTAGCTAAGTTTGTCAGGGTTTCATGGACACATGTGGACACAGAAACCTTGACTTGTGAGGATGATCTGATTTATGTATGCGTTTGTAACACAAAAATCTGGTTGACGACAATGGACGCGTCTGCTGCAAATAGAATATGCTATAATAGATGGGGATTTTTTAGTTTTATTCATGTAATAAAACAGTTTCTTACTTTGATCTTTGGTCACTTTCTGTATTTTTTAACCATCAAAAATGTACATTCACCTAGCCTAGTGGCTCTGTCAATATTAAATTTCTTCTGTTTGAGAACTCCTGATCAAAGTCAGGAATTGTTAATATCCCTCATGAACATGTGTATCACGATCACTTTATCTCAGCACTACACACTAACAAAATTTTTGTTTATATTAGGAAAATTATAAAATTATGTTTTAAACGAACATATATAAATACAGCCAAAAATATATATAGATATATAAAGTTCACATTATAATGAAATTAAAATATGCTTGTCTCATGTAGACAACTTGATAAAATAAGTATCATTGATGACAACTTATTATAAAGGTCCATTCATATTTTCCTTTTGTGTTAACTGCAGATATATAAAAATAATTTTGTTTCCAACAATGTGCATCTACCAAAATAACAAGTGTGGACTGTGAGCACACTCACAAAGGGATACCACCCGCTTCGCTTTCAAGTCCAATTTTCTCCCCCAAATAATGTACTTCCTTCATGTAAAGTTTCATCAAAATTTGTCAGATGATTTAAGAGGAGTTGCGCCTACGAAGTCTCGATCCCACTGAATAAGATATTTAAAAAGTCTAAGTCTAATTATCCCCCCTGAATAATATCCGACAGTGATGAAAATTCTTCATGCACATCAACATATGATGTACTTCCTTCATGTAAAGTTTCATCAAAATCTGTCAGGCGGTTTAGAAGGAGAAGCTCTTACAAGGGATGTGGACAGTCGGACAGAAAGACAGGGTGATTTCTATATTCCCCCCCCCCAAAAAACAAGTTTGCGGGGGAATAAACATCATTTTCTTTAGTGCCACATTTTTTCACAAAAGTGTCCCAGGGTATCCCTATTTAAAACACTGAGACATACAGATTTAGTTCTTTTTGTCAATTTATATTGCACAAGGCACAATTTTGAAATTAAGGGACTTCCACTAGAAAGAGCAACAAAAAATGCATGTAAATTACATATTGTTTCAATCCATAAAAAAATGTGGTTATATATATTTTATATCTTAGGTGATTACTGTTCATTTAATGTGGTCTGCAATATGACACATTACCTTCTAAAATTACTCTGGGAAGGTTTGAGATGTAGTATGTGTTCTATTTATAGGTGACTGGAATGTGGTCACAGCCTCTAAAGATTTTACATGTGTTGAATGCATAGCCTTTCATACAAAATATAAATCACTTAATGTTACTCTGTTACGATGTAGAAAATATTTAGATAATAGTTGAGTAGAGTTTATAAGATGGGACAACATTACTAAATCTTGAATGCTTATAACTTAACTTAAAAATTTTCAACAGAAAAACTCACATGAAAAAACTAATATCAAAATACAAGTACAAAATCATTCAAACTACATACACTAAAGAATTTTTAATTCTTTGAAACTGCTGCCATTAACTTTAGAATATACATGGACAATAATTTATGGAATATACATGACTTCTCTGAATTCAATATCTGCATATCATTACATATCTTCATTTCAGTGGAAAATTTTGGCAAGTCTTGCAAAAACTAAGCTTTTATCATGTTATTATAAATTTATAAAACATTAACTAGCCCCTTACATGAATTTTAAGGTTAATACATATATTCAGAAATTATAATATTGCTTGCTTTGGTTTAAACATCAAATGATTATTTCTAATTGCTGGTACTGAGCACTAGTTTTGACAGAAATTTCAAAACTACATAAACTACAGTCTCCTGGGAGCCTGTATTCACTCACCTGGAACACATTTAAATTTTTGCTGTTTCAGTCTAGCTGTTATAGCTTTATAAATTAGTGGGCAAACACTAAAAATGTCTTCAAAACTTTTGATTAAAGACAATAATTCTTAAAAGGTTAGGTGCCATTAGACAATTTCTGAAAAACTAAATAAAATTTTGATTTGTTTTGAATGATGTTTAACACCACTTTCAGCAATTTTTCAGCTGTATCATGACATCCAGTTTATATTGGGTGAGGAAGCTGGAGTACCAGAAGAAAAGTTATTTGTAGGATTTGTCCTTAACATTAATTCAGTAATTAACAGTTTTAACGTAGCCTTTATACTAGCTAATAGATTTTAATTTCTAACAACAAAAAAACTAATTATTTTATCTGAATTTGTTATGAATGTCAATAACTCCTATAAAGTGTCATCTAACAATTTCAGACCAATAAAGTAAATTGTAGAAATTAAATTGTAGGACTATTGCTGCTCATTTTTAGAATTTACAGTTTTAATCTAGCTGTTCACAGGTAACAGGACAAAAACTGAAAATTCATTAAGAAAAATGGTCAAGTGGTTTCAGAGGAGAAGAGTTTTGAAAAAGTTTACAATGGATGAAGGATGACTGCCAATGGACGCTTAGTGAAGGCAGAAGGTTGCCAGACCCTGACAAAGCTACTAGCAGAGATGCCTCACACAAAAATAAAACCCTCATTAGAAATACCAAGATTATTTGCTTCTTCCGCATGACCAGGGCACAAGGATACTGTCTAAACAAACACCAAATGCCAAGTGATCACAATAAAAGCTTACATGAACCTTCAGTCTACATGAGCTAAAAATGTAGCCTTATATACAAGAAGCTATTGGTAGGGTGTGAAAGTACACGCTGGTTAAATGATTGATTGGATGTTTGCTTTACATCAAGCGAGCAGTTTTTCAGCAATATTCAGGACATTAACAAGATCACTGGAAAAAAGGGCTGGGATGGGACATAGGGATAACAATTTTGACTGCCACTGGAAAAGTATGAAGTATTAGGTAGTGGCAGAGAATTAAGCCCACAAGTAGTTGTTACAATTAGCCTACTCTGAAATCTAAAAAGGGGTCTTTATCATGCTAGAAGTGTGGCATCCACTATGGTATGCAGTCAGGCTTTTGGTATTAGGACCTGCCAACTCCCTAATGAACGGGTCTTTTCTATATGCCACCCCAGGGAAGAGCTGGGCCTGGATAAATTAAATGAGACTGATAATTAACCATTGTGCAGTAATATTTTCCATTGAAATAGATCTTACTTGATAATATGTACAAATTATTTCTTCCATAAATGGCCAATTTCTGGTACAGATGACCCAGTACAGATGAGCTCACATGCATACATCTGTACTTGCTGCATCATCCAATCAAAATGCCAGAAACAAGCACGTTATTATGGAAGCATAAGAATGTTCTTGTTTGATGTTCTTTTTTCCGGCGTTCTGATTGGATGTCAGAGACAATGGAGTATAAAACAATGGGAGTCCATAGGATAAAGCAATGTGAGATTTGTTGGTTTACAGAAGAAAAAGATACTTTCATGCACTTTGGGGGAAGACCTGTGAACTTTCACTCGTGATAGAAATTTTTATGTCTTTTGGCTCATTCCCCTGCACTCCAATCACGAAAAGACATAAAAAATAATTTGTTAAATATCAACCATTCTTTCCCAAAATACGTATGGAAGAACCTGTTAAACTAGAAAAAATGACTAATTGATACCCCCTTCGCAATTGTCATCCTAAATATTAATCTGATCACAATATTAAATATCCGGTGCACAATGGCACTGTGACAAAATGTGACAAAGATTGAGTGAAAGGTTTATCAAATTCCATTCAGTGGTTTAAGATGAAGTTGCAGATAAGAGATGGATACCCCTTTATGTCAACATAAGTCTACATTTTTCTATAGGAAACCTCAATATTATTCCCATCAAAATTTTTAATATCAGATGCACAATAGGATTAAGTGGTAAAGATTCTGTGTAAGTTTCATCAAATTTCATTCGGTAGTGTAGGAGGAGTTGTGCATAAGATAAAGTGTAACAACAGAGGGATGGACAGACGGCGCGATGAACAGAAGGATACCACCATCAATATATACCACTCCCACTCCCCAATCGAAAAGTGAGTGTTATTAAAAAGATACAATAATTTTGGGACGGACAAAACCATTGTTAACCAAAAGAAGGAACAAAAATAAAATGGTCAAACAAAAACTGAGTGACATCAACCCCGGTAAAAACCAGGGATTAGTCTAGGTGATCCAAAGAGTAAGCAACTTCTGCTGCTTGTGTCATTAAGGTTAAAATCCATTGTCATATCAGTGGGTAGTCATAAGCCAGTAAATCAAAGTGCAGACTGGACTGAATAAAAGGTTACTTGCAAGTTTTCGACTAGATCCCTGACTCATCATCATGTTTTTTTTATCACCAATACATTTCCCTGGCATATGCATCCATGGAAACAAAACAAACCAATGCAAAATAAATAAGGAAATTCAAGAAACATATAGGAAATTAAAAAAGGCAAGAAAAAAAACTCCTCATAATTGTTAACCTCAGCTCCCTTATGTCTTGAAAGGCAATGATGTCCAGGGCTGGTACAATGTTTAACTTATAATTGTTCACTGACCAATGGATTGAATGAAATAGAAGTCAATATGTGGAACGTTACATTACTACACTAAAATACTGATTACAACTCCGATTCTACCTAAGAATATATAGAAATTTCAGTACACATACTAGTGTGATCCCGACGTAAACCAATGAAATGAGAAAAATATTTACAGATTTAGTTAACCACCCAATCAAGTAACAGAGAGTCATTTACTCTGAAGACTGATCGTCATTTGACTATGTATACCGTCTCCCATGGGAGTAATGAGACTGTACCATAATATTAATGATCATTAAAGTTTATCAATCTGTAAATAATTATCCAAGGATATATATTATTATACAATTAATCTGTACCCTAGTACTGTTTCACTCTCATACACAAAAACTATTTGATTTATCATGCTAAAATTGTGGGGAAAAAAAATAAATTCTCTTTTGGAAATAAAAGATAAACATGTATAAGAAAAAAAGACAGTATAAATCCTTACATGTACTAGTAGTTCATCTGAGAATCAATCGATCATAATGTAATGTTTAAATTCATTTTTTGCCCAAATAAAATACATATCATAAGCTGAATGGAACATAAACTAGAGGCTTGTATCGCTCTCCTGACTTACAAAAAAATGTTGATGCTTCTATCAACTGGAAAAACTTAAAAAGGATAATAATAAGATTACTGTCTAAGATTCACTTCTGCATTATTTGGTTTAATTGTATGGAACAGAAGCTGTTTGTATGATTTTCGCATAGGGTCCTATGTTAAGCTGTGTTCCACAGTGGTGGCCATCTTGGATTTTGGATCGTCACAAAAAAATATATATAGAGAGGACCATCTGAGGTACATTTATGCAATATTTCAAATCAATTTGCATGTGGTTTGGCTTGAAAAACTCAAAATAATAAGATAAATATCCAACCATCATTTCTTCATAATTTGGCTGTGGAACAGTTTCTGGGAAGAAGTTGTTTGTATGTTTTTCTGTTAGGGTCCCATGTTAAACTAAGTCCTGTGATGGTGGCCATCTTTGATTTTGGATGGGCACTAATTTCAACTTTGGTAGAGGACCATCCAAGGTACATATCTGTAATATTTCAAATCAACTTGCCAACCGGTTTATGAGAAGAATTATGAAATTCAGCCAATCGGAATGCATAAGGGGCCCTGGAAGCCATGTTGAATTTTCACTTGGCTCCAAAAAGTAAAAATATTATTATAACTATCCAACTTTCATTTCTTTATAATTTTGCTTCAACAGTTTCCAAAAAGAAGTTGTTTGTATGTTTTTCCCATAGGGTCCTATGTTAAACTATGTCCTGCGATGGCAGCCATTTTGGATTTTGGATCAGCACTAAAAACTCAAACTTTGTAGAGGACCAACTGAGGTACATGTCTGCAATATTTCAAATCAATCTGACAAGCGGTTTAGGAAAAGAAGATTTTTTTTAAATTCAGCCAATCAGAACACATTAATTGCTCTGGCAGCCATGTTTAGTATTTGATCAGCACCAAAACCTTAAACTTTGTAAAGAACCACCCAATAAACATTCCTGCCAAGTTTGGTTCCAATTGACATAGTGGTTTTGGAGAAGAAGATTGAAATGTGAACAGTTTACGACGATGATGACAATGGACGCAAAGTGATGAGAATAGCTCACACTGACCCTTTGGGTCAGGTGAGGTAAAAATGATGCATGTTATTGTTTTATGCTACCATGAACAAGCACATTAATCAATAAAAGTATAAACAATTTTAATGTGCAAATGTATCATTTAATGCTTCCATGTTTTTTGTATTATTATAGCATACAGACATGTGCAAGCCTTGAGGGAGGTATTTTATTATCAATTTAAACTCTAAACCAGAGGCTGACTCGTGAGCCTTTATTGCTTACCCGATTTAAATAGGAAACATGAAGATGGCATTTTTGTGATGTTAAAAATAAGTCCTGTGATTTTCAATTTCTACCAGGCATAAATATCATTAGATTTGTTGAGACAGACCTTCCAATGAATATAGCTGTTTGGTTTTGCTGGTTCAGATAGAGCAATTTTCAGATGTTTTTCTATAAATGTTAAATTACAGTAATTCTTACAATGGCAGCCATCTTGGATTTTCAATCAAATAAACAAACATAAACTTTTAGGAGAGCAATCCAATAACCATTCACATACAATAAGGCTAAAATCAGCTTTACATGTTGTTTAGAAAAAATGGCATTGGAAAAATTCTTCCAATAGAGTCCTCTGAGGCTCTGTTAATGGTAGAGGTGGCCATTTTTACAGTCTTATTGGAATTCTTTTTTTTTAAATTGTAGCGTGACCATTTTGAATTTCTAATTGGCATAAAACATAAACCTTGTAAAGGAGCAGTCATTAATTGTGTTTCAATTACATTATATTTGTCTTACCAATTTTCACACCTTGCAATTGTTCGTGTGTTGATAAGGAAACTAAACTCACCCTTATAAAAGTTCAGAGATGATAATAAACGATATTTAATTAATTTAAATGAAAAATACCTTTTGAACAAGCTAGAGTCTAGATCTCTTTTTATTGGTTTCAAGGATATCTTTGCTACAATTGCCATAAATAAAAATGTGATTCATAAACTTTAAATTTTTGTTTTCTTCTAATTTTAAGTCAGTGTTAACTTTTTTTTACCAATTTTTTGCTGTTTTTTGTAAAGTGTGGATTATATTTTCATGCTTGCTTTTTGTGTACATGTACCTACTAGATAAATCATTTATATTTTTTCCGTATTGCTTATTTTGCCTCAAGTTTACAGTGTAACTGAAACTTCATTGACAAGATACATGTATGAACAGTGTAGTTGGGTGTGTAGATCATAAAGCACAAAAATCAAGCAAGTTATGTTCAAGGTCTGCAATAATGGCCCGAGGTGTTTGTAATGGCCTCAGGCAATACAGAGGGCCATTAATGCAGACCGAGAACATATAACAGGGTCATTATGAAAACACTCATTTCTTAATACTTTTATTAACTTATTGACAATTAACTGAAAATTAAACCAGGTACACCCACCCAAAACCATATTTTCAGACTAAGAAGGACCTATAACAAGTCAGAACCAGTGTGTATTTTAAAAGTCAGATCAATTTTCACACAATTTTACATCTGCTGTGTTGTTTTTTTTTCTATTATAGTTCACAGATCTGCACATACATGCAGGGTTCTCCCCAAGAATTGTGGAAAGCACTGTGGTGTTGTGTTTTTAAGAGGGTCCAATTTTGCATGTCACGTTCATGCATCACATGCATTTTGGTGTGTGTGTGTTATCTCTAACAGGGGGTAACTGTTGAATTTAATACAAGTAATAAATGAGATAGTATTAATATTTTTCTTAATTTGTTTGTGTTAAATTTTTGGAATACATAACAAATGATAACAGATGTAAATACAAAGCTACTATTAACATTGGCACATGTAACAAAAAACACTAAAGCTACACCAGCAACGTCCCATGTACAAATATTTTGCCTTATCTTGACACCTGTCTTATTTCCTTTTTTGTATAACTCATTATTTTTAAATAATTATATTTTTTTATTTAGTTAAGTGTGTTATTCAAGACTTGGTCATAGTTAAGTGTATAATTCAACAAGCAATACATATAATTTCAATTATAATTCACTTCTAGACACAGTCCAACACATTGAAAAGTTCTGTAATCAATCTTCAACAATAAATTGACAATAAATTTAGTTTCTCATTTAATAGTGTAATAATTATTTCCATTTTTTTCTGCAAAATTTACATTTAAGGGTGCAGAGATTTATATATTAATTCTTTTATTTTATATGATACATGTATTTTGGATAAGCAACTTTTTTAATACTAGTACATGTCCATTGTACTAAATTAAGTATTTAATTTCAGATTTGCAATGTATACAAGTCGCCCCCTTCAAAGAAATCAAAAACACAGGATGAAAATAAGGAGGCCACTAAAAGATACGAAAAGGAAGGGTGTTCTCTAAATTCCAAAATGTTTAGAAAAAAAAATAGCAATCTGTATTGTTCAAATACTTTCTTGAAATGCTTTTCTATGATTTCGTAATAAAGTTTATAAATTTGATTAAATTATTTATTAATTATTGTCTATTTATTTGAATGGATCTTTAGAAAAATATTTCATACATCGCACCCTACAAATACAAACGATGCAGAAGTTTGAAACCAATATTCATGAAATAAGTAGCATTAGATTTTTTTAAAATCACATAGTGAAAATGACGTCACACTCTTAACTCGGTCGACTCCCAACTTCGGATAATTAATATATTTTTTACGGTCCCACAAACTTTGACTTATCGAGGTTTTACTGTATTTTAATGATGTCACAATGAAATTTCATGCCCTAAATGGCCAACAAATCATGCAACTCAAAGGTTATGTTGTTAAAAAAATTACTATATATGACCAATTAGAATCAAAATAATTCATTGTGGGTAAGAATGTATACTGGTTTTGTACCACAAGAGCCTGTATCGCTCACCTGACTTACAAAAAAAAATTAAAGAGATAACTTTCTTACAAATTTTGATATTAAATGCTAAAGACTTTACATGATGATGCTGTTTCTATGAATATGCCATATTTCAAATCAATCTGCATGTGGTTTGTAAAAAGAAGATTTTTGAAATTTCAGCCAATCAGAACCCATTAGTGGCCCTGGAAGACATGTTCAATTTGAAATTGGCTCGAAAAACTCAAAATAATAAGATACATATCCAACCATCATTTCTTCATAATTTGGCTTCATTGTGTGGAACAGTTTCTGAAAAGAAGTTGTTTGTATGTTTTTCTGTTAGGGTCCTATGTTAAACTAAGTCGTGCAATGGTGGCCATCTTTGATTTTGGATCGGCACTAAAATCTCAAACTTTGTAGAGGACCATCTCAGGTACATATCTGCAATATTTCAAATCAATCTGCGAAATGGTTTATATGAAGAAGAATTTTGAAATTCAGCCAATCAGAATGCATAAGGGGCCAAGGAAGCCATGTTGAATGTACAATTGGCACGAAAAACTCAAAATTATTAAGATAACTATCCAACCTTCATTTCTTCATAATTTGGTGTCATTGTGTTGAACATTTTCTGATAAGAAGTTGTTTGTATGTTTTTCCCATTACCGATTGGTAAGCATGCACGTCTTTATATAGCTACAATAATGTTTTTTTTTATGGACGCCCATAAAAAAGGAGCTACATTATTGTAGCTAGTCTTTATAAATTAATACAGACTGTAGGAAGAGGAGGAGGGGTAATCATCCTGAATTCCCGATCCAAAAATTAGAACATCCCGAATCCCTGGACATAAAAAGCCATTTTACCGAAATTCCAGAGATATTTGTCAAAAAAACTTGTCAACATGTTGTTAATATTGAAAAGTATATCAACCTGAAGTTGCTATATACTACTTTGACATAATTTTCACTCTATTTTATTATCAACAACGAACAACAAGTTCAGCATTGTAATTAGATATAAGATAAAATGACACTTAGGCCATACTTATAAATATGTGTGTTTGCTGTTCCCCTACCAGTGAGCTGGGAACATGGGTAGGTAGGTATGAATAAAATTTTATTTCGTGCTCAAATAAGGTTTGACATTTATTAAACAATAAAAATTAATTCAAGTAACTTTATATCCCGAATTTCCTGCAAAAAATGTGCTATTTCAGTGATCTCGCTTACGTTTTAATCCAGAATTGCCGTTTAAATTTCAATTTTAACAAATTCCTGTTCAAAGAAATGCCCAATCCAGGCGTCCCGAAAAATGTCCTCCTGACCCTCAGACTGATAAGCATGCACCTCTATATAAATTAATTTCATAAACAGAACAACTAAAGTTAGCCTCTTTTTTCGATTTTTTATAGATTCGAATTAATTCTATGAAGGATTTTTTATTATTCTGTTCAATTCTCGGAGAATGTTATATCCGCCACAAAAAACTCTTGAAATTGCAACTATTTTGTAATTTGATACCTTTAAATATGGTTTTTATTTCCACTTCCACATTTTCTGCTTTATCATGGCATTGTTCCCTAAATCTAAACTACGGATGCAGAATTGTTTTTGGCATGTTATTTTAGTACAGGGTTTTAAAAAAAAATCGAAACATTTTACCCCACGAGCGATTTTAAAAACTTGCACCTATTTGATTGATTGATTGATTGATTAGTGGTGTTTAACGCCCGAGCAGCAATATTTCAGCTATATTCAGGCGATGCACCTATTTGTATGCACGCCTTATAATTGGTGTTAGGGAGTATTAAAAAATTGAGTAAGCTCGAATGAAATATAGTGATCAAACATTGCTGGGACGATTCAAAAGGTCAACCAATAACTATTTCTAGTTTCTATGGGGAGGTCTGGTTAGACAATGCAATACGAAAGCCTGGCCGCAGACCATAGCGGGCATATGAACCTCAGGGCAAACCCTTTTTTACAGTCCATCAGAAAGAAAATGTTCAAACATAAAACCATGGGATGTGAACATCACTTTATTGGAAATTAAAACCCTTTCCCGATTAGTTGTACGATTGATTAAGTACCTCAACACTCCGAGATCCTGCCCCCTCCATTAGTAAAATGCAATAAATTTGAAAGACTGTATTTTGACCTGTATGTGCAAACTTTAAAATGTTGTTTGTTTAAATTGTGTTTAAAGCCACTTTCAGATATATCATGGCATCCAGGTTTTACTGGGGGAGGAAGCCAGAGTACCTAGAGAAAACCCCGACCTGCGGTAGGAAAACTGGCAATCCTTGTCAATTAAAAATTGGAGTCGAGTGCACCCTGCCTGCAGTGAGAATCGAACTCTCAATCTCAGTGTTGACAGATCACTTAATCAATAGTAGATGAACTACATTTACCACTCGGCCTCCGAGGCCCAAATGTAAACAATATTTTTTATACTTATGTTTCGGTAAACACATTCTTTTTATAGACCATACCGGTATTTCTGTCCTGAATATAGCTTAACTATAAGCAAACAATCATCATCAATAGATCACATCTCTTGTTGTCATAACTTGTAAACACAGAAAAACCTATATGCTTGTGAAAGTTCCAGTAAAAAACTAAGATGTACAAAAACATCCTCCCAAATCAGAGGTTCGGAGTCCACGTTCACTTCATGTTGATGGGAAGGGGGGTGATTCGTTCTAAATATCGGTCAATTTTTTATAACCATTCTGTGCAACTTCATTGTATTTTTTTCCACAATTCCATTATAATAAGATGCACAAGTTCAATAAATGTCTAATTGGTCTTGTTACCATAAAGAGATCTGGACTGAAAACTTTAGGAGGAGTTGATTACTTAAAATAAGTACTAAACCAAAGTCAAAATCCATGTTTTCTATCGAAATACCCAAATATCATTTCAATCAAAATGTTATAGGCTGGTTGGAGTTGTTTTATTGTGTAAAAAAGGGTTTTTGGAGGAAATTTTTTTTTTACATATAACATGTAATTTGTATACTATTTTAAATTACATGTTGGATGTACACATTACCTTACACCAGTTTGATGTTATTTTATTTCGGGCTGAGTTGGAGCCTCGGGAAGGGATGGCCGCACACAACACTAAACTTGCGAATGAATTATTCAACAATCATGCATATATCCTGGCTTTGCCAGTTCTTGATAGCTTAAGATATTTATATAATAATGTTGTGTGTAGCATTCACTATGCCAAAATAGTGGCCAGGGTTGAAGACATAGTGCACGACCCGAAGGGAAGTGCACTATGTCTTCAACCCTGGCCACTATTTTGGCATAGTGAATGCTACACTCAACATTATTATAATTATTATACTGACTGTCTTGACTTGGAAAATAATAACAAGAAGAAAAATAGGACATTAATGGAACATTAAATGATACCCCGCCACTTTGTGATGTAAATATTCCTTCCCAAACATGGACATTTAAGGCTTTCAAAGTCGCTTTGATTTTTTTTTTTTTTTTTGCAGACGTTATACGTTGATCGGCTTCTTACGTTGACTAAGATAAAAATACCTTATTTAAAGCGCAGCAGTGATCAATCATTGATTACAAGTTAACCCCGCTCATTCGCGTGAATTACAATTGATTGACGTCCAAATCAATAGTTTTCTTAGGCAGGTGAAGAAACTATGAGGGCATAGTGCACAGAGCACAATTCGTTTAGAAATATATGTCAAAATAGTAAAATATTTCTATTAAAGGACATTCTTACAGAAAGTATAATAATATGGGATAAAACTTTGTTCTTATCTTATAGATATTATTTATTTATTTACCCATTTGGTTCATAGATAAACAACTACACACTTGCAAAAAATTACAAGGAAGCGTCCGGTTATTGCCAAGCTCTTCTAATTATTCGAACGACCTAATTTTTGACATATTGTATACTACGTCACCAGTTCTCGATAATGTATGCATAATTATCTATGCAGGGCTATTCTGACAATAAAATACCATAAAATGTAATTAAAAATGTTATTCATATAAAATTTGTTTAAATTGGAGCATTGGTTTAAAAGATAGGACCCGTCTATTGTACCATAAGTTGAAGAAATTTTTGGGATTACGGAAAGGTATCGAAATATATGGTACTCTGTATTTGGGAGAATTTTAAACATCTAAACGCGGAACCTGTTAATTTTTTCATTACCAGAGAGCAAAGTGGTGTCCTAAAGGAAAATTGCCGACAAACAGAAGACTGTGCGAATCCTCGTTTTATGACAAAATGAATTTTTGCATGACTATCGAGAATAGGTAACTATCCAGATCACGTTAAGGCAGGATAAGGTAAAGTTTTTGTTTGTTTGATTTTGTTTAACGCCACTTTCAGCAATTTTTCAGTTATATCATGGCGTCCAGTTTTTATTGGGGGAGGAAGCCGGAGTACCTGGAGTGAACCCCCGACCTGCGGTATTCTTGTACATTAAGATTGGAGTCGAGTACACCCTGCAGTGAGAATCGAACCCGCAATCTCAGTGTAGACAGACTACGTGATCAATAGTAGAAGAACTACCTTGACCTTTCGGCCACCGAGGCCTCCATATAAGGTAAAAACATAAAACTGTATGACACTTCCCGATACCGCTCGCCTCATAAGTCACACCTACATATTATCAATGACTTAATACCTAGTATTACGTCCAATCCTGAGACTTTGGACTGGTAGTAGGAACCAATCCGGCTGATCTGTAATTTCCGCTCAGCAAAGTACCCGTGTGAAACCTCATAACTGGAAGACCCATGTCTTAATGTAGTCAGTTACCATGGTTACAGTAGTATTTCTTCGAATTCTTGTCAATAATGAGATTTGTTCGTGTTCGTATTCTATTCTTCACATAGTTTCCACATAATTTATGAACGCAGCAGCAAACAATATGGCAGACATAAAACTTCGTAAATAAGGGAAATAACTCTTTCATAGAGTTATAAGGGGCACAAAAGGGTTGTTGTGAAGAATTTTGTAGCATCAATTTAAATACTACTGGCCCGAAGTTTGTTACTAGTAGAATTTCTAAATAAAAAATAACGAAGATTGAAGTACAACCGAATATTTATGTCTGAGCAGCTTAATTGCTAAAAATTGGGAAAATAATATATGCAAGGTCCTGTTAGCAAATTTATTTCCACTGTACATGTCGGTTTGATAGACAAAAAACCGATCTAAGGCTCTAAATTCACTTTTTTCACTTTTCAAAAGGAACCCAATAGTCCCAGTTTTCACTGGTCATGGGTGACATTAGAGGTAAATAACTTCATTAAATATTTATATGTCTCTGGCGACATTGAAACACACCCGGTTGCTTCAACAAAAAGGGTAACCCCAAAGGTACCTCTAAGATTTATGATGGTTGAAATTGTATCATTTATTTATTAAACATATTCAATATTCAAATTATACCGTGGCATTCAAAGTATATTATCCCCTTTTCGGAAATTAATCATTTCGGTTCTCATTTTGAATATAGCTGAAATACTGTTCACTCTAGAGTAGATGTTAAAGCAACCATTCAATCCATCAATCAAGATGACAGTTTTCATTAAATTTCAATTTCAAAACGTCTAGTCGCGTTTTGGCAAATTTTTTTGATCAATTTTTATCCTAAATTGGGAATGAGAATAGGCTAATTACACTTTGCTTTGATTTCCGAATTACTGGAATATAACAGTATTATTATATCAAACATGGAAGGCGTCGATGTGAAATACCGAGATGTCATATCAATTTAAATTTCTGTTACTAGTCATGCTAGTAAATAGATTTGTTTTAAAATACATACCTAGCTGAATTTCCCTTTTCGTAATTACAGTCCATGTTGAAAAATATGTTATATTATTAATATGATATTTGAATAAAATATCAAAACGTTCAAGTAATGATTGTTGTTTTTAACAAGGTTACTTGGAAGTGGGATTTCCACGTTTTTGGTATATCATATTACATCAGCATGTACCACAGTACGCATGCAGTTATTTTTAACTGATAAAGTTTACACACTTTTTTTCTCTTTTTTGAGGACGAAAATTTATTTTATGAACTGCTTTAATTTGTAATAAATTAGAATTTTCGTCAAAATTTTTAAATTGCAGATTTGTTCTGCCCTAAAACAGCAGAATTTATTCCACTAAATAATAGTGACTTTTTTTTACCAATTTATAAAATTTCTTACAAAAACGTACTTCAGGTAATTATTAAAAAGTTGGATAAATTATGAAAGCAATAAAGAACTAGTTATACTGTATGCGGGATGCCAATACAAATGTCTGCCAAACGAAGCCCCAATTTTAGTCGATTTCATTCAAATCAGTACATTAACATCAGGGGCGGATGCAGCCTCAAATGAAAGGGGGGGGGGTCCAAATTTGTCATGATGTCCGTTAAAATGTTATAACTTCTAAGCCGTCGAAAAATAAACATTTATAAAACTGCCAACACAAAAGTAGGGGTCCAAACCCCATGCTTGTCAAAACGAAAGGGGGGGTCCGGACCCCCCTGGACCCCCCTCTGGATTCGCCACTGTTAACATCTATCTCCGCAAGTTTTTTTTGGGGGGGATGTGTTGTAAGATGGTCCCCTTCACAAAATTGGGATTCGCGTCAATTTCTTTCGTAAAAATGCTCAGTTTATGAAATTGTATCATTTGAAAATGTATCAGTATACACATTTTCATTGAAATCGCCGTAGCCATTCCAGCGATATGAGATATGTACTTTTTATATTTTCAACGGGAAGCACCAACAAAAAATTTTAAAAAATGCAGGTCAGCCTCAACATACTCACACAGATTTATGTCAGACAACTAGCGGACAAGATTAAAAGAAAGGAACAGGGAAGAATTAAAGGACGAAAAAAACAATGTCTCAGAAAATTACGACGGACGTTGTATGACTTGAAACGAAAGTAAATTTTGGACATGATTAATTTCAACTGTACATTCAGGGTATGCTATGTGAGTTCATTTTCCTCATACATTTACTAGAATGTTTAGCACATATAAGGCTTCATAAAATTGCATATAACATTTGCTCCGGATTTCGAAAAATAATATTTTATTTTAGTAATTTAATTTTATTTCTAAAAACGCTTAAAAGTATCCAATATTTAAAATAAAACCTATGCCAGGGTAAAGGATTATCTTCGAGTGTGGGTTTGTATATATGTAATATATATTAAAGACTCTCATATGAAAACGAACTCTTCATGTATTGAATTAATTATATTAGATCAAATAAATAGCACAGTAGTTTATTTATAATTATTAAAGCTAATAATACTTAAATAAAGCAAAGAACCAGAGTATCCAATATATAAAATTATCGACTATTTCTTAGGTGTACTCAAGACTACACGGATCCTTGTCAACGATATGTCTTAAGATAGTCTTAGGATACAATTTAGGATGATAAAATAGGGCATGTCTTAATGCGATCAATGAAGCTATCTAATGATTATAATAAGACCATCCTAAAACAATCTGTAGTTAATATTTAAACCGTGTATATGAGAAAAAGGAAGGATCTCGAGCGTATGGAAATACACCAAGATCACACGTCATGCAGCTTCATTGAAAATTTAGTAACGATATTCCAGATCTCCAGGTGAATATCGATTAACTAGGCACCTTAGAGACACTTTTTCAACTTGATCTTCATTTTTTTACATGGAGCTATATGTGTAACTTTCAAACTATTG
Organism: Limnoperna fortunei; assembly: GCA_944474755.1. Taxonomy (NCBI): domain Eukaryota; kingdom Metazoa; phylum Mollusca; class Bivalvia; order Mytilida; family Modiolidae; genus Limnoperna; species Limnoperna fortunei. The sequence continues at coordinate 73,196,840 of OX104119.1, read as the reverse complement.
AAAGAGTACAATCAATTATTGCACTGTAGTGCTATTTAGACATGCAATATCATTAGTAAACATCCCTTTTTGTACATCATTGAATTCTTTACTAATGAAATATTGTAACTTTCGTATTTCAATTCTGACTGACTAACTGAATGAATGAATGAATGAATGAATGAATGAATGCGGATACAATTTTTGTACAAATAATTTAATTTAATTCATACCCTTTAATGAAAAATCAAAACTCAATAGGACATGTAAATGTGAGGACGTGATATATTAAGTACAACGATATGTAACATTCGGGATTTTGATTGTTTGTTTGTTAGTTTGAATGATGTTTAACGCCACTGTCGCAAAATTTTCAGTTTATAGTGAAGGTAATTATTTTATGTGCTTGGTTAACATTGCAAACAACTTACGGGTATTGCGAAAAAGTTTTTGTTTGTGTTTTGAGTTACCGCATTTAATTGGGGTGCTTTACTTCATAAAAAATGATTTAAATTTCCGCATTTAAGTATTAGGGATCATGTCTCATGTAAAGTCTATATTAAAAGTTTAAAGTTTACATCTGTTTAGAATTTGTGCATCACTAATATACAGAAAACTGAATGATTTATAATTTCATTTTTCAAACTATTTTTTGCATAAATATATTGTCAAATATGTTGTTTCTTATAATATTTGGTCGTCGTTGACTCTTAGAATTATCCTTTAAAGCCCATCCTAGAACACCTAACAATTAGGAGACGTCCTAACTTAGGACGCTTTCTTTGCCATGACTTATGATTAGGAATCATCCTAAGACATATCCTTGTCCTACGATAGAAACGTCGACATCCCCTTTGTCCATAACTTATTGACCGAGACCACTCCGAGGTTAATGAATCATGGACCAGGTCCATAAAGTCCTGGTACACGATCGATCGTTTGTTTAATATTATTTTTCAGTAATTTTTCATATATATGATGCGTTCACTTTTTTTTTTTGGGGGGGGGGAGACAGACTACCCCAGGAAAAACATTCGACTTTGAAGAAAAACGTGCAATACTTGTCAATTAAGTTTGCAGTTTCCCTCATTGAGACGCAAACCCGCAACTTCTGAAAGTTACGTGCTCAATAGTTGACGACTAACTATCTTAACCACTCAGCCACCGAAGAACTAGGTACGATCTATCAGTGCCGTATAGACCAACCAAGACAAGACATATTATTATTATTATTAGAACATAAAACTGTCAATAAAACTCAACATTTAAAAAACTTAAAAGTGTGAAACTGCCTCATTGTATAAGTATACGTTTATTTGGCCATGTTGAAGTCTCTGTTTTTTATAATTAGATGCTCAAATTGCTTGTTGACAATCTGAATATTCGAATCTGTCGTCTTCCACTCGCATATTGAACCAGCTTGATTTTTGTGGGTAACTGCGTTTTTGTAGTTTCTGTAGGAATATGAACAGGTTGGGATAGGCTCTGTGTTTTTAAGTGTTTACTTTGTGATGCACACCCTCCATCTGGGTTGTTATGTGCCAATATTAGCAAAGTGATTTAATCGCACAAATTCTAGATGTCCATCCTGTGTTCAGGTACATATTTCTTGAATCTGGTAATTTTGTTTTCATCTGTTTATGGTTATAATTTTGCTTTATTTGATATTATGATGTAAAAACTTATTTCACATTAAATTGACAGTTTTAACTCGGCTTAAAAAATACACAAATTTGTATCCCCCTCTTGTTCTAAGAAACCACAAATGAAATTGGTAAAGCAAACTCTCTACAGATTATGCAAACATCTTGTTGTTGTCCAACAACAATAAAACAACAGAACCGACGTTTCATATACTGTGACAGTCCGAATTATAAATTTCTTGCAACACGAACGACGTCCATCGTGCTTCCATATTGTCATATAAATAAATGCAAGTTAATTTCAAGCAAATTTCTGTTGTGGCCGCGTTTCCTTGGTTTTCTCCTAAAAATGGATGCTACGACATAGCTGAAATTGGTCCAATGGCGTGAAATCACAGTCAAACAAAAGTGCGGTTATGCAACTATGTGATACATACCTTTTATCTATCAATCAATACCCTCATAAATGCTCTGGACGTTCTGCCTTTTTCACGGATATTCCAGCACCACCCCCCCCCCATCCCCCATCCTATTATATGATTCAATTATATGATATGAGACACACTCAGGACATGTTCCTTGATTAAGTGTGTTTTTACAGTGATTTAAAAAAAAATTTCCATCCCTTTATTTATACTATGTATATTGCTTATTTTTATACTGAATGCGGTTATCTAGCTGTAATATCTAAGCGATTCATCGTTAGTTTTAGGACTCCTTGTATACAGACAAAGCTGTAAAACGGAATATTATATAAATACGGAATATAATATATGGTCCAACATATAAAGACGGTATATTATATACGAACGAAGACGGCATATTTTATACGGTCCAACCTGTAAAGACGCGATATTATAAACGGTCGAACCTGCAGGAAATAATATTATACACTGACGAACATGTAAAGACAGGGTATTATATACGGACGAAACTGTATGGACGGGATATTATATACAGACCGACAAGTAAGACGTGATATTATATACGGTCCAACATGTAAATACAGGATATTATACACTGACGAACATGTAAAGACAGAGTATTATATACGGACTAAACTGTATGGACGGGATATTATATACATGTATATACGGACCAACAAGTAAGACGTGATATTATATACGGGAATGCAGGAAAGAGTCTATTTTTTAACATTTATTATTTTTTTCCGTGTAGCATTTACATGTCTGGATCCGTTTTGGGAATCCTTAATTATTAGGGGAGTTTCCCCTTTACGTATCTTCTGCTAAAAAATTGAATCAAACGAGAACTCAATGTTTGGAGTTGACAGGAAACATCTTCTTACATCGAAACTTAAGAGAACGATTCATCATGTGTGTGCAACTGCTATGGAATAAGTATTTGGAATTTAATATTTTTCCGAACAATTGCAGAAGATGGTATTTCGTATAATTGACTCCTCCAAAAAGATAGCATATGTATCGAAGTTGTACACATGCTATTATAAAATAGTTCAAGGATTATTTTCATAATTTTTCAGACTTGGAGCGTATTTATTTATCAGAACATTTGCATATACAATAGTTGCTTATATAGAGGGCATTGTCATGATATCTTGACTGCACAAGGGAGAGTGGTATTGCCTGAAACATTGATAATGCCCGAGCCATTATCAATGTTAAAGGCAATACCACTCTCCCGAGTGCCGTCAAGTATCATGACAATGCCAGCTATATAAGCAACTAGTATATTTATTTTATTGAAGAATTAAAAAAAACTATGTGTTTAAGACTGTATTATGTATGTGTAGCTGCTTGCTGTATATTTGAATGATTGGCCTCATTATATATCATTGTTTGACATTTTTAGGCAATACATAGTTAGTTTTCTAAACTTTATGACATTTTTTCCTTATTTGGGTTGTAGAGGTACATATATTTTTTTATAAATTAAAAAAAAAACAGTTTTATGTTGCTTGTTATTGGAGAGGGCATTACCACGACGTGATAATGCCCTCACGTCAAATTACTGCAAATTAACTAATACCAGCTGACCTTGTTTTATCCAATTAAAACAAACATAATTTTACTGATATTATATACGGTCCAACCTGTAAATACGAAATATTATATACGGTCCAACCAATAAAGAACGGCATATTATATACGAACGAAAATGTAAAGACGGCATATTAAATACGGCCCAACCTGTAAAGACGCGATATTATAAACGGACGAACCTGCAACAACGGATATTATATTCGGAAGAACGTGTAAAGATGGGGTATTATAAACGGTCCAAACTGTTACGCATGGATATTATATATGGACGAAGCTGCAAAAATGGGATATTATACACTGACGAACGTTGTAGAGAAGGGGCATTAAATACGGACGAAACTGTACGGACGGGGTATTATACACCGACTAAACTCCTAAATACGGGATATTATATACGGACCAACAAGAAGGACGTGCTATTTAACACTGTCTAACCTGTAAAGACGGGATATTATTTACGGACCAACAAGTAAGACGTGATATTATATACGGTCCAACATGTAAAGACGGGATATTATATACGGAGGAACCTGTAAATAAGTGATATTATAATACTTCCAACCTGTAAAGACGGGATATTACATATGGACGTTCAACTTAAAGACGGTATATTATAAACGGACGAACCATTACATTAATACGGGGTATTATAATAAAGTCCATCCTGTAAAAACGGGATATTACATATGGACGCACCACTTTAGATGGTACATTATAAGCGGACGAACCTAGTAAAGACGGCATATTATAAACGGGCGAACCTGTAAGGACGGATATAACATATGGACAAAGCTGTAAAACGGAATATTATATACGGTCCATCCTGTAAATAGTAATATTATATACAGTCCAACCAATAAAGACGGTATATTATATACAAAAGAAAATGTAAAGACGGCATATTAAAAACGGACGAACCTGCAAGAACGGATATTATATTCGGAAGAACGTGTAAAGATGTGGTATTATAACGGTCCAAACTGTAAAGCATGGATATTATATAGGGACGAACCACTTAAACGGTATATTATAAGCGGACAACCTGTAAATACGATATGCATCATGCACAGACGAACCTGTAAAGACAGCATATTATATACGGACAATCCTGTAAAAACGGAATATTATATAGTCCAACTATTAAAGACGGTATATTACGGGCAAACGTGTAAGGACGGATATAACATATGGACAAAGCTGTAAAACGGAATATTATATACGGTCCATCCTGTAAATAGTAAAATTATATACGGCCAAACCTATGAAGACGGCATATTATATACGAACGAAAATGTAAAGACGGCATATTAAATACGGTCCAACCTGTAAAGACGCGATATTATAAACGGACGAACCTGCAGGAACGGATATTATATTCGGAAGAACGTGTAAAGATAGCTATTATAAACGGTCTAAACTGTAAAGCCTGGATATTATATAGGGACGAAGCACTTTAGACGGTATATTATAAGCGGACGAACATGTAAAGAATATACGGACGAACCTGTAAATACGATACATTATGCACAGACGAACATGTAAAGACAACATATTATATACGGACAATCCTGTAAAAACGGAATATTATATAGTCCAACTATTAAAGACGGTATATTACGGGCGAACATGTAAGTACGGATATAACATATGGACAAAGCTGTAAAACGGAATATTATATACGGTCCATCCTGTAAATAGTAAAATTATATACGGCCAAACCTATGAAGACGGCATATTATATACGAACGAAAATGTAAAGACGGCATATTAAATACGGTCCAACCTGTAAAGACGCGATATTATAAACGGACGAACCTGCAGGAACGGATATTATATTCGGAAGAACGTGTAAAGATAGCTATTATAAACGGTCTAAACTGTAAAGCCTGGATATTATATAGGGACGAAGCACTTTAGACGGTATATTATAAGCGGACGAACATGTAAAGAATATACGGACGAACCTGTAAATACGATACATTATGAACAGACGAACATGTAAAGACATCATATTATATACGGACAATCCTGTAAAAACAGAATATTATATAGTCCAACTATTAAAGACGGTATATTATATACGGGCGAACATGTAAGTACGGATATAACATATGGACAAAGCTGTAAAACGGAATATTATATACGGTCCATCCTATAAATACGAAATATTATATACGGTCCAACCAATAAAGACGGCATATTATATACGATCCATATCCATATTAAGCCTGGACATTATATACGGACGAAGCTGTAAAAACGGGATATTATACACCGACGAACCTGTAAAGACAGGGTATTATTAATTAACTACTATAATATTCACTTAGATAACAGCAAAACTGCCGATATGATATATTTTGCTGAATCAGTCCGATACGGATTTTACTAGTCCAATATCGGTATTGGCCTGATCGACACGTATTGGCCCGATTCCAACCTGTATTGGTCTAATTGATTTGGACTAGTTAATTAATAAAGATATCATTACGTGATGATTTCTGTATTGGCCTAATAATTGGTTCTTGTCCAGCTGTATTGTCCTTAGGCTTCGCCTCAGGCCAATACAGCAAGCCTTGGACCAATAACTAGGCCAATACAGAAATCATAACGTAATAATATCATATTATATACAGGCGAAACTGTATGGACGGGATATTATGCACCGACTAAACTCTTAAAACGGGATATTATATTTATACAGACCAACCTGTAAAGGCGGGATATTATATACGGTCCAACCTGTAAATACGAAATATTATATACGGTCCAACCAATAAAGAACGGCATATTATATACGAACGAAAATGTAAAGACGGCATATTAAATACGGTCCAACCTGTAAAGACGCGATAGTATAAACGGACGAACCTGCAACAACGGATATTATATTCGGAAGAACGTGTAAAGATGGGGTATTATAAACGGTCCAAACTGTTACGCATGGATATTATATATGGACGAAGCTGCAAAATGGGATATTATACACTGACGAACGTGTAGAGAAGGGGTATTAAATACGGACGAAACTGTATGGACGGGATATTATACACCGACTAAACTCTTAAAACGGGATATCATATATATACGGACCAACCTGTAAGACGGGATATTATTTACGGACCAACAAGTAAGACGTTATATTATATACGGTCCAACATGTAAAGACGGGATATTATATACGGAGGAACCTGTAAATAAGTGATATTATAATACTTCCAACCTGTAAATACGGGATATTATATACGGACCAGCAAGAAGGACGTGATATTTAACACTGTCCAACCTGTAAAGACGGGATATTATTTACGGACCAACAAGTAAGACGTGATATTATATACGGTCCAACATGTAAAGACGGGATATTATATACGGAGGAACCTGTAAATAAGTGATATTATAATACTTCCAACCTGTAAAGACGGGATATTACATATGGACGTTCAACTTGAAGACGGTATATTATAAACGGACGAACCATTACATTAATACGGGGTATTATAATAAAGTCCATCCTGTAAAAACGGGATATTACATATGGACGCACCACTTTAGATGGTACATTATAAGCGGACGAACCTAGTAAAGACGGCATATTATAAACGGGCGAACCTGTAAGGACGGATATAACATATGGACAAAGCTGTAAAACGGAATATTATATACGGTCCATCCTGTAAATAGTAATATTATATGCGGTCCAAGCAATAAAGACGGTATATTATATACGAACGAAAATGTAAAGACGGCATATTAAAAACGGACGAACCTGCAAGAACGGATATTATATTCGGAAGAACGTGTAAAGATGTGGTATTATAACGGTCCAAACTGTAAAGCACGGATATTATATAGGGACGAACCACTTAAACGGTCTATTATAAGCGGACAACCTGTAAATACGATATACATTATGCACAGACGAACCTGTAAAGACAGCAAATTATATACGGACAATCCGGTAAAAACGGAATATTATATAGTCCAACTATTAAAGACGGTATATTACGGGCAAACGTGTAAGGACGGATATAACATATGGACAAAGCTGTAAAACGGAATATTATATACGGTCCATCCTGTAAATAGTAAAATTATATACGGCCAAACCTATAAAAACGGCATATTATATACGAACGAAAATGTAAAGACGGCATATTAAATACGGTCCAACCTGTAAAGACGCGATATTATAAACGGACGAACCTGCAGGAACGGATATTATATTTGGAAGAACGTGTAAAGATAGCTATTATAAACGGTCTAAACTGTAAAGCCTGGATATTATATAGGGACGAAGCACTTTAGACGGTATATTATAAGCGGACGAACATGTAAAGAATATACGGACGAACCTGTAAATACGATACATTATGCACAGACGAACATGTAAAGACAACATATTATATACGGACAATCCGGTAAAAACGGAATATTATATAGTCCAACTATTAAAGACGGTATATTACGGGCAAACGTGTAAAGACGGATATAACATATGGACAAAGCTGTTAAACGGAATATTATATACGGTCCATCCTGTAAATAGTAAAATTATATACGGCCAAACCTATAAAAACGGCATATTATATACGAACGAAAATGTAAAGACGGCATATTAACTACGGTCCAACCTGTAAAGACGCGATATTATAAACGGACGAACCTGCAGGAACGGATATTATATTCGGAAGAACGTGTAAAGATAGCTATTATAAACGGTCTAAACTGTAAAGCCTGGATATTATATAGGGACGAAGCACTTTAGACGGTATATTATAAGCGGACGAACATGTAAAGAATATACGGACGAACCTGTAAATACGATACATTATGCACAGACGAACATGTAAAGACAACATATTATATACGGACAATCCTGTAAAAACGGAATATTATATAGTCCAACTATTAAAGACGGTATATTACGGGCAAACGTGTAAGTACGGATATAACATATGGACAAAGCTGTAAAACGGAATATTATATACGGTCCATCCTGTAAATAGTAAAATTATATACGGCCAAACCTATGAAGACGGCATATTATATACGAACGAAAATGTAAAGACGGCATATTAAATACGGTCCAACCTGTAAAGACGCGATATTATAAACGGACGAACCTGCAGGAACGGATATTATATTCGGAAGAACGTGTAAAGATAGCTATTATAAACGGTCTAAACTGTAAAGCCTGGATATTATATAGGGACGAAGCACTTTAGACGGTAAATTATAAGCGGACGAACATGTAAAGAATATACGGACGAACCTGTAAATACGATACATTATGCACAGACGAACATGTAAAGACATCATATTATATACGGACAATCCTGTAAAAACAGAATATTATATAGTCCAACTATTAAAGACGGTATATTATATACGGGCGAACATGTAAGTACGGATATAACATATAGACAAAGCTGTAAAACGGAATATTATATACGGTCCATCCTATAAATACGAAATATTATATACGGTCCAACCAATAAAGACGGCATATTATATACGATCCATATCCATATTAAGCCTAGACATTATATACGGACGAAGCTGTAAAAACGGGATATTATACACCGACGAACCTGTAAAGACAGGGTATTATTAATTAACTACTATAATATTCACTAAGATAACAGCAAAACTGCCGATATGATATATTTTGCTGAATCAGTCCGATACGGATTTTACTAGTCCAATATCGGTATTGGCCTGATCGACACGTATTGGCCCGATTCCAACCTGTATTGGTCTAATTGATTTGGACTAGTTAATTAATAAAGATATCATTACGTGATGATTTCTGTATTGGCCTAATAATTGGTTCTTGGCCAGCTGTATTGTCCTTAGGCTTCGCCTCAGGCCAATACAGCAAGCCTTGGACCAATAACTAGGCCAATACAGAAATCATAACGTAATAATATCATATTATATACAGGCGAAACTCTATGGACGGGATATTATGCACCGACTAAACTCTTAAAACGGGATATTATATTTATACAGACCAACCTGTAAAGGCGGGATATTATATACGGTCCAACCTGTAAATACGAAATATTATATACGGTCCAACCAATAAAGAACGGCATATTATATACGAACGAAAATGTAAAGACGGCATATTAAATACGGTCCAACCTGTAAAGACGCGATAGTATAAACGGACGAACCTGCAACAACGGATATTATATTCGGAAGAATGTGTAAAGATGGGGTATTATAAACGGTCCAAACTGTTACGCATGGATATTATATATGGACGAAGCTGCAAAAATGGGATATTATACACTGACGAACGTGTAGAGAAGGGGTATTAAATACGGACGAAACTGTATGGACGGGATATTATACACCGACTAAACTCTTAAAACGGGATATCATATATATACGGACCAACCTGTAAGACGGGATATTATTTACGGACCAACAAGTAAGACGTTATATTATATACGGTCCAACATGTAAAGACGGGATATTATATACGGAGGAACCTGTAAATAAGTGATATTATAATACTTCCAACCTGTAAATACGGGATATTATATACGGACCAGCAAGAAGGACGTGATATTTAACACTGTCCAACCTGTAAAGACGGGATATTATTTACGGACCAACAAGTAAGACGTGATATTATATACGGTCCAACATGTAAAGACGGGATATTATATACGGAGGAACCTGTAAATAAGTGATATTATAATACTTCCAACCTGTAAAGACGGGATATTACATATGGACGTTCAACTTGAAGACGGTATATTATAAACGGACGAACCATTACATTAATACGGGGTATTATAATAAAGTCCATCCTGTAAAAACGGGATATTACATATGGACGCACCACTTTAGATGGTACATTATAAGCGGACGAACCTAGTAAAGACGGCATATTATAAACGGGCGAACCTGTAAGGACGGATATAACATATGGACAAAGCTGTAAAACGGAATATTATATACGGTCCATCCTGTAAATAGTAATATTATATGCGGTCCAAGCAATAAAGACGGTATATTATATACGAACGAAAATGTAAAGACGGCATATTAAAAACGGACGAACCTGCAAGAACGGATATTATATTCGGAAGAACGTGTAAAGATGTGGTATTATAACGGTCCAAACTGTAAAGCATGGATATCATATAGGGACGAACCACTTAAACGGTCTATTATAAGCGGACAACCTATAAATACGATATACATTATGCACAGACGAACCTGTAAAGACAGCAAATTATATACGGACAATCCTGTAAAAACGGAATATTATATAGTCCAACTATTAAAGACGGTATATTACGGGCAAACGTGTAAGGACGGATATAACATATGGACAAAGCTGTTAAACGGAATATTATATACGGTCCATCCTGTAAATAGTAAAATTATATACGGCCAAACCTATAAAAACGGCATATTATATACGAACGAAAATGTAAAGACGGCATATTAAATACGGTCCAACCTGTAAAGACGCGATATTATAAACGGACGAACCTGCAGGAACGGATATTATATTCGGAAGAACGTGTAAAGATAGCTATTATAAACGGTCTAAACTGTAAAGCCTGGATATTATATAGGGACGAAGCACTTTAGACGGTATATTATAAGCGGACGAACATGTAAAGAATATACGGACGAACCTGTAAATACGATACATTATGCACAGACGAACATGTAAAGACAACATATTATATACGGACAATCCTGTAAAAACGGAATATTATATAGTCCATGCAACTATTAAAGACGGTATATTACGGGCAAACGTGTAAGGACGGATATAACATATGGACAAAGCTGTTAAACGGAATATTATATACGGTCCATCCTGTAAATAGTAAAATTATATACGGCCAAACCTATAAAAACGGCATATTATATACGAACGAAAATGTAAAGACGGCATATTAAATACGGTCCAACCTGTAAAGACGCGATATTATAAACGGACGAACCTGCAGGAACGGATATTATATTCGGAAGAACGTGTAAAGATAGCTATTATAAACGGTCTAAACTGTAAAGCCTGGATATTATATAGGGACGAAGCACTTTAGACGGTATATTATAAGCGGACGAACATGTAAAGAATATACGGACGAACCTGTAAATACGATACATTATGCACAGACGAACATGTAAAGACAACATATTATATACGGACAATCCTGTAAAAACGGAATATTATATAGTCCAACTATTAAAGACGGTATATTATATACGGGCGAACATGTAAGTACGGATATAACATATGGACAAAGCTGTAAAACGGAATATTATATACGGTCCATCCTATTAATACGAAATATTATATACGGTCCAACCAATAAAGACGGCATATTATATACGATCCATATCCATATTAAGCCTGGACATTATATACGGACGAAGCTGTAAAAACGGGATATTATACACTGACGAACCTTTAAAGACAGGGTATTATTAATTACCTACTATAATATTCACTTAGATAACAGCAAAACTGCCGATATGATAAATTTTGCTGAATCAGTCCAATACGGATTTTACTAGTCCAATATCGGTATTGACCTGATCGACACGTATTGGCCCGATTCCAACCTGTATTGGTCTAATTGATTTGGACTAGTTAATTAATAAAGATATCATTACGTGATGATTTCTGTATTGGCCTAATTATTGGTTCTTGGCCAGCTGTATTGTCCTTAGGCTTCGCCTCAGGCCAATACAGCAAGCCTTGGACCAATAACTAGGCCAATACAGAAATCATTACGTAATAATATCATATTAATTACGTAATAATATCATATTATATACAGGCGAAACTGTATGGACGGGATATTATGCACCGACTAAACTCTTAAAACGGGATATTATATTTATACAGACCAACCTGTAAATACGAAATATTATATACGGTCCAACCAATAAAGAACAGCATATATACGAACGAAAATGTTAAGACGGCATATTAAATACGGTCCAACCTGTAAAGACGCGATATTATAAACGGACGAACCTGCAACGGATATTATATTAGGAAGAACGTGTAAAGATGGGGTATTATAAACGGTCCAAACTGTTACGCATGGATATTATATATGGACGAAGCTGCAAAAATGGGATATTATACACTGACGAACGTGTAAAGACAGGGTATGAAATACGGACGAAACTGTAAGGACGGGATATTATACACCGACTAAACTCTTAAAACGGGATATCATATATATACGGACCAACCTGTAAGACGGGATATTATTTACGGACCAACAAGTAAGACGTGATATTATATACGGTCCAACATGTAAAGACGGGATATTATATACGGACCAACAAATAAGATGTGATACCGTAGTATATACGATACAACCTGTAAGGACGAGATATTATATACGAACTAACCTGTAAATACAGTAGATGTACATTATGCACGGCCGAACCTGTAAAGGCAGCATATTATATACGGTCCAACCTGTAAAAACGGAATCTTATATCCGGTCCAACCTGTTAAGACAGCATACTATATACGGACGAACCTGTAAGGACGGATATTATATACGGACAAAGCTGTTAAAACAGAATATTATTAATGGTCCAAACTGACAAACGGAATATTAAATACGGTAAACCTACTAAGACGTCATTTTATTTACGGACCAACCTTTAAAAATGCGATATTATATACGGAACCTGCAAGAACGGATATTATATTCGGAAGAATGTGTAAAGATGCATGGGTATTATAAACGAACCAAACTGTAAAGCTAGGATATTATATACGGACGAAGCTGCAAAAACGGTATACTAGTATAACACTCAGAGGAAACTGTAAAGACAGGCTATTATATACGGACCAAACTGCATGAACGGGATATTTTACACCGACTTAACTTTAAAACGGGATATTATATACGGACCAACAAGTAGGACGTGATATTTACACGGTCCAATCTGTAAAGACGGGATATTAAACACGGACGGACCTGAAAATATGGGAAATTATAATACGTCCAACCTGTAAAGACGGGATATTATATACGGACGAACCACTTTAAACGGTATATTATACGCGGACGAACCTACAAAGACGAAATATTATATACGGTCCAAGCTGTAAAGACGGCATATTATATACAGACGAAACTGTAAGGACGGATATTATATACGGAGAAAGCTGTTAAAACTAAATATTATCTACGGTCCAACCTGTAAAAACGGAATATTATATACTGTCCAACCTGTAAAGACGGCATATTATATACAGACGAAACTGTAATGACGGATATTATATACGGGGAAAGCTGTTAAAACTGAATAGTATCTACGGTCCAACCTGTAAAAACGGAATATTATATACGGTCCAACCTGTTAAGACGGCATATTATATACAGACGAAACTGTAATGACGGATATTTTATACGGACAAAGCTGTTAAAACTAAATACTAGTATTATCTACGGTCCAACCTGTAAAAACGGAATATTATATACTGTCCAACCTGTAAAGACGGCATATTATATAAAGACGAAACTGTAATGACGGATATTATATACGGAGAAAGCTGTTAAAACTGAATATTATCTACGGTCCAACCTGTAAAAACGGAATATTATATACGGTCCAACCTGTTAAGACGGCATATTATATACAGACGAAAATGTAGGGACGGATATTTTATACGGACAAAGCTGTTAAAACTAAATACTAGTATTATCTACGGTCCAACCTGTAAAACGGAATATTATATACTGCCCAACCTCTAAAGACGGCATAGTATATACGAACGAACCTGCAAAGACGGAATATTATATACGTTCCAACAGTTAAAGATATTATATACGGACGAACCTGCAAGAACGGTTATTACATTCGGAAGAACGTGTAAAGATGGGGTATTATAAACGGTCCAAACTGTAAACACGGGATATTATATACGGACGAACAACTTAAAACGGTATATTATACGCGGAAAAACCTCCAAAGACGCGATATTTATACTAATGAACCACTTAAGACGGTACATTATGCACGGACGAACCTGTAAAGACAGCATATTATTTATACGGACAAACTTGTAAGAAAGGAATATTATATACGGTCCAACCACCTGTAAAGACGGCATATTATATACAGACGAAACTGTAGGGACGGACAAAGCTGTAAAAACTGAATATTATCTAAGGTCCAACTTGTAAATACGGAATATAATATACGGTCAAACCTATAAAGACAGCATAATATATACGAACGAACCTGTAAAGGCGGCACATTATATACAGTCCAACCTGTAAAGACCCGATATCATATACGGACGAACCTGCAAGAACGGATATTAAATTCGGAAGAACGTGTAAAGATAGGGTATTATAAACGGTAATTGGTTTGCATCTGTTTGAATCCAACACAAAACTTGTTTTTTCCGACAACTGTAAAAAGCGATATTTTTACCAAATTTCAATCAAACTTTCTTCGATAATGTAGAAAACGTTACTTTAACGTCCGTCATTGCGCTGACAATGTACCTAAAAATCCACCATTTCAAACTAAAACCGGGGATTAATTCGTTATACACGTTCATATCCGTAGATATGGAGATTTTAATACCTTCAGCACCCCTGTACACCCTTCGGCTTCGCCTCAGGGCGTACTTGGGGCACTTCAGGTGTTAAAATCTCCATATCTACGGATATGAACGTATATCTTATATTATATACGGAGCAACCTGTAAAGACCGGGATATTATATACGGATGAACATGTAAAGACGGAATATTACATACGGACCAAACTGTAAAGGCGTGGTATTATATACGGACGATCTGTTAAGACGTGATATTACATGCGGACCAACATGTAATGAACGGATATTATATACGACCAACCTTAATTACGTATATATACGGACGAACCTATAAAGACGGAATATTATATACGTTAAACATAGTATATACGGACGCACTTGTAAAGATGGCACGGTATATACGGGCGAACCTGTAAAAACGGAATATTATATAGGGTCCAACATGCAAAGACGGGATATTAGATACGAACGAACCTGTAAAGACGGATATTACATTCGGATGAACCTGTAAAGACGTGGTATCCTAAGCGGCCCAACCTGTAAAGACTGGATATTATATACGGACGAACCTGTAAAGACGGAATATTATATACGGACGAACTTGTAAAGACATGATATTATATACGGACCAAATTGGACAGACGGGATCGTCTTTACAGGTTCGTCAGTGTATAACCTGTCCGAGAAACTTCAAAACATAAACGTATCATAGTGATATCGAGACTTCAGAATAGAGATGTGATAAAGGTGGCATGCGATAAAGGATGCGTATTTAGTACTAAATATATGATAATTATATCAGTAAGTATATGCACTTCCTTAAAACTTAGATTTACTGCATTTTGTACACCAGTGTGTACCGCCTACAATTAGTACAACGAAAATGCTCCACAATACATCGAAGTTTTCACTTACTTTGTTTTCTAAAATAATACAGATTATTACAAATGCGGGCTTCGCTGACCAGCTGTGGTAAATAAGCATCTTTACGATGTGGCAAGTAGTCAATACAAAAATTTGGATATTAATAACCGAAACGAACCGTTTAATTTAGGATATATTTTTATTATATATATTCATATGTTGTCTTATTAAACACAATTGAAAAGAAATCCACCTATTGATCTTGACATGTGTTTTGGTATAAATTGTCTTTAAATTTCAAAGGATATAGATCAGATTAAAAAATATGCTCGCTTTTCCATATATGACCTTAATCGTATAGACATGGGGGCGCATTAACTTACACCACAGTTGATCTTAATCCTAAAGACATTTACATGGGGGAGCATGAACTTGGACCATATTTAACTTTATTCTAATAGCCATTTACTATGGAGAGCATGAACTTTGACCAAATCGGACTTGAATCTAATAGACATTTAAATTGGGCGAGCATGAACTTAGACCAAAGTTAACTTTAATATAATAGACATTTACATTGGGCAAGCATGAATTTAGACCATATTTAACTTTAATCGTATAGACTTTTGCATATCAAGCATTAACTTAAACCATATTTAACTTTAATCGTATAGACATTTACATGGGGGAGCATGAACTTAGACCACATTTAACTTTAATCTAATATACATTTACCTTGGGCGAGCATGAACTTAGACCATATTTGACTCTAATCATATAGACATTTACGTAGGGGAGCATGAACTTAGACCATATTCGACTCTAATCTTATAGATATTAACGTCTGGAGCATGAACTTAGACCCATAATTGACTTCAATCTTATAGACATTTGCATGGGGGAGCATGAACTTAGACCATATTTAAGTTAATCTTATAGACATTTACATTGGGCGAGGATGAACTTAGACCATATTTAACTTTAATCTAATAGACATTTACATCGGGCGAGCATGAACTTAGACCATATTTAGGTCAATCGTATAGACATTTACATTATAGGCGAGCATGAACTAGACCTTATTTAACTTTAATCTAATAGACATTTAAATTGGGCAAGCGTGAACTTAGACCATATTTAACTTTAATATACATGTAATAAAAATTTACATTGGACGAGCATGAACTTTGACCATATTGGACTTGAATCTGATAGACATTTACATTGGGCAAGCATGAACTTAGACCATATTTAACTTTAATCTAATAGACATTTAAATTGGGCGAGCATGAACTTAGACCATATTTATCTTTAATCTAATACACATTTAAATTGGGCGAGCATGAACTTAGACCATATTTAACTTTAATCTAATAGATTACATGGGGGAGAATGAACTTACACCATTTTTGACTTTGACCTAATATAGATTTACATGAGGGGGCATGAAATTAGACCATATTTAACTTTAATGTATAGAGATTTAGGCAGGGAGCTTGAAATTAAACCATCATTTGACTCTAATCTTATATTGACATGTATATTGGGTAGCATGAACGTAGACTTAAATATATTTATCTATTCTATTTGACATTTACATTGGGGAGCCATACTCTAATATACAAGCTCATGAGAGCATGAACTTAGACCACGTTTTAACTTAATTAAATAGACATTTACATGGCGGGGAATGAACTTGATTTTAATCCAACATAATTTAGATGGGGGTCAGTTTAGACAAAATATGAATTAAATGCAATAGACATTTGAACGGGCAGTATGCACTAGACCACATGTGTCTTTATTTCCAAACAGAGTTTAGTCCATAGGATGAAGGCAGAGATACTAGGACAAACATTAAGTTCTTTCTTAATCTAAGCTTTAAATGGTATTTAATTTTTTTATATACATGTAGCTTGTGTGAAGATTTTAATCATAATTAACTAGCATTATCATTTTGGTTTAACACAAACTACTATTTTACTTTTTATGTGTAATGCCAACCGATGTTTTGTGTATACTAGTATGTAACCAATTAAATCTTCGAGTAATTATTCATAATTTTGAAACTGACATCCAATCGAGATTGATACAATGGTTTATTTTAAGAATATTAGTTTTCTTAGAGGTTATGTGGCCATCTAGGATTATAGGCTAGATCTGGAAGAAGAATATGCAACTCAGGACCACAGTCAGTTTATTTCAGTTAAGTTTGATTTAAATTATTGGTTTCAAGTTATATTCTGGACAAAAAATATAAAATAAGGGAGACAACTCAACCATTAATGAAGCTATCATTCTGGTTCTTACGCTGCAGTCCTACTTGTCATGATTTATTCAACCTCCAATTCTGAACAGTTTTGGAGATGCTCTTGACAAAACTATAATGAATGGAAGAATAAAAAGACAGACAGACAAAACTAAATGCTCTCCTCTCCAGGGAACATGCATGTATTACAGTAATAACATCAACTGAGTTACCCGGTACATGTACATTTTTACATATACAACAATATACAACAATTACCTGTTTGTGTAGCTTAATAATCAACAGCAGTGTATTGTCTAGAATGTTGGACAACTGATTGCAAGATCTAGCATATAAGTAAAAGTATTTGCATAGTCAATGCAGATTTATTTCCTCTGAACTTGATGATGTAAGTTTGCATAACAATGAACTAAAAACTGTGCAGGAAACTATTAATTAACAATCTGACACAATTCTCAATCCAGTGAATGTGCAATTCCATGATTCATTCACACCATTATCTTTTAACCCTGTAACACAAAAGAAAAAGTTTCAGCAACATATGTTTTTAAAATTAAACTATACTAGAAGCTTATGTGCTCCTGTACTGCAAACATGGTTGACAGACTGCAATAAAACAAGTATTTTTAGTGCTGGCAATCTTTGCAAACTGATCTGCAAGAAATCCCAAATTTACCTAAAAAATACTGGTAATAAATGTTCTTCAATTGGCCCTGCACTCCAGAATTTGTAAATTCTTAAAAAAGCTTTGTCTAAAGTCTAATAGGTATAAACTGAAGAATGTAAGTAACGACCCTACAATGTACAATGTACAATTTTATTATATTGTGCAAAGTCACAATGTACTGTTAATGGTTATGACTTTCCCCAATTGACTGATACCTTTTTAGAAATGACGAAAATATTTTGAACCTAATTCGCCACTTCAAATTTTGAAATTTCAATCAAATCAGTAAATGAAATATCTTACCCAAGGTCATCCTCACAAGTCAGTGTTTCTGTGTCCACGAAACGATGACAAACTTAGGTAGGGAAATCCCGGGCTAGAAGTTACTATTTTGATTGGCTACATTATACCTGCATGTAGCCAATCAAAAGCTCGCTTTCCTTCACGACTTGGTTACGGGATATCCTGATGTCGATTGTATATAAACCAACCAGATGTTTTGCATAGACCATGTGAAAATAAGTGTATTTTGTACAGTAGTGTTAATAATGTGTTATAACTGTGTTATTATAAGTTGCACTACGTTTTCTTCCCACTCAAGAATGAGTAAGAATGACTACTGCCAAACACTTGCTTATTTGAAGCTATTTCATTGGTTGATATTTTGTACATTTGATGTCATATGAAAATCTTCTAGCCTGGGAATTTCCTAGCTAAGTTTGTCAGGGTTTCAAGGACACAGAAACCCTGACTTGTGAGAATGTCCAAAGGTACAAGTTTATGACCCAAGGCAATAATAGTAATCAGTAATTGACCGTATGTTATTTGATAATAAATCACTTAATTACTGTGTACACACCCTGTTAAAAGCAACCAATGCAAGCATAGCCAGTTGGATGGCAACTCTAGTGATCTTACTGTGGACCCACATAGCCTTGTTCATCTTTTAAATAGAAGTTGTTGAAGTCACCCAGTCATTTTGAAAAAGTCTTATGTCTGCTTTTAATTTTATTGCCATTCTCGTCCGAAATAGTTGTATTTTTGTCATAGTCTTATCGTGCCATTTGTTAATGCTGATTCCCACATGATCTTACTTAGTACATAAAGCGTAGGTTAAAAAAACAGCCGAAACTGGTTCATAGCAAAGAGAATACAGACAGTTTTCGGAGGGCATATGAACTAGGTGCCAGAGATTGCAAAATACACTGCTGCAGAATTTAAATGACTATAGCAAAAATTAAAACATAAGCAAAAATGTATATTTTGGAAATAACTTTTAAAGTTTTAAATTTAAATCTGTTTAAATATGTATGTTCTATGGCAATATTACAAGTACATTGAATACATAATATAGGGTATAAAATTGTGCTTGATAATATTAAATATTTATTGATGTTTATTGTATTCATTAATTAATGATCTTGCATACCTTTATACATATAAATAAATATACACACGCAGGGATATACACTAACTTTTTATCATGGTTGCCACATGGTCTCCTAACTTATTTTTTTTTAAAATAATTTATGACTTTTTAAATTTAAATAAAGCCACCTAGTGTCCACTTCCAGTACTAAAAACTTTGGCTGTAAGTTTGTCCTGTTGAAAAAACTTTTTGAAATGGAGTAAACAAATTGCTCTTGATAAATGTTCAAGCTTCAAGTGAATGACAAGTGTCAATATTTGAGTGAGGATGTTGTTAAAACCCCTTGCTGTGTAAACATGATAGTTAATTAATTAACCTATGATTATTTCACTATTTACCTGATGCTAATCAAAGGTAGAGCTCCAGCTGTTTTGTGGCTTGATTGAACAAGCTTACCAGTGACATCTGTGTTCTAATATTCAAACTCACCTGTTGCCTATGGCTATAGTAACATCCTGCCATGAGGTTAATTCGATGTAAATTGGCAGAAAACAATGCAAAAGAATACAAAATCTTTATTTCATTTTAGTCTTGCAGTGATGACAGCCAGTTCTTTTAAAACTGAAGTAAAATGGGAGATAAATCATGTAAAACTGGAAATCGGTCCGTAGAAATACCCAAGAATACCTCATAAAAGTAAAAAATACCAAATTTTTTTTATAAACTTTCAGGCTATAAAATTAGCTTAAAAAGGTGCAATATGTATTTATTTACTGGAGTCAGTATGAAGTGTTTTGTGATTGAATTGGCATGAGCTGCATAATCCTTTGATGATGATATTAACCTGGTCAAGCGCATTTGGGAGTGTGGCTGTTGTTTCAGCATAGATTTATTTTAATTTACACTAAATTATTATTGTTCTATTGCAAAAAATAATACATGTTATTATGACGATAAATTGCTTAGGTTTTTTTTTTAAATCAACACAAATGATCAAATATTCGGCAAAAATTTAATAAAAAATTTAAAAAAGGTGAAGTTTATAAATACGCTGGCAATTAAACACAAATCCATTTAAACAATTCATTCTCGTTCTTTATAGAGTATTTAACACCTTTTTTTTTCAACCTGACATTGGGGGTCTTCCAAAGACTTAAGACTGTTTATAAACATCAAAGAAAGTTTGACATTTAATTTATTTTTATTTATCATATAAAATTAAAGCATCTACCTGTAAATAAACAAATGACTTTTTTCCTATCAGTAAAGTCCTAGTCCCATAATACAAAGAATGCTATCAATAATACACACTACAGTAAATTAGCAAAAATAGTAATTATTTACAAGCATTAGTCAATACGTTACGCAATTTGTTAACAGCAAATATTATTAACACTGGGAATATAATTAGGTGAAAATAACTAAGTCTTTACGGCTGATTAATCACACTATTGGTGTCGCACTGAAAGCGGCATACAACCTCATTTATCGGAAAAAAAAGCATACTGAAGAAAAAAAAAATAAAGAGTATACATTTATAAAATAAATATATATGTTTGAAAAGCAATGAAGTACTAAAATGATTTCGGTGCGTCTACATGTCTAAACTTTCGAGTTTTTCTATATTAAAATAATATAGTTGCTCATAAAAAATATTTCTCATCTTGCAATATGTATTTTTTACACAAAAACATTGTGCTAATGTCCATTTTGTAGTTTTATGAGGTATTCTTGGGTATTCTTAGGTATTTCAATGGACCCATGAAAATAGGTCAATACACTCCCATAAATCAAAACCATTCAATAAAATGATAAGATAGAACTAGAGGTTACAAAAAGACATAATCGTGAAACAAATAATATCATTTAGTTAACATAAAATGCACTATTGAAAGTATTAAAAGAATTAAATTTACTTTTTTGAAAGTTACTGCCTAAGTACTAACTTGTACTATTATGTTTAAATCTTTGCAATACTCATTTCAACACTAGCAGTCTTCACGCTAAACTTTTTTGGTCACACGCCAACTGGGCCTGTACCTACAGAATTTTACAGGCCCACAAGAAAATTAACAAGCCGAAATATTTCATGTAAATTTTTAGTGTCAATACTAAGAAATATTCAATAAAGTTGCAGTAAAAATCAATTAAATAATTTTATTCTCTTGAAAATGACATTAGTATTGTCTCTCAGGGAATAGAAAAAGGTGAACTTGCTTTTATCACTAAGTGTTGGTATGTGCAATTTCATTTTTATATGGGTTTATCTTAAGCAGTTTAACTTATAGCGAACCACATGAAACCTTTCCTGAGTATAAGCTGGTGTTGATCAGGGTATTTGGAAGATGAACTGTCCCATTGTTTGAATACAATACCTATTGTTATCTCAGCAGTTTATTCAGTGGGTACTAGTACTTTAAATCTGACAAGGAGAAGTCAATCATTGATTGATTAATTTTCATATGGAAAAAACTAAACTCCATATGAAAATAAATATGCCTAAACTTAATTGTATTATTACTAATGGTGACCAAATAATTATTGTAACAATTTGATGTCAATGAATTCTGAAGAAAACCATTTATTTGAACAGTATATGCAGTATAAGCTGGTATTCATACAAAAAATTTGTCACTTTACCTGTAGAAACTCAAAAAGATGATATCTATCTGCAATTTGATGAATTTGTAGAATTTATAAGCATTAAAAACCCAAGTTCCTTACATTTTTTTTTATGAAAGTGGTGTTATAAAGACTACTGGGAATAGGGATTATGGCAGTTCAGTCAAAGGTTCTAGAGCATTTGAATGACAAAGATATGCTTCAAATGCTAATTATACAGTTAATCTGTTACATTCAAGATTTGGTGTAGACTATTTTAATGTTATTGATGGTCCATCTAATATAGTTTGGAGCTTTTAAGTATTTTTTTGCTGAGGCTATTGATATCATCAATGATAGACTAGCACATGGACAGCAACCTCTGTTTGTATCTGGTGACACAATTATTATGGATAACTGTGCCTTCCATCACTCACATATAATAAACACTAACTTAACTTATTTGCAGACCAGCAGAATTTACCCTGATATATCAACCCCCATACCACCCACAACTTAATACATGTGAATACTGCTTTCATATAATGAAACAGATATTGAGATCAAACAGCGATTTCAAATTTGATTACACAAGAACTGCAATTTGTGATGCTGTGTTAGATGGAATAACTCATGAAAAATCAGAGAACATTTTTAAACACTGGATATATTCATTAAAATTATCTCCCTTGTTGAATGTCAATTTTCAGTTATTGTTACTAATTTTTCAATAAAGAATTTAATGTCTGAAAAAAAGAATAAAAAATGTTATTGTCATTTTCAGATTTTTTCACAAATCTACGGGGGCAGTTCCTCACATAATGACATAAAATTAATTACATCAACAAGCCCATGATTTACCCAAATATAAACATGGTCATTATTAAGTACATGTACTAGTTGGTCAAACCAAAATGTTAAATACAAATTTTAATAACAAAATTGGTTTAGATAAAAAATAGAAATAGAATTAAATTGGAATTGGACAACAAACATTTTTTTGGACATTAAAACATGTTGCTAGTATATGAAAACACAGCAAAATAGATTGCAAAATTTTGAAAAAGTTCAGCAATAGACATTTTTGTCCTAAATGATATAAATGATAAATATGGCATATAATATAGTTCAGCATTGCACAACAATTCCCCCCTACAATCAGTGAAGTTTCATGTATTTTCACCATTGGGGAGTTTACTTTTTGGCATAGGAAAATTAATCAATGAGTGATTGACTTTTCCTTGTCAGATTTAAAGTACCCACTGAATCAACTGCAGAGAGAAGAATAGGTATCACTGTATGGAAAGTGTCACGGTAACGGTTGTTTGGTATTATTTCCGGTTTTGGTGGATGTGAAGACAACACAACATGTAGGTCACTTTAAATGCTATTTTCTTAAAAACTTGCAACTTTGATGAATGTCAGTTAGCAAGGTTTTATTAAGGACATAATTTGTGTCAGATACAGAGCTATTTCCAACATAGCATACCAACAGGCTTTTCAAAAATGACAAAAACAATGCAACTTGTTTACATCGTTCCGCATAACTTTTCGACTTCAACGTCAATTTTTCACAATAATATCGACATGATTTCATTTCCATATATTGCCCTTTTTTTATTATATTCATTGGCATCATAAATTAACACTTACCTTGCATATATCTTAATATTATTGGCCAATGGGCCGTTTTAAGCCCACCGGGGTCTGTAACAAGTGTACGTGTTTGGTTTTGTTCAAAATTATTTGGTTACCAAACACGTACACTTGATACAGACCCCGGTGGGCTTAAAACGGCCCATTGGCCAATAATATTAAGATATATGCAAGGTAAGTGTTAATTTATGATGCCAATGAATATAATAAAAAAAGGGCAATATATGGAAATGAAATCATGTCGATATTATTGTGAAAAATTGACGTTGAAGTCGAAAAGTTATGCGGAACGATGTAAACAAGTTGCATTGTTTTGTCATTTTTGAAAAGCCTGTTGGTATGCTATGTTGGAAATAGCTCTGTATCTGACACAAATTATGTCCTTAATAAAACCTTGCTAACTGACATTCATCAAGGTTGCAAGTTTTTAAGAAAATAGCATTTAAAGTGACCTACATGTTGTGTTGTCTTCACATCCACCAAAACCGGAAATAATACCAAACAACCGTTACCGTGACACTTTCCATACAGTGGGTATTGTATTCAAACAATGGGACAGTTCATCTTCCAAAAGTTTAAGTACCCTGACCAACACCAGCTTATACTCAGGAAAGGTTTCATGTGGTCTGCTATAAATTATTGACGATAAGTACCACTCAATGACCGGAACACACAGTTTATTCAACTTCTTTTATCCAACATTACCATAAATATTCAACATAACAATGATAAAGAATTAACTGCTGCATGACTTTTAATAAAATAATTGTTTCTTTGTTATTAGTACATATTGAGTAATATAAAGTAGAACTAGTAGTAGAAAATGATACATAGTCAAACAAATAATATTATGAATTTATTGTAAAATGCACTACTTAAAATATTTATACAGATCAAAATTAAAGTTTTTGATAGTTATTGAGAAAATATTTACTGTTTTAATCTTTACAACACTCATTTCAATACCAGCAACATCGTTATTTGCAATCTGCGACCCTACATGTTCATATCCTGCATTCAGCTCAGGAAATTTCCATATTTTACATTTGCTTTGACCTGATATCTGCTCTTATTTTCCCGCAGCCCTTTATGTTAATGGTACAAGTTATACGGGAACCAGCTTTCCTAAGACTGGTTACAAAAATTATTAAACTTACGGGAACAGTTTCATTTTACCTATTTATGTTCTTTTTGCAAGAAATTATGATATGGCAAGTTAAAATAAATAAATTATACGCATCTCTGGCGGTTTTCTATTATCAAAATGAATTAACAGCTTATTTCTTGGCACAAGCCAGATGGGCATCCATAGTTCAGAGTTTTAGAGGCCCAAACATAATTTTACACACCACGGGCATCAGACTACCGGTTTAATTCGAAGACTGTTAAAGCCGCATCGTATTTGCAATCTCTGGCCAGGAGGTCATATCTGCTACAGAAATTTTTTGTATATTTTTTGCTTTGAACCTGTTTCCGGTATTATTTGAAAACCCTTTATGTACAAAGTAAAAGTAAGATGGGACCAGCTAACAAAGTGTTGCGCGTAAACAGGATTAACATTAACATAATGCAGAAAGAAAAATATTCAAGACTTCTTACCAATATGGTAATAAAATTGAACGAAGCATTCAGAATGACAGGGCAAAATTTGTGAAAACAGTATATCAACCAAATCATCACATGTCGCCACCTGGAGGATCGAAAAGCAAACTTTACTCACCCATGCAATTATTTAGTCGGCTTGGGGGACTGTTAGTGTAAATCTCTGCACATGTTAGATCCTAAAAATCGTACGAGGCAAAAGTGGCTAATGCAGGCCTAGGGTTTTAGCTAGGATTTTTTAACCATTATACTAAATGCCAAAATTTGTTTGGTAGCATTTTTCCATTTTTCTATGTTTTACCTTTTTATTACGAAAATTCAGTAAAAAAAATGTAGATATGATAACCTGTCCATGTTTTATAATACATTTATGCCTCTGTTATTAAGTTGTTAAAAATCGTCCTTGACTTTTGCTACAGGAATTTTACATATTAAGTCAGCCATTTTTGTTTCTAAAGGGACCTTACGATTTTTACAAATGTTCGTCTGCTTTCGTGACGTTCAATGGTATTCCGACAAACTGCGAGACTTTTCCCGCCTTAACTGCAGAGGACATCACAGGACACCCGAAGGAATTCGAGAAGACAACAATCCATTGTTCCTAAAGTACACTTCCGTTCTAATTAAGGTCAAATTTTAGTATGGAAAATCGCCCCATTTAAAATTTATATACTGCCATATTTCAAAATGCTGAATATCACGAGGAAATAATTATTGATTTCAAAGATTCCCTTCCTGATCTACAAAAGAGGCATAAGCTGAACCATGCGCGGTAAGCAGTTTTCATTTGTAGCGCAAAAAACACTCTACACCCTACGTCAACACTTACTATAGTCACTTTTGTGTGCGTTTATTTTTAAGATCTAATATGTGTATATACATGTATGTATCTCCATTTTATTATTTTTCCAATGACAAAATCATGGCACAAAAGGGTTAATTTTTGTATGAATGAACATAGTATGATTTGGACATACATGTAGTACAAACGGACTAGATACCAAACCTTTCCAAGAGAACAGGGATCACCACAGCTCAAAATCCAAGGGTGGTGCAAGTCGGACAATGATCCATTTCCTTACTTTTATTTTACCTTAATTTTAAAGTGACATTTATTTATTCATAATAGAGCTATCAGTCTTTGTTTTTGTTTTCCCACTTTTGTTTTTGCTACCAGACAATATACGTGTATTTTTGTATTTAAAAGCTTCATTGTTTTAGGATTAAAATCAAACTGCAGTATATGGAGCTCAAAATTCAAGGGTGGAGGAAACAAATTCAAGAGTGGAGGAGCAACACCCTTGAATAGCCTGTAGTGAAAACTGGAGTAACACTTACAGCAGGAATACAAGTCAGATCGGCACTTGGTCAAAACGGCACCTGGTTAAATCGGCACTTAGTTATAGTAAAGTCAATTCGGCACTCAGTATGGTTAATTCGGCACCTGATATAGTCAATTCGGCACCTATGTTTTTTTTCTGAATTTATTATAATATGTTCCGTTAAAAACAAAAACGATTGAAAGATAACAATGTTTATTTTATTTCATTAAAAATCTAGCACATATAAACACAACCAGCACTATAAAAACAAAGAACAGTTCATAATGATAAAGTAATATATTAAATGATTTAAAAATCATTTCAATTCATCATACTAAAGATACAGTAATGTCAGCATTATGATCGTTACTGTGCAGGTGGTCCGTAAACCGATGCGCATTTCCTTAGTAAATGGCTGGCATTGATGGTGTTGATGGGCTGCGCAGGGGCGTAGCTAGACTAGTTACAATGTGGATTCACAAAGAACTAGTGGGGTCCGGGTATGCTCCCCGGAATATTTTTGAAAACAATGGTGCAATTTGGAGAATTCTAAAGTGGTTTATTTAGAACTGAAATGGACAGTTTATTGATTACAGGGATAGATTGCAATTTTGTTATTAAAATAATGTGGATTCAGCCGCGTACTCGCGTATAGGCAGCTACGCCCCTGCTGCGGACTTTTAATCTTAATTTAAAAATCATTTGGTTAACAATCAGGAAACACTTTCAGAGTTAGTATTAAAACAACAACAAACCATATAATTATACAAACAAAAAATTAATTTGTTACTTTTTCAAAGGAATTTAAATCTCTAATCATCGATGTTATTATAACAGTAATATATACTATTATCAAACTTAATTACAGTTGTACATTTCAAAGAATCCCCCAATCAACATAGACATGATAGATAATTAGTAATTATTTTATTTTAAATTATAATTTTCAACATGTCATGTATTAAAATTTATTAAAATTTGCCTTTTAAACACTTTCATTGTAATAAGTATAAATCATTTATCAGGTGCCGAAATTCAATGCCGATTTGACTATACATAGGTGCCGAATTAACTACTTTCTGGTGCCGATTTGACTTTTTTTTTAGGTGCCGATCTGACTTAGTGCCGATTTGACTTGCACCCTTACAGCAGTCCCTTATTTGCTTCATCCTTTATGGCATTAATGCAGAACAATAATCTGTAGTATAATTTTTTTGGGTTGTTTGTATTATGCAAAAGCTGTTTTGTAGGAAGTTATGTATTCTTTCTACTTTTAACACATTACCAGTGAGTTTTTTTTTAGTCCTACTGAAGGTAAACATTGGACGTACACATACCCTCATCTCCCCCCCCCCCCCCCACCCCCCAAACTACACACAAACACACGAGAATGATCAAATATTGAAAGGTATTAAAAGATATTAAAAGGTCACACCTATGTACATATTAACAATCTAAAATATTAAAATTTACTACAAAAGTCGTCTAAAACAAGCTATAGAGCCTTATTATATATTTGAAAGTGGGTCACCGCTTCGATATATAGGTTTTTGAATGACACCTTACTCCCACTAAAACACTATGTCGTCATTAATAATGTAAATAAATACTCACCGTTTTTAAAATGTAGACAATTATTTCCTATTAATATTGCAATATTTCTCATTTTAACCACGGATGGACATGTATAAATGCATCGTTGACAAGACAGATCAAACCCATTCCAAAGACAATATTGTGCACGCCATTTTCCTATATGTTCACCGGAAGTACACCAAACTAAAATTTTGATGTCGGAACGTAGTACGAAATGTAAAGTCGAAAACATATATCTGTTGGGATTTCTAAATTTTAGAAAAACAACGCATTTTTGGGGGAAATAAAAATGCAGGGAATGAAAAAGATTAGTAAAATGCACATTTTAGAAAGATATAGCTCGATTTTTCGTTAAATTTGACATTTAAAAGTGAAGGACACCTTACGCCCAATTCTATACTACTTCAAATATTTTAGATATACGAAATTATGACTTGCAAAATTTCAAATTGTCATAACTTTTTAAATATATAACATTTTACAGATTTAAAATATGCTACAGATTCGTTTAATCATACTCTTTCATCGCGTATCTTCAATTTCTTCCAAAATCGTCGCATTAATTTTATATTCCTAATCAAAGTTAAGGTGCACCATCGAAAATGACACCTTACTACAAATGACACCTTACTCCCATCTATAACTGTCTGAGGTACACCTTACTACCAATCCAGAAGTATATATATATATATATATATATATATATATATATATATATATATATATATATATATATATATATATATATATATATATATATATATATATATATATATATATATATATATATATTGCCTAAAAATAGGAAATTATTAAAAATTAGGAATTGAATCCAAATAGCACATTTTTGGTTTCGTTCAAAATTACACAAATATTTTAAAGCATATTATATTTGTATGAATAATTGGTTAAAGTATGTTAGTACTTAACGGTTTTAATGAAATATTTCATTCTTATACACAAAAATGATTAGGATAGACAATATTAATTATTTAGTAACATGTAAGTCCCCTTTAGTCTTGAAATAAATTAAAATTGAATAAACACAAATAAAATATTATGATATCTTTTAGGATCCTGTATTGTCTATATCTCCAGAGCAAGAGAGATACAATAAAAATTATGTCGGTTAACCTCATTTTAGCTTACAATATCCGTATGTGTCAGAATGTAGTGATGTCTGCTGGTCATAATCGTTTGTTTGGGTTGTTTAAATCTAAATAATGTTATGTTTGTGTACAAGTTTGTTATAATTCATTGCACATCTGGGACACAAAGTGTTGTTGTAGCTTATTTGTAAAGACCATCAAATCAAAGTTTAAAATCCTATTACAATAGCTATCATTTTCGGTGCATTTTTGATACAGTGCATTCTATAATAAAGTAAATATAATTATTTGTTGGTTGTGAATTCGGGGACAAATAAATCAAACGATTGAAAACAACTGAAACATCAAAACGATGATCACGTCATTTCACAGGAGACCATTTTTCCGCTCCTAGTGCTATCTTCTTTTGTAATTTTGGAGATGACAGATAATATTTATTGAATTTTTGTTGAAGTACAGTAGACTATTATTTTAAGTATATTAAAAATTTAAGTTATCGGACGAAACCAAAAGCGAAATGCACGGAATGAACGTACGTCAACCAAAGACATTACAATACCGAAATATTGAGGGACGCAAACAATAACAACTAGAGTAAAAAAAACCTGTGAGCAATGCTCACCATTGATACCCCCGCTCACAATTTCTTTGAAAATTCAGGTGTTCTTAATTACTTGAAACTTTATCTAGTTAGACATGAAGGCGGAGTTGCAGATAAAACATGTAACCCTCCCCATCCCCCAAAGAAGGGCATCCCCTATGTCAATGACAAAGTCCATGTTTTTCTATTGGAAACCTCCAATAATATTCTGATCAAAATGTTTAATATCCGGTGCACAATGGCAATTTGTTACCAAGATTCTGTGTAAGTTTCAACAAATTCCATTCTGTGGTTGTAGGAGGAGTTGCAAATAAAAGGTGGGTATCCCCTTATGTCCATGACAAAGTCCATGTTTTTCTATGGGAAACCCCAAATATCATTCCGATCAAAATGTTAAATAACTCCTGCACAATGTCACTATGTGACTTGGATTCTATGTAAGTTTCATCAAATTCTATTCAGTTTTGTAGGAGGAGTTGCACATAAGAGATGGGTATCCCCTTATGTCAATGACAGTCCACGTTTTTCTATGGGAAACCCCAAATACCATTCCTATCAAAATGATAAATATCTCCTGCACAATGGCCCTATGTGTCAAGGATTCTGTATAAGTTTCAACAAATTCCATTCAGTGGTGTAGGAGGAAAAATAGCAAAGAAAACCGACCGAACAACAAGAGCAAAAAGTCAAGGGACAGTTACAAATCCGGATATAGACAAAACGCAACCAAAAAACGGAAAGAGAGTAACCCGAACCCAATAAAAACCATGGGTGCACTCAGGTGCTCCGGACGAGTAAGCAGTGCCTGCCTCCAATTAGACACCGGTCGAGTTACTCATTGTCATGTCTAGGGAAAAGTCAAATCCAGAAAACATGTCAGATCGTATTTGAGACACTGATTTCCCGTAACGATCAATTAAGTCATGGTGACGACCATAAAACTTCTGGAGAGATAACATCAACCTAGGTGCAAAAAACCCTTGTTTGAGTAGTTTAGCAGTCAACAGCAGGGATCGGTCTAGAAAATCGGAATACCGATCGCAGGATCTAGAATAACGTATAAGTTGTGAAATGTACACACCATACACTTGAGCTGCTGGAATGTTGCTGTCGATGAACGGGAAGTTGACAATTGGAAAGTTGAAGTCTTGTGAGGAGTTGCACATAAGAGATGAGTACCCCATTAGGTCAATGACAAAGTCCATGTTTTCTATGGGAAACCCCAAATATCATTCCGATCAAAATGATAAATATCTCCCGCACAATGGCACTATGTGACAAGGATTTTATGTAAGGTTCATTAAATTCTATTCAGTTATGTTAGAGGAGCTGCACATAAGAGATAGGGACCCCAATAGGTCAATGACAAGGTCCATGTTTCTCTATGGGAAACCCCAAATATCATTCCGATCAAAATGTTAAATATTTCCTGCACAATGGCACTATATGACAAGGATTCTGTGTAAGTTTCATTAAATTCCATTCAGTGGTGAAGAAGGAGTTGCACATAAGAAATAAGGACCCCCTTAGGTCAATGACAAAGTCCATGTTTTTCTATTGGAAATTAAACCCCCAAATATCATTCCGATCAAAATTAACTAATTCCATTCAGTGGTGTAGGAGGAGTTGCAAATAAGAGAAAGTGTAACGGACGGACGGACGGACAGACAGACGGACGGACGGACACCATGATCACAACATACCCCCGCAAGCGGGGGTATAACAAAATGGAAAACAAAAATATTTTCAACTATCTGCATTATGGATATTGAATATTCAGTAAACGCCAGATGAATCTCTGGTAGATCAAAACTTTGCGTTCCTTATGTATTATTTTTATACAGTATTGTTGTTGCTATCTTAGTATCCGAGTTACTTTAGATTTTTTAGATTTATTTTACGAAGTTGGTTGACTTGATGTTTTTCTGAACACTCTTTTGTATTAGGCGTATTTTGATATAATTCAAGAATTAACAACATCGAATGAAATATACGATATATTATAGGGAACTGGAATCATGGAGAACATAGGGTCTATCATCAGTTTGGCGAAACCGCAAATATTAAATGTATACGTTTTTCTAACGTCAAATGTGTAAATTACAAGGTGTAGCATAAGAAACACTTGCAATGTTATTTCACTACATGTTTTAGATTTTGTGACTGGCACAACTAAGCAAACTGAATAAAGAAAAACATTCACATTGTCTGCAATGTGGCACTAAAATGGATAAAAAAAATTAATTGTTTTTCCTGCTTTTATGCTTATTTTATTATAAATTTGTGTTATTTAAAGCAAATATATAAGAATTGCTTTAAATAGCAGAATAGTCCCGCCTAGATTAATATTTGGTCAAATTCTATAGCGATATGTTTGAGATTAAGTTAGAAAAATTATTCAAACAATGTGTTTAATTACCCTTTGCTAATGAAATAAAAGATTGAACATAGTACCCTTTGTTACTGGATTTTAAATAACTAGTTTTAAACGTAAGAAATATACTATTTTAACAAGAGTTCCATGGCTAAGGTTAACCTCAGGTTAATCTTTCAGAATCTTTTTTTAATGAGGACGACTTCACATTTTGAAATCTATACACAGTCACAACATAGTGACATCTTTTCTATGTAAACAAATTACCTTTTTATGAACTTAGAAAACAGCCGCGGTTTACCAGTATGTGCTAAGCGAGACACATTTTCTGTTTTGTAATAAATGTAAGAATAATTTGACAACAATATTATTTTTCATCTAATGTTCTTGTCTCATAAAGTAAAATTTAAATTCAAATTCAATGGGATGAAGTTTTTTTATTATGGCGTATTAGCTACAAGTTACGTGGTGACGAATATAAAATAAAATAAGTTTATTATTAATGAATAGAAATGTCTGCTTTTTTTGCTATCATTACAGTACAAAGTTAGTAGTGGTGTATTAAATGGAATTGAGATTGGGATTGGGATGCGTTTCTGTTTTTAATAAAACATGTGATCAGTAATTGTTCATTCTAATTCATTTTTCTTTTTGCATTACTCTGATTATTTTAGGTAACATCTAAAATTTACTTAATGCAACTTATAATTTTAGATCTGTGTATAACTAATAGCCTTTGTTCTTTCGTATCTAGGCGATGTGATTGCCTATAAGTTATACATTTCCTTGTCTCTCTTGAAATTATGTAACTGAGAATATTTAGTAATTTGATAAAGAAGTGTACATTTCTTTAAATATTTGTGTAATATTGAATAAAACAATCTTAAACGTTACGTGCTCTATTTGTCTAAATAATGCCATGTACGAACACAAGGCCCTTTCTTGTTAATGAAACAACAAATTGTAATACAAAACCTTAAAATTTTTCTAGGTTGACTGGTTTAAACTGGCCTAAAAACCTCTAGTAAAATTAAAGCAAAGTTGTCAAGTTCGGTATCCGAAACTGTAATTAACTTCCTCTCCCGAAAAAGTTTTCCTGAACTTAATGTCAAAGAAAAAACATTTTAAAATGAAATAAACAATTTCCTCACATGATAACTAAAGTAGGTTCATTATAATGTGCCAAAATTGCAGGTTTCGATGGCTTTTACGTTTTTGCGGGAAACGAATAACTACTTCGGCAACTCATTTTAACTCATTTTAGCGCACATTTAGTTCGGCATGTGTTAGTATGTAAACTAATACAAGGCCATTATAATAAATTAAAAATATTAAACATACATAATTAACATATTTTTCGTGGATGAATATGATTGGATGTTAACTAGCCTGACACATTTTGTTGTTTGTCGTTGGTTATTGTACGATTTAATAGATTATCAATAGTGTCCAAATGCCTCTTTGGTTTCGTTCCTTATGAAAAAGACATTTTAAAGCATATTATATTTGTATGAATAATTTGTTAGAGTATCTTAGTTAGTTCTTAAGGGTTTTAATGAAATATTTAATCTTTATACACAAAAATGATTAAGATTGATAATATTAATTTTTTAGAAGATGTAAGTCCATTTTAGTGCTTTAAATAAATTAAAATTGACTAAACACAAATAAAATATTACGGTGTCTTTTAGGATCCTATATTGTCAATATTTCCAGAGCAAGAGAGATAGATAAAATGTTTTAATTATGTCGGTTAACGTGATTTTAGCTTACAATATCCATATGTGTCAGAATGTAGTGATGTGTGCATCTGCTGGTCATAATCGTTTGTTTGGGTTGTTTAATCTAAATAATGTTATGTTTGTGTACAAGGTTGTTATAATTCATTGCACATCTGGGACATAAAGTGTTGTTGTAGCTTATTTGTAAAGAACATCAAATCAAAGTATAAAATCCTTTTACAACAGCTATCATTTTCGGTGCATTTTTGATACAGTGCATTCTATAATAAAGTACATATAATTTTTTGTTTGTTGTGAATTCCTGGAGAAATAAATCAAACAATTGAAAGCAACTGAAACATCAAAACGATGAAAACGTCATTTCTCAGGAGACTATTTTTCCGCTCCTAGTGCTATCTTCTTTTGTAGTTTTGGAGATGACAGATAATATTTATTGAATTTTTATTGAAGTACAGTAGACATTTATTTCAAGTATATTACAAATTTAAGTTATCGGACGAAACCAAAAGGGAAATGCACGGAATGACCGTATGTCACCCAAAGACATTACATTACCGAAATATTAAGGGACGTAAAGAATAACAACAAAATGGAAAACAAAAATATTTCCAAATATCTGCATTATGGATATTGGATATTCAGTAACCGCCAGATGAATCTCTGGTAGATCAAAACTTTGCGTTGCTTTATGTATTATTTTTATATAGCAGTGTTGTTGCTATCTAAGTATCCGAGTTACTGGTATTTAAGATTTATTTTATGAAGTTGGTTGACTTGATGTTTTTCTGAACACTCTTTTATATTATGCGTATTTTGATATAATTCAAGAATTAACAACATCGCTTGAAATATACGATATATTATAGGGAACTGGAATCATGGAGAACATAGGGTCTATCATCAGTTGAGCGAAACCACAAATATTAAATGTATACGATTTTCTAACGTCAAATGTGTAAATTACAAGGTGTAGCATAAGAAACATTTGAAATGTTATTTCACTACATGTTTTAGATTTTGTGACTGACCCAACTAAACAAACTGAATAAAGAAAAACATTCACATTGTCTGCACTAAAATGGATTAAATAAAAAATTAATTGTTTTCCTGCTTTTAATGCTAATTAATTATGAATTTGTGTTATTTAAAGCAAATATATAAGAATTGCTTTAAATAGCAGAATAGTTCGGCCTAGATTACATATTTGCTCAAATTCTATAGCGATATGTTTGAGATAAAGTTAGAAAAATTATTTAAACAATATGTTTAATTACCCTTCACTAACGAAATAAAAGATTGAACATAGTACCCTTTGTTACTGGATTTTAAAAAAACTAGTTTCAAACGTAAGAAATATACTATGTTTTACAAGATTTCGTTGGCTAAGGTTAACATCAGGTTTACCTCTCCGAAACGTTTTTAAATGAGGACGACATCACATTTTGAAATCTATACACAGTCACAACATAGTGACATCTTTTCTATGTCAAAATTTTACCCTTTTATGAACTTCGAAAACTGCCACGGTTTACCAGTATGTGCTAAGCAAGACACATTTTCTGTTTAATAATAAATGTAAGAATAATTGGACAACATTTATATTTCATTTCATCTAATCTTCTTGTCTCATAAAGTAAAATTTAAATTCAAATTCAATGGGATGAAGTTTTTTGATATGGCGTATTCGCTACAAGTTACTTCATGACGAATGTAAAATAAAATAAGTTTATTATTAATGAATAGAAATGTCCGTTGTTTTGCCATCATTACAGTACAAAGTTGGTAGTGGTGTATTAAAAGGAATTGAGATTGGGATTGGGATGCGTTTCTGTTTTTAATAAAACATGTGATCAGTAATTGTTCATTTTAATTAATTTTTCTTTTGCATTACTCTGATTATTTTAGGTAGCATCTAAAATTTACTTAATGCATCTTATAATTTTAGATCTGTATAACTAATATCCTTTGTTCTGTCGTATCCAGGCGAAGTGATTGCCTATAAGTTATACATTTCCTTGACTCTTTTGAAATTATGTAACTGGTGAATATTTAGTAATTTGATAAAGAAGTGTACATTTCTTTAAATATTTGTGTAAGTTTGAATAAAACAATCTTAAACGTTACGTGCTCTATTTGTCTAAATAATGCCATGTACGTAGCACAAGGCCCACGTTTTGTTAATGAAACAATAAAGTGTAATTCAAAACTTTAAAATTTTTTCAAGGTTTAAAGGTTTAAACTGACCTAAAAACCTCTAGTAAAATTAAAGCAAAGTTGTCAAGTTCGGTATCCGAAACTGTAATTAACTTCCTCTCCCGAAAGAAGTTTTCCTAAACTTATTGTCAAGAAAAAACATTTAAAAATGAAATAAACAATTTCCTCACATGATAACTAAAGTAGTTTCATTATTATGTGTCAAAATTGCAGATTTCGATGGCTTTTACGTTTTTGCGGGAAAAGAATAACTAACGATATAATAGATTATCAATAGTGGTAAAATTACTTGGCGCCAATGCTATCATATGTCTTAAGATTTAGTTTGATTGTAATATTAGGAACAATTTTAATTCTTGTAAAGATGATATTCTTTATTTTAAAGTTGAGTGAACGCATTATTAAACTTGAATACTTTTTTGTCGTAATAATGTTACACAAAACATTATTACCTCCATCTACAAAATTTGAAAAAGTTTAATAAATTGAAATGTTGTTAAACTTTAAGCTTAATTAGTATTTATATCGCCAAATGATGTATATTGCGTAACATATGAAATTATTAATGTAATTTCACTGCTTTTCATATTGGCAGAAACGGACAAGAATACGAGGTTTGCTGAGCAATACGTAATTCTGCATTTAAAAACATATATGTTTAGTTGATGAATTTGTTAAATGATAAATCCACTTTAATTTATAACATTCATCGATTAACGGTTTCAGTATTGATTGACTATACATACAAAGCAGAGTGCTCAAGAGTCATGTATTATCTCTGTATTTATGCAGCTCAGCAACATACAGAAGTTGCATTTATTATTCGAATTCGTAAAAACTATCTGTTTATTTTTACGTAAAAATGCATATTTGCCTGGAATCATGGAGAACATATTGTCTATCCGTGATAAGGTAAAACTACACACATTAAATAAGCATTTTTGCTCCTAACCGTAGAATGTATACGTTAGTAGTGAAGCAAGTCAAACACATACGGTTCAAGATAACATGTGCCATTGTATTGGAATGACTAATTGTGTTTCCGGTGTGCTTGCATTCTAGGCCAGTCCCTCTTGGTCTGTTTTATAACATGAATTTTGAAAACATGCAAAACACAAAGTATTGTTCATTTTATTTTACAGGTACATAATGTTCTGTTGGTGTTCTCAAAATTCCCTCCAAACCCGTATTGGTCTTTTTTTGTTTCATAAACACAACTTTGGTCTGTATGTTCGCACGTCCCACCCCAGCTAAACCTTTCCTTTAATCCTTTTTTAATGAAGACGAATTCGCATCTTCATGAAATGCGGTACACCGTCACACATTATGACATCGTTTCACTTGCAAAACTACCTAATATTTTATGAACTTAGAAAAATGTCGGAGTTTAACAATATATGATAGGCGGATCACATTGTCTTGTTTATTATCAAATAAACTTTAAAAAGTTAAAGACGAAATGTAACATAATTAAATTATTTGTCATCTACTGTGCCTGTTTCATGAAGTAAAAAAATTTTGATTCAATGTATGGCATGATATTGGTGGCAAAAAATTAATAATTTCATATATATATTAAATTTTTCATGTTTAATGGGTATAATTCTTTCATTTATAGGGAATATTTATGCGTTTAAATGCAATAACTTTCATTTACATTGGTAAAATGTTCCATTTAATTGTTATATTTTTC
Source organism: Limnoperna fortunei (assembly GCA_944474755.1). Taxonomy (NCBI): domain Eukaryota; kingdom Metazoa; phylum Mollusca; class Bivalvia; order Mytilida; family Modiolidae; genus Limnoperna; species Limnoperna fortunei. Next base: position 73,157,926 of record OX104119.1, on the reverse strand, counting down.
ATTCAATTGGGATAATTTTTCATTTGTATTTTATATTTTTCATTTATATTCAATAAATATTATTCAGTTGGTATGACTTTTCATTTACATGGGATAATTTTTTCATTCATATGGTATAATGCCATTATGGGAAATAATTTTGGCATCACTGAGTCAAAATGTTAAGTGATGTTTGTGATACATAAATAAACCGCCTTAGCCTTACAGTATTCGTCGCAGAATACCTTTGAGTTGTTAGCCGATATTGCACGAATGCCAAAGTTATTCTGCTTGTTTGGGTTGAAAATTAATACCAAACATCGTTTCTAATTTTTCCCTGTGACGTCAAATTATTTTCCAATATGCAATTATAACATATAAATGAAAAAAATTATCGCATATATATAAAAAAATATACCAATTAAATAAAACTAATTGCATAGAAAGAAAGATTATACCAATTAAATAAAATTTATTGCATATAAATGTAAATATAGAATATAAAGGAAAACTTATACCAATTGAATAAAAAATTATTCCTTATGAATGAAAAATTATACCAATGTAAGTAAAAGTTATTGCATTTAAACGTAAAAAAATACCATATAAATAAAAACAATTATACTATTAAACATTAACAATTGAATATAAATGAAATTATTGAATTTTTGCAACTAATATCATGCTATATCAATGGATTGATTTTATACTGCATATCAGCAACACGTTACTTCATGACGAAAATAAGATAAAACTTGTTTATTATGAAGGAGTAGAAATAATGTTTTTATTATCACTACAGAAACACTTAGTAGTGATACATTAAAACAAATCTAAATTGGGATTGGAATGCGCTTCTGTTTTTACAAAACATATGATAAGGATTTGTTCATTTCAATTCATTTTGCTTTTGCACTTCCTTTAATTCTTTTGAAATTATATAAATGGTGAATCTGTAGTAATTTGATAATGCAGTTAACATTTCGTTAAAATATTTGTGCAAATTTGAATATAACAATATGAACGTAGGGTCTCCATTTGCCTTCAATAATGCCATGCACTTAGTACAAGGCTTATGTAATTGTTAATTAAGGGTAACATAAAAACTGCAAGATTGTTCAATGTTTATAGGTTTAACCCGACCCAAACACCTCCAATTAAATGAAAACAAGTTGTAAAGTTCGGTAACTAAAACTGCAATTAACTTTCTTTCCCATAAGAGTTTTTCCTGAATTTAATGTCACAGAAACAATCATTTTAAATTGAAAATAAACTATTTACTGACATGATCTTAATTTAGTTTTATTATAATGTTGCGAAATAGAAGCTTTCAGTGGCTTTTCCGTTTTTGAAGGAAACGAATCACTACTTCGGCAACTCATGTTAACTCATTTTAATACACATTTAGTTCGGCATATCTTACAACATTAGCTATAACAGTGTGATTGTATTATATTAAAACATATCTTTCGTGGATGAATATGATTGGATGTTATTGGGAGTGACTAATTTGTGGTTTGTCGTGGGGTATTGTATGATATAATTGATGATCAATTGTTGTAAAATAACTTGGCGACAATGCTATCATATGTCTCATAATTCATGTAAAGATAATATGTTTTATATAATAATATAGTGAATGCATTATTAAGTAAACTTTTATCGTTATAAATTAACATGAAAAATTATTACCTAAATCTACAAAATATCCTGACATTTGTTTCAACTGTAAAATATTGTACAATACATCAACCGGGTTTTTAGTGTAATGGTGTCCTCAAAATAAGAAAAAAAACCATTGTGCAAAGTATTTTTGTCTTGCTCTTAAAACTGTTGGACAATTTACCCGCTTTACAGCTTTTAGCCATTTGTCACTGTTAACAGAGGTAATGTTACAATCAGGTCGATTATCCCACTAAATAATGCATACAACTTGGTTAGTATTTTCACAGTGAGCATTAAAAAGTTGATTCTACAAGATTACAAAAATTAAGATATAGCATAATTAACTGAAAAGAAGAGAAATGTTGTTGAATGGATACCGGGTTCATTTCAACATCTATACCGACTGCCTATGAAAACGCAACATTTGATTTAAAAAAAAATAGTTTTGATGTGTATTAATACTTAAAATTGGCAAAGGTAGATGTGTTGTAAAATCCATAAGTAATCAAACCTTCTCTCCCACAATAACCCAGTACAAACGCAGGAACTGTTTGTCTTGGGATTAAGACATGAATAACCTCAAAACAAGTCCCTTTGGTAACCTATACTTACGGCTACAAAAATCCCATCATAAGTTTTCAAGTTTTACTCTTTACAAATGTGGTGATGCCAAGACTTTCAGCGACAAGAGGTTTTGGGGATGATCCAAGGAGGGAAATAGTTGTTCTGTCAACAATATATTATGCAACAAACTGTTTTAGTTAATTTTCTCACAAATTGCAATTTGAAAAGCTTGGAAAAGTATTCTCAATAAACAAAATCAGCAAAAAACTAATATGCATATATTATAATGCCTTTAATTTTAGTAATAAATTAGACATTTTGAAAAGAAGTGAACAACTCATATATAAAGACATTTAGCCATGGAAAATGTGAACAACAAATTGCTTTCAGTAAGCGGGAATGTCGTCACAGATTTTGATACCTTCAGTTTCCAAAATCTATTCTCGTTTAAAAGACAACAGATTTAAATATTTACATGAAAATTTATATATTTCAATACCTTGTATTTGTTCTACAATTAAAACTTTCAGCCAATAACTTCTGTTATCACTGTCATTTCTAACTTCCGACCGATATCCATGATCTGAAAAGCATTTGAAAAAATTCAGACGTTTTAACTAGGGAGTTTTTTTATTGAAAGATAGTATATTTGCGAAGTTTGCTAATATGTTTCAATCTGATCATTTTATCTCATTTTAATATGTAGGATTTTATAAAAGCTTTTATATCTATCATGTTTAGTCGACCTTGGTCCAGATAGAACTATAGTTTTATTGTATATCTGTGTTGTTCCACAGATGCAGCTATACAATATGTTCTTGATTTTTTGTACATAGTCTCTTTGTGTGAATGTGTTTGTTGCAATTTATGTTATATTTGGTAGAACTTCAACTATTATTAGCTTTATTTTATAAATTATACTTAATTTTTCTTCTTCACGCTGTTAATCAAGTTTGAACATTTATCCATTTGAAATTTGGCATTCTTAATAATCGTGACCTAAGTTAACGTACGTTTTACATATTTGATATAAAATTGGTTGTTGTGCCCTCCTTTTTTCCACCGTGTTTTGTCTGGCCTTGACTCCATGACGTACCGTTTTATAATTTCTATTAGTATTTTCTATTCTTGTTCTTATTTGACAAAAATATCTTCTTCTTTTGTCGGCTATTGTCATTGCATGATATGACTTTTACTTTATTCTTAATTAGAAAATTTGCTAATTGGCATAAAATTGATTTAGCAAAATCGTGAAGTCTCTGGCGATACATTATACTTCATGTTTATATGCGTTTACTAATATGTTCAGGGATCTGGTTAACATATTAAGCATTTAATATCTTCATGTAACTGTTGAGGTGCTGATCTGTTTTCTTAATATTATGATTACCACCACGATTTACGTGTAAAGATGAAACACAAAGTAAAACTACTACATTAAGTCATCCTCACAAGTCAGGGTTTCTGTGTACACACGTGTCCACGAAACACTGACAATCTGAGCTAGGAAGTTCCCGGCCTAGAAGATTTTCATATGACGTCAAATCTTCAAAATATCAACCAATGAAATTGATTGAAAGAAGCAAGTGTTTGACTGTAGTCATTTTTACTCGTTCTTGAGTGGGAACAAAACGTAACGCAACTAATACATAACGCGGTATTAACAAACTATTTAACACTACTGTTCAAAATACACTGATTTTGTCATGGTCTAAGTAATACATCCGTTTGGTTTATTAACAATAGACATCGGGATATCCCCTAACCAAGTTGTGAATGAAAACGTGGAAATGCAGGCATGAGGTAGCCAATCAAAATAGTGACTTCTAGTCGTGGAATTTCCTAGTTTGTCAGGGTTTCGTTGACACATGTGGACGCAGAAACCCAGACTTGTGAGGATGACATTAAGTGTATATTTACAATTTTTATCCGTCATTCTTTGTTTTCAAATCAATTATAAATAACGACATTCAAATTTTGTCTATTTATAAATGTACATTTTATCTACAAGTTAGTTGGAAATTTAACAAATTTGAACAATACAGTAAGGTTGTAATGCCAGTGGTCCCACATACTTAAGAGATCATCAAGTGAAATTTGAAAATACACTAGTTGGTCAATTGAAAAGATTGACATAAATATTAATGCTACAATGACATGAATACTCTACACTTTAAAGTACAATGGTATGTTTGACTATATTTTCCTTGTTTGTATGTATTCTTCCGGTATTGGCTATTGGAAATAAGGACTTAATTGACTGTTGGATAATTTCCCTTCAAACATCTGTTTAACCAAAAAATATGAATGTCAATATGATTGAAGTATATTTACACTTAATCTGTTAAAGAATTGTGCGCAGAATGAAACTATTTAAATTGATGTAATTGAATTGACTAAACAGACCCAAACCATATTATATCGTATAACCTGTTCAGAAATTTGAAGTATTCCTTAAATATTTCGTTGTTTTTTCTATATAATCGTTGATATGACAAAGATAATATGTTTGTTATGAAGTTTTATCAACTGGTTTCTCAATTGTAGATGTAGATTGTTTTAACATAAAAACGTTTATTGAAAAGATAGACATTGATGAATATGCTCTGTGTTTATGATCCCTGGTATTATGCTGCAAAATGCACGAACCTGACTATTCTTACATACAACTTCTAATTGTTTACTCAATATGAAAAAGTTTTTGTACTTAAAACAAAAGAGAGTTAACATTTAGATTAGATTTTCGCTTGAAATTGTGAGATGAATATTTTAATAATTATAAAAAGAGTTATAGATATTTTGTAGTGGTCATATGTAGAACTCTTTTCATAGTTTCTTTTCACATCTTTTCACATCTATAAGAGTAGTAACACATGTAGTCGACGTCTAAGTGTGCTGGATCCGATTGGCCTTTCTTGCGTTCCAATAGTCTCATCCGTACTGCGGTTTATAATCGATCTCGTTAATGCTGGTGACAAATGTGACGGTCTTGTTGAGGGGTCGTTGCTCCTTGTCTTCATAGGCGGGGCCTGTCCTTTAGTAAACCCGTCTGCTGATGGCGTTTGGCGAAGCGATTAATTGTCTACGATTCACGTTGAGAAATCCCTCCTTGGATCATGCCCAAAGCCTCAGGGCGCTGGTTGTCTAAAAGTCTTGGCATCAACATATTTGTATAGAATAAGACTTGAAAACTTAAGATATAGAATGTGTGTAGCCGTAAGTAAATGTAACCAAATGGACTTGTTTTGAGGTTTTTCACGTCTTAATCCCAAGACACAAATTTCCTGCGTTTGTACGGGGTTATTGTAGGAGAGAAAGTTTACAAAATCAGTAAACCATTAAAGTATCGATTCGTTATTTATTGAATTTAAAACAAATCTACCATTGTCAATTTATTAAGTATTAATACACATCCGAAATTCAAAAAAATAAAATGCCCGAATTCATTGGAATAGATGTAGAAATCAAACCGGTATCCATGTAGTAAAATTTCTCTTTTTTTCATTTAATAATGCAATATCTTAATATTTTAATCTTGTATAATCAACTTTTTAATGCTCACTGTAAAAAAAGTAACCCAGTTGTTTGCATTATTAAGTAGGGTAAACTCCCTGGTTGTACAATAACTACTGTTAACGGCGATAAACGGTTACAAGCTGTAAACCACGTAAATTGTCCAACAGTTTTAAGTGCAAGGCAAGAATAAAATTTGACAAAATACTTTGCACAATGGTTTTTTTTCATATTTTGAGAATATCATTACACTTAAAAGCTGGTTAATGTATAGTACAATATTTAACATGGAGATGACACCAATAAGATGCAAATTTAAAGATGTTTCTACTAAAAAATGATTCTATTAATAAATATGACAAGATTTTCGACCAACTGATGGCCTTCTTCAGTGTCAATATCAATCTATAATAAACGATAAAATTTGGATACTGGTACATCAGCATCCGGTAGTGATGTGATCGGATCTGATTTTATTGATCTTGAACTTTCTCGAATCACATCTATCAGTCATTACATAAGGGAGTACTGTACAGTTATATAAACCATCTTATCTTTAACTTCTTGATATTCATGAATTTATTGTTTATATTTTGAATGATATTTATTGTTTTTTGTTTATTCCATTGGGGTGTACAGAGCAGAGCTCTTTGATCCAGAATTTCTCTCGGGCCTCCCGTTCAGAGTCTCACCACTTGCAGTTCTGCTCGATAATTAGGATTTTTATGTGATCAAAATCCTTTGGAGTGTGGTCGGGCAGTCTGAAGTGTTGGCTTAGGGGCAGAAACTGTTTCTTAGTAAGGTCACTTCTGTGACCATTCAGTCGTTTGTGGAATGGCTGTTTGGACTCGCCGACATATTGTAAGCCACAGATGGGGCACTCAAGAATGTAAATGACATTCTAGCTTTTGCAGTTAACAGTAGTAAATATTTTGTAATGTTTACCTGTGACTTTGCCGTCAAATGTAGACGAGAGTTCCATATGTTTGCAACACTTGCAGCGTTTGTCACCACAAGACTGACTTCTGCCAGCGGCAGTGCTGGGCTTTGCAATCTCTGCTCGTACCAATAAGTTGCGGAGACTGTTGGGTTGTTTAAACGCAACCATGGGGGGCTCTGGAAAGATTCTTGACAATCTGGGATTTTTTTCAATCGATTTCCAATGTTCACGAATGGTGCTAATTGTGTTTTTCAAACAAGGGTGGTAAGTTAGTACGCAGGGAACTCTATTGCATTTCGTTTTTTCTTTATATTGAAGAAGGGTACTCCTCGATGTCTGCTGTGCTTTTTGAAAATTCTTTTTGATGTTATTATTCTTGTACCCCCTTCTTCTAAGGTGTCCTTTTAATTTCCCTAGTCTCCTTTTAAACGAATCGTCGGTGGAACAGATTCGTCGGAGTCTAAGAGCTTGACTATAAGGAATGCTCTTTGTCACATGAGGAGGATGACAGCTACTAGGTAAAAGGTATTGGTTGGTGTCTGTTGGTTTGGAATACAGGTCAGTGGACAACTCACCATTTGCGGATAAGGAGCTGGAAGTATCGAGGAAAGATATACTAGATTTTGAGATTTCATAAGTAAATTTGATAGAGGGATGGATGTTATTGGCACGTGTGATAAAGTTTTGTAATCCCTCATCAGTATGTATCCACTTCATATCAACATCATCAATAAACCTGTACCAAGATAGTGGTTTTTCAATAGACGATTGGAGAAGTTCTTTTTCTAATTTACCCATAAATATGTTGGCATATGATGGAGCCATTTTAGTTCCCATAGCTGTTCCATTTATTTGCAAGAAATGGTCTCCATTAAAAGTGAAGTTGTTCTTTTTTAGCACCAATGTCAGCATTGCGACTAAACATTCAGTCGGAGGATCTTTGACTGAACGACTTTCCCAGACCTCTCTGCATGCTTCTATGCCATCAGCATGAGGAATGTTGGTATAGAGAGAGGTGACATCCATAGTGACCAGAGTGGTACCCGGTGGAAGGGGATTCATGGCTGCCGTCTTTTGTAGATAGTCGGTGGTGTCCTTCACAAATGATTCAACATGTGGTCGAAGATGGTAATCTACAAATTCAGATATTTTTTCTGTCGGGTGGCCGTTAGCTGATACGATAGGTCTACCGGGGTTGTTAGGTTTGTGAATTTTAGGTAGAAGGTAGAATCTGCCGGCTTTTGGATTGTCTGGTGTTAGGTATTCGAGAGTTTTATCATCAATATAGCCTAGAGTGTTCATTTTGGTTAATTCCTTAGTTATTTCATCACTGAATTTCTCTGTGGGGTCCTCTTCTAATTTCATATAAAACCGGTCATCATTCAGTTGACGTTCAGCCTCTCGAATATAAGCAGATTTGTCCATAACCACAACCGCACTACCCTTGTCTGCTGGTTTGATGACTATTTCTACATTTGATCTTAAGTTTCTTAAGGCAGTTCGTTCGTCAGGAGAGAGATTGTCAAAATTGTTTGTATAAGATTCAACTGTGCTAATTATTTCTGTTTTGACGTTGTCTATAAATGACTCTAAAGTTGTATTCTTACTAGGTTTGGGGACCCATTCACTTTTTTTGACAAATCTATATTTGGTATCTCCTTCTATGTCACTACTGGAGTTCACCTCATAATCTTCCTCTTTCTTCGAAGCAAAATATTCTTTAATTCTTAAGCTTCTGGCAAAATAATCCAATTCCTGGGATAGTTTAGTGCTGTTGATAGGACCAGGAACTGGACAGAAATTTAAACCCTTTGCTAGTAGAGATGTTTCACTCTCTGTAAGATGGTGACTAGAGAGGTTAACAACAGTGTTGGAATCGTTGTTGGTTGAAAGGGATTTCCGTTTGAAGTGTCTATTGCGTCTCTTTATCTGCAATGGTAATGTGGTATTCTGTTGGTTAGGAATACCGTCGCGATTAAATTTCCGCCGTTGACGTTTAGAGAGGGTGTAACTTTGGATGGTGGCGATGTCATTTAGACGCTTAAGAATGTTTTCATATTCTCTTATCTGTAATTTTTTCTTACATGTTATCATGAGGTTTTCAAGATCAGACGATAGTTTTATTAGATGTTCTTCGCAGTGATTTTTCATAAGGGTCAGCAGGCGTTTTTAACAGTGAAACAGAGTCTGATCCCGTTGGTTAGGTACGGGAGGCCCGAGAGAAATTCTGGATCAAAGAGCTCTGAGCTCGAGTACACCCCGCCCTATTAAGACTTAAGCCCTCAACTACAGTGTTCACAGACCTTGTTATCAATAGTAGATGACTATCTTCTAATTATCTTTTTTTCAATTAAGTTAATATCAAATTTACAAGGAAAACATTGTAACCACTTTTACCTAGGATTATTGTATGCTTTTACAATTTGAGTCCAGAGTTGATTTTCTTTTGTATCTCTGTTTGTTTTTCAAAGCATCGCCTTTACGGTCAGTGTATCTTATATATTAAATTAAGTTATATATCAAAGAACTTGTTACTACAGTTTCCACCGGAATAAGATGATCATTTTGTGCATTGTACATGTTGAACAAAATTTAGCACCAAATTTAAGTTGGCTACATTATTAAATAATATTTTTAAAAAGTTATATTTTGTTTTGTTTAAGTTGTAGCTATTTAATTTAATATGGATATATATATATTTATATATATATATATATATATATATATATATATATATATATATATATATATATATAAATACCTTGTTGGATTCCGCGTTCTTGAAGTGTTTAAAACTAGGACTCTTAGCATGAATAGATGAAACTGCTTAATAAAATGTTTCTAGTGAAAAATGACATAACTGGTGCATTAATAAAACATGAGGTTAGTGTATTTTGTTGTTGTTTTAGTATTCTTTTTTGCATATAAAAGACAAATGATGTATGAAAAGTGTTTACCAACATCATGATTCATAACCACAAGACTTTTTGACATTAGAGATATCGAAAGGAGGGTACAACTACATCTTAGTCATTATACCATTTTACACGCTATGCACAGGCCATTTCAACAATGAATATGTTAGCAAAGACAACAGCAGATGCCTTTTTCAACAACTATGTCTTCCTCTAGTATCCAGTCAGACCAAGGAGGAGGAGACTCTGAGATCAAAATAATAAAGTAACTATATCAACTTACAGGCAAACCAAGGACCAGACCTTACCATCCCATGGGAAATGACCAATATGAGCGGTTCAACCTGACTCTTTGGACATGCTAGGAACCTTGCGGTTAGCCTAGAAGAGCAATTGAAAACAATACATTGGTCCAATCGTCCATTTGTACAATTGTACTAAACAGGAGACGACGGGATTTTCACCATTTGCCTTGATGTTTGACAGAGAACCTCGATTACCAATATACATTGTCTTTGATTTGGAGAACACTATTTAACACAAGATCACGAGAATGTATGTGAAAGAAATGAAAGAGAGATTATGGAAATCACATGAAATTGCCATCGAGTTAGCAACGAAAGCTTAGATTATACAGAAAAAATGTTATGATGAGAAGATAAAGAAGATAAGAGGATTCTTAGTACAGGACATAGAGTTCTTGTCAAGATTTTAGCTTTTGAAGGTCGAAATAAACTGTCAGACGGATGGAAAGATGATGTTGTTTTAAAGCAATCTAACCAGGACATACTTTTTTTCGTACTCAGGAAGGAATGTGGACAAGGGAGGAACGAACGCTGCATCGTGGTCTGCTGCCAATCGGTTCTGTCCCTTTTGATAAAGAAAAACCATTGGAGAAACCACAACCAAAACCAAGACAAGGACCCAGGAATGATCAGAAACCAGTTCCGACGAAACCTTTGATAAAGGAATCGACGCAGCCGGCCAGAGTTGTTACAGATACTGACAGTAAAAAGCGAGGACGAATCAATCATGACTTTAGTACCACAGTATACTGATAACGCAGAATTCAACACTTATTGTGATGATGTTCAAATTGAAAAATCAGTAACCGAAGAACATATTGAAGAAGTGGATGACGCTCCGATTCATGATGTTCAAGAAGACCAAATTGATTTTGTGCAAGAAGAACGTGATCATGTTGACACGGTCATTGTAAAGCATGATGATACTGGGCAAGATTTAGATAAGGATGATGATGAAGATGATTATGATGTTGATGATGATGAACCGGAAGTTCCGCGGAGATCAAAAGACGTCAACATCAATTTTCTGTTATTCTATGGTATTTACTTATTATGTATTTATGGAAATAAAGAACATTAAACCCGAAGATGACTCTTGTTTCTTCGACTGTTGAAAAACCAAACTACAACAGTATTGTCGAAATGTGGAAATCGTTATCGTTAACTTTAAGCAAAACAATGTTTTCAAGTTTGCTATGTAAATTGGATGCAGGAATCTGTATAAAATGAATAAACAAATTACAACTTTATTGTATTTGTATCGATAGTTGGAGAATGTGCCCTCCTTCCAAAATCCTTTTACCATAGGGCAGAAAGTGGTTAAAATGGTTGGACTTATGTTTTGAAGAATATTCTCAATATGAGTGATTGGGAATTGGAAACTATGGATCAGAAAATCGTAGAAAACGAACACTGTTGTCAAATTGGCGGACTTGCAAAAAGACAAGTCACAAAGTTAAGATATAAACTTTTGCAAAGTTTAGACGACATCGCTGACCGATATACTCTGAAAGGGTAGCCACGGACATTACGTGCCGCGGAAGAATGTGTCATGGAAATTATGGACGGATTTATAAATACCGAAATGAAATTATTGAAAATGTTCGTAATTCGGGCGCGAAATGGAACAATTGGAAAAAGTGCCAAGAAAATTTATCGAAAATTCAGCATATCAAGTGCTCGATCTGTAATCTCAGTCACAGCAAACCGATCGCGCTCAGCAAACAAATTCGAACAAACTAATTTTCGAAAAAGTTCATATAAAGACAATGGAATTATGTGACAAATAACGTCTACACTGAAAATAAAAGACATGTTAGTCATTCAGTTAATTTAAAGTGTCCGAAATAGGACAGCACATGTGGAAACAACTGAAACGTATTTCTATTCTGATATTTTCCGGTGATAAACCGATTATGAATCACGGAAAGCAGCAATCACGTCAAGTGTAGAACTACCAGCGACTTCAGAATATAAATTACTACAATTGCAACAACACTTATCTGGTAAAGCGTTGAAAGTTATTGAAAACCATGGAAATTCGAAGATGCTTACAAAGCCGCAAAAAATGACTTGAAAGAAAGTACGGTAGAAAAGACGACGAATTGCGCGGTAACTCGAACAATTAAAAAATTTCCGAGCGGTTACATCCGAAAATGCAAAAGACATTGAACGAGTTGCTGATTAAATTAACATTGCCGTAATCAATTTAAAAGACCCGAGTCGAACTGAAGAGTTAGGAAATGGTTAGTTATACAATAAATTGCAACAAAAAATACACAAAAAAATAATAAGTAGCGCAATATCATAGACTTTTATAAGTATCGAATCTCCTTATGGTCAATATGTAAGAAACCTTTTGTGACAGATGCCATGGTGTATGATCAATGTTATGACACTTACAAGCAAATGAACAATGAGATGGTGGGCAGCAAAAAAACGCTATCGTTGCTAATGAGGTGATCGTGTGGTCAACCAGGCATGCGATGCAGAGAAACCGTTTGGGACTGACGATTGTAAGGAGAGTCAAATTAGACTTACACAAAATCAGGGACTTTAATACATGTCGTAGCTCAAAAATCAAGAGAAATCAAGAGAGAAGGTGGACACAGCAGAACAATGGTTGCGAAGGATCTTAAAAGGTCGACCTTTGTCACAATTTGAACTGTACCCGTTATTTTGAAAAACGGAAATCGTAGAGTAAAAGTGAATATGTTGATGGATTATGATGGTACGCAAACGTAATTGAATTGTGGCGTTGCAGCATGAAACGGGACTTAAAGGTAAACTACAAACACTGAATGTGAATGTGCTTAATTATGAAATTGAAACTTTTGAAACAATACCGGTTGAATGTGAGCTCAAAAGCTTAAATGAACAATCGAAAAGAATTCTAAAATTGTTCACAACTGACAGAGTAACAGGAAATATGCAACCCATTGATTTGCAAAAACACAGTGTAAAATGGGAACATCTGAAGGGAATAAAATTTCAAGTTTTGGACCGCGACCGAAAGTTGATATGATCATCGGACTTGCCTACTTGAACTAACACTATTCGTATCTAGATATTCGCCGGTGGCCAGGTGGGCCTATGGCTAGATTAACTCTGTTAGGATGGACATGTATCGGCAATCCAGAGAGGGAGCAAAATCAAAAACACATTTATCGAATTTACTTCGTTAGTAAAAAACAACGTTAACGAAGCACATGATGTTTCTAAATTGTTCAACCGTTTGGATGAAAGCGAAATTTGTTTGCAGATGACATAAACGCTCTTGATATAGTCGCAAACTCAATTTGTTTTAATCAAGAACATTATGAAGTTGCCGTTCATTGGACAGCGATTCCAGCTGATTTGCCAGAAAATTACAAAGCGCCGTGCGAAGACTGAAAACTAAGAATTAAGTTTAAACAAAATGAAGCAGTCACCAGGGACTTTTTGGACACAATTAATAAGTATGTTGAAAAGGGTTATGTTGGTAAAATAGCGAAAATATGAGACTACCAGTGTGAAAATGTTACCCGATATAGCTAAAATGTATTTGAGGATTAATATAACATAAGCTGATAGGCCATATCATCGATTTTTATGGTAGAAAATGAATACCGATCAAACCACTGAGGAATATGAATTTAATTGTGTTGGTTTTGACGTTAATTTTCCCCGTTTCAAGCTAAATTTGTGAACTGAAGATGCGTGGCCGACAAACAGAGTAAGCAAAGGACATGCGTGCGATGTAGAAGCTAAAAGAGCTGTAAAATCGTCTGACATTGGTCGTTTAAACAGAAATTTGCTTAAAGATACTTCATTTCACTGCAGATGATGAATTTCGTTTAAATCCCATTAGATATTCGAATTGGAGCAATCGATTTTCTAAAAACTGTTGATTAGCAGACGAATTACGACAAAAACTACCTTTAGACATTCAGAACATCGACGATTCCGAACTACAAAAGGTAGAATTGTGTGATGATTACCGCGCTACCGACAAACAGTAAACTTTCTTGTTTAATCAAAAGTTCTTGAAAATTGACTGATGGGCAGTGATGGCCGACTTGTGTATGCAGATTTTCTTCCGTACGATACTAGGTTCCGGATTATTTTACCGATAAAAGCACCGTGTTACATGACGTAAATTATTGCCACGAGAAAAGTAAACACTTAAGTGTGACCAATCGCACTTCATCTGTAAAGTCTGCAAAATTCTGGATTACTTCCGAACGCGCGGAAATACGGCAATATGAACGCAAATACTACGAGTGCCAACGTCACAAAACTAAAGTTGGACAGCACTTGATGGGCCAGATACCTTATATTCGATTCAAGTTTACTTCGCCGGACCATTAATAACTGTGCATAGCAGAGGTATACGACGCAAAAAACGTTACTTGTGTCTGTTCGCATGTTTGACGACAAGAGCTGTGCATCTTAAACTTACCTATGTACTTCATACTGATTCTTTTCTGAACGTATTTTATCGTATGAAGAATCGCAGAGGACTACTGACCGAGGTGATATCCGAGAATGGATCTAATTTCGAAGGGGATAATTGAGAATTACGAGAATTAGTTGAGAAACTGGACAATGACAAAATTCAGTATGTAATCAAGGGACTAGCTAGCATTTCAATCTCCGGCCTCACCATATTTCTGTGGGATTCAAAAGACATTGATAGTCAGCAAAGCGGTCCATACATGCTATACTTGGGTACGCAGACGTTACGGACGAGGAACATTTCACTGCCATTACTGGTTCTGAATCGTTAATAAAATCGAGTCCATTAACTTACCAGTAAGCTAATCAAATGGACAATGAACCGTTAAATCTTAATAACTTGCCTCACAATTAGGAGGAAAAACGCTCCAGAATCGGTGGACGAAACGGACTTTAACCTGAGGAAACGATGACGGCAAGTTTAAGAATTAGTGAGATATTTATGGAATCGTTTGTTTCGAGAGTGGTTACCAGAACTTAATAAGGACAAGCGAGAGTGTTTTAGTTAGGGCCTTGTCAAAATTATATCGTTTAAAATTACATGATAAGATAGAAACCATGGATCTGCAATGACCTTTACAAAGTTTAAGACAATTACTGTTACTGTGTTTGTTTTGTATGTAATTGTTCACTTTAAGATTATTTTTGTTTATCTATTAATATTTTTGATTTTTTGCATACAATCAATAAGGGGATATATGTTGAGAAGGGAGTGGTATTTACAAATAATTTTAAATTAGTAATTTTGTTTATTATTTTCTCTGATAGCATGTGGCTATTTAATACTTTTTCTTTAAGTTAAGAGATAAGAACAAATGGTCAGTTTAGCAATACAATGCACTATTTGTTATGTCTGTAGAGTGAAAAGGGTTATTTTTCGTATCACTAGTTTAACTGTGTAGTGTCTTTTCCTTATAGTTAACTTTATATGCACAAGGTTAATTAGAGGAAAGTAACTTTGTTTTGGGTAGACAGATTTTACATAATATATTAAGGGTAAGAAACCTGTATGGTTTTGTATAGAAAGGACAAGTAGGCTCTTATCATTATAGAAGTAAGCAGTTTTCGTAAATCGTTAGCGATAGATAGATCGTTATGAATCTTGAAATAGTGAACATATAGTATAATAGTCGTATTGGTCGAAATGTGAAAATTGTAAATGGTTAACGTTAAATAAAACAATGTTTTCTCTGGAAATTGCATGTATGAATCTTTTTGTATAAGAATAAACCGATTACAACTGGATTTTGAAATAGTTCCAAATATACCATGGGATTTGTTGTGCTAGATTGAACATTTAAAATCTTCAAAAAACCTAAATGTATTCTTTACATGTCCTATAATTGAAGTAGGTTATTATTTGTATGACTCGAGTTACATGAACAAAGAAGTTGTCAAGTTCGGTATCTACAATTTTAAATAACTTCCTCCCAAATTAGTGTTTTCCTGAAATTTACGTCAGAGTAGCAAAATTGTAGTAAGCAGTCTTTTTTTTAAAGTAAACCATTTTTGTACATAATCACTAAAATAAAACTGTATTATGTGCAAGAATTGAGGCTTTTCATGGGCTTGTACTTTTAAAAGGAAAAAGAATAACTACTTCGGCAACACATTTTAATTCAATAGCACACATTTAGTTTGGCACATCTTAAAAATAAAACTATTACAACGCAATTTTAAGAGATAGAAAGTGATAAAATTACCTACCGACAATACAGTCTTCATGTTTTGTTTGCTATATTTTCACAAGTGTTAGTTCATGTCAAAATACGATTAATTTATTGCAGGTATAAAGGTGCTATATGATTAAAACCTTGACTCTTTAAGGCCTTTCAATGTCATATATTTTGAACGACCCTTTGTAAGTTTAACGAAACTTTCAGCATTTTTTCAGCTTCATCATAACGTCCAGTTTTTATTGTGGGAGGAAGCCGAGTGCCACAGAAAACCCTTGACGTTCGGTAGGAAAACTGGCATTTATTGTGAATTAAGATTGGAGTATAGCGCACACTGCCTACAGTGAGACTCGAACCCTTAATCGTAATCTAAGTGTTGACAGACCACCATGTGGTCAATAGTAGACGAACTACCTGAACCACTTTGTAAGAGTTATCTCCAGTGTATTTAAGAAATTTATTGTTAATTGAAATATCTTAATAACAAAAGCAGATATCAACATATGATCTCCACTATTATTTATTGCTTACCATCAACAACTCAAACAGTTCAAGGCAAGTCATATTTGTGAACTGTTATTTTTCCTGTATGTGCAGTTGTTAATTGTTTTAATGTTTCATATTTGATGGATAATATTTGCAATTATCAAAAGGTCAGTAGTAAAGCTCACTTAAGTCCCTAAACTCCTTTTATGAACTTTTTTTGTTTGAAAGATATCTTGTTTTCCATTGTTTATATTGATAGACAAAAGTACAAATACAGCATAAGGAAGATAAAAGTCAAGATGTTCCTTTTTTGACCATTCATATTTTGACGAACATTTTCTTAGTTTCGGTATAGAATTTCAGGCAGATTAGTCAAATAGTTCCTTATTCGTCAAAGGTTTCCACATCCAATTGACGGATTTGGAACGACTTGGCCGATCTGACGAATTGATTTGGATTGATCGCGTTAGTCGGTCCTTTCAACTTCCCGTCAGTAAATTTGACCATATATGTAATATTTCGAAATGCAAAAATTCGTTTTACTCCCAAATATAAAAATTAAAAAGATGTCAACCAACTACTGTTTCCTTTACCGATCTATTTTCATTTTTTTACATGAACTTTATCAGTGATATAAATGATGAAAATGAAAATTATCAAAATCCTTAAAAATGTTCAAAGACAATCAATTCGAGAGGAGCTACCGTACCTCCGACCTTTGGCAGGAAAACTGGTCGCAATTTATCCTCCGCGTAGTAAGACTCGCACAGACTACCTATATGTTGACACTCAGGTGATCAATAGAATATTAATGCTACCTTAAACACTTACACACCGAGGTTGAATTTTTTTTATTATTCATACTGAATTATAACGTTTTGGTTTGAAGATGATACATGTAAGCGAAAGATGAAAATCAATTCTGCTTTTCGCATATTATTTCGCCAAAATATTACAATATTGTTGTATAAAATATCAAAAGCGAATTACTTTTAATTTTGTAAACGCTTTTTTGTCATCCATTCAGAAATATTCACTTAAATAGGATTTGCAAACATTCCACGAATATATTTTAACGAAGGAAGTTGTAATTTATGTATTTTCATGCGGAATTTTTATAAACATACGATTAGTTTTTTGTACAATGTTTTCTCGTTTACTCGAAACGAAATTATAAATAGTTGAACTTGAATTTAACTAAAACGTGTTTTTTTCCCGATGTCTGTTACAGGCTTTCGATAATTAATGATCTTTTCGTTTTCATTAAAATAATCGGGAGTATTTGAAATGAGTTATTATTACTGACGGCCGCTCTTTTAAATAGCAAGGTTTGAAAAAGTTCTGATTATTCTAACAATGTTTTAAACCGATCGTCATTGACCTAGAGACTTAATAACGTTTCGTACACAACATTACTTTTTGTACCATAAAATCGGTCTTCTTACGCAAAACTGCAGTATTCACAGATTTTCTAGGGACACTCACGCTACGCTAGACTGCAGTATTCGCAGATTTTCTCGGGGCACACATGTTTAAGCTAGACTGCAGTATTTGCTGACTCTCTCTCTCGTAATTTGGGCCACAGCTGCTGATTGGCTAGTCATCTACTATTGGTAACGTGACTGTCCACAGGTTGCAGACATTTCTGAATTTCTGTAGATGGTTGTGCCCTACCCTGACTTACTTGAAAAGGATTGTTGGCATACTCGCACAATAAAAACTTGACGTCATGCAATACCTAAAATGTTGCTAAAACTCCAAACAACAAAACAGCCAACGAATCGTTGTATATTTTAAAATAATATATCTTTATTTTAAGTAAATGAATGTTTTTTGATTGACAGGTCGACAATTGTTTATACTTAAGTTTTATCATTTATTTTTATTAAGAAATAAATACAAAAATACATGCAGTCATATATAACTTGCTATTTTTCTAACTGGATGGAAAAACGATGTCTGTCAATCATCATTGTGAGACAAGGTAATTGATACTGAAGATTCCCAGAGTCGACCCACAGATCCGTCTTGCACATTCGCAGTTGCATCGCGGGTATGGATGCTCTGACTTTGGCTATTTTGCGGGGATTTGGGTGGTCATAAAGTTTATCGTGTATGAAGAGAGCCAAGTTTCTTAAGAACTTAAAATCGGTTTTTATAGATGTCGAACAAGAGATTGGGATTGAAAGGTAAGGTAAAATCACCCTTTCCTCACCTAAAATTCCTTTTCTCTGAAGTCAATCATAATATACAATCCACTGCCGAAAGGAACCTCCATTTCCTTTAATAAATATATATAATATCGATTTTAAGGTTCTCGTCTGAATATAGCTAAAACACTGATTGCGTATTTAGTGTTGAACCTTACATGTCACTTTTTTATTGTTCGAATAATATACTAACATATTTATCCTAATTAACACTATGACCATATACAGATGCAACAGTCTTTAAATACTTTCTTTAATCATTCTTACGATAACGGTGTAACATAGAAGGTTAATATGAACAACATTTATTGCATTTTTTCTCTTATTTTCATTTACGAATTAGAAACGTTACATGCACATTTTGTTATTTTAAGATCGCATGTTAAATAAACAAAAGCATCAACAAAGGATATGCATTGATTTATTTGTAATTATGATGTCACTGTAGGAATTCCGGTTTCATACTTTCACACTCTTTTGTATCGTCAAAGACGGTATGTGTCAAATATACTACTACTAGTCGTTCTTTTATATGAATTTTAAATTCAATACCTTTATCAAAAGAATAAATAAATTTGCATTATTATTTTTTTAAACAAATAGTTTTTTTCAGAACTAGACATTTTGTCTTAACTAAACTATTTATATTTCCGTTTATTTAATTACAAAAGCATATATAATTTATTGATGGCACATAATTCGTTTCATTCAAATATTATTAAGTAGAACGTATTGGTCAATAAACTGGTAATTTACGCATATAATATAATATGACGGGTTTTGGATCGGGTTGATCGCACCGATCGCTGACGCCTACCATGGTAATGACGGATTCATGATTTTGGACGTACGTATTAATCAGCAATCAGTCAGTGATCTGTCGTTGTTTCAAAATCCGTCAGCACTCAGTTATCAATCGGTCAAAGTTTTACCTTACAAATGCAATTACTAATATTGTTAAGAAGCTTCAATGTCGCTTTATATGGGTTGGTTCTTTAGAAACGCCGATAGGATTACCATCTTATTTACATTTAAATGCCGAAGGCATAATGACAGAACGCGATTGACAGTATGGCCCTGTATTGTGTTCTGAACTAGGTTTTAAAAAGTGGTTGAATATTTATCAGCTTTTGATTAAATTTTAGTTCTGTTTAAAACAATGAAACTATATGTATATTTATTAGAAGATCCTTGCACGATTTCAAAATAAAAGAGAAAATAAATAAAGGTCAATCCTATTTCGTTACATGCGTAATGCGTTTATCACGTGATTTTACAAAACCATTATTTAAGATTGGACAAGCTGACTGTATCATATTTGTTAATTCGGTATTCAAGTAATCAGGATCTAAACTATGGGAAAAGCGATTTCCTCACATCCAGATTGTGAACCTGTTAAAGAGTTTAAGTAAGTTAAAAATATAAATCAACAATACAGGCTGTACACTCTGAACAAATAGCTATAAGTGAAAAAGTATGATAACATTACACAACAGTAAAATTTGTATTTTAAAACTATTAATTTCGATCCAGATCGTTATATAAACACTGTTCTTATTATACACTTATCTACAGAAATGTTGTATTGGCACATTGCTAAAGTCTTATATTTGTTTGAGTTTTATGATAAAATTATACATAGAATTAAGCGAAAAAAATATTGATATAGTTAGTTCCGATTTCGAATTAAGTGCAATATTAAATGGCTTTAACAAAATTAAACCAATCTGAACATTTCACATTGTGTTGTTATCTGTATTATAAGTAGTTACTTACTTCCGCAAATATTTATCTCCTGAACTAACCGTAATAAACGTTTAACAATTGTT
The DNA here is from genome assembly GCA_944474755.1 of Limnoperna fortunei. NCBI lineage: Eukaryota > Metazoa > Mollusca > Bivalvia > Mytilida > Modiolidae > Limnoperna > Limnoperna fortunei. Next base: position 73,137,347 of record OX104119.1, on the reverse strand, counting down.
TTACTGTAATTTTCCGGTTTTATTCCAAGGATTATATACGCAAGATTATGCAAACACATATATTAGTTTTACATCCAAAACATAATGTCTGGTCCCATGTAAACCCGACTACCTAAAAAACACATTTATGTAAACTTTGCAAAATAGATTTAACAAAGATATTACAATAATTTCTTGGTAAGGATTATGTAATTAAAGTTTGCAAGCATACCCTATATATAGACATATGAACTTTAAATATGATTATTTATAGCTTAAAACTAAAATTGGGGCATTAACAAATAACATAGTGTTACTGAAATAAATGTGGGATAAAAAGTTTTATTCTTTGTTAGTTATCAAATTATTAGAGTAATGAATTTATTTAATTTGGGTTAAATTAAGGCATTATAATTTGATTGAATAATAATAATAATAATAATAATAATAATAATAATAATAATAATAATAATAATAATAATAATAATAATAATAATAATAATAATAATAATGTATGCAAAGCTGCAAGCTAAATGTTTTACCACAAACATCACAGTTACGAAAATGTGCTCGAAAAGGAAGTTGCGTTTTAATGTTAATAAATCCTGATGCAAAATGCTTTAAAATATTTTGAAAAAAGAAACTTTGAGAAAAAGATAAAATAATTAAGGCTGTATCGGAATAAGTTCAAAGCAGATATTTTGACGTGTTTGTGAAATGGCCTTTTTTACATGAAACTTCACAGTCAGAGAAAAACAAAAAGGAATTGGATAATCAAACATAATTATATGGACAATTTATATATCACATGACTTTAATATTATAATAAAGGATACATGTATTACAAGCTAACGTTTTAAGTTTTTAGTTTTTTAATATGGGGAACAAGACATGTTTTAATAACCATTACTTAACTGCTGTTTTAAATATACAGTTATTTACAGAAAGGTCCAATTCGACTATACACAAAATTGTTATATTTTTTATAAAAATATACTTTGTTCCGAAGTTTTGACGAACACTGCAGTATTTATTAAATGCATATACAGTTGGGTGCAGTCCTAACATAACATGCTAGTTAACTTGTTAAGCAGATATTCTGACTGCTTTCAGTAAACTTCGAGCAGAGAATTTGACTGGCTTGAACAGAGATTTTGACAACCAAAGTTAACTTAGGCAATATACAATTATAATGACAATATAAAATAACAGCCTTCTTCAGAGGTGGACATCGTGAATTGCCAACTTGCGTGTGACAAACCAAGCAAATTGACAATTGTGGATGTTCACCGATTTCGAAGGCCAAATAATTGTTTTATTAAACCGAGCGAATAAACTTTATAGACCAAATATGCTTTAATGGCGTTATTTCGCATATTTATGCGTTTTCAAAACTTTGTTGCCATACATTTTTGCAATTTAAAATAATACAAACTGCTTCCAATTATCGTGTCCGTGAGTTAAATTGTGAGGACAGTTCAGGTCGAGGAATAGTATTGTCACCCCGTTTCCGGTTGCCGATTACGTGATTTTGAGGGTGACAATAGCATTGTCGCACTGTTTTCGATTCCCGATCACGTGATTTCTAGGGTGCAAAAAAGTATTGTCTCCCGGTGTCCGGTTCAGTTTTGAGGTTGTCACCATCTGCAAGCAAATTTTTGGCGTTTTCTAGCAAGACATCACATTTATAAAAGTCACGTGATATTATTTTGAGCCAATCAGTAAGTGTTTTTAAGTGAGGTTTAATAATTTTTTTACAATATATTTCTGTTCATTTGACAATTTTTAGTTTTTATGACAATTTCTGTCTACTGGACATTTTTTTCTTTTGACAATTTCTGTCCTGTGGATCAATGTTTTTTCTTGACAATTTTGTCACGTGACATGTTTGTTAACAGGACCTCTGTGGTCTGATAATTTTGCCACCTGACAATGTTATTCACTGGACATTTATATTTTGTTAATTTATGTCTACTTGTCAATTTGCCAAGCTTTGGACTGACACTTAAAACCACTTTTAACTTTTACTTGTTTATGTTTGTTTGACAATTATTTAGGAAAGACCAGCTGCTTGTACCGTACGTCGATTTATTTTATCTGCGCGTTGCCAGAATGAAAAGTATACGAAAGATGAAAATCAAATCGTTTGTCGTTTATTAAAATCCTATTACCAAGAACAATCGATATAATACAAATAAGTATTTAAAGAATTTTATATTGAAGATTTGTTTGCTATTTTCGTGTTTTTGGATATCATTGCTGAGAATCTTACGTCTCGGAAACACATTACTTATTATGCCGTTGTTTCCTTAAATTAAATATTAATGTACAGTCCAATAAAGTGAGACACATCTTTTTTATATCTATCAATCAAGCAATTCTTCGATATCATACAAATAATAAATACAACTCTTAAACTTAGCAATCATTCAAAATATAAATTAAGTCTACAGGTATCCAATCTGTATATTAACCACTAAAGTACACAACTACTTAACATTAATGTAAAATATCTTATATTTACAATGTTAACACCCACATTTTTTCTATACCAGTGTATGTAACATGGTTTTTAAGTTCATCTCTGGGTCTTGAGAGTGAGTTTATATATGTAATATTTGTTTAGTTGCTTCGCTTAGGTCTTGCAATAAAAGTTGTATGTAAAATATGGTTTTAATTGCATCGCTACCATCTCAGGATTGATTTTATACATGTAAAATGCTTTTTAATTGCATCTCTGAGGTCTCAGGATTTATATTTTATGCGTAAAAAGATTTATAATGGCAACGCTAAAAACTCAAGCATGTTTTAAATATTAAATATTGTTTTTAATTGCATTTTCAAGGTCTCAGGATTGATTGAATATGTGGAATATGTTTATTTTATTGCATATCTAAGATCACTGGCTTATTTTTATATGTGTACTATGGTTTTTAATTGCTTCATTTAGATCTCCAAAGCAATTTTGTACTTGTTCTATGCTTTTTGATTCCATCTTTTGGGAATCAGTAATAATTTTTTATGTAATATATGGTTTTAATTCCTTTACTAATATCACCAGAGGGATTGTATACATAAAATATGGCTTGTAAGGATTGAATTTATATGTAAAAATATAGTTTTTATCTATATCACTCATTTCCTAGGTACCGTAGGTCGGGGTTCTCTCCGGGTACTCCGGCTTCCTCCCCCAATAAAAACTGGACGCCATGAAATAGCTGAAAAATTGCTGAAAGTGGCGTTAAAAAACCATTCAAACAAACAAAAACAAATATTTCCTAGGAACGATTTTATATGTGAAATATAATTTGTAATTGCTTAAGTCTCAAGATTGATTTTTATGTGTTAATTATGGTTTTTAATTGCATTGATATGGTCTCTAGAAAGAAGCAAAGAAAACAGACCGAACAACAAAAGCCAAAAGCCAAGGAACAGTTACAAATCCGGATATAGACAAACACAAAAACCAAAAACATAAAACACAGAAAGAAAGTAACCCGAACTCAATAAAAACCATGGGTGCACTCAGGTGCTCCGGACGAGTAAGCAGTGCCTGCCTCTAACTAGACATCCGTCGGGTTACTCATTGTCTTGTCTAGGGAAAAGTCAAATTCAGGAATAGGAAACACTACCTATGACTCAGCGAAAATGTCAGATCGTATTTGAGACACTGATTTCCCTTAACAATCAATTAAGTCGTGGTGCCGACCATAGATCTTCTGGAGAGATAACATCAACCTAGGTACAACAAACCCTTGTTTGAGTAGTTTAGCAGTCAACAGCAGGGATCGGTCTAGAAAATCGAAATAACGATCGCAGGATCTATAATAACGTATAAGTTATGAAATGTACACACCATACGCTGGAGCTGCTGTAATGTTGCTGTCGATGAACGGGAAGTTGACAATTGGAAAGTTGAAGTCATCACGCTTGTTGTAGAGCCTTGTTTGTAGTTTTCCTGAGTCTATTTCTAGAAGTAGGTCTAAGTAAGGGGCTGACCTCAGTGTATTGGTGGTGTCTTATTTACAAGGGTTTGTTGTACCTAGGTTGTTAATCTCGTTACAGATTTTATATGTTAAATATAGATTTTAATTGTATTGCAAAAAAGTTTCAGGATTGATTTTATATGTCAAAAATAGTTTTTAATTCCATCGCTAAGGTGTCAGGATTGATTTTAATTCCCGAATGTTAGTGCCTCCGGCATCAACACTTGTGTTGAAGAACATATCAAAGCTGTGAAATTGTCCGTGTACATTTCAAAATTGTCATACCCCTAAGGTTCTTCCTACCCCAGGTATAGGTTGATCTTAGTCATAATTTTGGTTTCCAGTTCGGCATATTTTGGTTTTATTGTTCTATGCTCTTCATATTCATATAGTGTTCGGCGTTTTCAATTTTTTGTGTCGAGCGCCTCAGATGAGTTTTGAACAGACGAAACGCGCGTCAGGCGTAGCAAAATTTATTGGAACTTTGTTGTAATTTTAATTTTATAAGTTGAATATGTATTTTAACAGTATTGGCAAGGTTTCCGGATTGAATATATATGCAAAATATTGATTTTATTTGCATGGCTAACGTCTCCAGAGTAACTTTATATGTGAAATATATTTTTAGCTGCTTTATTAGTGATTTTATATGTAAAATATGGCTTTTAATCGCATGGTTATAAGGTCTCCAGAGTATTCTTATATGTAGAATATGGCTTTTAATTGCATGATTTTAGTATCAAAATTGATTTTAGGTTAAATATAGTTTATAGTTGAATTGTTAATGTCTCAGGATTCATTTCATATGTGAAATATGGTTTTTAATTGTATTGCTATAAGATCAGGATTGATTTTATATGTGAAATAGGGGTTTCAATTGTATCGATTAAGTATTTGGAGTGATTTTATATGAGAAATGTGTTTTTTGATTGCATCGCAAAGGTTTCCCGAGGTTTATTATGTATTTAATATGGTTGTTATTTATATTTCTATGTGAATGGCTTGATATGAATATAAGGCTTTAATTTGGATTTTATGGGTGATTTGTTTTAAATTGTGGATTTGAAGTTAACACGCATATCCTGGGATGTAGGGAGCCAAAAATATAAATAATATTATTTAGTTTGAATAAAAAGTTAAATGTAGAGTTTACTTTATTTTATGTTAGTACTGCACCTAACTGTACGGAAATGACAAAATTATGTATTGATGATACGCCAACAACAACACAGTTACAATAAACACACGCCAAAAAGGTGCCACTTATGTAAAAGGGGAAAGGTTATAGGTAACACAAGTTGAAAAAGAACAAGGTAGAAAACAAGGAATGATACATTAAAAGCAAAACTGACAAACATAAATAAGTAAATAAATTAAACTGCCATTTGTTCTGAGAACAAATGAGAAGGTCTTTCCCACTGATCCTCTTAAAGTTAGAAAATTTAGGTGATGTTAGAGATTTTGTGTCTTGCTTTGCACAAAATGTCACTTCCAGTCATAAAAATGAGTTTTTTGAGTAAAGAAAGTGGTCCCAAGCCAAAAAATAGATGGTTGTTAAGGACTTTCACTCCGTTGCTAGGGACAAAAGGCCACTTCCGGTCATGAAATGACATATTTCAGTAAAGTACATCATTCTGATTCTAAAAATATATGGTTGCTAAGGACTTTTTCTACGAAAAATAGTGTGACCAATTTGATTTAACTGAATTATATAGAATATCTCATCATTTTGAGTTAAGACAATATATTCACAGTAGATTGATTTGATTGTATGAATTATTTTGAACGTCCAGCAAGTAATATTAAGCTATATTCAGGACTGTTTTATAGATTATGATTACTTATATAAATAACAACTGCATTTAAAAAGATATATCAAAAACTAATACAATAGTTTGAGGATATGTACATACACAAACATGAAGAAATTAAATACTATAAAAGATTAAACAGCATAGCTATGATGAAATTTTATTTTGTGTTAATTTCCTTTTGGAACAAATATGTGAATACAATTAGTTCTCAACCATATGTCATGTATCTGGGAATGTATTTTAATATGCACATGTCCAGAAAAACTTTTTGTTTGACTGGTAATTACCCCCACTTTCAGCCATTTTTTAGCTATTTCTTGGCGTCCAGGTTTAATTGAGGAGAAATTCTGAGTACCCGAAGAACCCCTCGAGCCTAAGTGGGAAAAAAGGGAATCCTTGTCAATTAAGATTGGATCCGAAAACAAACTGCACGCAATTAGACTCGAGCCCGCAACTTTATAGTTGAAATGCCCTTGATTATTATGATAAAATCTACCTTAATCACTCGTCTACTAAAGACCCTGGAAACAACTATCGACTAGAAGGCTAACAGAGGAGAGAGCGTTTTGTAGGTTTTAACTCGAGTAATCAAAAATAAAAACGATAACCAACTGTTCACGCCACTAATTCAGTGTCATTACAATAACTGGGTTGTTCGTCATAGAATTAAAGGGTCAAGTAAGATTTTTTTGTTTGTTTATTTGTTTAACGCCACTTTCAGCAATTTTTTCAGCTATATCATGGCGTCCAGTTTTTATTGGAAAGGAAGCCGGAGTACCAGGAGATAACCCCCGACCTGCGGTAAGAAAACTGGAAAACCTTGTCAATTAAGATTGAAGTCTAATACACTCGGCCACCGAGGCCCCTGATCAAGTAAGATGTACCACTCAGTGTTAATAGGTATAATAAAATTCAAATGCAAAAGAATACAATATAATTAAAAAAAAGATAATATAACAAGGGTTATTTATCCTTTTTGCTACAAAAACTTTTCTATTATGAATATGTAAAGCATTAGATAGTATTTTAATATAGTCAAATGAACTACTACTTTGAACAACCTGGTGACTTTATTTTGTACCCCAGAAATTTTTTTTTGAGTCTTTTTTTTACATATACAATTTTCTTTAATAGGGCATCATTGAAAACAATTAGTTTTATAGCGTTCAATGGATCGTTGAATTAGTTGTTTTTGACAATAAAGAATTGATGCTAACAAAAATTATTGATGTTTAAAAAATTATGTTCTTGTTTTTGTCTTCAACACTTTTTGTATTTTTACTATAATTATGTATCTTACAGATATGTAAAAAGTTAATAAATTGTCACTGTGATAGCTTGGTATTTCTATATCTATAATTGGTTATATATAAATTGCTAGAATCAATGACAATCTAGGACAAGATATTTTAACATGTTTAAATGTTATTTTACCTTGATATAAGGAACGTTATATATGGATCCTAAGTTTTGAATATCTAATAGTGAAAGTAAAAATAAACAAAGCGTGAGTGCGGGCTGAATTTTTTATTCGAGAAAATAAAAATTAAATATTTAATGAAGGTTAAAACGCAAAACCGAATACCAAGGAAACTGTCAAAAAAGACAATCCATAAATCATCCCAAGAAACAGCGCAACTCCAGAAACAAAAATCAACTACAACAATGTCCCTGAATTAATACAGATATTTCAGAAGAAATGATAGGTTTATACATTTGGTTTGAATTGGTTATCTATACTAAACCACAGAAGAAACTTCACACACAATTCCAAATCCACGAACGTTTATTTTAAAATTTAACACATTCATTGTACAAAATTTTAGTAAAGGAATTACAGTGTCTAGGTTATAATTTTGTTTTTCGAATGTCTGAGTTACACAATATCACAGCGTTGTAATGATTTACTGGCCCTTCAGTCTATCATATGTATGTCCACCATCATAATATATGCCACGGCAGACGGTCGGTGTATTGGAAACACGAACGATGGTTCAGCTGCAGTTGAGGGATTTTTTTGCACTAGATTTAAGTGTTTTCAGTATATGCACAACAGGCTTCAGATAATCGAAAATGCGTTATCATAACGGGGGATGTCTTGTTTTCATAATGTGCAAAATATGGCATAATATGGGCGGGAAGCAAGACTTAGTCGATATATTGGACAGCCGTTACATCCTTGCCTCTTCCGGGGTCAAGGTTCTGGAAGATAACTGGGCCCAGTTTTACATTGTTTAACATTCTACCCATATCCAGGATACGACCGTCCTCCCGGCGCATTCTTCACACTCTTGCAAAATGTAAGCCGCTACATGAAGGTAACAATTGCCTCAAAAAGTAAAGAAAGGAAATGAAAACTGTCTTTACACCAAACTGTGGTTAGGTTTTAAAGATTGTTTCTGAAACATTTTAAAGAGGTAATAATTCAGGTGAGACTTGTTTCCTTGGAGGTTTCAAATTAAATATAACCTAATCAGGTTGTTTACATATTGGAATATTTGGATTTAAAAAAAAATGTGTTGAACTTGTAATATTGTTAAGCACCTACAAAGTGTTAATACCTTATGGAAATCGTGCATATCTCATTCACGTTTAATCAAGGATTGCAAATTTGTCTAACTCAGTTTTCACCGGCTACTTCGGATTTGTCCCTCTATTAAAAGGATATAAACAAAATACAAATTATAACAATCGTCTATGTTTTAGTAGTAAATACATTATGTATGTTTATAAATTGCAAATATCTATCGATTTACATTTATAACGTCACGTAACAATAACGTGGGGTACAAAATGAACGTTACAATACAGTGTCATCATAAAAGGCAATAAATGTCAATATAGTTTTCATAATAATGTAATATAAATTATAACAGTGTTCAGTCCTTTTTCGATTAAAGTTGCTTTTAATCCAAAAGTTTTCTTTTCTCTTTTCGATATATCAATGATTTGTTAAATTTCTTATCAAATTATTTAAAAGTCATTGATATTCTGATCTTGTTGGTTGTTATGTATTGACACAGCAACTTGTTTTTAATTTTATTTTGAATACATTCTAGGTGATTGTGCATTCTCTCATACATTGTAGTTCTAGTTTCACTAACGTACACAATTTGTGTACACTGTTCACAATTAATGCCATATATAAAATTTGTTGTCCTAAAATTTCCCCGTTCTGAATATAGCTGAAATACTGCTCGCTGGGCGTAAAGCAGACATCCAATCAATCGATCAATACAATTTATTTTAGCGTCATCATTATAAGCTGTAAGTTTTGTATCTTTTTATATTACAAATATGTGATAAGCATTTTATGTAGTTTATGTAGTTTATAATCTGCATCCTGAGAGATTTGTAGGCATAAATTAATTAATAATCATTTATTGTAGAGCAATACAGATCGGAGATCATATAATATTTAAAGTAACTTCAGAGATCATCAATCACGGAATATATATTTCGCATAAAGAGGGTGTTGTTAATTTTACCTCAGAAGACAGAGAAAATAAACAAGAATGTTGCGTTAGGTTAGACGATCTTCTACAACTTTCTATGAACGGAACAGCTAAAATGTTTCGAAAAGTTTATGCCAATGGTCTTTCAGTTGAAGAAACTGTTAAAAATGCAAGGCATATGCTTGAAACACAACATTGCAAGCATCCGGCAACTGGAAATAAGGTCCGTGTAGGAAACAATTGTGAACATTTAATAACAAAATGTAAAACCGATAAAGAGACAACTTGTGAAAACTCTGAATAGAAGACCAGTGTAAGGAAAAGTTTAAGACTGAAAATTTCTAAAAACCAGCACGGTCTTTTTTATCAATTGATGTTTTTAAACGCTGAATTTATTGGGACACTGTATTTTTTAGATATGATTTTATAATTCTTGAAAAGTACTAAAAGAATCAATATAAAATGAAAAAACTTAATTTCATCATTTTTCATTAAAATTTAATTTTTACTGAAAGATCACAACTTTGGTGATTATTTACCTGTGGAAAATTATCAATTTTCGGCCTTATTGTGTCATCACATTTATTTATAGCCTCTCAAAATGAAGGTTATAATACGCGTCATTCTTTATGCTCTATTCGCACAGGCCCAAATTTCACATTTAGCTGTGTGGTTACATCAGTTTCGAACTTGTATGTATTTCTTAGAACAATTTTAGTCCAGTGTTTTTGAAAACATCTGTAAATCCCCTATTAAAACATTAGATTTGTCGACGCTCTACACGGCCATCCGTCATATGCAGCTTAAAACCTGTCTTAAAGATCAATTAAAGCTGCTTTTTCTTGAAAAACGGTTAGACACTAGATAAATACCTAGTAATTAGCCATAACAGAACTTACTTCGTCATCAATGACTCTAAATAAGAACAAAAAATATACTGAAGACCAAATCTGTCAAATGTTAGATTTTCCTATTGACAATATATTCATTAAATATGGATGGCATGTTTTTAAACAGACTGAAGCTAGGGTACTAATTGTGCTCTTGTCCGCGTCGACCTGTTTTTGTACTCTTATGAGGTCGAGTTCCTAGTAAGCCTGCTGAAGAAAAAAGAGATGACACTAGCCCAGACCTTTAATTTCACATTCTGCTATATTGGTGATGTTCGGTGTTCAACAATGCTACTTTGGTGAATATTTGCATTTCAATTTACCATAGAGAGATTGAAATTAAAGACAGAACCAACAAACTAAAGTCATTTTTTACTAAGACTTATTTCTAGAAATAGGCTCAGGAAAAACTACAAACTAAACTCTACGTAAAACGTGATGACTACAAATTTTCAATTGTTAACTTACCGTAAATAGACACCAACTTTCCAGTAGCTTCAGAGTATGGTGTGCACATTTTACAACTTATACGCTATTCTCGATCCTTCGATCGGTATTCCAATTTTCTAGACCGCTCACTACTGTTGAGTAGTAAAATACTCAATCAAGGGTTTGTTGTTCCTGCGTTTATGTTATCTCTCTAGAAGTTCTGTGGGCATCACTATGACTTACCTGACCTTGTTGTGATAGGCGTAAACGGTTCTCAATTGGCGGTAGAGGACGCCTACAGCGAGGTACTGCGGTACTTTTTTTTTTGTTTCGGTCGGCCGAGATTAAAATGCGAGGACGCATTTCTTGGAGGCGTTAGTGATGTGACAAATTCGCTTCTCATACTTACATCTCCTATTTAACAAGTTAAATAATTTCGGTTGGCTATTTTAATGTGTTTCCAGTGTCGAATCATTTATTTTTGGTTGTCAAAATTAGCGTGCGGTCGTTTAAAGTTCGTAAACAATCAATTAGTATTTATTCTATTTATAGATTTAATAGGACGATAATTTAACATGTTCCCCGTATAGGAATGGATATGTTGTAAATCCGTCATTGCGAAAATCCGTGTCTAGGTATGATGCACGTTTACTTTAGGTTAAATTGTGTTCGTTTAAACGCTTTAGTGATACAGACTTTTGGTATCGCCCAACTACCCCAATAGTGTACTCGTCTTTGGTATATAATACATTGTCGGCAGTGATTTGGAGAGTTGTCAAATTATCAGTTGCGATAGTTAGAAAAAATCAAGTCGAAAGAAGCTCGCTGATAGAGTGCATTAAACAGAAGAAGTACGAAAGCGCAGAAGCGTTAGTACAGACGAATAGCTCAGCATTCATAGTAGAAATTTTATAGCCTGTTGATAAAGGTGCAGTGTGCTGAAGAGCAGCACGGGGTTCAGCATTGGTTAATGCTGTAGTGCTGAATGCTTTGGCGTGCTGAGGGGTAATTTCTAACCGTATATTATTGTGTTTCTGAAGGGTAGCACTGATCTGATGGGTTTCAGCAGTGGGAACTGGTGGGTTAGAAATTCAGCAATTAGGCACCGTTCTGCTGACGGGCTATATCAGCAGTGGTCTATAGTGCTGCTGTGCTAAGGGTGCTCAGCAGTGGACATAGCAGGCCTGCCAAAGTGGTCTCAGCGTGCTGAGACTTGTAATAATAGTATTAAAATTATAAAACTTGTACCTTCTGAGTTTCTAGTTAAACCCACTACCGTGCTATTATAGCTGACAGCAGTGGAATCCGGAGATCAATCCGGTACGATCCCTATATATTCGAGTGACGTGGGGGTTGCACGTTACAAAACGAGTACGGACAGGAACTAACTAGAAGCAATCCGGTTATACAGAAAAATGGTCACATAATTTAGTAACTGTTAGCGTATATTTGTAAAAAAAATTTGTGAAATCAAAACAAAAAAAGAGGGAAATATCCGAATATGAAGCAGTGTGTAGCAGCTTTAGATCAATGGTAAGTTGAATCATTTCAATTTAATGTTGATGTTGTTGGTTTATTTAGGGTCCGCGGCCTGCTGCCGGATAGGAAGGTTTGTCGTATGGTATCCAGTTTCTTTACGTATTCGGAGATGTTCTTGCCTGTGCATTTTGTTTAAAACCGACGCAATTGATTGAAGAATGAACGCGTTTGTTTCAAATTATTTGTAAAATGGCAAAAATCGTTACAGATAAGTCGTCTGCTTCTCGTTTTGTACTTTTGATTAACAAAATGAATTTGCCGATTTTTCACTATAGAATGCTGAATGCTGATTGAATATTATACAAACTATTTGTAATTCTTGAAATGTCAGTTTTATCTTTTGATTTTTTATTTGATAAAATAAAGATGATATAAATATTTTACACACACACACACACACACACAAACAAATGTCAACAATTAAAATGTTTAAAAAGTAATATTTATGAGCGAAGATATGAAGTGTATCGTAGCGCAGTGGTTAAGGCGTATCGCTAATTGATGGTATTTCTATCCCTGGAAGTGAGCAAGTATCAAAGGTGTTTCAGCATGCTGATGATACTACTGTCACTGTTCTAAACATCAAATCGATTTCAGAATCTATGAAAATTTGTGAACTTTATAGTAAAGCATCTGGGGCAAAAATTAATAGAGAAAAAACAGAAATAATGTGTGCTGGAAAAGCATGTTTAACAGAAGTAGATCTAAATCAATTAGGTTTTAAATTAAGTGATTCATGTATGTTAGTGCTAGGTGTTTACTTAGGGCGAAATAAAGACAAATGTGCATTACTTAACTGGAAAAGTAAAGTAAAATCAATTGAAACATTATTATTTTTCTGGTCAAAAAGAGACTTGACTTTTGAAGGAAAGCAGACAGTTGTTCTGGCTTTTTTGATGTCAAAATGTCGGTATACTTTAACTGTGTGTAACATACCAGATACTATAAGTAATGAAATAAAAACAATCTGTCTCAGATTTTTGTGGAGTGGTAAATCCCACAAAGTAAAATACAGAACTATTGTTGGTTCTAAAGATTTTGGAGGTTTAAATTTTCCAGATATTTTTTTGAAAAGTTCTGCATTAAGATTAAAATTTCTAAGGAAGTATTTAGATACTAATTGCAATGCAATGTGTAAGCATATATGTACATATTTTTTAAATACTGTGCTGTCCATGAATTTGGCATATTCAATACTTTTTTGTAACATCAGTGATAAGTATCTTAATGTTCTTCCTGATTATTACAAAGAAATGTTTCAAACATGGAAAATGGTTTTTGACTGTGTTAGTTTTGAATTTAAATTGGATGATATATTGAATCAACCATTATTTTGTAATCCCAACTTATTAAATGAAGGTAAACAACTTCTTTGCTACTATTTTATAGAGGCTGGAATAGTAAAAATTAAAATATCTAATGTATGAAGTAATTCCTGGCTTTCTAAGGCCACATGCAATCGTTGAAATTGTTCAGGAAATTAATCCTGACATAACTGCTGATTATATTAAAGAGACCTTTCAGATGATTAAAAATTGTATACCAAATAATTGGATATTGGAGTTAGTTAATGGTTTAGATAATTATACAAAAGTGAGCATATACAAACCAATAATTTGTATTTCAAATTATACTATTCCAAGAGATTGTAACCATATTCTACCTAAAGATATACTTATGTGTAGTACTAAAGATTTCTATAATGTTTTAGTTAATAAAGTGTTTGAAAAACCAACTTCAGAACAATTTTGGATTGAAAAATTTGGTAATGTAGATTTTGCAAAATCTTACAAGTTATCAAGGTTACAGGTTTTGTCTCCTCATAGCATTGAATTGAATTACAAAATACTTATGAATATTATTTATAGTAATGACAAATTGTTGTTATGTAGAAAATTAGATAGTGACTTATGTCAAATTTGTAAGAAGCATAGAGGAGATTTATTTCATATGTTTTTACATTGCGATGAACTACAAGGATTTCACAGTTTTGTAATTGACATTTTATTTGATGTTTTTCAAAATGCAAACAATGTTAATAGTCTCAGTTATGAACAACTCATTTTAATAGGATACCTTCAAACAGATGATGATGTAAACCATTTGTATGTAAATGTTTTACTCAGTTTCGTAAGACTAAGCATCTTTAAAAGAAGACAATATTTTAGTATTTATGGAAAAATGTTAGATGTTAAATTGTTGTTTCTTTCATTGTTTAAGTCTCATATAAAATATGCCAAACAATTTTATTGTCATATTTAAAAAAATCAAAGTCTGTATCTCAAATATTTTGTTAATAATAACAGAACAATTGCTGAAGTTAATGGAGAGATTGTTTTTCATCTGCATTTAAAATGCATTATTGTCTTATTACTTATGAGTAATGATCTGTGATACTGTTTATATTTCTTTGAATGTATATATGTTTGATCATTATAATAAAGATAAAAAAGGCGTATCGCTGGCATCACCGAGATGGAAGGTTCAAATCCAGATGTTTTTTTCTTTTTTTTATCTTTTTTTTCTTATATTATTATTTCATTGCAGTTGTAAATAAAGTACGGCATTTTATTTTTATCGTTCAGAAGAAAACTTAGCAAAGAGTTTATGGCCCTGTTATACAATTCCTCTACGTGATCAATTAAAAAAAAATCGGGTGGGTGTATAATTCATTATAGTTGATCCCTGATAATAACGTACCCCCTTCCAATAGTGTTCAGGATTAAACACCCTTTTATACATGTAGGCAGCAACGATCCTTACATAGGCTTGAGACATAAATAACGATCAATCAGATATGGAACAAACGCAAATGTCATAGCATTCATAAAAAGCAGAAAATCAAAAATTTCTAAGTATTTTTATGTAAAAGAATTTTGTCGGGCTATATCTTTTTAATCATGTTTTTTCGCCCACCTGACCAAAGGGTCATTGTTAGCTATTCTCATCCGCCCGTCGTCGTCGTCGTTCTCATCCGTAAACCATTCACATTTTTATCTTTTTCTCCAAAGCCACTTGCTATAACCAAACTTGGCAGGAATAGATATTGGGTGGTTTTTAACAAAAGGTGAGGGGTTTTTTTGCTGATCAAATACAAAACGTGGCTGCCAGGGCCATAACACGTTCTGATTGGCTGAATTTTTAAAAATCTTCATCATATAAACCGTTTGCCAGATTGATTTGCAAAAATTGCAGAAATGTACCTTAGATGGTCCTCTATAAAGTTTCATTTTTTGTTCATTCAAAATCCAAAATGGCCGCCTCTGTTGAACACAGCTTTACATAGGACCCTATGGAAACGACACAAACAGCTTCTCCTCCGAAAATATTCCACACAATGAAGCCAAGTTATGGAGGTTACATAGTTATTGTAATATTTTGAGTTTAAAGAGCTAATTGCAAATTCAATATGGCTTCCAGGGCCACTAATGTGTTCTGATTGGCTAAAATTAAAAAAAATGTCTTATGACAAACCGCTTGGCAGATTAATTTATAATATAGCAGATATGTAGCTTGGGTGGTCCTCTTCCAAGTTTGAGTTTTTAGGGCTGTTTTTTAAAATCTAACACGGCCGCCATTATGGAACATTGCTTAATTTAGGACTGTACATGGTAAAAGCATACAAACAGCTTCTTCTCGGAAACTAATAATAATTGCTTCTGACCTGAAATTCAACATGACAACATTCATAGAAACAGTATGTTCGCATAAACTCTGTTGCATTTAAAATCAAAATTTGCAAGAATAGTCATGTCTTCTACAAAATTATTTGTTAGTCAGGTCAGCGATACAGGAATTAAAAGCCATATGAGTTTAGTAATGTTTTGATATTTAGGAAGTATAATAGATTAGTAGATCAGCAGATATGTCATGATTTCTTGTATAACTATTTAAGGTGTAGCTTTTATTTCAGGGTAAACTGCATACATAAAAGACAACCTCTATCATAAACCATCTAAAATATTATAAGCCATTAGTGCCGGTAAGTTTTGATTTTAAAATGTCAATGACAGGGCATTTAGATTTTTTCAGTGCGTGTGTGTTGTCTGTCCAAAACACTAAGGTTACCATTACTTTTAAGCGGATATTTCCCACAACTCCTATCATCATACACCAATATTTAAAGCGAAATGTTTTAATGAATAATTTGACGGATTTGAGTCTGTCTGTCCGTTTCAAACAGATTCATATTTCGATTTCAGGGGGTATCTCACAATACGTATGTAGGTCTTATGAGACCTTACTCATTAATTGTACTTAGCCTTACATTGAAAAATGTGACATTTTAAATAATTATGTAGTAAATATTCTACTTCGTTTTATATTTTGACAAGTTTTAATGCCCCACTATTACATGTACATGTATTTACAGATTATTAACGTTTTCTGAAACGAGATGCGTTTTATCGTCTCATCGAAGTGCGACAGCCCTGAGATGAGATGACGAGAAAATGCATCGAGTTTTATAAAACAAAATAATCTGTTTATCGCTGTTTTTTGTAACATTCTGACGTCACAGTGTCATCTAACGCTAGAAAAGTGAGATGGAATAATACCGCACACAAAGATCAAACGAAAATACTGCAAAATAGCGATAACACTATTTATCTTTTTTTTCAGATAAAATGGCAAAGTCTTACAGTTGTGTATTGTGCAGGAAAAGTCATCTTAAGGAATGTTACCGTATAAAATTAACAAACAATGATATCAAGCAGTATATTTCATGCACTTTAAAACGCAATGTTGATGCAGAGGAAGTTTAATGATATAAATGTAGACTGTACTATAACAGGCAGAAGAAGCAGACCTTATCTCCAAAAATTGTTATTTCCGACTATTTTTTTCTGACTGTGATGACGATGTCCTAAATCTAACTGAGATTCCTAGAGAGGATCAGTTTAACAGTCCAAAGTCTATAATGCTTCCGATATCTTCAACCTCAAAATCACACCGTCGTTGCGTAGTTTGTAAAGTTGAAAGCAACAAACGCACTCGGATGACGGTAGTTCCCGTGGAGGCATCAACACAGGCTTTTATTGATAAGAGCATATTGATACCAAGTGGAACAAGATGTTGCTCTAGTCACTTAATTTGCAAGTATTTCAGAGTGCAGGTCATGCACAAACTTGTAACTGTATCAACTGGAACAGCCTTTAACAGAACAGACTTGGTCGATCTATTACAGAGAACTCGCCAAATGATAAAATCCAGCGGGAAGCTCAGTTTTATAATGTCATGCCTGCTATCTGACGAAGCCACGATCAATTTGACTCGACTAACAATCGATCAATTTGAATCCGTATGCACATCTGTCGCATCAAAAATCAGGTCATCGAGAATCAAACTTCGAAAAACTGTCTGGCAGTTCTACTTGTAAAGCTTCGTACTGGTCTACCTAACACCACTATTGGAACTCTTTTTGAAATGACAAAACACCAAATCAGAAGATGTATACACACCACCAGAGCAGCTATGATGTCTCACTTTGTTCCATTTCACCTTGGCTTTTCACACATATCCCATTCATATTTAATATCATCATACCACTTCAATAGCAAAAGAGATTTTCGCCGAAGATCATGAAAACAAAGCAATTCTTGTACTTGATGGTACATACATTTACATTCAGAAAAGTTCACACAACAAATTTCAACGAATGACATATAGCATGCTCAAGTCAAGATGTCTGGTTAAACCAATGATGATAGTAGGCACTGATGGCTATATTGTTAGTGTTTTGGGACCATATTTTGCTGATTCGGCCAATAATGATGCTTCAATTACAAAACATGCAATGATGACAAATGCAGATGAGTTTGCTGAGTGGTTAAAATCAAGTGACATATTCATTGTAGACAGGGGATTCCGTGATGTTTTGGACTTTCTGAGAAATCTTGGTTTTCAGTGTGAAATGCCATGTTACCTCTAAAAGAGACAATCCCAACTAACTACTTAAGCAGGTAGTACCAAATCACTACATTCCTTTCGTCTGTGACTTTGTAAAAATAGTTTGCGAATTGATAAATTGTTTCCGAGCCCCTCTTATAAGTGTCTTCTGTTATGATGACAACGGTAAAGACATGGTCCAAAAGAGTCGAAGGGAAAATCATGTACAGAGGTATGTGGTGGAGAACAATTTGAACAAGAAGCGATCAATGCTAACGGAAGCTGAAAATGTTGATGATTTTCCAAGAATGTCTCTGCAAGATCTTAGAGATACTACTATGGGTGTGTACCAGATAAAGCAGGCCAAACGATACACAGATGAACATTTAAAAGAAGATAGAGTGTACAACATGTCATGGTGCAAGCATCGCCATGATCTATTGAGAGTGAAATTAGCATCACGCCATTCAACTTCGAAGGCCTATAATGTGTGGATAGAGTACACAAGTAAAGTAACCGGATGGTACTGTTCATGTAAAGTTGGAGCAAGGGTAGTTGGATGTTGTTCTCATGTAGCTAGTGCGATTTGGCCTCTTGGTTACAACAAATGGAGTAATGATGTTGCTGATTGTTCATTTGTTGATAAAATGTCTGAGTCTTTGGTGTATTCAAGAAACTTACCAGATACTGATGCTGAAAGCGGAAGAGAAAGTGATGATTCAAATGGCTTTGTGGAAGAAGAATAACAGTTAAATGCTAAGTCCTTTAAAAAATGAAAAACTTGGTATAACTATGTTCTCATAAGCTTAATATAACATGACTTGTATAGCTTGTATAATGTGTATCCATCTTTAATATTTGTTCTTAAGCATGCAAATGCCATATATAATAGTTTTACATTGAATTGTATCCCATTTTAATTATCAATCTTAAAAAATTGCATCTCTCACTTCGCTCCCCCTTGTTTCGTGGTCGATGCGTGGGGAAAAAATGGGGGAAGTAAAAGATGTAATTTTAATTGTATTGTTTAATTATTTATTTTCCTTTTTTGTGACCTATATTACTAAGGATGAAATCGAAATGATAAGGCGTTCATGCTGTGTGTCAATGTTTCAATCAATTTTATAGCTTCTGAACATTTCAAAGTAATGCTCAAGATTATTAATATTTTAAAATCCACATACTTTATAAAATTGAAACACAAAATTGTAAAAAGTCTTAAGCAATTTCAGGTAAATGATAATTGGTGCTAAAACAGGTTCCTTTCACCTTTCTGCATGGATTTTTATGAAGCATTTATAAATTAATTTAGTCTACGTTATTTTCACTCTGCTGCAAGGCTTAGTCTGACATAGATTTGCATTGAATAATATATTGACATTCAAGGAGCATGAAACACATAAATTAACACCTACTATAACTTGCAAAGTCCAAAGTATGTTGTATGAATAAAGACAGAATTTTAAAGCATATTTAATGCGATTGATTATATGGCGGGAAACAGAACCCCTCATGATTTTTAAAGTACATTTAGAGATCCTAAATAGTTATATAAATATCAACAATAAAGACGATTATTTAAACGTTTGAAACTTTTTAAAACATATTTGGTCACAAATGTCAAAAGATAATATATAGGAATTTATGAATAGATTGATTTCAACAAAGCCGAGTATATTTTATTATCTATGGATAACTTATATTCCTTGAAAGCTAATACACTATACTGATATACTGTAATGCTAAAAATCTTCTGAAACCATATGTCTTGGATTTCTTCTTTACATTATGTAAGCAAAGTTTAAAAAATAACTAAATATCACATTGAATATTATTGTTATATATATTGTTTGTTAAATCAAGTTGGTTGCTATACAACAATATGGTTACCATGGAATAAAATGTTTCATATAGATTAACTGACTTTGTATTAAACTTGTACATGATCACTTTAAATACAATTGCAATATAATATCATGAAACAAATACAAAAAAATGTTCGTTTTTTTTGGACAAACTTAGAAATTTTTCTTAAAAATTGTGTTGCAAGGTGACATATTTTCTATGGTTGCTTGATAACAAAGAAACGTCTTTAACAAAAAAAAATATAATAGCCTTTTTTAAAACTTCTGTCTTAAGCCTATCGCTGATGACATTATCTAGTTGCTTCGTAAGGGGGCCAAAAATGGGCCTAAATGTAACTTGTCCTTTCAATGTGACTTTAACCAAAAGCTAAATTACAAGTTAATGGTTCTTCTAAACGATCGTGTGCAACTTTTTGGGTTTCTGCAATAGATTAACTTTCTGAAAATTACAATTAAATCAGTTTAACTTCCGAAGAAGTTTCTTCCAAATCCATTTTAAATTTGACCATATTGACCGACGAAAACGACGATTGATCGCCATAAAAACCACGATAAAAGTCCCTGGCTACAACTTGTGCAACTTGTTTGGTAATCAAGACACATTCATCTTTGAATTTATATAGTTTTTGTCATTTTAAATTTTGATTTGCTTTCTTCCAATTTCGTTTAAAGATGTTGAACTTTCTAGCAGAACTTTTTTGTCCTATACGACAGCGCATGGTCGTATAGACAGGGCGTCGTGTGGCATCATTATAGCCAATTTATTTAGATTTTTATTTTTATGTTAATTTTATAATTAGAAGTAAATGTTTTAAGACTTAAAAGCTTTGAAACCATTTGAATTATTTGACTTACAGAGAACTGTCTTTAGAAAGAGTGGAACTTACTGCTTAATTTGTCTGTCATGAGTAAAACGTTTGGTCACGTGCATGTAGTAATGAACTTTTAATTTGTGATTTACATTTATTAGTGGTTTCTAAAAAATTGATTGAACAAGACCCTTAAGAAGTAATAAAGCTTGTCAAAATGCAAGTTTTCTGGACAAAAAGCTAAATGAACATCGCGTACAAGTTTATGACACACGCCCTATAAGGACAACACAGCATGGGTTACATTTCATGATTTTAAGGTGTTCTAAATAACAAATATGTGAGAAATGTTTATAAGGTAATTATAATTTATTTTTAATTCTATGCGCCTTTTTAAATTATAACATATAGTTATACTTTTGGAGAAAAAAAATAATGACGAAACAAAAACAAAAAAACCCCAAAGCAACCCATATAACAGCACAATATAAATGCGAACCTCCATTTCTAATAAAATAAATATATACACAAAATTAATGGACACATTAATATTACAATATTACAAAAAGGTATATAACATCTAGTACTGAAAAACGAGCTTTTTTAATTTAAAAAAGAGGTGTTAGTAATGATATTGATCAATTCCGTTAAAAATATACAAAACCTGGTGAATATATGAATATTTAATTAATTGATTGGCAGTTTATTGATTGATTGATTTGTTGATTGACGTCCATCAATCAATACTATAACTAAATTGAAGGTGTTAAGGATATTTGAGTTTACATAAGACAAAGTACACGTTTGATGATAGGAACTCTTATTTATGTTGAATCAATTAAGCACACAAAACACAAAATGCAACAGAAATAGTTTTATGATTTGTTTCAGCAGACTCAAACAACATAGTTTTGATTGTAAATGACAGACGCTTTTAATTAAGGTAGGGACTTCATGGAATATGTCGGAAGTTCATACTCCAGAAAATCTATAATTTATGATCTAAAGTGTATATGAATTGCATAATTGGCGAGTATGCATCTGAAACATAAAGACATGATAATACGTTTTCAGCTTTTTAAATATTCCGCCTGTAAACGTTTTATATAGAAATGTAGAAAAGTTTTTTTTTTAATTTAAAATAGAGGTCATAGAAATGTTTTTGATCAATTACGTTCAATAAAAACAACAAATAACTGAAGTTTACGCAAATGATTGTGACCCGTTCGTTATCAGATTAATACATATAAATTATTATCAATCTATAAAAACTAGTAAATGCTTTCATAATGACGTGAAATCCTAAAACATTTTTAATAGTAAGCATTAAACCATGCACTTTACGGCGTAGGAAACGATGCACTTGCATACGATAGACCACGCGATTAGGAAACGTTGCACAATATGATATAAAATGCCATATGATAGACAAAACGTTTTAATTGCATCGCTTAGGTTTCAAAATTGATTTTAAATGTAAAATGGGTGTTTTATTTTCATTGTTAAGCTTTAAAGATTGATTATATATGTAAAACGTGGTTTTATTTGATATGTACAATATGGTTGTTAAAGGCATCGCGTAGGTTTCAAAATGGATTTTAAATTTAAATGTGTATTATTGTGTTTAATAGGTGGACTTCATTTGAGTTTTTAAGCCTTTAGAATTGATTGTAATTTTTTGTTGAATTGTTTTTATTTTGATTTTGATTTTAATTATTTAATTTGTGAAATGTGCTTTTAATTGCACTCTGTAAGTAAACTGTTTTATTGCATCAGTCAGGCCTCGGGATGGGATTGATTTTATATGTAAAATATGGTTTTAAATTGAATTGTTTATGTCTTAGGAGGGATTGTAAAGTAAAATCTGGATTGTATTTGCATTGTTAATCTTTTTATCTAAACTGTATACAATACCCCTAAGTCGGTCACCAAGCGTAGATTGGCGGAGAAAGACGGCTCGCAAAACAAGTATCTTCCCCATTCGTTGACCCAGATAATGGATACAATTGACACAGGCCTACAGATATTAACACTGATCTTCAGATGGTTGATTTTAGGACATCTTTAGACATCACGATTACCTACTGCTCTGTGTATATCCCACCGAATTCTTCTTTAAGTTTAAATCAAATGAAACATTTAACTTATCAGCTTCCGGTGTCTTATATATTACCTCTGGACTTCAACGGACGCAGCCATCTATGTGGCAGTATGAAAAAAACGAAAAAGCTAGGATAATTGAAGGCATATTTGTGCATTTTTATGATGTTATCAATGCATATTAACATCTTTTGAACGGATCATATTCGGCAATTGATCTAGCAAAAACATGTTCTTCTCTCTTGCCCGCTTTCTCATGCAGCGGCCATGACAACCTGTGCGGCAGTGATCACTTTCCGGTCTTTGAACTCGTCTATAATAGCCGCTGAGTATAAGTTTAACAAAGACAATCGGCCTCTACTTGAACAACTCCGACACTTTTGACGGTTTACTGGTCCAATTTTCAAATTAATGAAACTTTGCTGATGAAGCAATTCCTAAGACCTCAATAAATTCAAAACATCCTAGTAAATCATGGTACGCTATTACTCTTGGCGTAACTTAGTGTCAAAATTAAATAACAAACCCTTATGAATAAAATTTTGAATATGATTCGTAAAATTAAACGTGAAAATAGGAAAGCAAATGTCCATCATTTAAAGGATGGACAAGACTAATTAACATCAGAGTCACATATATAAAAGAAAACATTTGCAAAACACTTCGTTGAAAATTGTCATCCCGATTTTCAGCAGATCAAAATGCAAAAAAATATCACAAATTTAGAAAATTACACTAAACTGGTTACTTTTGAAGAGCTAAACACTATTTCTTTGAACAAATCTCATGATACATCATGTGGTCCAGATGATATTCTTTAACAACTACTCAAAAATATGCCACAATCTTCTCTGCAATGCCTTCCAAATCTTCTTAACAACATCTGGGAAAGGGTGACTTGCCATCTCTTTGGAAAATGGTCTCTGTTGTTCTGATTGCAAAGCCGGGAAAAGTTCACTGGGAAGCGTTAAACTATCGCCTTGTCTAGTTTCTAGACTACAACAATCTTCTTCCGAATATACAATGTTGATTCAGACAACGTTGAAGTACTCTATATCATCTTGTGCGTTTTGAAACCTACATTCAAAACCTCTTTGCCAAAAACGAACATGTTGAGTCTATATTTTTCTATTTGGAAAAGGCATGTGACACACCACGGATATATAGATATTTTAAAGGTTTTTTATATAGGGTTAAGAAGTAGGCTTCATAACTTTATTTCAAACTTTTATTTAATAAAGAATATAAAGTTCTGTAAAATTCTACTTTGTCTGACCCTTTCGAAAAAAATGAGTGTTAGCCAAGGAAGTATTCTTGCGATACTTTTAATAGAATCAAAATTAAAAGTCAAGTTTTAATATAATATCGATGTTTCTTCAAATGCTGACGATTTCCTGATATGTTACGGAGGACAAAATATGAGTAACATCGAAAGTGGAGAATGGTTGTAAATTCTTTACTGCCGAAACTGTTGGTATTCATAATAAAAGGAAAATGCATCACGACTTCGATATGACCTTATATAATAGTCCTTTCAAAGTTGCGAAAGTAAGTATATGGTCTTATATTTGATACTAAGCTAACCTTTTTACCCCATATCTAAATGTTAAAAAATAAATGCCTAAAAGCATTAGATATTTTAAAAGTCGAATCCAGACCTAGTCGATGCAATTGAAAACAACATTTCACATATTAAATGAATCCTGTAACCAAACCAAAGCAAATAAAAAAACACATTTCACGTATGAATCAATAATAATAGCTTAACAATGCAAATGAAATCAACATTTTACAAATAAAATTAATCCTGAAACCTAAGCGATGCAATTGAACACCTTATTTTACATATAAAACTGATCCATTGACATTAGCTATGCATATAATTACCATATTTTATTTTAAAAATCAATCCTGAGAGTTATGTTATGCAATTAAAAGTCGTATTTCTATATGTGAAATGGGGTTTTCCATTTCAGTACTTTGGTCTCAGATTTAACGTCATATGTGAAACATAGTTTTCAATTTCACTACTTAGGTCCTAGGGTTGATGTTATACTTGTAATGTTGTTTTTAATTGCATATATGAGGTCTATAGATAAAAGTTCATAATAACTAACTGATGCAATTAAAACCACATTTGACCTAAGACTGCAATTAAAAACTGTATTTTAGTGAAAAATATGGTTATTCTTAAGAGTTCTCTAAACAGATGTGTAATAAAAATACATTTTTTCTGCTAAAGAATGCAAGATTGTTATTTTTGTAATTTGAACAGCAATATGACTTTTCTTGACTTTTATTCAAATATGTACTTGCAAATGCACTTGATGTAGAATATATTGTTTCTAATACAAACTTGTTATAGGTTTAACAGTAGTAAATGTGTACCAGTAGCAGGCTACTAGATTATTACTTTATGTTACTTATTACAACAAATGCCTACGGTGAGTTCTGATTGAAATAATATATACTAGGTTTTTAAAATAAAATATTAGTAA
The DNA here is from genome assembly GCA_944474755.1 of Limnoperna fortunei. Taxonomy (NCBI): domain Eukaryota; kingdom Metazoa; phylum Mollusca; class Bivalvia; order Mytilida; family Modiolidae; genus Limnoperna; species Limnoperna fortunei. The sequence goes on along the minus strand of OX104119.1, from coordinate 73,112,097 downwards.
TTTTTTAATCATTGCAGTTATTTATATTCACTGCATTGGAAATTGCATAACAGTGGTAGCGTTTCAGTAAAAAAGTAGGATTGTTCACGGATATATATAGATGCAGTACTTTACTGACTGATTCATAACTGATTGCTGACGAAGTTTGGAACGCTGACGGATCGCTGATGAATACATCCGTCCAAAATTATGAATCCATCATTACATTGGTAATCGTCAGCGATCAGTGCGATCAATCAAATCATAGTGATCCAGAATCCATCATTTCATTACATGCACAATTTGGTCAGTTTATTGACACGTATAACTAAACAATTTAAAGATGAAACGAATTCTGCGTCATTTGTATATAATGTACTATTTTCGTAATCAATTCTTGATCCTTTCGATTTCCGACTCGTGATTTCTAATAATATTTTCTATGACCTGTAACGTGTATATATTTTTTGTCGAAAATATTAAGCAGACCCTTTCCCCAACATTAACAGATTTATTTCACATTTCCTTATTTGGACAGACATCATTTGGACATGCAGTTAAAAAACTAGTTACTTAAATGTATGCATGCATGTTTTATTTAGTTAACAACATTTTGAATGCAACCCTCAAACTGTTATGTATATACAATTGCTGAACTGTTAAGCAAATATTGTCAATATAAACACATTTTTACAACGAAAGGTTCAAAACTAATCTTTAAGAATCCGTCCGATGTTTTAAAAACTCTTTTCGTGGAATATTTACCAATCTTATTCAGTATTACTGAATGGATAACAAAGAAGATTTTACAATATTAAAAGTGCTTCGCCTTTAATATTTTATAAAAGAAAAATGCGAAAAGCAGTGTTGATTTTTATCTTACGTTTACACCATCGCATCTTTAACTCAGAAGTACCTAAATACATGTTTTGTTTTGTTTTGCGCACGGTGTGACAGTGAAATAATTTCTTACAGATTCGAAGTATTCATTCTGATTTAAGATTCAATTCTTGTAAATTCATACGACAATGAAATATTGAATAGAATATATAATAGATGTTTCGCTTTTGTCGTTAATCTTATTTAGTATGATACACTGGAATTCTGAACAAGTGTGGCACAGAACGAAGACTTGTTTCAAACGGCGACAAATGATCTTTAAGGCATAAATAATAAAAACACTCGACCTTTGTGGTTAAGGTAGCAGTAATCAACTATTGATCACCAAGGTTATCTGTTTGACCCTTAAGGCGAGAGTGTATGCTAAATAGCAAAAAAGTACCAGTTGTACTGTCGAAGGTCGGCGGTTTCCAGCTTTTAGCTATAAACACTTGACGCTATATTATATAGCGTACTATAATTTTGGAAGTTTGCTTTAAACAAACTTACAACAAACAAACATACAAATAATGCGAAAAAAAATATGATTCCACCTTCGCGTTTCTCGCCTTTCGCCTTTCGCACTTTTCCGCTTTTTTTAAATTTCAAAAACAGATACGAGAGGTACGCCTTCGCACGCGAGGTAAAATATCTTTAATAGTCAGTGTTTACGTTTTCTAATTTAATACAATGACAATATTTGATGTTCATATTCCGTCACAGATGCATAAAATATAAATTAAGGGAATGGCAGATCGCTGAACGCGTGATGAAAGTGTTGCATTTCCAATCTCAAGTACTGCATATATTTAAATATTTACATTTTCACATAAGAACAGAAAACTGAAATAAGCAGACATTGATACAGCATTAACAGTAGTTGTAGATTACATAAAACGAATACTTTCACACACTTATACAGTCAATATTTTACTTGTCTGCATCGAAAACAGTCTTGTATACCCATTTTAATTGGGATATATTTTCCCACACGTTTCAGCGCCATGTTTTCTGCTTCGCATGCGATTTGTTCTTTGATGGCATCATCGTCGCTAGGAAAATTTATCCGACTAAGTCTCCATTGCGGTCTGTTAAACTGAAAAAGGTCACGTATACCTGAACATTGGTACCCGAAACTTTTATACAGCACTGCAACACCTTTTGCTTGTCCTAAATATATTCCGTGTATTCCGTTACAATTTACTAACTCATCGCCTCTCTCGAGTTGCCTGCAATATCAAAGAAAAGTGATACTATAGTTTATTTAAGGACATCTGATATTTGTTTATTTACCTATAAACAACTCCTTTCTAAATGTTTGAAAAGTTATATACTGCGTGCTAGCTTTTATCGACTCTGAGCAATTACCTATTTGCTAATAGAAAGCTTTTGGTTGACGATTTTGTTTAACATAGAGTTTTTATATTTCTGAAAACCAAAACTTCACATAATTGATATACAAAATTAATTCGTAGAGCTAGCTATGCACTTAATGCCACATTTTAAATAATAGAATCTATTCGAGACCTAATTAATGCAATTAAAATCCATATTTTACATATAAAATCAAATCTAAGACTTTAGCAATTCAAATAAAACAACTTTACAGAAATAAAATCTATTTGGAGACTTTATCGATCCATCTAGAGACCTTAGCCATTCATCGCAAAACAGTATTATACAAATAAACTCATATTGAAGACTCCAGAGATGAAATTAAAAACCACTAAATATTATATACTAGGATACAAAATATATAATGCTGAAGTTACCAAATAAATATTGTGACCGACAGAAGATTTAAAAAAGAATAATTTTAATTTTTAAAATGTTTGGGAATGCCAGCATAAATAAACAGTTCTTGGGCTATAAAAATCACATCACAGTGATAGTTTATGAGTAACAAAATTAAAGGTTTAAGAAAAAATCGTGGGCAACAGTGCAGGTATTAAATGTTAGGCATTAACAAAGAGATCTTGTGAAATAAACACAAGAATTAAAAACAAATGTACATTACAAAGCATACATGGGTATCTCATTGGGGACGTTTTTCATATTACCACAAAATTTGGAGACTGTAAAGTATTAAAAAAAAGTAGCGTTATACATGTAGAATTTATATTTGAATGATTGTTGAAGATTTAGAATTTTATTAATATGGGAATATTAAATTAAATATGTTCATTAATTATATATGAAGTAAGTTTGATAGATATGAGTCTCAAAATAAAATTCGTCAAAATTCAACGGTTTAATAAGTATCTAGCCATTACTACTGTTATCAGTTTGATTTGTTTTGGTATTTAAACAATCGTACTTGTATGAAACACAAAACGATTTGATTTTTATTAGGAATATTTAATCGTTAGCATCGTTTGCATACGTTTAATTCTGACAGCTCTTAGACAGTACTAAGTAAATCGACGGTATATTCTGTAAAGCCCCGATTTTAATTTTCCAAATAAACTGTCAAACAGACATTAAAACATAACTGTTAACTGGATTAAAGTTGTCTGTAAAAAAGGTAAGCAGTTGACAAATTTGTCCTGAGAAAAAATCATTAATAGAAATAGCAAATTCAAGCGGACAAAAAATGTTTAAATGAAAAATGTCCAGTGGACAAACATTTCACGTCAGAAAATTTCACACACAAAAAAAAAAAAATCCCGTGGACGAAAACTTTCTAGAGAACAAACTTGTCCCTAACAAAACTGTCAAAAGAAAAAGTCCAATGGACTAATTTTGTTAAAAGAACACAAATGTCAAATTGATAGGTGCTAACAAAATCACTGCTGAAGATATTAGATTGATGATATAAATATTTGTATGTTATTATATGGTGATACTTGTAAATCATGTATCGTCCAAAGACATGAATAGTATCCGGATATAGACAAACATCTCAACACAAAAGCTAACTATACAAAAACAGAAATTGAATAGCCCGAACCAAATAAAAACTATGGGTACTCCGGACGAGTAAGCAGTGTATGCCCCTTATTCGTCTTACGAGTTACTCATAGTCATGTCTAGGAAGTCCATGAATAGGAAAGCTACCTACGACTCGGCGAAAACTACCGATCGTAATTGAGAGAATGATTTCTCATAACTAGTAATTAAGTCATGTTGACGACCATATAACTCCTGGAGAGATAACATCAACTTAGATACAATCATTCCTTGTGTGAGAAGTTTAGGAGTCAACAGCAGTGGTCGGTCTAGGAAATCCGAATACCGACCGCATGATCTAGAATTACTTACCAGTGAAATGTACACATACGCTGGGCTATTGGAATGTCGATGAATGGGAATTGCCAATTTATTGAAAAATTATAATTAATTGATTATCTGCATCTTTATGCACTACAAAGTTCGTAATTGTTATTACATATAAAATAGGGTCTATCGTAGGTATCCGACAGCTACCAAGGGTGCAAAGGTAAGCTAGATAAAGGACGTTGATTGTAAATTTTTTAATTGCAATGACCACAGTCAATAGACAAAAACGTATTGTTATGAAGATTTAGTTTATAAACAACTAGATATCTTCGATAGTTTTTCTAAACTCGAAGAAGTAACGATGTAACACGGGCAGCGCCATTTTTTTTATCGATGAATGATTGGAGATACACATATTTTTGGAACTTTATATACCGGTCGCCCCCAGGTATTCAATTACACATACTCATGCCAATAGACAACTTAAATTCATTCATTACATAGATTTAAACTTATCAAATTTAAATATTATTGACTCATTCATCCAATTCTAAATAAATGGCTTATGTTCCGACTTGAAAGAATAATGTGCGCTTCCATTTTTATTTATAATTTTGGACTGACAAATAATTAAAATTTTATAATATCTGAAAACAAATTTTAGATCCTTTTAATGTAACTTTGTATCAAAGTTGGAACTCTTTTACGTGATAGATGATATACGTTACTAATAATCTACAGTTATTATCTTGAGAGCAAAAGTTGTTATTAAAGTTTGCAGTTTAATTTTAACATTTTATGAACAATTTACATCTTCAATAAAATAACCCCAACAGAAAACCATACGATAATCGATGCAATAAACGATAAAGTTGCACGATATATTATAGATGAAGGTCATACGGTACCTTATAAATCGATATGCGCACGCTGCACGAACGAAACAAATCGTTAACTTGTATCTGAAGCTGCATGTAAAAAGGACAAATCAGTACATGTAGGTAAATACAAAGTGTAATAAAGCCTCCTTTCATGCTTTGTGACATCATTTTATTGAAGATTATTACAGTTAAACAAAATAAAGGGGTGATATTGAAAATTCACTGTTTATTTTAACTACTGAGATATTTTTGAAATAATGAAACAACTTTAATGAACCTATGGCTGATGTTCAGACAGACATTTGCAAAAATCAGAGATGTACTTCATACTTTATGCCAAAAATGAACAAAAAACAAAGTTTGAAATTGTTGGATTAAGATCATGATTACAGCAATGATTTTTATTACTTAATACAAACAGATGTCTAATTCATATATTATCATAAAATATCTTGGACATGCAGTACATGTAGAGGATTTTGACTACATTTTTGCTACACACAATGTTTGACATTATGTTTATTTTCATTTGGTATAGCTCTAAATTCGAAAATGGAACTAAATGGAACTCAATGTCTTAATAATACTATTTTGTTAACACTATGTGAATACTTTATTCTTACAATTAAAAGCAAAGTCTGTTTTCACTATTGGGTCAAATGTGGCCCTTTTGTAAAAATATGTATAACGTGAACAATATTTATATAAGGTTAGTTAAAACCAAAGATACAATTATAAGAAAGAAAATTTAACTAACGGAAATTTTAAACATACGGTAGATTGAAAGTTTTACATATCATAATACATATTTTTGTATTGAAAACAAGTATTGATTTATTTCTTTTCATTGATGTTTCTGTGTGTACGGTTATTCAGTAAATTCATGTTTTCTACTTTACTATATCTGCAATTCATTTTGTATCCTATCACTTTCGCCTTTTAATGACAAGATATTATTGTGACTGTGTTGTTGTCTTTGACGTGACATAATACTTTGTTTTTATCATGTGTGTATATGCCTTGAAAAAAGAAGTCAGTAGTCGTCGAAAAGTTGGCAACGCATAGGATTTATAAAGATATTATAACAAATAACAGTGTTAATATTTGATCAATTGTGGCATTTCTTTAAATAGGTGAATAAAGGAAATAATATTTATACCATGTTATCAAAATATCAAATTTAATGACGGGTTTAACAATATATTTATGTATGAAAAGATGACAACATTGTTCTTTGAAATTAGGATGAAACATAAGCTACGTTGATTATTATGTGTTGGAATTATCTATTGTAAACCTGCTTACTGTTGTTGACATCGTTTAAATTATCATATATCTCAACGTTCTTACAAGTTCTACTGATGAACATTTCTTCACATTGTAATGCTTATATTGTGTTACCATTTCACCTACCTTAATTCATTAATATATTCCAGTTGAAATGAGAGAGCCGTGTTTTTGTTTCTCATAGTTAATGACAAAATAAAGATCGGTAAGCTAGTCACAACTTAAATAGTTGTATTAACTATCATCTGATATGCGCATGACGCAATGTACCGAAATATGGTTTGCAAATTTCTTGTTTTTTACTAGTACTAGTTGTAAAGTCATGAACTGTTTAAAAGAAGGTAAAATAGTTTTATGAAGACCTGATAAAAATTCAACAACTCTTTTAATCTAAATTTATAACAAACCATAGAAAAAATTATATTTTTGTTGCCACAATAGTTTGCAATTAAGTTACATCCCTAAATCAGATGTCGGCCATATTTGCGATATTTTTTTCTTGTGAAATGTTTGTTTACCTGTATGTATTTCACATTTAAATGTAAATTAAATAGGTATCTATTATGGTCTGATTGGTTGTTGCAACCGGATTGGATCTGGAGACATATTTACATTTTTATAGACTACCCAAGATTACAAACAAAATGAAGGTGAAGAATTTAAAAACTTTCCGGCTTCAGTGGTATGAAATACAAGGACTTTCTTATATTTTGATTATATCATTTAACATTAGGTACTATTAATTTATACATAAATATTATACAATTTGTACTTTATTATTTAAATTAATAATTTAAAATTCTTGTTTTGACCCAAACTTTGTTCAGAATAATGAATATTAAGCGATATTATTATAACTGTGTTGTTGTTATCTTTGACTGAAGAGAATATATTTTTTATGATGTTTATGTATGCCGTGAACAAAGAAGGAAGTAGTCGTCGACACGTCAACAACACATAGGATTTATTTAAAGAAATTATGACAAATAGAAGGGTTAAATATTTGGTCAACTGTGCCATTTCTGTTAATACATGTGTAGATCAGGCAAATAATATTTATACAATGTTAAATACACCAAAGATCAAATTAATGACTGGGTTAACAACATGTTTATATACGAAAGACGAGAACACTATTCTTTGAAGTAACGAGGCAACATACGCTACTTTACTATGTTGATTATTATGTGTTGTGATTACCCTTAAATAAACCTGCTTACTGTTGTTGACATCGTTTAAATTATCATATATCTCAACGTTCCTACAAGTTCTGCTGATGAATATTGTACAGCTTATATTGTGTTACCATTTAACTTACCTTAATTCATTAATACATTCCAGTTCACAATTTGAATATTGTTCAAATGAGGGAGCCGTGTTTGTGTTTCCCATAGTTAAGAACCTGATTATTTAAATGTCGAATGACAAAATAGAGAACGGTTAGCTAGTCACAACTTAAATAGTTGTATTAACTATCATCTGATATGCGCATGACGCAATGTATCGAAATATGGTTTGCAAATTTCTTGTTTTTTTTTACTAGTACTAGTTGCAAAGTCATGAACTATTTAAAAGAAAGTAAATAGTGTATGAAAATCATATAAAAATTCAACAGATCTTTTAATCTTAATTTAAAACAAACCAAAGGAAAAACTGTATTTATGTTGCCACAATAGTTGGCAAATAAATTAAGTTAGTAAATCATATGTCAGCCATATTGGCGGTATTTATTTCTTGTGAAAGGTTTGTTTACCTGTATGTATTTCACATTTAAATGCAAATAAAATAAGTATCTATTATCGTCTAATCGGTTATCACAACCGGATTGGATCAGGAGATATATTAACAGTATTATAGACTACCAAATATTACAATCAAAATGAAGGTGAATAATGTAAAAACTTTTCGGCGTCAGTGGTATGAAAACCAACAACTTTATTAGATTTTAATCATAACATTTTGCGTTAGGTACTATTAATTTATACATAAATAGTATACAGTTTGTACCTCTATTATTAAAATTAAGAAATTGAAATAATTGTTTTGACGCAAACTTGTTTCAGACTAATGAATATTAAGCGATATTATTGAAATTGTGTTGTTGTTATCTTTGACGGAAGAGAATATATTTTTTATCATGTTTGTATATGCCTTGAACAAAGAAGGCAGTAGTCGTCGAAACGTCGGCAACACATAGGATTTCTTTAAAGAAATTATGACAAATAGAAGGGTTAAATATTTGGTCAACTGTGCCATTTCTGTAAATACATGTTTAGATCAGGCAAATAATATTTATACAATGTTAAATACACCAAAGGTCAAATTAATGACCGGGTTAACAACATGTTTATATACGAAAAGATGATAACACTATTCTTTGAAGTAACGAGGCAACATACGCTACTTTACTATGTTGATTATTATGTGTCGTTTAAATTATCTTATATCTCAACGTTCCTACAAGTTCTGCTGATGAATATTGTACAGCTTATATTGTGTTACCATTTAACTTACCTTAATTCATTAATACATTCCAGTTCACAATTTGAATATTTTTCAAATGAGGGAGCCGTGTTTGTGTTTCCCATAGTTAAGAACCTGATTATTTAAATGTCGAATGACAAAATAGAGAACGGTTAGCTAGTCACAACTTAAATAGTTGTATTAACTATCATCTGATATGCGCATGACGCAATGTATCGAAATATGGTTGGCAAATTTCTTGGTTTTTTTTTACTAGTACTAGTTGCAAAGTCATGAACTATTTAAAAGAAAGTAAAATAGTTTAGGAAAATCTGATAAAAATTCAACAGATCTTTTAATCTAAATTTAAATCAAACCAAAGGAAAAACTGTATATTGTTGCCACAATAGTTGGCAAATAAATTAAGTTAGTAAATCAGATGTCAGCCATATTGGCGGTATTTATTTCTTGTGAAATGTTTGTTTACCTGTATGTATTTCACATTTAAATGCAAATAAAATAAGTATCTATTATCGTCTAATCGGTTATCACAACCGGATTAGATCAGGAGATATATTAACAGTATTATAGACTACCAAATATTACAATCAAAATGAAGGTAAAGAATGTAAAAACTTTTCGGCGTCAGTGGTATGAAAACCAACAACTTTATTAGATTTTAATCATACCATTTTGCGTTAGGTACTATTAATTTATACATAAATAATATACAATTTGTACCTCTATTATTTAAATTAATAAATTGAAATACTTGTTTTGACGCAAACTTGTTCCAGAATAATGAATATTAAGCGATATTATTGAAATTGTGTTGTTGTTATCTTTGACGGAAGAGAACATTTTTTATCATGTTTGTATATGCCTTGAACAAAGAAGGCAATGTTAAATACACCAAAGGTCAAATTAATGACCGGGTTAACAACATGTTTATATACGAAAAGATGATAACACTATTCTTTGAAGTAACGAGGCAACATACGCTACTTTACTATGTTGATTATTATGTGTTGGGATTACCCTTTTATAAACCTGCTTACTGTTGTTGACATTGTTTAAATTATCATATATCTCAACGTTCCTACAAGTTCTACTGATGAATATTGTACAGCTTATATTGTGTTACCATTTAACTTACCTTAATTCATTAATACATTCCAGTTCACAATTTGAATATTGTTGAAATGAGGGAGCCGTGTTTGTGTTTCCCATAGTTAAGAACCTGATTATTTAAATGTCGAATGACAAAATAGAGAATGGTTAGCTAGTCACAACTTAAATAGTTGTATTAACTATCATCTGATATGCGCATGACGCAATGTACCGAAATATGATTGGCAAATTTCTTGTGTTTTTACTAGTACTAGTTGTAAAGTCATGAACTATTTAAAAATAGTTCGCGGGTATGTTAAGGCGTAGTTAAGAAATATGCAAAAAATACGAGCATTAAATTCATCAATCTTTCGTGGCAGAAAACAGTCAAACAACAAATTAATATATTCTCAATTTTGACTATAAGATGTTAAATGGGGATACTTCTAATAGCATTATCTCTACTTTTACTTTCAATGAATTGCCCTTTGATGATCACGTGACCATTTTTATTTATAACTACGAATTTTATATTTCGCGTTGGCCCTATCTTTTAATGTCATTTTTGTAGCATGAAATTTCACCAATACATTCGTAATTGTATCCAATTGTATTCATTAACTGGAGATAGTCATGCAGGTTGCTGGAAAATAATTAAATCCATGAAAAACTATCGACAATGCAACAATCGCATGCATTACTGACATTCTTCAGCAAATAACACTGTATAGATACATGCAAGGATATATCGCCCTTTAAAGAACAATTCTTGCTGGTTTTCCAAAAAGAATGATACACAAAAGGTGTTAATTAGTACGATAAAAAGGTATAGATGACAAAAGTAAGTTGACGTCTAGAATGAGAAAAATGAAGGTCATTGCTTACAAACGTTTGCATGATTACGTACCAGGGGAGACGACTATTAACAAGTTTAGACAGCACGAACATACAAGAAAAACGGGGGGAGGGGGGGGGTAAACCACTTTTGTTTGTTCGCTGTGACCTTTTTTGTTTGTCGAATTCACACAGCAAAACAGGTCTAAATGGGAGATATTGCAAATTATGCAAAAATGTTACTTTATTTGCACGAATACTGAAAGTAAAACGAACAACATTGTGGATCAGAACGGCTACCAAGCCTAAAAATAAAATGAAAGATATTGAAAATCTCAAGATTGAAGATAGAACGAGGTAATGCTATACTGTAACCGTAGACCATGAAATGTTGCCTCAGCTGGGGATGGAAGGTTCAATCAATAATGGAGACCCTAGCAATATTTCATGCTCCACCGATATAATATATTTTTAGATGTAAAACATACAGGAATAGATATATTTTTATTCAGGAAAATATGTGCCATGCATTGAACAATTCGCGCGTCCCATGCACCCTTGGTTTTTATTGGCTTCCAGTTAATCAAGTTTTTGTTGTTTTTAGTTTTGTGTTTTACAAGTTTGTCTGTATCTTCGTACCAATATTTACCCAATAGGAAAGTTAAAGTTCTGTTGAGAAACTAATAACTTCATTGTAGCTATCTAGCACAACTGGTGAACTCTATTTATTTGCAAAGTTTATAGTAAACAGATTAATATCACAAGTAAATTAATAACAAGTCATTATTTGGTGTTGGAAAGACATGGGGGTGGGTTAGTTAAGATGCTTATAAATAAAATTTCAATGAATTTGTGTTTATTTTGCTTTGTTAGTAGTGTTTGTTAATGTTTTCAGGTACAGTATGCTAAATTTCATAACGATTTAAACAACAGTAGTTTTTTAAATTAATCTTGAAAATCGTTTGTCCATGCAAAAATAGATGGAAAAAACGGACATGTTCAACCTACTCTATGTAAACAAAGTGTGGGAAGTTTATTTTAGTTCCCAAACTGTTAACCTGCTGTTTTTGTATTAAGAGGAGTAATACTTTTGACAATAATTGCATAATCAATTATGCAAATGCACATTATTCCAATATATATTGAAACAAATATTGGTGTCACGTTCACACTTGTCGTGTCTATCAAAATAACGAACGCTCAAGTTAAAATTTATTCAATCCCTCGTCTAAGTTAGTGCTAGGCTGTATTGTGCTTGCTTGCCGAATACTCATTTGAACACTTTATCCTAATTTGAAGACTGAGCTTCCAGTATTTGACATACTGTCATATAAACTCAGATGGGTACTAAACAGCACAGTAGTTATGTAAGCTAATTGTCTGATATATTGATCATGTGCCTTTCAATTAAGGTTTTAGTTTTAATGTAGGCAGGGTGTGCTCAACTCGCAACTTTAATTAACAAGGATTGCCAGTTTCCTTGCTGTAAGGTTTGGGTTTTCATCAGGTACTTTTAAAATTAAAACTGGCAGCATGTTATAGCTGGAAAATTGCTGAATTGTGGTGTTAAACACTAAATTTAAACAAAATCCAGATGACAGAAGTTTTTAAATACCAAGGAAGCAATTATCAGTATTATGGCAAGAACAAAAATAATGCACTGCATACTTAAATGTATCTTATTTCGTGCCTTCCTGTAGTCTCTTCTGGTATTCACATAAAACGCACTCACATAACCTGCCTTTAATTGGATCAATCCAATCCACACTGACCAGACACCTACTTCTCTTCTCTCTCACCATGTTCGTTTAGCTATCAACCAAATGTTTTGTGTCTGTGACAAATTAAATTAAAATTCAGAGAATGATCCACCTTATTACAGGTACAACTAATATTTTATTCCATATACCCGGGGTACTCACAACTATTTAATGAAATGTTATTTGGCAAGAGAAAATATGAAATATAGAACTTAATCAGTAGGTTTTTATTTAACTACAAGTCTAGTTAAAAAAAGCTGATTTTTTTAGTCTTGCAGGACTGATTTAAACAGGTTATGTTCTATAGTTCGAAACTGTTGCTTACATAGTAGTATTAATATAGGTTTCTAACTGCTATTAAGATTGCGCCAATCAGTGTAAGCTTAATTATTCACAATATCCAGGAAGAGAATAAGCTTCTTCAAGTACAAAAATGTGTGAATGGTTCTTTTCTCAAATATACACATGTACAATTCAGCAGCGATTATTAACGTTAGTGAATAAATTTACAGCTGATTTTCACCACATTAGTTAAATGTTTTTATTTAAAGATAGTTGACAGCTGTCATCTCTGTTCAAGCCTGTGTATTTCAACGAAAGGTTTGAAACATCGTCCCTGAAAAATAACCAGAACAATAATAAGTGATAAATACTTTTAATTAATATGAATCATAAAACAATATATATATATATTACAGAGATGTTGAAATGTGAAATTGAATAGCATTTTTAAATATATAAATTTTTTACCAGATTTTAAGCTGAGCGATACGTAGGTGCTACTTTTTTGTGCTGTGTGTCTGTTAGTTTTGTCGCTCTCTACTCTTGTTTAAACAAGGTTTTGTATTTCCTAGACTTATCGTTTCCTTAATACAAATTGATATCTTCTATTTTTTTCTAATTTTAATTTAAATATTCCAATAAAAAATATCCGAAATGCTCTATTTTGTAACAGCAAGGTAATTTATCCACGAATGAAAGTATACCATAATATTCCTTTAATATTTATATTTACAGAAACGCATCTATCTCTAAATAAACAGATTGATATAATTAAATTATCGATTCCGGATCAAACTGATTGGGACAAGATTATGAAAGCAATGCCAGACCCATGATTATAGACAAATGAACTAGTATATGTAACAGATCACTCAGGGTCATTAATCCTTTTTCAATCAGTCAGTGTTGTGTTTAACACTGGTTATACTGATATAATGCTTATGGCATGTATACAAAGCTAAAAACTACATGTAGCAACACTGACAAAGGTTTCAAAGTTTTTAATACCAGGAGGTACTTTCCAATATGTCGAAGGTACCAAAAGGTTTCGAACTTGATATTTTTATGAATTATTTTTTGCGGGTTCACTAATTTCAGCTGCTGGTACTCTTAATTACCTTGGGCGGGTAAGAGTACCTGTCCACTCCGAAATCCCCGCACACAACTAGTCTTTTTTGGGGGGAGGGAAGAAATGAAAGCACTTTGTAGTTCGCTGTACAAATGTAAATGCCCCATGCATGAGTCATGCAAACAGACAATTAATGCCATCCATTTTTGTGAATTGCCACACCATTATAATTTAAGATCAATAAGAAAAAGAAATGTGTGAATAAAACAAGTATGATTAAACTAGTAAAGTAGAATGGTCTAAAACAAACTTCTGTCAACTGAATGGAAACCTGCGGAAAGTTCAATACACAGTATGTCTTATTACGAATCCTCAATTAAACACATAATATGTATATGTACTTTTTTTTAAAATTTACAATAAAATGCAATTCTTTTATACCAAGAATAAGATAGTGGAAAAGTAAGGTTAATATGATATAATTACTTTGACCTTTAAAACATAATTTTTCCTTACCTCTATTATTGGCTTTTTACTTTTATGCATTTGGACAAGGCAGGAGGGAAAATTACTTTATTCACTATATTATTTAGTAACTACAACTGGTTCTCCATATTATATTCCTGTAATACAGCTAAGGCCTTTACTTGCACTTAAAGTATGTTGTGGTGGTAGTGAACATGGTAGACCTGCAAAAAAAGTAAAATATAACGTGTACACGTATGGCTTTAATACATACTAGTAAATATAAAGTTTTATTGGTTTCAGAATCAAACTGCATCAAAATTTCATATTGAAAAAAATATATTTTTTTTTGCAAAAGCCAAAGAGACTAGAGAGTTTAACATGCACGTCTTTATAAGAATGTACAGCTTTTTGTGAGGGAATGCAATATAAAGTATATTGTCGAAAAATTGTATGAGGTCCTGAATTCACAGACATTATCACATTGTATGAAAATGTTGATTTAAATAACACAATCCAGAAGCATTTGTCTTTTTTGTAAAATTGTAACAGAAAAAAACCATAGTGTCATAAAGGTTTCTAGTTTACAAAGTTTGTCAGTGGTGTTAACTAAGTTTAGGGTACCAGCAAGTATATTCTGAAAAAATGGTAGACCTAAATGTAAACATTTGTAATTGTACGACATTTTTTGTACCATTGGTTAATTATAACATTATTTTAACACGAAACTGATTGTTTATGTAACACTGAAGGAACTTAACTTTAAATAGGGTCTTGTTCCACATTGGGGTACATTGACAACTTTACTTTTTAAAACACCTATTCAAAATTACCTTTACAATGTACATCCTAACCATAAGCAGACTATTTTAACAAAGTAAAGATCAATAAGACATTTTAGTATTTAAATATCAATATATTAACTGAACCCAACATCCTTTAAATTATTGAAAAATATTATATAACTCTTAAATGCAAACAAAATTGGTTTGGTTATTTTGTTAACTTAATTTTCTTGTAATTTGGTTGTGGGGAAAGGTCAATTATCCCTAAGCCATGCTGTTAGTCTTTGGAATTATGATGCTGATCAGTTATAATTTCAATATTAATGAATAGCTAAGGGGTTGAATTTTTTTTTTGGGGGGGGAGTACATTATAATGTCACAGGCATTGTCTGAGTTAAGTAGAATAAAGTAAAGTAGTTTTTTTCATTTCCATTTAAAAGACACATTTATACAGGTACACATATGTATATACACAATTATAAAAAACGAATATATGATTTGTCGACAACGACATCGTCCACAGCCGCAAGTCTAAATTGACCTATAACTTATATGAAACTATCGCCACATTTGGAACTGACCACCCCCTAAGTATCAAATTAAGGCATAACAGTTAACTTTACACTATACATCATCTGCTTTCCTGTCGTATTTGATGGTTGCATGTGCTCTGTTTTTTTTCATCGTTTATCATTCTAAAGCTTCTCCGCGATTGAGATCTTCCAAATATGGGCTAATAAGAACGGATCGAAAATAATCAGTTTCATTAATAATACTCCGAGTATTACTACAAATTAAATGTGTTTGTCGCTTTTTGTCACTGTTAGACATCGTACTACACAGATACGTATTCGATTTAATGTTGCATATACGCGTAGTAAACCAAAATTATTATCGACGCAGCTATACGTTGCCATGGAAATGACGCCATTGACGTTGCTTCAGTAAAGGGAAATAACTGGTTTAACAAAATCAACCAAAAGCGCCTTAACATACCCGGTTTTATGAAAATCTGATAAAAATTCAACAAATCTTTTAATATAAATTGAAAACAAACCAAAGGAAAAACTGTATTTATGTTGCCACAATAGTTGGCAAATAAATTAAGTTAGTAAATCAGATGTTGGCCATATTGGCGGTATTTATTTCTTGTGAAATGTTTGTTTAACTGTATGTATTTTACATTTAACACCCAACCATGCAATATGAGCCACAAAGGGGTGTTTCAAATATGCATGAAACTTTTTGAATGTGAAAGTCTTACTGATATAAGACTTTATCCAACATATTTCAACTGAACCCACTCTCTGTAAGGAGCAAGGCTATTTTTAAATCCGGGAACCAGTTCATCACCTCAGAAAAATAATTTTTTGTGATTTTTCACTAAGTTGAGTTGTAAATAAAATCAACACTACACATATTTCAAACAATTTCTTTTTTTATTATGTGTAAATATGGTTGTCAAATTAACATTACACACATTTTCATTAAAAAGCTACAATATTTAGATGCTGTGCCAAGGGGAGATAATCATGTCCCTTTGACCAATGGAAAAAAAAACAAAAATATCACATTTTAAAAAACTATTACAGTTTCTAATCCAATGACGCTAATTAATATAATTAAATGTTATTACAGGGTTAAGGCATGGTACAAACTAATAATAGAATTAAAAAAGTGGGCACTCATTTTTGTTTATTTTAGCCAGAGACACAAAAGTGGCGAAATTTTGCTATTTTTTCTCAAAAACTCTAAAAATTACTATTTTTTAAAAATTAATAATAAAATTGACCATGTTGACACAGCATCAATTATTACACAAATCAGATTGCACAACGACATATAATCATTCCAGGAACATTAAAACAAATATTCTTAGCTTGGCTTACAGTCAATATGAGTACATGTATGACCTTCGTGTAACCTTGGCATTTTTGCTGTCAATATGTTACATAAAGTAGTTGAAGAAGACCTGAGTTTTTTCGTTAAATATTCATATATTTAGCATGAGTGAATGTAAACCATTTATTTAAAAAATAAAACCTTGATTTTAACTTTCTTTCAGATGTTTAATTCTTCTTGAAGGTATGAGGCCAACAACACAAAGTTTTGGGATATCAACAATAGCCCAAATTTAATATTAACGCCCAGTCTATGAGAAAACCATGCAAAACTGTCCATAAGGGGGGTCAACCAAGTTTAATAAATTTGTGTGTGATGAATGGACACTACAAAAGATGTGTTTTGACAAAATATTTCCTCTGGTATCCAAACCGTTTTTTTGCAATGTCCTTTTAAGTACCGGGAACCAGTTTTCTTGCTATTTACAATTTTTCTTTCATACCTATATCACATTTTCGACAGCTAAAATTTTCAACTGAGACAACTAATCACAAAGAAAACATATTGTGTCTTGAATAAGGTACAATTATGTTTTATCTTTCAATGAAAAAGACACAATTATGTTTTCAGAGAAAATGAGGAAATAAGGGCAGATAATCCTCTAAAACCCATATCTAGAAAAAGCCAAAATATGCACACATTCAAAATCCAGTAGGATGTGCTTCAGTGAATATTTTCTTATTTCACTGGTTCTCTCTTATAGTACACTAATAGTGTTATTAATTGATGGCATGAAATTGTTAGGCAAATGATGTTAGGTATATGTACTGGTAAGCATACCGCAAAGTTGCCCCTTATTTCATTTTTTGTCAATAAAATATTGATCTTAGTGCCAAGCTATAATTTATTTCACAAAAACATTTCATAATTTACACCATTCTTTTCTAGTTACAGTTAATTAAACTGCAGACTAAGTCATTTTAATCTATAAAAAACAAACCTTTGCACAGTAAACAAGTCCAATATTCTGTTGATATTACATATACTATTACTTCAATATTTAATGGTTCTTTCAAATAAATAGCAGCATATGAAAATGCTAATTGTTTCTAACTATACTGTTGGTTTATGAGACATATAAACAAATTAACATATTGTGAAGTTTATAGTTACATAAAGTCATAACAATTCATAAATATTCTCTTTTTTGTACTCCTTATAAAGGGAGATAATTTGCCTGTTTTTTTCATTATTTGTTTAGCGGAATACCTTATAAGTTAACTGTTGTAGACCATAACTAGGTAAACATTTTATCAATAACAATTTTCTCTATATGCTATGGTTGTTAAGTTATAGGCCAATTTTTTAAAAACCCCATTTTAAACAAATGTACACTGCCAGGTTTCAGAAAAATGTTTAAAGATATGCAAATACAAACAATCTAAGCCCATGTTACATTTTAAGCAAATCTGCCTATTTTGTTTTCCAATACACTACAAAAACATGATTGGAAGCACCTAGATGATGATTCTTATCATATTGAAATTTAATTCTTTAAACAGTTTCTGAAAAATAGGCTTTAACACTGATTTAAATGCAAAAATTGGGAAAAATCAACATACAAACTCCAACAATAGTTTTAAGATCATTTTTTTAAATTGCACACAGGTCAATATTATCTTTCTGAACAAGTTGATCCTTTCAAGATTTTAGATAAATGTAGCATTTTTGTAATTTTTGACATATTTACAAAAAGCTATGTTTGGCCACAATGTTCTATTTTTACCAATGACAGCCATTTGCTTGACCAGTGTTGTACGTATAATTATAGGTTCCCCCAATTTACTTATCCAGCCTGTTACACAAAATTAACATTTTGGGTCCGGGGTCTCTATAATTTATGGTCCGCCCGTATAAGAATGGGTCTGCCCAATTTACGTATCTGGGTAGTTTTTCCCTCTTTATTTCTATTTTTCAAATATGAATATTCAAAACCGTTCTACACAATAATTTAAATTCGAATATATGCTTTATATGGGTTCAAATAGTGATTATTTAATACAGTAATTGGTTTCAATACTCGGAAATTATAGACATATATAGGTGATTTATAATTTTATTATTATTATTATATTATTACAATTTTAACTGAATACAGTACATGCTATATGACACCTGTATTATACATGTTAAAAGGAACAATTAATACTTCCGTTATGTAAATGTATATTTGTTTGGCGACGGTTGTAAATGCAACTAGTTTGCATATTAAATAAAAATTAATTATATTATTTTATTTTATGTTCCACCATTTTTTGCCAATTATGACTAGCTACCACTCTATAATTTTTATGTTCCCCAAGTGGTGTTTCAAATTGGAGACCTTAAAAAATGGAAAAAAATATCATAAGTGACAATAAAGTTCAATGCCTTGGGGGACTTCATATCTTGTTTGCACTTCAGAAAGGAGTCCAAGAAGACCATTTACAATATGGACGCTGTCAGTGGCATAAACTCTAATTATCACCATAATTTGTACGGAAATGGGAAAGGAGCGTGATTGCATAATTGATCTTTGTAAATATGCCTGGAACCTGATATGCACAAGTCTTAAATCGATGGCCTTTTTTGTCAACCTCATATCAATGTCTGTATTAATAGTCCAATGAGCAGTTAAGGAGAAGATTTCATGAAATAAATATTAGACTAATTTATGACAATGATGATGGATGCACAGTGATGACAAAAGCTGACATGGACCTCTAGTCCAGGAAAGCGAACTAAAACTCATAAAAATCGAACTATATTTATCTATAAATTTATTAAGAATTAATTAAAATCAAGGGTCTGTTCATATGTGGATTTTTTAATAAAATGTGTACATATTTAGGAATAAAACATCCATTCCATTATCTTTCTTTGTTCAATCTGTCCATTTCTTTCTCAACACTTCACAATTTCAATATGTTCAGAAAATCAGGACCATCTGAAACATCAACCTAAGTTATCCACGATTTTTTTTAACTCGGCAGATGATTCTATGTTTGCTTACTTCATACGTTTGATTGCACACTTGCCATTCACTTGGCACAACTTTCTAGTTCCATCTTGGTTTCTTTGTTTTTCTAAGCTGACACTTACTTATTCATATGATGATCTTTTCACCCTCACAAATTATTTCATAAATTGCTTCACATTTTTGGTAACAACCTTTTTTGACGTCTTCAATCAATGCCAAAAGCAAAGTGATCTTCACTAATTGTCTTTCTTACATTGGGATAATGTTGTGTAAAGTCTTGGAGATTGGTTATAATGTTGGAAGTCCACATGAATGATGGTCACATTTGTACAAAAAACAATAATTCACTTGCTTTTTCAGTTCCACTCGTTTGTTGTTGGTTTACAGGAAATAGAAAGTTTTAAAATGGGAGGTAATTCGAGGTGATACTAAAACACTGACTTTGATGGGAGTTTATTATTTATATATATTTATACAGCAAATAATGTTACCATTACTATTTCTACAGCTGTTACAGAAGTGAATATATAAAGAAGGGCTGTGCTTTCACATAACTACCTTATTGCAACATCCATCAAATCTCATATTTAGTTGTAATCGTTTGAAAACACATAAATGAGTTAG
Source organism: Limnoperna fortunei (assembly GCA_944474755.1). Taxonomy (NCBI): domain Eukaryota; kingdom Metazoa; phylum Mollusca; class Bivalvia; order Mytilida; family Modiolidae; genus Limnoperna; species Limnoperna fortunei. Next base: position 73,091,599 of record OX104119.1, on the reverse strand, counting down.
AATTTTTAGAAAAATATGATAAAAATAACATGTTATTTGTTCATTTTATGTTAAAATATAAATAAATATGCAACTTTTTTGTTTATTATCAATTCATTAATATATATTGAACTTCAATTATGCTTATAGAGATTAATCAATAGAAAAATAAAGAGAATTCCTTTGAAGAAAGTAATATTTTGGTGGAATTCATCGTATTTTAGAATGGTTGCCATGACAACATGTAATTATTGCCCAGCAAAAAATCATACAGTAGGTAGAAAAAATCATGGAGGAAAATATGACAGTCATTTGTTGTAAATAAAAGTACTACTTCAAAAGATTATTTCATTTGGTTATGCATAGAAATCTAGTTTTTCTTTTTTGTCAAATTCTTGATCATTTAGAGTTAGATTTTGAATTAGAAAACAAAAACTGGCAAAAAAATTAGTTTTCAGAAGAAGCACCTTAAGACTGCTGAATTCCATAAACAATTGTTTTAAACTCTGCTTAACTTTTCCAAAATAAATCAACGAAAAGCGCTTGTTTTTTCATGATTCCAACGCCATTTTTATGTATTTTATAGGTGGCGCTGTTAGTATAGATTTCTCACATAAACTCTGTTCAGCCTGCAATGTTTACTCAGAAAATTGGTTAACCTGCCTTGTGGACTCATTTTAAAGAAATTGCATGTTTTTCCTACAGACTGGGTGTTAAATGTAAATAAAATAAGTATCTATTATCGTCTAATTGGTTGTCACAATCGGATTGGATCAGGAGATATATTAACAGTATTATAGACTACCAAAGATTACAATCAAAATGAAGGTGAAGAATGTAAAAACTTTCCGGCGTCAGTGGTATGAAAAACAAGGATTTTAATAGATTTTGATCATAACATTTTGCATTAGGTACTATTAATTTATACATAAATATTATACAATTTGTACCTCTATTATTTATATTAATAAATTGAAATACTTGTTTTGACGCAAACTTGTTTCAGAATAATGAATATTAAGCGATATTATTGAAATTGTGTTGTTGTTATCTTTGACGGAAGAGAATATTTTTTATCATGTTTGTATATGCCTTGAACAAAGAAGGCAGTAGTCGTCGACACGTCGGCAACACAAAGGATTTCTTTAAAGAAATTATGACAAATAGAAGGGTTAAATATGTGGTCAACTGTGCCATTTCTGTAAATACATGTTTAGGTCAGGCAAATAATATTTATACAATGTTAAATACACCAAAGATCAAATTAATGACTGGGTTAACAACATGTTTTATACGAAAAGATGAGAACACTATTCTTTGAAGTAACGAGGCAACATACGCTACTTTACTATGTTGATTATTATGTGTTGTGATTACCCTTAAATAAACCTGCTTACTGTTGTTGACATCGTTTAAATTATCATATATCTCAACGTTCATACAAGTTCTACTGATGAATATTGTACAGCTTATATTGTGTTACCATTTAAATTACCTTAATTCATTAATACATTCCAGTTCACAATTTGAGTATTGTTGAAATGAGGGAGCCGTGTTTGTGTTTCCCATAGTTAAGAACCTGATTATTTAAATGTCGAATGACAAAATAGAGAGCGGTTAGCTAGTCACAACTTAAATAGTTGTATTAACTATCATCTGATATTCGCATGACGCAAAGTACCGAAATATGGTTGGCAAAATTTCTTGTTTTTTTACTAGTACTAGTTGTAAAGTCATGGACTGTTTAAAAGAAGGTAAAATAGTTCGCGGGTATGTTAAGGCGTAATTTAGAAATATGCAGGAAATACGAGCATTAATTTCATCAATCTTTCGTGGCAGAAAACAGTAAAACAACCAATATATTCACAATTTTGACTATAAGATGTTAAATGGGGATACTTCTAATAGCATTATCTCTACTTTCAATTTCAACGAATTGCCCTTTGATGATCACCTGACAATTTTTATTTATAACTACGAATTTTATATTTCGCGTTGGCCCTATCTTTTAGTGTTATTTTTGTAGCATGAAAGTTCACCAATGCATTCGTAATTGTATCTAATTGTATGCATTAACTGACAGGTTGCTGAAAAATAATTAAATCCATGAAAAACTATCGACGATGCAACAATCGCATGCATTACTGACATTCTTCAGCAAATAGCACTGTATAGATAAATGCGAGGATCTATCGCCCTTTAAAGAACAATTCTTGCTGGTTTTCCAAAAAGAATGATACATAACAAGTGTTAATTAGTACGATAAAAAAGGTAGAGCTGACAAAAGTAAGTTGACGTCTAGAATGAGATAAATGAAGGTCATTGCTTACAAACGTTTGCATGATTAAGTACCAGGGGAGACGACTATTAACAAGTTTAGACAGCACGAACATACAAGTAAAACGTTTCCATCTTCAAATGTAACGCGTAGTGCGTTTATGTCTGTTTTTATATATAAAGTAAATTAAACCTTTATGAGGTGTTCACAATACAATCCATTGAAATGAACACATTTCAATGCATAATGACCTATAAAAAGTGGGGGGGGGGGGGGTAAACCACTTTCGTTTGTTCGCTGTGACCTTTTGTTTGTCGAATTCACACAGCAAAACAGGTCTAAATGGGAGATATTGCAAATTATCGTGGCAAAATAGAATGTGGACAAAAATGTTTCTTTTGTGCACGAATACTGAAAGTAAAACGATCAACATTATGGATCAGAACAGCTACCAAGCCTTATAATGAAATGACGGATATTGAAGATCTCAATTAAGAACGAGGTAATACTATACTGTAACAGTAGACCATGAAATGTTGCCTCACCTGTGGATGGAAGGTTCAATCAATGTTAGAGACCCTAGCAATATTTCATGCTCCACCAATATAATATATTTTTAGATGTAAAACATACATGAATAGATATATTTTTATTCAGGAAAATATGTGCTATACATTGAACAGTTTTTTGTGTTTTACAAGTTTGTCTGAATGGAGATTTGTAATCATCCCTTGATTTTAGCTCTCAATTTTAAAGGGGTTTCGGTGGCCGAGTGGTTAAGGTAGTTCGTCTACTATTGATCACGTGGTCTGTCAACACTGAGGTTGCGGGTTCGAGTCTCACTGCGGGCAGGGTGTACTCGACTCCAATCTTAATTGACAAGGATTGCCAGTTTCTCCGGCTTCCTCCCCCAATAAAAACCATGACATAGCTGAAAAATTGCTGAAAGTGGCGTTAAACATCATACAAACAAAAACATTTTTTGGTTAGTTTCCATGTGATTTTTCTGTATAGATGTTCATTTCTTTTTATGTTGATTACAATTGAGTTTGTTGTTCATCTGCACCAAAACAAACGATTGTAACCAGAGAATATTTTGTTTCCGATCCATCGTACCAACATTTACCCAATAGGAAAGTTAAAGTTCTGTAAAAAAAAATCTCAAGCTCTCGTCTTCCTTGTAAGTTAGTGGTAGGCTGTATTGTGCTTGCTTGCTGAATACTCATTTGAACACTTTATCCTAATTTGAAGATTGAGCTTCCAGTATTTGACATACTGTTATATAAACTCAGATGGCTACTAAACAGCACAGTAGTTATGTAAGCTAATTGTCTGATATATTGATTATGTGCCTTTCAATTACTAAGGTTATAGTTTGAATGCAGGCAGGGTGTGCTCAACTCGCAACTTTAATTAACAAGGATTGCCAGTTTCCTTGCTGTAAGGTTGGGGTTTTCATCAGGTACTCTTAAAATAAAAACTGGCAGCATGTTATAGCTGGAAAATTGCTGAAAGTGTGGTGTTAAACACTAAATTTAAACAAAACCCAGATGACGAAAGTTCTTAAATACCAAGGAAGCAATTATCTGTATTATGGCAAGAACAAAAACAATGCACTGCATACTTAAATGTATCTTATTTCGTGCCTTCCTGTAATCAATATATAGTCTCTTCTGGTATTCACATAAAAAGCACTCACATAACCTGCCTTCAATTGGATCCATCCACTCCACATTGACCATACACCTACTTCTCTTCTCTCTCACCATGTTCGTTTAGCTATCAACCAAATGTTTTGTGTCTGTGACAAATTAAATTAAAATTCAGAGAATGATCCACCTTATTACAGGTACAACTAATATTTTATTCCATATACCGGGGGTACTCACAACTGTTTAATGAAATGTTATTTGGCAAGAGAAAATATGAAATATAGAACTTAATCAGTATGTTTTTATTTAACTACAAGTCTAGTTAAAAAAGCAGATTCTTTTAGTCTTGCAGGACTTACTTAAACAGGTTATGTTCTATAGTTCGAAACTTGTTTACATAGTAGTATTAATATAGGTTTCTAACTGCTATTAGGATTAAAATTTGAGTTTCCCATAGCTAAGAACCTGATTATTTGAATGTCGAATGACAAAATAGAGAACGGTTAGCTAGTAATATTTGTATTTAACGACCACGTGATATTCGCATGTCGCAATGTACCTAAATATGATTCGCAAATTTCTTGTTTTTTAACTAGTACTAGTTGGAAAATCATGAACTGTTTATAAGAAGGTACAATATTATTATGATAACATGATAAAAATTCAATGACTCTTTTAATTTAAATTTATAACAAAACATACGAACAGCTATATTTATGTTGCCACAATAGTTACGTCACTAAATCGGATTTCAGCAATATTGGCGATATTCATTTCTTGTGAAATGTTTATTTACCCGTATGTCTTTTACATTTACATGTAAATAAGATAGCTATCTATTATCGCGTCATTGCTTGTCATTGAATCAGGAGACTCATTAACTTTTTTCAGAATAATGAATATTAAACTTGCTCGAAAGGTTTAAATAAATATTCATTTCCTTTCTGAATAATGAGGAAATACATTTGCAAATAATTTTGTGTACATATTTATTTAAATTCAAGAACTGAGTCAAAATAAACAGATCATTGAACACACAATGTTTTCAAATGAACCATGTTAGTGGAACTATCTTTGTGCATTGTGGTCTGTTTTCAGGAAAGGGAGCTGAAAAAGATAAATCAGACTAATTACCGCGTGTAACCTAAAACAGAAGCCGTCAAGATAAAATCGAAACAATACTAATATGGAAATAAAAATTAAACTAAGCAATGCATTTTTACTATAAAATTAAAATGTACAAAAAAAATGTATTGTAAAAACAGAGCTCTATTTCAGAGTATAGAGACTTTTAAACATGTTCTGGTGTTTAACGTCACTTTCAGCAATTTTTCAGCTATATCATTGCGTTTAGTTTTTATAGGGTAGGAAGCGGAGAACCAGGAAAAAACCCCTGAACTGCGGTAGGAAAATATACATGCTCTGAAAAGTATGTTATTGTTGGTACACAATATTAGTATTATAAACTTGTTGTAGAGTTGAGGTAAAATGACTGGGAACATTAAATAGCATCATTTTTTGTCTTCATTGAATTACTTTAAAATTTTTAGTTATTTGTATGTTTCTTTATTTATCATTATCTTTGTAATTTTAAAATCAATACGGCAAATGATTTTTTCATGACCAGTCCAAATCTTGTTTGTAAGTGTCAATTTATCGTTTCTATTTTGAGAATACGAATCAGACGATAACCAAGTCAACCTACCATTTATAAAAAGAAACATAGTTTATCACTATTCAGTTATTTGCAGATTTGTGGCAATGTTTATATTTATATATGTATCAAGACATTGTGGGTTCTTTACTATTTACTAAATCCTATCTCAAAACTAATTCGAAAAAGTATGTGTTCATGATCAAGTGAAAACTTGTTTGTAAATCTCAATATATACTATGGTATTCTCCGTTTCTATTTTTAGAAAACAGATCAATCTTTAGACAAGTAATCAAAAACATCTTTACACGACAAATTGTTATTTTAAATTAAACATCATGCATGGCATAAAATTACAAGAAAAATATGTTAACGCACTTACCTGAATGCACTTCATATTATTTGCGTGTCATAGAAACAGCATATACAATAATAGATGGCATTTAAAATTTTTTCCAACGAAGTACAATATTTCAATTCAAGTTCACACAGTTTCATTCATAAAAGAATCCAGACACGACCACATGTATTGTTGTTATCAATTGTATATCCTACTAGGAACCACTTTATGCGTGCACATAGAGACTGTGTCACACTAAAACATCTTTATTTACAAAAATTATTATTTTCAGTATTCAAGCAGGTAAATTATATTCCAACACCGGTAAGATCAAATACACAAGTATCAGATTAGGGAAGGCAACAATAGGTGAGAGCACGAGAATACAACTAGGTCAGATTGGAGTGTTTTTAGGACTAGGTAAATTGATAACACTAATCCGTATACAGTTCCAATAAGCAAAAATGATTGTTTGTTTATTTATATATATGTGTACAAGTCTATTTTATGTTTAATACTTATACATGTTATATTCATTATGGTGTATGTATACCATTTTGTAGTGTTAACTTTTTGTAGAAATAGTAACTTAATTGTAAGTGCAATGTATATACACCAACTCATTAAAACGAACATTTGGTATATGGATAAAAAATTTCCTATTATAGTTATCATAATCTAAATTAGTTTTTAAGTTATTAAGCTTCAGTATTGATAAGTCTTATTATGCATCTGAACAAAGACAAAAACAAGTAGATCTTTTTATGATATTTTTGGTTGATTTATGTAGAATGCAAATTGTCAGAAAACATGTTTTTTTTTAAATGTTAAAAATTACATCCAGGATGTCTAATAATATTATTTTTATGTAAAATAATATACCGATTATATTCCGATTATACCCTGGATAGTCGTAAAGGTTTCACCAGGAATACCTTATTGAAGCTTCGGCAATAAGGTTTAATTGTTAAGAGCTATATATTTAAAAGAATAATTTATTTTGTTGTAAAAAAACCATATGTAAATATGACAGAGATAAAAGCCTCTTGATATTTTTTGCTTGTTGATAATAAAAGAACAAACAAGAACTGAAACACGAACAGAAATAGCGGGAGACCTGATTATGTCAATTAATTACAAAAATCAGGACTGAAAATATATACAGTTAGATTCTGGTATTTACATTGTAAAACTATGTGGAACCGTTTTTACATAAATAAACACAAATTTTATATGTTAATTCTAACATTATTGCGACTTCAACTAACTGTTTAAGTGACTCTTTTGTAATACAAATTTGAAATATCCCCTTCAACAGTATCTTAGATTTTCTCTTAAAAAACACAGATTGGTTGACTGTCTTATGACGACTTATTAAAAAAACAATTCCAACTTATTCAAAGACACAATTAATTGGACATCTATAGAAAACCCCTATTTACCTAAAAACCTTTTCCTGACTCAACTTGCGAACAAAAATATAAGCTTGCTTCTTTTCTTTCTTTAACTGTGTTTGAATTCTCATTAACATGTACAATTTGACAATAGATTTGTCAATATTTCAGTCCCAAAAGATATGATACAATTTTTCACAAATGTATTGCGATTGTATCTATTCAAATGATTTGTCGTAATATGCAAATCTTGTTCCGTCCATGCAACACAATATTCCGGTTCAAGTTTTAACACACCATGTTGAACTTAAAATGAATAATGAGGTGTCAAATATGACTTAAGATAGTTATCGTACCTTTCTTAAAATAAAAATCTTTACAATCAAAATCATCTAATGGTTTCACAAAACGTCACTTTATTTCAACAACACTTCAAGCGTAATGAAAACCACCAAAAGTGGGTACATTAGTTTTTAGTTAAAATACCAATTTACTATAGTTTTACAATAACTAAAAAATAAACGGTCGCTATGAACTATTTTCAACAAGAAGTGAAGAAAAGAACCTTGTTACATGTAATGATGATTTACTGTTCCCCGAGTTTTTTAATTTATTTTTTTAAATGCATTAATAGCTTTTTCCTCTCCGAAATCTGTTGAAGATGACATTACTTTATACTATTCCTGTTTTATTCTTTTTATTCACCATTACTTTTATCTCACAAGATTTGTATGAACGTTTTTATTTATGCAGTACTCAAAAATGTGTCTTATTCCACAAACATGTCCGATTCCACAATCAAGACCTATAATTACGTCATAAACAAAATCACAAACGTGTCATATTTTTACCTCCACAAACGTGTCCGGTTTAGATTCCGCAAAACTATGCATAACCTAACGTCACAATAGAAATTTTGTAACGTTATAACGTCATTACTGTAAATAACGTCATTATAATAGTTTTGACAAGTCGTTCAAATTTGAAGATGGCTGAGACTATGCCGGACGAAGGATTTTCTTTTTTAAAAAGAAGAAAACTCATCTCAAAAGACACAAACCCGGAGACGTTTTGGGTTAACATTGAGAGAATTATAAACATTATAAAGCTAAAGAATGAAAAGCCAAAATGGGGAGCCGTGAAATTATCACAGAAAGTAGGAACAGATTAGCGATGCACAAAGAAAATCATCTCTGAATATTTTTATGACGAGAAATCAGATAGTGTTTTCAAGAGAAGTACTGACTTGGATACCCTTCATCGTAAATGCTTACGCAAGGAAGATCTAATACAATTGATAAAAAATGAACATGCCACGGACCGTCGAAAGTCTCAAGCCATATACGAAACCATCAGGCACACTGCTTATCCGGTGGTAAGAGGAATTATTTAAGTTCTCTTTGACCAGTACATTGATTGTCAAAGCTGTAAAAGTGTAGTTTTGTTGCCCAAAATTACATTACAGCGTAAGCCTATACCAGCAACATATCCTAATTCCAGATGGCAAATTGATTTCAAAAAGATGCCAATGTCGCGGGGATACACGTATGTTTGCAACATAATTGACTGCTTTTCCCGTTATGCATTTGTTAAGCCGACAAAGGGTAAAACATCCTCTGAAACAGCGAATATTGTCTTAAATTTTATATACATGTTTGGGGCCCCCAGAATACTTCAATCTGACAATGGGAAAGAGTTTAAAAACAAGGACTAGGAGGGAGTGGCGAAGGAATTTGAAACTAAACAAATGCACGGCCGTCCTTACCATCCGCAGTCACAGGGTCGCGTTGAAAGATTCAATAGAACATTAACAAATTACTTTAGGATTAGGATGGAAGAGAACAAAAACTGGGTGGATGATTTAGATGAATTTTACTACAAGTATAATAATAGGCTGAACAAGGCAACGGCACCCAACACTCCTTACCAGTTATTCTGCAAGAGGCCTAATTTTCTGCTCCGCTTAATGACAAGGTAAACATTAAAAAACCAATGTAAATAAGCACATCAATTTATGTACTTCTAAATTGTAGATTTATATGTGAATCATTTTTCCACAGCTGCGCTTTTAGCGGCATTTTGCATTTCTTGTTAAACTTTCTTTTAACTATACCTGATATCTATAGAAACCATTTGCTCTATCCTAGAAAGTTGTTACAGTAATATTTTAACAATTTTAAACTATTTTTAGATCCCATATGCTGCTTTAACAAATGAGGAAAGAGAATTTCTTAATAACTGCCACATTGATGTCGAAAATTTTTATGATGACGTTGATGATAATAATGATCAAACTGCAGAAAATATTACTGAAAAACCAAATGATATCGAAAATGCAGGAGAATTAACCGAGGAAGGTAATATAGTGTTTCTAAAATATTAAATGTCATGAAATAGAGAAAAGAAATGGGAATACGTTAAATAGACATACCAATCCAGTTCAGTGAAACTTACACCAGTTTAGAAACAGCCAAATTGGATACTAAACTAGGGAATAAAAATGCAATCGGTCCATTAAAAACTTGCAATTAATATGTAATTGTTTATTAATTTTCATTATATGTACATTGACGAAAATGCAGCTTCATGATATGTTGTCAGCCTGATGCCTGATTTTAATACATATTTCTTCTATTTCATTTATTTATTCGTTATTTTAAAACATTATGTTTAGGGAAATACAGAGTTTATCTTATAATTTGTATTTTTTTCAAGAAGCCATGTCTGTTCTAGAGGACTTTGTAGAAGATCAAGTGTCTACCAATACAATATTGGACATGCCTGTTCTATCTGCCAAAACAAATCTTCTTGGAATTGAGGTAGGTCCATGTACAAAAAATAGTGTTTGAAAATACTATAGTTTAACCATTTTCATAGCTTTTTTAAATGTCTAGCGAAACAATTTGAAAGACCTAAAATGATAAGTACACTTACGATTGCATGAAATCAGTCACACCTGTCTGAGATGTTAATTGATTCTCCTTATACAGCAGTTTTATGTATTTAGTACACTTGATTTCATAGATATATTTACTTAAAAGCTCAATAGTACTTGACAATTAATTCACTAATAGAATGCGTTTACATTCGAAATTTAATTTTTAAATATACATGTATAAAACAATATATGACTGCAATATAAGAACAAAGAGGCGTAGAAGGGGCTTCTGTGGCCGAGAGGCTGTGGTTTCTAGTCTCATTTCGGGCAGGGTGTGCTAGACTCATATCTTGCCGAACGGTTGTTAATGGTACTTAAGGAACCCGTATGCAAGAGACTATACTCCTTTGGCGATGGTTTGGTGGCATTTTATAGGGAGATGCAAACTGAAGTCCTCAGCAATTACCCCATGGAGCAATTTTCTGAAAACTTTCAGGGACAACACTTGTTTAAACCAGATGTGAATGAAATAGTATTGTTAAGAACGAATCCCGCAATGAATAAAGGGACCGCCGTATTCATCTCTGGATATTGGAGAAGAGGAAGAATTGTAAAAGTATCATACAGTGATACATGCGGGACACTTTATTCAGTAGAAGACTGCTCCACTAAATTAAAATTTGATGTAAAAAGGAATCAGTTACTACCTTACCATTAAAATATGTTAATAATTTCATATTATTTACTTGGGTCAAATATGGCATCAGTACATATAGTCCCGTGTATTTATATTATGGTTGAGTTTTTATATATAGCTTTACCCTATTTTAGGTTGACAGGTAGACAGTAGACAGGTTGACAAGTAGACAGACGACAGGTTGACAGGTAGACAGAAGACAGGTTGACAAGTAGACAGTCGACAGGTTGACAGGTAGACAGTTCAAATAGACTGTGCCAATTTGGCATCATGTGCCTTAGGCTGTGTCATTGTGGCATCTTGCACAGTTTCATGTGTTACTTTGCTATACATAATTGTAGGGGTTGTCGTTTTGTTCAGGTTAAGGTTAGCATAGAGTTACGGTTACCATATGAACAATATTCATTGTCATTCACGGTTATTTCAATGTGCCATCTAGCGCCGTAGGCGATGTCATAATGTTATTTAGCTCCATTAAATGTAAATATACTATTTTATTATTGTCGCATTTTTTAATTTGTTAATGTTATTGTTATGTTTGGGATTAGAGTAGGGCTAGAGTAAGAGAAGGGTAAGTATTTGAGTAAGAGTAGGGATAGGCTTAGGGTTAAACTAGGATAAGGGTTGGAGTTATGGTTAGAGTAGGGATACGGTTAGAGTAAGGTTAGGGTTAGAGTAGGAATAGGGTTAGGATAGGGTTAGACTAGGAAGAGTTAGATTATGATTAGGGTTTGAGTATGGTTAGGGCTAGGGTAAGTGTAAGAGTATGGATAGTGTTAGGATAGGATTAAGTATGGGGTTAGGGTTAGAGTAGGATTAGGGTAATGGTAAATGTAGTATACAACATGTGGCAAACACCCTGTCTAGCGCCCTAGTCTGTGTTAAACGTCCTGTCTAGCACTGTAGTCTCAGTCATACAAGCAGTACAGCGCCGTAGGCTGTGTCAAACGTCCTGTATAGCGCCAAAGGCTGTGTTAAACCATATGTATATCATTGCAGGCTGTGGCAAACATCCTATATAGCGCCGTAGGCTGAGTTTAGATGGGTTCAGAGTTAGTTTAAACTGTGTCAAGCGTTCTGTTTAGTGCCTTAGGCTATATCAAACGTAATGTCTTGCGCCGTAGGATGTGTCAAACGTAATGTCTTACACCATAGGCTGTTGTTTAACCTCCTGTATAGCACCGTAGGCTGTAAGTTTATAAAGCTCCATAGGCTGTATCAAACGTTCTGACTAGCGCTTTAGGATCTGTCAAAATTCATATATAGGCTGTGTCTGTCTAAGAGTTAAAATAGGTTCAGACTTGGTTTATAAAGCCTTGTAGGCTATGTGTCAAGCGCTCTGGCTTATAGCGCAGTAGAATCAACAGATTTTTTGTATTGAAATTTACCGTTGACGTCACTATCAAATCGGACACGATTGTGGAAAGAATTTATGATCGTACATGTTTGTGGAGAATTGACTAGTTTTTCAAAACTGACGTCACAATCAAATCGGACTTAGTTGTGGAATAGGACACGTTTGTGGGTCTTACATATATCTTCAATGTCTTTAACTGTGTCAGTATTATCAGTATGGAGACCAGAAAAAATATCTTAAAATATATAGTTGTTAGGCACTTCTGTCTAGAAAAAAGCCAATCCAGGCTTCAGAAAGAACTTTATCATCACAGTCATTGCAAAATCTCGAAATAACCTATGGTGAATAGGTATAACGACTTATTGTCTTTATGTTATTGTACATAACGTCTTTACAGTAACTGTCCACGTGAGTTACGCCGCTTAATTGTTTAATATGTATTGTCATATCACGACCAAATTGCATTTCTACGCGGCACAAATTTTTGTGATTTGACTTTTAACCTTTGTTTCACGGGTTACAATTTATTTCGATAGACATGTTCACAGTCCGGGGTAAAAATTACAAAAAGGCTTTGACTTTGAAACCAGGATTACTAATGGCGAAGACCTTAGATCTCAATAACTTAAAGTTCCAGTGTTTGGATGATAATGGTTTTGTAGTGAATGTCCATAATAGGTTGTGCCCAGTATTAGTCACTAAATCAGTTAAAACGGAAACAGTTTTGTCAAAATATGTCTGTTACAACTGTGTTTTCGTTGTATCAGTCAAAAATGTCTGTCACAGAAATTTTCTTTGTTGTATCGGACAAAATGCGACTTTCTCAACACCGGAAAATTAATATTTGACAATGTTTAATGACGTTGAATTATAATTTGTATTTCAAATTATTTCATTAAAATGTTTAGAATAACAAAAACATCTCGATATGAGGATGGCTGAACATGTAATATTTTTTTAATGTTGATATTCCGCAGGTCGGGGGCTTTCTCCGGGTACTCCGGCTTCCTCCCCGAATAAAAACTGGACGCCATGATATAGCTGAAAAATTGCTGAAAGTGGCGTTAAACACCATCAAACAAACAAAACAAACATAAATGTTGATATTAAACTTAATTTATGAATAACTTACTAACACATCTCGTAAAAAATAAGAACCGGACACATCATAGCGTTCTTTTTTTTCATTTCTGCAATAACATTTTCTGCAAACATCACACTAAGTGAAACAATAATGATCCTGCCTCAGTAAAAAGAGTAAAATGAGTACAAATAACAATTTTATCGTTTTGCAACAAATAATGTAAGATTTTCAACGAATTTCTCTAAAACGTCTAAAAACTATTCAAGCTCGGCCATTGTTGATATTGATGAGGGTTATAACAAAATACCGACCACCGATGAAACTGTGAAAACAGACAATCTACAAATCAAAGTCAGAGAAACTGGCAACTCCATAACCAACAACCAAATATATAGTAACTACAGCAATTGTCCTGACTTGGTACAGGAATTTCAAAAGAAATAGTGAGTTAAACAAGGTTTTATGGCATGCGAAACCTCCCGCTTCCATTATTGTAGTATTTGAGTTGGTTAGTTGATTAAAAGGGATAGGTATCATATACCACTAGTCAATAATAGGTGTATCAACAATCATTGTAGCACATTCACTGTACACTGAATTCAAGAATTGGGAAAACTATCCGTTACCATATTTTCAAACGAGATTATTTTTCAACAAGGAAGTTGTATCTATAGTAAAACATGTTAAAGGCACGTACGAGTCGTTTTTTCTTGTAACCTTGGTTTATACGTTTATCCCGCAGAAATAGATGGCGTTTCAAAAATCAGTCTATTCGCCGCAAGCTCTTGCATATCTGATCAATTGAGAAATATAGACACCGAGAAGCTGGAATATTGCTGCATTGGAAAGGAAATTTTTTCAATTTTATCATATATGCAACTATTACTGTCATAATTAGGTTCGATAACTCTGTTTATCAATGGACGACTGTTGTGTATCATTAACACCAAATTTTATAATATATCAAATTGCTGTTATTATTAATAAAATTATTTTGTGTTTTAAACATATTATAAATATTTGACAATTTTTCTATTTTTTATATATACTTTTATTTTTTATCATTTATGGAGTTCCTCGTTTATTGTTGTTATCCCCGTGGCATCATTATTTGTTTATACTCAAAAACTACTACTATAGTTCATAATTTAATAAAAATGGCGCGCATATGGAAAGACGTGAATTATGGTTACCTAATAAACCTTTGTGACAGATGTGTTATTTAGAACACCTTTAATGTATTGAAATTTAACCATGCTGTGTCTTCCTGATAAAGCTTGTACTGCCATAAACTTGTATTCTCTGTACAGGATGTTTATTGAACAGCTTATTCCTTAAAACTTGAATTTTGACTACCTTTATGACTAAAAAAAATGCGCCCAAAATGGGGATATTTTTGTAGCTATCTTTTACATAAATACTTTATAAATGTTTATCACAAAGTAGGTCATTACCACATTTTCAATTCAAGGCAATGCAATTGCAGTTAGTTTTTTCTAAAGACAGTATTTTGTTTGTGAAATACTCTTAAAGTTTTTTTTATTTAATTATTAAAATATTTACATCTAAATTAAACATGTTACAAATTTCTGAGATATAATTAAACCATAAATATACCACACATCCCTGTCCCTGTCTGAACCACGTGGTCTGAACTCCGCCATGTAAAAAATTGTAAAATGAGCTAATTTCACATGAAATGGGAAGTATAAAGATCAAAAATTAAAGTGTTAAAAATGTGAAAATTAAATACATCAATATGTCTACTATTTGCATATATGTGCAAAACTATGTTTATACGAACTGTATTTATGCAATTTACGTCAGAAGTGGAGCATATTTGACAATTTCCCATTGAAACAATATAACCAGAAGGCAGAAAATAAGGCTTTTTTTCAAACAAAATGGGAAGTAATTTAAACTGATAAAATTCATATCATTCGAAAGATAAGAGACTGTAGAACTGGGAACAATGTGCAAAACATATATATTTTATTTATTTAACAAGATATCGGCGTTTTTTAAATCGTCCCATTGATTTTCTATTGAGTGAAATATCCAATATGGCTGACAAAAATACGTCACAATAGTCACGTGATGTCGCTAATAGTTGTATATGAGTTACAATCGTCTCGTTTGTCGTAAATTCTTGTGCTAAGATGACCGATGCAATCGTACCGGAAGTAAAGTGTACAAGATGCTCCTAATACGGGGTTATCAGACTGGGTTGTTAAGATACGGGGTTATCAGACCGGGGTGTTCAAATACGGGTTGGTCGTTTCCGGTGGTATACAATATGCGAAATTCCTAATATTTAACCATAAGTATATAATAAATAACTTTACAGTATGGACTGAAGGATAATGTTTTGTACCGTAAAGTTGACTCCCCTTCCTCGTAACTTTAGAACTTCCTACAGACAAACACTCAATTGGAAAGAAGTGTTTTCTTAATTTGTATACATTGGCAAGCAATAGAGAGAGCAGTGAAAGTCAAAGTGGCCCAGAAAGAACCACCGATCTTGACCATGTAACCGGTATGCTTTATGGCATTAAATTTAACCGAGGTCACCATTTGTTTTTTAATCGTTGTTAAAAATTGGACACGAAATATAATAACCAATAAAAATAAATTACATTTCTTTACGAATATTAGTCAATTGATATAATTTGATTAGAAAATTGAACAATTTTAGGATGGTAATTACCTCCGATAAAAAACCTTTTGAAACCATTAAAATCCTTCAAACAGTTGATCAATTATGTCTTCTTATTTGTTCACACAAGTCTTTCTTGGTTTAAGTTTTTTTTTTTCATTAACAAAATGATTCGTTTATTTTATGTTATTTCTTATCTTTCAACAATTTTTCATCTATATCATATCTTATGTTATTACGGAGGAAGCAATAGAAACTGGAAATGTCGTCCAGTCTTCGGCAAAAATGGTAATCTTTGTCAAAAATGTTAAAAAATGTTATCAAAATTACCAAGGTGATTAATTCAGTACGCCAGACGCGCGTTCAGTTACAGTTAGAATGTTCAACGCGCGTCTGGCGTACTGAATTAATCACCTTGGTAATTTTGATAACATTTTGTTGGAATATTTGAGCAAAGCCAAGTGACAGCATTTATGTATATTGACACTCAATGATTAAGGCCATTTGTTGGTCAGTCTGTGTCTATAGTCTTGACAAAAACACCACCAATTGTATCGTTGCACACTCTTCAAGACTTGTATACATATACAAGTCTAGAAGATTATAGACACAGACTGACCAACGAATGGCCTTAGTCATTGAGTGCCAATATAAATAAATGACGTAAACAAATCATAACATATTGATCTTGAATGTTCTCACTCCAACTGAACCCAAAACTTCTATATATATTGCATCCCCGTCCGCCACCCGCAGACGCGCTGTTACTTGGATTTGCTCAAATATTCCAACAAGATGTAATCAAAATTACCAAGGTGACAAATTTATAACGCCAGACGCGCGTTTCGTCTATTAAAGACTCAGCAAGCGCGTTTAACTCTAAATGTTTAAGATATTCTTCATAGGGATATGGAATAATAGTATTTTTTATTGGGAGATTGAATAATATAAGTCCACTGGGATCGTGATAATACACAATACAGGAAGTTCAAAATATTATATATAGGGTCTAAAGAAAGCTACCAAACCAGGACACTTATTTATTATCGGATCGACAAACATGGCGATACAGCATAAACAAAAAAATTATATACAAGTCTAGAAGATTATGCAACGATACAAATGACGGGGTTTCTTGTCAAAACTATAGACGCAGACTGACCAACGAATGGCTTAGATGGCCTTAGTCATTGAGTGTCAATATAAATAAATGACGTAATCAAATCATAACATATTGATCTTGAATTTTCTCACTCCAACTGAACTCAAAACTTCTTATATATTGATTCCCCGTCCGCTGTTACTTGGCTTTGTTCAAATATTCCAACAAGATTTATTCTTCATTTCAAGACAATGTACACGTATACAAATGACCACAGCAGATTATACGTGCAACTCGAATAGCACAAAATGATTAGTAGCAAAAACAACTGTGTATTTAAAAACTTTTTATTGTTACAAAGTAAAAAATAAAATAAGCAATAAACATGGTTTGGACTTATCTGTATTAAACATAGCGATTATCATCTTTTTATACACATTTTCTCGTCGTGTATTGCGTGTACATGTGCATTAGGACAATGTATCCGGTGTATCCAAACTAGGGAAAACTAAAAATGTCTGTATGTCTGAACACTAAGAAAACTTTTTAAAAAGTCAGTCAAACCTGGAAACTTTGCAACGAACAACCGAAAAATGTAGCAACAACAGCAATGGTCCTGACTTGGCATTCCAAACGAAATGGTGGGTTAAACAACGTTTTATGGTATGCGAAACCTACCGCTGTCACAACTGTAGTATGTGATTTGGTTTGTTGATAAAAATGGTTGGGTATCATTTTTTGAGTAGGAGATATCAATTTAGGTTATGCAAAAGAGCTATACCAGTCTGGGCTTTCAACTTTGCTATATTCATGATACTAGTATCTTTTATTGACAAACCGGCGATGATAACATGCATCAAAAAGATTTTCATAAACTTTATAGTGAAACGTTTCCAATCAGTTAAAAAAAATTGTGTCATGGACATACGAAAATAAGCAAAGACTTAACAAATTCTCATTTCACTCGGTATTTTAAAGGAAGCAGATGGTTTGCGTAGATGTGGCTTTATTATTGTGTACTCTGACACAAATTAAGAAGTGAATACTCTTTGATTGCCCTCGCTAATGCAACACAATAAAATGATTTGCACGAGACATAATACTTTTTATTTTCAAGCCATTTATTTAATTTAAATTAACGTACTATTTTATTGCAACAAGTATTCATAACGGTTTATAAAAAATTAACGATCGCGATCGACAAATAAAAATTTATGTAAAATTGCTATTGAAATTATAACTTGCACATAATCGGCGTTGTATCATAATACCATTACCGTTGTTATACAAATACGAATAAATGTTTGCTTTATTCGTTAGGGCTATGACGTCGCGTCTCACTAAATTGCAAATCAGAAATACTCTTGTTTTCAGTATAAAGATGAAATTGCATTGATTGCATAGTCTGGAAATCGATTTTCTGAAGAGCCTCGCGTTTTTAGCTGTTGCTAAAACTCCAACAAATAAACTTTCTGATTATGTATGAGTAATGCATATTTATCCTGCAATTACGCAACTTTGGGGCCTAAAAGGGCATTATATACTATGATATAATAATGCAAGGTCATAATTTAACGTTTAAGCTGTGTCTGCCTGTTTTGAATCCCTGTGTTCATATGGAAAAGGACCAGAGGTGATAAGGCCCGATAATGGCCCTAAATTATACAAAATCTTTAAACAAGCGGTAGAACTTCTATTTTTCTAATATGTCTTCTGTAACATTTGTTTTGTAAAAAGAAATGTAGATGTTTGAAAATGTTCCCTCTGTGACGTCATAGTTTACACGTTAATGTGTTATAAACAGTCAAAAACGCTATTTTGTGTCAAAATTTGAATGTTCATCTCCAAAATTCGCCACCCACGCATTCATGGATCAACTTGATACTTTTCACATATGAAATGTTTGTAAAACTCGCCATTCTTTTCAAATATTGTGTTGATCCATGCGTGCGGGAGACCACTAATTAAATATTTTATGTTGCTGTAATCTTCTTTGTACACGCTGCTATGATGGCGGATAAAAGTGTTTAGCGTCATTCCATATTTATCAATTAGCACACAGGAGTTAAAATATATGTAATAATTCATATTAAAAGTATGTAATCATCGATCATCGACGGAATTTTGCATATCTAAAGAAGAGATGACGAAGAAGAGAAGGGATTTTTTATGTGATCCGGAGACTACGTAATGATTTTATCTGCAGTTGACACGTTAAAAAAAAATTTGCAGACGTACAAAAAGAAGTCAACATTCAATGTGTGTGCACTGTTTATTCAGGCAATCCGTAGTATTTAGCAAAAAGATATAGAAAAACAGATATGGCTCCGTGTAAGCTTTTATAGATTATTCTATTTTTAATATGGAGTAGGCATTGCCAAAATGCGAGCACAGACAATATAGTCCTTTATTATTAATATATAACGTGCATTTCATAATTGATGTTACTTCCTATCACCCTAAAAGTGCCTCTAAATTCCAGTGGTCACGTGACGTCTTTCTTTGTAACTGTGACGTCACATGAAGTGTAATTTGATTGTCAGTTTTTTAAAGATCGATTTAGAGATTGCAAAAATAGTATGAAATGTTTGTTGTTGATTTTAAAAAATAACATTTATTTTTTATCGATGTCAACTTTATTTTCAAGTCCTTCTTTTCTTCATTCACTTTGTTCCAGTTTTTTGACGATATCAGCTTCCGGACGAAAAAAAAATCAATATCAGCATTAAGCAGATTTTGATCACGTGATTTCATTTTGATCACATGACACGCAATTGCCGTAGAGCTCACCGCTCTTCGCTGCCCGCTGCGAGCTGTGCTCGCTATAAAGTATCGGGATATCCTTTTGTATCTTCCATGTTTCACTAAAAGCCGTATGTTACGGTACTAAATTAACCGATATTATTTGTACATTGGAACAATATCTATATATAGACAACAGAAAATTCTAGTTAAACATATATTTATTCCAATAAACATGGAATAGAAAAATCCTAAACAGAACAAAACAAACAGTCTTTAAAAAGCACAAAAAGACACTGAACGTTTGTGTTTTTGTAACTATGTAAACAGAGAAAGGACAAATTAATTCAGCAAGTCCGTAGTCGTCATGACTCGCTCATTGAACTTTTTCTCAAAACAAATAAAAATATAGCTTCTAAACGCAAAAACAAACGAAAAAATGAAGCAAATGAAAAATACAAATAAATAAATAAAACATTTAAAAAATAATGCAAAAAGTAAATTCTCCTAGAAATAATATATTGATTGAATCGCTGGTGTACGTGTTTATTACATAACTATCCACGAATTGCAATAAGATTGGTACCAGAGAAAAAAATATAATGAGAGTTGAAAAAAATAAATAATAAAATAAAAAGTAAAATAACATAACAATAAATTAAATTCGAAGAATAAATGGCAGTTTTAAATTAAATAAGTTTTAAACTTCTTAGTTTCATGTACATGATGGTCGCTGTATGAACAATTATTTTTGTTATTTACTTATAAAGGTTACATTTTTAACAGAATGAGCGGTTTTTGACACAGACTAGCTTGGTATGAGTGATGAGTACAGAAATTAAATCTAGGTAATTATCAGTTTATATTGTTAGTTGGTTTCTATAGTATTTTAAATAAAGTTGATAAAATTAGATTTTTGTTTTCAAAATGCTTTGGACGCCTCGGTGGCCAAATCATTAAGGTAGTTCGTCTGTTAAACACGTGGTCTGTCAAAATTGAGGTTGCAGGTTCGAGTCTCACTGCGGGCACGGTGTACTCGACTCCAATCTTAATTGACAAGGATTGCCAGTTTTCCTACCGAAGGTCGGGGGTTCTCTCCGGGTACTGCGACTTCCTCCCCCGATAAAATCTGGACGCCATGAAATAGCTGAAAAGTTGCTGAAAGTGGCTTTAAACATCATTCAAACAAACAAACAAAATTAAAATGCTTAAGGGGGACCTCTGTGGCCGAGTTGTTAAGGTAGTTGGTCTACTATTGATCACGTCGTCTGTAAACATTGATGTTGCGGGTTCGAGTCTTACTGCGGGCAGGGTGTACTCGACTCCACTCTTAATTGACAAGTATTGCCAGTTTTACTACCGAAAGTCCAGGGTTTTCTCTGGGTACTTCGGCTTCAACCAACCCCAACCCCAATTAAACTGGACACCATGACATAGCTGAAAACAATTGCTGAGAGTGGCATTAATAAATATTCAAACAAACAAACAAATCAAAATACGTCATTGGGATTGTTTGGTTTGCAATCGGTCTATCTTATCATGATCTTATCGTCATTCAGTATTACTTTTACGGAAAATATACACTTACATTAGCAATAAAATGTAGGGATCATTAAAACTTTTCTCTCCTACTATCAACGGTCCGCAATTGATATCAGTCATTAGTTAAAAAAATGACGATCAATCAGAGGCTGACTGCAGTTGGCTAGAACAAGTTAAGAAACAAAACAGCATACCTTTCTACCAACAATAGCGGGCAACAATTATATTTACTGATTATATAATCTGTTTATAAATTGTTTTTAACAATAATGTGTACTGCACTACGTGTACAATTTATATTAGATGTGTGAAATATGATTGATATATACATAAGATTGACGGCAACAGGGTATGCTGACACTTACTTGAAATTTTTTCATCATACATGTGTGCAATAAATTTCGCAGACTACTGCTATTTTTTCTACTAATATTAATTTCTGCTATGTATTTGTTTTGTAGATATGAGCCCCGGAGTTACCCATGTGTACAGTGTGGGAAAAGAACTCGACCCGGGGAAAGAAGAAATGTTTCTGGTGACGCGTACAAAAACTTCAGAAAGTATCTATTCAAGAACTTCATGGTCAATGTTAAAGACATTGTCTTATCATGTAGCAAATGTAGAAATATATTTTATAGATCTGTACAAAGTAAACATGTACAACATGTAACGGTATGTGAAGAGCCAGCATACCAGCCTCCAACTAAAGCACAAAACAGGCACTACATTCTCCAAGAAATATTTCTTTACCTTTGCAAAGTGTTAAGGGACCATCACATTCTTCATGCTGTTTCTGTAAGAGAAGAGGGCAAAAGTTTGTTGTTGTTTCCCAAGCCATAAGCCATTCCATATTTTTAGATAAAAAAATTATCATTCCGTCAAGTTCCAGATGCTGCCCTGGCGATATTGTTGACGGTGCCTTAAAGGACGATCTAATCACGTCCGATTTAAAAAGTCATTCAGATTTCAACAGAACTTATATCTTGCACCTTCTGCAGCAAATACGGATTATTGCTTTAAAAAATCAAAACAGACGGGTAGATTTTGATGGCTCCAGTATGGGTAATGTTGACTATAACAGTTTGATAGGGTTAGACAAGACTTCTTTTGATGATATTTGTTTCCATGTCAGTGACATACGACATTCTAAAAACAGATCGGTGAAAACATGTATTGGTATTTATTTAACAAACTCCGTTCTGGTATGTCCAATCGACTTCTCTCAACTGTATTTAATATTGGTATTGATTCTATCAAAAGGTCTGTATTGGTTGCTAGGAAGGCTTTGGCACGGGATTTCACGCCAAATTATGTCGGGTTTGAACATATTTCTAGACAAGAGGTATCTGATAAACATGCAACAGATTTGGCTAAAATATAATTTGGTAGCCCTACTGAACCAGCTATTCTTGTCGTAGATGGAACTTATATAAAGAAAAGTTCCTAGTTTTCTTTCCAGCGAAGATCATTAAGCATGCATAAGAAAAGACCTTTGGTGAAACCAATGATTGTTGTTACATCTACTGGTTATTATGTCAGCGTTCTTGGACCTTACTTAAGTGATAATAAAAACAATGATGCCAAAATACTTATGCATGCCATAGAAAGTAATTTAGAACAAATGAAAACATGGCTACACGAAGGTGATGTTATGATTATTGACAGGGGCTTTCGTGATTCTCTAGAATTTTTACACGAATTAGGAATAAAAACTGAAATGCCGTGCTTTTTGAATAAGGATTAAAAGCAGCATACTGTGCGAGACAGCAACAGTTCCAGGCTAACTACTACAATTCGCTGGATTGTTGAATCTGCAAATGGGAGAATAAAGTCTTGGAAGTATTAAGCAAATGTGGTTCAGAATACTCAAATTCCACATATTGGTGATGATGTTCGTTTAGTCTGTGCCATTTCAAATAAATATATGAAACCATTATGCTCTAGTAGCACATCTGATCAAAGTTTTGGCTGCCGTTTGTTATATCTTTGTAAACAGAATAATTTACTTATGGAACGTGTGCAAAATGAAGAATTAGATAAACGGGAAAAATCAAAATGGGATAGGTTTGATGCATCTGAAAATTTTGAAATTGAATTTCCAAAGCTTGACGAAGATGACCTGAGAAATATTACTCTAGGTGTCTATCAGTTAAAGCTAGCACAAAGCTATAATTATGAGCATCATCATGATGATGGACAATATGACATACCGGTAAACAAACATGATAAGACTTTGTTGATGGCAAAAATTCAAAGCAGACATATTTCTAAAAGAAACTATAAATTATGGATTGAATATGATGAATTTACTGTCAAAGGCTGGTACTGTCAATGCAAGTCTGGAAGTAGTGTGCTCATATTGCTGCAACAATATGGTATCTTGATTTTGCACGACATCATCAGTTAAAGTTCGATTTAAGATATGACTGGAGTTTACATTTAAAAGATGCTTCAGAACCAGAGCCACAGTTGGTTGATGATGATGACGATGATGTTAATGATGGTGATGGTGGTGTTGAGGAATGAAATTAGAAATACATGTAAACATTGATAGAGCTGCTTTCTACTTTCCAAAAAGTGTTGAGGTCCCTGTTATTTTTAAACAAATAAAATTTAGACTTGTCATCCCTAGTTGTGTATGTCTGGACAACGTCTATCATTTAGATCCATATTTAGTGTCATTAATATGTTTTTGGAAATATTAAATTATATTGATTAGGCGTTGAATTTTGTCAATGCAAAATCAACATTTATAGTGAGACTACGGTTTTTAAAATGCATCTGAATGAGGAGGACATCAAGTGTATAATTAAACAACATTGTTATTTTATTCTTTTACCATATTTTTCAGGAATGCAATTGATAATTTTAACATTTGACAGGCTTTCATGATCTTTTTTCACTCCCTTACAGGTACATTTCAGTGTCAAACAGGAGCAATATAGATTCTTTTAAGAATAAAGATATGAAGATAACGTGATCAACCTTTTATTGAAAAATTCTTTTTTGGAATTTGTCATTTGGAAATAAAACAAAATTTTAGTAATTTCTCAATCATATACATGTTGTTGTTATACGTACTGTTTATATTGGTTGCTATGGAAACAATTAGCAAAAATATGACAATACCTTAGTTCAAGATAATAAAATGTTATTGATACCATGAATAATGTGTATGTAAATGATGTTTATCTTATAAAATAAGCATCCAAATACAGCTAAAATTCCACAATATATATGGTTGCTATGGGGTTGACACAGTGGCTAAGCAAATAAGATTGGAATTTTGTAAATATCTGTACCTCAAAACTATTATTGTAATTAATTCAAAGTGGTGAAGTCATTTGTAGACTACTATTTTTCATATTAAAGTGTAAAATCTAAGTTTCAATAATAAATATAAATGTACTATATGCTTTATTTATTTTTGGCAGTCAATATAAATTGGTTGCTAGGAAACAGTGCTTATCAGATATAATACAATTTTTATTATTTTCTTAAAATCTAAGGCCACACCAAATAAATTTCTTGTTCTACGGACCCGACCGCACATATTTTATCCAAATCAAAAAAATATTTTAAAACAATTTCCGCTCCTCGCTCCGGGAAAGTCATCCGGAATTTTTTTTATTTTACTTTTTGAAATCGTAATCTTGTGAAGGCTTAATGTAACTGCCGTTTTATTGCATCACAAACAAAAATATTGATGTATTTTGAAAAAGGAAAAGAAACAATCATACCGTTTTAGTAGTGTGGATATTTGTCATAAAGGAAGGCATGGTTGTCCAAACACGGCGATTTATTTTAGTGGTGGTGTGTTGGCACAGCTTTTTCAAAGATGTGTCAAAATCAAACATTTCGACCTTAGGTTAGCGCCAACATAAACGTAAAACGAGGTTACAGGAACAATTAAATATAAAAAAATGTGAAATAAAAGTTCGTGAGTAATATTTGTATTTATAGAAGATAGGATGTTGGAGCAGGATTGCCAGATGGATGACCAAAAAACTTAATTCGACTGACACTTCGAAAAAGTTTGGTTGCAACAGCGTGGTGAACATTTATCCTCAGTAACGAAGCACATTCGATTTATGTTTATCTCCACCAAGATAAAACACAAGTGTGGACACAGAAAAACGTCTCGCCTGCATTCCGCATCAGTAACGAAAATAAATTTCGTCATAAGCATTACGTAAATAGCATTAAATATCAGCAGCGGCCTGTATACGAAATATTGTCACCATACCATGCATAGTTACAGAGGAACAGCCGTAACCCAAAAACTTTAACATAGTCGCTGGACCGTGAAATTGAGGTCAAGGTCAGGTGGAACCTAGCAGACAGTCATGTACTATTCATCAGCAACCTATATACCAAATATTGTCATCCTACCATACATAGTTACAGCGAAACTGCCGTAACCCAAAAACTTAAATGTAGTCGCTGGACCATGAAATTAAGGTCAAGGTCAAGTGACACCTACCAGACAGTCATGTACTAGTCTTCAGCAACCTATATACCAAATATTGTCATCCTACCATGTGTGGTTATAGAGGAACTGTCGTAACCCGAAAACTTTAACGTAGTCGCTGGACCGTGAAATTGAGGTCAAGGTCAGGTGGAACCTACCAGACAGTCATGTACTAGTCATCAGCAACCTATATACCAAATATTGTCATCCTACCATGCGTGGTAACAGAGTAACTGCCGTAACCCAAAAACTTTAACGTAGTCACTGGACCGTGAAATTTAGGTCAAGGTCAGGTGACGCCTACCAGACAGTCATGTACTAGTCATCAGCAACCTATACACCAAATATTGTCATTCTACCATGCGTAGTTACAGAGGAACTGTCGTAACCCAAAAACTTTAATGTAGTCGCTGGACCGTGAAATTGAGGTCAAGGTCAGGTGACACCTACCAGACAGTCATGTACTAGTCATCAGCAACCTATACACCAAATATTGTCATCCTACCATGCGTTGTTACAGAGGAACTGTCGTAACCCAAAAACTTTAACGTAGTCGCTGGACCGTGAAATTGAGGTCAAGGTCAGGTGACACCTACCAGACAGTCATGTACTAGTCATCAGCAACCTATACACCAAATATTGTCATCCTACCATGCGTAGTTACAGAGGAACTGTCGTAACCCAAAAACTTTAACGTAGTCGCTGGACCGTGAAATTGAGGTCAAGGTCAGGTGATAGGTGACTGACTGGCAAGTACTCATCATAAGCTACCTATGGACCAAATTTGATGGACCTAGGGCTTGGGCTTACAAATATATGAAGCAAGATGTCAAGTGTTTACGACGCCGCCGCCGCCAGATTCCCATACATATGTCTCGCCTCCAGCGACTTTCGTCGCAGGCGAGACAAAAATGACCACAGAAACTACAATGCTTATTAAATTTGTTAACATTGTTGCAAGGGTTGTGATATGTCCAAAAAAAAAGAAAATGAATTGACTGGTAATGGTTGTTCAGTGTTTTTTGTGGAAAAGTTAAAGTAATTTTTATTAAGAGTCAGCATATAACTGTTTGAACTAGTTGTTGTTTTATTGTCATTTTTCATATATATCTATGTTTTCTAATGGCTTGCATGGGACTTGAATTTTCTCTCTCAAAAATTGGACATTGGACACAATGTATCTATAATTCTGGATTGTCTTTGGTTGTTCAATCTAAAGGGAAAGTCTCACTAAATGGGAAAATTACAGCAAACACAATGAATGTGATATAACTTATTTTATGACATTTTAAAATTCATTCCTCTAGAAAGCTTCAACAATAAATGATGTGTAGTGTAGTCAGTTGGGCATTTTAAATAAGGTCTAAAAAAATATATTTTTGCAAATGAAGATGTGACATGTATGCATTCTTTTGCTTCCATCTGTCTCTAATGCTTTGAAATTCATATATGTAGTATGTTTTATATGACCTACAATACTGAATTGTTTAAAAGGTGCAATTGATTGTACATAATTTGAATGATGAACCCATAATTACAAAATATAATTCATTTATTCATTTAAATGCTTTGGTAAACTTCAGGTAAGCATAGTATGCCCAATTCTGAAAGAAAATCACAATGAAACTGAATTTTGCGAATACATACATTGATGAAAGTGCATTTTCCTATTTAAAAAAAATAAAAATTTTAAAAAAAGTTATCGCTCGCCTCAAATTTTTCTGTTCGCCTATGATTTTTTTAAAATCCAAATAATAATATTAAAATTATTATTTCGCTCGCCCGCCCCATTTTTAAAATGACAAAAATCCGAAGAACAAGAAATTAAATTGGTGTGGCCTAAGTGTTAAAACATTGTCACTTCATATCTGATGAAATTTTTAAGTAGGGCCAAAATTGGTCCTTATTACCCCTGGTCCTTTATTTCATTAATGTTTTAATCTAAAGTTTATTAAAGTCTTGTAGTGTGCATAGTACAGGCCACGTGCTATAGCCCATACGTGGACATCTGCGCAAACGCATAGATTAGTCAACTACAAGTCTTACACCATATTTCACATTTCACACAAAATTGAGTTCCGTCTTACACCATATTCTCCGAAATATCACATGTTTACATTTCGCAATGGTTAAAAAAAAATCAAGTTTAAATCTTCCTGATAATGAAATACACTTCTTGATCTTCTGGAAAGAATACATTGTTTGAAAAAAATCGTCTTTTACAGAAGAAATGTATTCCATTTAATTGTTCAGTATCATTAAACAAATGCAAAACTACCAATATCAAATAATGAATGACCATGACTAATCTATCAAATATTGTAACAGTTTTACATATTAGTTTAGTGCTTTTCATGCGGTTAAATAGTTATTCTAACATGACCTCTTGCTTATTTTCAAACGGTATAACGTCTAAAAATGTCCTAAACGTGATATCTGCAGCTAATATTATATATTTGTTGCGTGATGTTTCTTTGGGGAAAAATTATTTGAAAGCAGATCAAACCATAACATCAGTTGTTAGAAGTACGAATTGTAGATACACACAAGTTTGTTCCAGAACACCCTCTCTCATAATTTTAAACAGATATATCATGTCTGGGAGGGGTATTTTTCACAAATACCCCTCCCAGACATGATTTATCTGTTTAATTACACCGAATATCATGATATCAAAGAGCGGTGATACTAGACCACTTGCGTGATGTTTATTGATTCTTTATTATCGGAACGTTTCCGGTTTTCAAAATCTATTACTCATGTTACGTTTACCTTTGAGGTAAAATTCGAAACTTCCGAATGAATTTTTCTGGGATAATAATATGCGACGATTATTTTTTAGCAAATACCACGGCACAGATGGTAATTTTTTGCAGAATACCCAGGTAATGACGAAATCGATGCAACATCAGGAAATGTGCGAAAAATACACTGTCTAATGGCCAATCAAAAGCCTGCATTTTTATGTGGGGTGTAATTATATGATTAAATGTTTTATTCGGTGTTTGTTCGGTACAATTATGTAGCGCCTTTTGCGATTTGCTTAACTCGTAATTAGACAACTGTTTGTATGTTAAGAAAAGTAATCGGATAATTTATTTGAATTAACGTTTTTCCGGTTTTCTACTAGCAACGGTATTTATTTCAAAATATGAATATACGATGCGTTTTTCCAGCACTAAAATTAGATTGCAGGTAAAGGACAATGATCCGCATTTGCATAGCAACAAAGCAAAATGCTTATAAAAATAAAACTATGATTTAAAAGGAACATGTTATTTTTATCGTGACATGCGACTTATAGCCAAGTTTTATTCCGGGCTAACGGTTATAATGCATATTGTCTATTCTTTTTAAAAATTTAATGATTAGATGACAACGGTACTGGTATATGTACATATTTTATAAAATCGATAACATGTCATATATAATTCAACTCATTTAATTTTGAAACATAAATGGTAAACTCCTTGTCCTATTAAACTATGATATACTATTATGTTTGGACATGGGAATTTTAACTTCGGACAAGTAACTTGTCAGAACAAAAAAGATTAACATAACACTGTGGAACTACGACTAACAAAATGTCCTATCACTCGTAATGGAGCAGCCGGCAATGATTCGCATGGGGGGTCCATACACATGATTCGATATTAAACTGTTTCAAGGGTTTGCTACATACTTGTTCAATTGATATTTCTAAAACATCTAATGCATAGTCTAAAATACTTTAGCTTTCACTTTTTGTGTAATTATGCAATTGTTTACTGCAAAAATAAATGGCGGAAGTGTGTTTTTTTGCATTGATTACGGTTTATCGGTGTTGTTTTAGTTATATTCATTGCAATATATGGAATACTCAGGGATATACACTAACTTTAAACTAATTTAGAAAAACTCATGGCTGCCCAAATATTATTGGTTATTTAATTATGGGAGTCATTATATTCATATTTCACTACTCGTAAATACTCGTGGCAAACTATTCATAAATATAATTCTTACCCATATTTAAAAAATGAATAAAAATTTTTCAGTCATTATTTTTTCGATTCTAATATGAAAAAAAGAAATCTTAAATTTAGCGCCTATTATTTTTTTGGCTTCCGCGATCTTGCCTTGAACAAAATTATTCATTCTATTTCATAGATAATGGGTAAGATGTGGTTAACAAATACATGTAGAAGAAATATAATTAAAAATCGAAGAAATATATTTATTAACATTAACAATATGATTTAATAATCAGAACAAAGATCGACAAAATTGAATGCTGCGTCAATGACATCGTGCACGCTACTGAAATGGCGGTGAAGCGATCGAAGCATGTAGACGGTTTAAGGCAAATCCTTGTTTACAATGTTAACGTGACATATTCCACCAGTAATATAGGCATTACCAAAGAGGTGCATATCGGATTAAGTGTTTACGGTGCGAATTGACAGGCAGATCTTGACACCAAGAAGATTCAACGCAGGTTGAGGCTGAAGCGTACTTCCAGTTGCAACATTTTGTAGAGTTTTTAAACGCTCTCGACTTTGTACGTTATATAATCAAGAGATATAACTTTCAATTGATTTTGGGTTCCTGTGAACTGTCACCGACATTGTATGCCCGTTTAAGACCTGTCGAACGGTAGCACGGATGCATTGATTTTTGTATCTGTAAGAGAGTCCACCTTCTTTAGAAATTCTACACATTTTACATTTTCCAATTGCTTGCGCAGCACACCAGGTAGTTTTGGGATGTTGTAGTGGCTTCTGGAATGAAGACTCACAGTTTTGACTTAATTTACAAAGTAAAAAAATAGCAAGAAATCAGTCCATCTCTGAAGACAATTTTTAACTTGAACATGGAAAAATTATTTAAAATTAACACAACTCAAAAACTACAAATAGGATTGTACTGAAAATTCAATCTGATCGTCATTGTATAGTAAAATAGCTGTGCAAAGTTTAAACACAATCTGTTGATGCGTTTTCAAGTTATCATCTGGAAACCGCCAATTGTTGAAAAAACACCTTCAATTGGCCTAGGCGGAAAACTACGAAAAATTCGATTGTGCTGAAAATTGAACTTGATCTTTATTTTTAATGTAATAGCTGCGAAAAGTTCATATAAAATCTGTTGACGCGTTTTCAAGTTATCATCTGGAAACCACCGAGGCGCGGACCGACACATATCCAAACGGAGGGTATCACATTTGTGTGGCGGGGTATAAAAACGTCCTGCAGTGTAATAACCATCTCCTGGTTTAGCATACATTCTCACTTCACGAATGTTTTCACGTGAATCAATACCATGGTGAGTTGTATTTGCCTCATTGTAATTCATTTTATAGTATGTTTGACCCCTGCCATCAATATGTTTACAGTAGGATGACTGTAATTGATTGCAACCCTTCCTAGTCACGTCTGCCGAAGTTTAATATTACATCCCAGAAAACATTATACTGGAGTGTATTGGGGTTGTCTTAATTGAATACTCTTCTTGAGTTAAACTTTTCAATGTCACCTTGAATGTGAGTTGTAATCATTCGAGCTAATACAGATGTCATGAACTCTTGTAATTAATGAAATTTATTTTTTTTAGTGCGGACCGGTTAAATGACGGAACTTTCTACACGTATGCAAACCAAGGCAGATTTAGAATAAGCTGTTCCTTGTTAGTTTGTAGACTGCCATATAAATATTGCTGTCTTTCATTTAGTGTGTCATCATTTATTTCTTCAAACTTATCATCATAACTTCTTTCAGACAACCACCCTGAATTGACATTTGTGCCTTATTAGGCTAATTATTATTTACGTTAAACTATTTGAATGTAAATATTTGTTAAAGGGCACAATTTATGTTATTTTAGCTTCTCACTTATGTGTGTAACTTGATAAAAAATAAAAACATAAATTAGCTTTTAATAATAAACAAAATTGATCAGTTAGAAGAAGCATTATAGTATGTTTTTTCTACTTATTGTGCCTATTAACATCGAATTGTTCAACCAAAAAAACACATCACTCGTAACCAACCGTACTTTATAAAGAATGTTATATAGACAGGCATTTTTTATTTTCGGCTAATTTGCTACAACGATAGAGATACATGATTATTTTCATTTAAAAGATTGGATTATTCTACTTTTTGATTATCAATTATGTAATGGTAACTAGTGAGTAAGGCCGTACCCAGAATAATGAACTGATGAAGGACCCGATATGAACAGATTATCGTGTTAAGCCCAACCAAAGGCAAGGGCTGTAACCATAATAACGGTCCATATCAGGCCATAGTACTTTTAATGCATTGTATACAAGACAAAATGAACTTTTATACCTGTAATGTTTAGCAATGTGTTGAATCATATAAATTTGTTTTGTTGTGTTGTTGATATTTTACAGGTTTTACAATTAGTTTGTTAATTTTCAATATGTGTACATGCATTTGTATTGTAGCATATGTAAATTGATATCTTTTTTGATCAAGCTGTATCAATATTAGAGCCTGGGCTGTTATAATCTCTGGGCTGTAAAGGTGGATTAGATATGTAATCTTTAATCGGAATTTTTTATTCTTAAACCCAATTAATTGAAGCTGAAAATGCAGACTGCAAATTGTCCAAAAAGGTTGTTAAATTATTGATGTGAAATGACACACAGATGATAAAAAATAATGGTTTGAAAGAAAAATGTACCGCTAAATAGTCAAGCATTTTTACTGTTATTTTTATGAATAATTTGCGGTGATAAATGATGGAACAGTATTATTTTCATTTGAAAGACTACTTACATATAATGATTTTTTTATTGTACTATTTACAAATTCAAAAAGGAAAATGAACATTGTAGATTTTAATTTTGTAGTAGGATACAATCTTTTTTGGTCTTCATAATTTTATTGTAAAAATATTATGCTGATTTGAAAATAAGTAGATGATCATGTTTCCACAATTAGAAGCTTTTTATTCATAAAGGTTTATAAGCCTTGTTAGAATAGTGGATTTTAAAACTATTTTGCAATAGGAGAATGAAGCTCGTTTCTTGATATGGTTATTAAATATAAAATATTCATATTTTATTGTGTTAATTTAATTATCATTTTTATAAATGCATCAAAGGTAAGTGAATTGTGCCATGTGATTGACAATTATGTTCTTTCATGGAAACGAGCATATATAATAATCTGTCACTTAGACCTAACTCTCAAAATGCTAACACCCCGAGCAGTTCGATGGTTTGTTGTCTACACAACTCGAGCTTTCGAAAGTCTTTCAATTTTGTCTTCGTAGGCATTGGTTTTAATCTTGGTATTTTAGTTGAAGGCATAGTCTTCGGCATTTTAGCAGGGGGTTCAGGTTCATTTATGTCAAGTCTGGACAGTTCATCATCTGACTGTGGTGTCTCATTTTTAAACTGGAATATTGTCTGTTCAGGTATTTTTTAAAAGCCTAGTAATTAATGCTATTAGTTTCGCGTTACATTGGGGGCCTCGGTGGCCGAGTGGTTAAGGTAGTTCGTGTACTATTGATCACGTGGTCTGTCAACACTAAGATTGCGGGTTCGATTCTCACTGCAGGCAAGGTGTACTCGACTCCAATCTTAATTGACAAGGTCTTCCTACCGCAGGTCGGGGGTTCTCTGCGGGTACTCCGGCTTCCTCTCCCAATAAAAACTGGACGCCACGATATAGATGAAAAATTGCTGAAAGTGGCGTTAAAACGCCATTCAAACAAACAAAACAAGCGCTTTACATTGTATTGTAAAAGATTAAGACGAGTTAATTAACTCAGATTTAGCCCCAATCGTACCTAACCCGTCCAGATGCCTCAAATTAGTTAGTAGTATCTATGGCAAATAATACAGTCTGTTCATTCAAGTTTTATACATATTGAAAGTTGTTAATTTGATTGGTAGTTATTTTCTTCCTTGTAATTTATCATAAAACATTAACTGCTTACGTGTTTACTGTTTTATCTTGATGTATAATTTTTATTGTTGGAAACCCGGAGTGTCTGTTTACCATGACATGTAATAATATACTCTGTCTGTACAAAGACAAATCACAGTCAATCAATAACAGTCCAAATTCATTTCCGGTTAACTGCAGGTTAGTAGCGTGACCACTTCGAGAAGGCAGTACTCCTCTGCATCTCCTCGCGTGAACTCTTTCAAAACACGTAACATTATTGCGAAGTATTCTTTGCCATTCCCCAAGGCACTTATGGAGGTCCACCATCTTGTCACTATCTCGTTACTAGATGGCGATACTAGAGATCAGTTGACAGCCAAGTACCTAAAATTCGTCGCGTCGTATAGTAATAATGCGAAACGGCCAATACGACGAGGGTCTGGCAAGATTACGTTTCGCATTCCTGATCTAAGCAAAAAAACCGACTTATGTAACATGTAGTTCACCAGTTTAAAAACCTCTACTTATGCAAGTTATTGAACAAAACTATTTTACACAAAAAATTTGACTGTTTAAGAAAATAACGGACATTAAATGCAATATTTATAAATACTCTGTTTTCGAGCATAAAAATTTCACTTCATGTTAAGTACATTTATTATTTTTATTATTTATTTCTGGTAAAAAATTTTGTGGGTTGGCGTAACACAATTTCCAAACTTGTACGTGTGTACATTGTGTCACCGTGTCAGTTTTATATTTCCTGTGACCTGGTATCTGAAGGTATTCGACATTGTATATAAATCCTGTGCACTGACACTTCGTTTTATTTAAATCATACCTGTCCTTGACCGGAGAGGGGCGTACCGTTCTAATTTCGAATTACTTAATTTACCTTTAATTTGGTTAGCTTTTGAAACTGTCCGAATATTTATACTTCAAAGTCGGCGTCAAATGTTCTCGTTATTGCAATAAACATCTTGTTTTGTTTACTCGCTAAACCTGTTGATCACCCTTTATAAACGAGAAATGATTTATCTCTAAAATTTTAATGTCCAGGAACAACTACCATTTCATGACGTGCAAAAGTATCTACGGTATTTTATTTTATGTTTAAAAATAATTATATAAATATATATATATTATTTACAATTATGTTTCTAGGTAAATTCTATTTCATTTAAATTGTGTCAAAAAGTACTTTTATTAATACAAAGATCATTACAATAAGACGAATATTCTATTCTTATGTGGTCAGCTGTTCATTACTCATTTTACATAACCCCAGTTTTCTTCAAAGTGCGAAGGCGGGAAACAAATTTATAAACTGTATTATTTATCATATTTACTGGATAAAGCAGGCTCTTACGACACAACCTGCAATATCGTGGCCCCATATACAAAATTTTACCACATTTAATCAAGAAGCGTAACGGTTGAGGATATAATAAAATCTCAAATGGCAGATCTGTTTCTTTTAATTTAAAAAATAGCATATTAAATTTCCAAATTTCCATTTTTTGCGAGGTTTCCTTTTAAGTTGTGTTACACAAGTTCTGATTTTCTGTCATCGCCATCCACATCATGACGCTACCTACGCCGAATCTATCTACCTTCTGGACACATGACTGCGCGAATCGTTTATTTCTTCGGCGATAAACACGTGTTCTACCATCACGCTTCTGGAATACATGCCCGGATGTATCGATCTTGACATGCTGGGTCTTACACTTCTTGGACGGTCATTATAGTCATACCGGTCTGTTGAAATCGGGCTCATGGTCTGGAAATGGCATTCTTTTTCACATTCGCGGTCCGTATAAACACATTTTGAGAAACTCCAGCCTGTTGTCGTCCGATGATTATGATTCTGGTAGCAGTATGCAACCGCGGCATGGCATAACTTTTACGTTTTGACTTGTTGGACCATCAAACATGTTCCTTCTATACGATACCACGAACTTTCCGTTGGTGGCTCTTTCAAAATAACGTGGAATTCGCAGTGTATGCACTTTTTAAGTGTGATTTTTTTAATATGGTAAAATACCCAAATCTGAAGAAAAGACGTTAGACCTTTTAAAAGTATCTGACAATTTAAAAGGTTCAACTGCCATTTTAAATTGTAATTGATTGGCATTAAAATTTCCTTTTTAGAAATTAAAATTTAGCAATGTGTTTCTTTTTTTGAAGAGTATATTTTTACCAAATTATTGACAGACTCTGAAAGAAAATATGTTAATAAAAATATATTTATTTGCAAATATATTATAAGGAAACAATCACAAGAATACGCATCCTAATATAATCTTAAATATTCAAATATTCAAACACAGTAAAGAATAAGGAACAAATCTCACATATGTAACATTATAATTTAATTGGAAGCAACACATCGCAGGTTTATGTATCAAAGTATATTAAACCTTATAACCTTATAATATTTATTTACTTTAAATTTTATAGAACTAGTCACGGATATATTTATCACAGTAAGAGTTTAAACTTTAACCTCTTCAATGAGAAGCTGATACCTGCATAATAATTACAGAATATAAAGTAATAGGTTTTGGTAGTTTCTAACTCACTGGGTGTCAGACGAACCAGTTAAGAGTACTCTAGTAAAACCTTGTACTATGGATTTTTAGCGCAATCGTCATTAAACTGGAATGTGGAATGGTGTGATTAAATGGACGTTTCTTTCAATGAATCATGTTAATGTTGTTTTTATCAACATCTTCCAAAAAACCTGGTTTCATTGACTTTTTAAGGTGAGTAATTTTAATCATTTATGTAAGTTTGCGTATGCAGATATTTTATTTTCCTCGTAATACACATTTGGGCTGTCAATTGTTTAGTTTCGTTTCATGACTTTTGATGAAAACAACTGTCGTATTTCAAATTTAGTGCGTCCTACATTTTGACCCATTTTCCTATTGACATGTTTACATTTATTTGACAGTTTCACTTAATTTTTGTAACTGTTTGGTACTGTGTTATTTCGATTTTCAGTACTTTGATGTGGCCAGACAGATTTCAACATTATTTATAAGGAAATTCTATTTGTAATTATAACTGCTGTATGAGAGGAGTTTGTTGGTTTGTATTGTCAATGAACAAGAATTCGGTATATGTCACTTTCTGTTGATGTTTAAAGAGAGTTTTGTCCCGATAACTTAAATAGATAAAAGTGTAAGGAGGTAATGTTAAAATTTGGAACATAGGCATTATTTCCCATGTAAGATGGAACTAAATGACCGTTAAAACGGCACTCTAGGAGGTTCACTTTTAGGTAGACGTATTTAATGACGTGAAGCCAGGAATGCTAGATTTAAATGAAAATTTGTCAAATTTATGTAAAGGTATGTAAAGGTAAGGGATGGCGGGGATAGTTTTAGATTGTGTTTTTTGCGAAAAAACATTAAATTGCAATCACTCTTGGAAGATCACCTGGTCTTTTTCCAAAAACGTTTGTAATAAACTATTGACCTTCTATTAAACGTCTGTTAAATATGCACCTAGACTGCATCAAATATAGTTGAGTTTCCCCATTGCAAGTGAAATAAATTTTCGCAGACTTGTCAACGTAATTTTTTCTGCTTTGTGCAAGTTATCCCAACTCCTGAGTGACCTACAACACAAAACAATTATAATAATATAACTGCTTGAAAAACGTATTAATTTCCTTGTTTTAAGAATACTTCATTTCTTTCTAAATGCTAAAGAAATGATAGGTAACATACTTATTATAATATACAAGGACTCATATTTTGAAGTTTCTAATAGAATGCTATAGTTTGATGAAGTCATTCCGCATATTTCTGAATATGTATATATTTTAATCCTAAATCAGCACATTTTTACAATTTTTGTTATGACAATATTACATTTTATCCTCATTTATACAGTTTTCTTACTTTAGTAGCTTTATATCGTTTACAATATAATGATTAAATAAGATGCCAAATATAATGATAAAATATGATGCAAATTTATCACAGTTGAGGATACCTTTTAAAGAGTTTAGAAATGACGAGTATAAATGAATCACATTTGCCCTTCAATAAGGAATACGAAAATGAATTAGTACATTTTTGCTAGGAAATATTACTAGACCATAAAGACGCGTTTGGTGCACTATTTGCCCGGATTGTATTCACCGTTAGGACACCATTGTAATTTAGAATGTTTATTTCATGTTTTAATTGAGTGATAGATGTTATTTGAACGTCATAGTAGGTTGACTTTGTAAATATGTGATATCTTTGTCATATTATCTTGAAATTACTTGACTAATAATTGTTTCAAAGATATATATGCCCAAACATCGTTCTGAAAATTAAATAGAAAGGATTTCGAAAATTAACACAAGGTCAAACGTCAATTTGCATTCTTTATTTTCAGTTTTCCTTCGAGGAAAGACATTATTACATTCCTCTGTTCTTAAAGGTTTTCCTGTTTAGGAATGGAAAATTCATATTGTGTGTCGCCTGTTTTATATTGTAAGACCTGTTTCCATCCCTGAAAGGGAAATACTTGTTGTCCCTTCTATTGTACTCTTTACACCTCTTTTTGTCATAATATGTTTTCCTTGAAACAATT
Source organism: Limnoperna fortunei (assembly GCA_944474755.1). Classification (NCBI taxonomy): domain Eukaryota; kingdom Metazoa; phylum Mollusca; class Bivalvia; order Mytilida; family Modiolidae; genus Limnoperna; species Limnoperna fortunei. The sequence goes on along the minus strand of OX104119.1, from coordinate 73,053,267 downwards.
ATCAGTGCCATATCAATCTTTTTCATGTTGTACACAACTTTGCAACAAATTATCCGAAGACATATTTTTGGAGTTATCACCCTTGGCTATTGCTATAATGAACAGGCTACGCATCCCAAGAAGTAGAGCATATGTCTTTGAGGTATCTTCAACATTGACCGTGAAGACATTTGTCCTTGAAATTAAACATTATGTCAAAGGTCAATGTCAAATGCGAGATTTAGAAATCTGCTTGAATATGGTACTTCTATTGAAATATGTAATACAGGAAAATTTTTTAAGATGCAAGTTTGTTCCATTGACAGGGAAATGAATCTATTTTTCTTCCACAAATTATCTCAACTTTAAATATTACTACAATGTTTTTGCATGTTACTCACAAACTTTTGATTATATAGGCGTGTGTATGACATAATTGCTCAAGTTCAAATGTTTAAGGCCCCGTGCGGGATCCGGGTGGCCAAAAGAATAGACCGCAGTCGCGCTAGCTTGTCGTAAAATGCGACTAAATAGCGCCCAGTACCCTGACCGGCGTGTCAGGTCTGTTTGCCTAAAGACCGACTGGGATGTGTGCCCCAGGTGGTTGAAGGGGGTACCCCTGGAAGCTGGGGTTGTCAGGCCATAATACGGAAAACCTGACCGCAAACCATATTAGTGCACCGTGTTGGGAAAAATGCCACGTTCCTCGCACGTTAAAGAACGCTGCTGTAGTATTCGCTATGAGTAGGGATTTCGATCCCGCTACAGGAGGCTAAATTGCCCGACCCTATCCATCCTCCCATTTGCCAGTGGCAATCTAAAGTCCGTTACCCTATTTTTCCTTGTGTCCCATCCCATTTTCATTCATAATCATTTCATGTTCATTTTATCATCAATTTCATGTTCATCGCCTGAATATAGCTGAAATATTGATCTTTTCCGTGTGTTTGTTACTGTCCTACAATCGTAAGAAGATACATGAAGAGTAGAGTGCAAAATGTTAATACGCATTCTTGTCTGAAAATATTGAATGGATTGAATGAAAAAAGGTCTAGTTTATCATAAGGACTAGATTTAAAATCTTTTAAATATTTTTTTTTATTTTTGTGCCATTTAATGTAGTTATAAGTTTTTAAATGAGCTAAGTAGAAAGGCTATGATTGTAGACAAATAAAGCAATTTAAACATTTTATTGTTAAAAAATTCAGCCAAGTTCATATTATTATTACATGTATTATTATTATTATTATTATTATTATTATTATTATTTTTATTATTATTATTATTATTTTTATTATTATTATTATTATTATTATTATTATAGTTTACTTGTATATTCTGTTCAGTAACTTGGAATTTTTACTTCTTGAATGTTCTTTACCTTCGTTTGCAACAAAGGTGTTGGCCTAATACAGTATTGACCAAGTATCGCATTCCATCTATATATGACTGAACTTTGTTTAGCATTGTTTTTAAACACGGTTTCTAATTTTATCACTTGGAAAAGTTTACATGGAAGTGAAATTAGAATACTTAAGGTGGAGTTTGGTCTGTCTACAGTGTTAAGGCAGAAAAGGCAAAACCATATATATAAAAATGTACCCATATAGAAAAAAATTCTTACCTTTACTGTTTAAAACTCATATAAATAAACATACTCTGCTTGTTTTTCTGGCTTTCTCTTACGGTTTTCTAGTTGACAACATATTGCCTTATTGGTCTTACAACTAGTTGCTAAATGTTCACAATTGTATTTTGTAACATGGTACTGAGGTTGTGTTTTTAGCAGTTCCTTTGCGTTTTTCACTGTTTCTTCAGTTGAAAGTAAAAACTCATCAGGATATATTACACAAGTGGTTTTCACGTTTTGTCCCCCAGTAAAAACAAGATAATCGTCTAATCTAACGCGAATTTTAATTTTCTTGTCTGTTTCGTGTGTCGTAAAATGAACAATGCCTTCTTCTTCTGAAATAAATATCCCGTGATGGCTATAGATATGTTTTCCAATTATTGATCTTGAAACCATCAAATGATCGCCGCTTTTTAGGTTTCTACAAAATATTATAGATTGTTATTACGCAAATTTACTTCAATTATGCTAATTTAAAATAAACAACATTACCCGAAATGTGTGATGAAACTAAGATAAATCAAGGTATTTTGCAGGATTTTTTAAGACATTGAGGGGCATTGTAGCGTGACATTATTTCAATTAAATCAGCTGTTGATTTTTGGCTAGACAGCACGAGGTGTAAATCTGGGTTATAGTATGGTAAAATTGGGAGGGCGTGTAATCAACACCTACTTTTTTCAATCCAGAAACTTCACAGAGAAATTGCACATGTATTGCAGTTGTGCATCTGCTATTTATACCCTTTTAAACCAAAGTTTATCATTACACTACTTATTGAAAATTGAAGACTATGACCAACAAGAGCATAACTAAAAAATGTCACAGAATCAGTGCCATGCAGTGATGGGTTTTGTTTTCATGCCTCAAATTAAAAACGAATGAAAGCTTCCTCAGGAGTTAGTGTTCTTAATACCAGTTTTATCTATAGATAGATGGTGATAAAAGGACTGACAGATACTTCTCATATGGTTGAGACGTACTTGTATGCCGATAACTTGTTATATTGAATCCGTTAAACCGTTGATTACATAATACATACTAGTTTCCGCAAAATAAAGAAATAATCATTATGATGCGGCTCATAACAATTCGCTAAAATTAAACTCTTAAATATCGACATTATATATGAGAGATAACTCTGGCTGTATTTTATACATTCAAGTAACAATGCTATGGTATTCCCATTCTTTGCACGGAAAAGGAAAGTCTTTCTCGTATCAGTATTCAAACTGGTGTCACTTAACATTTTGCCAGAGGTTTATTATTAAGACGTGCTCTTCGAATCTAAAAATGGATTAACGGATTCGTCAAATGTCACATTCTATAAAATTAATCTATTAAATTATGTTGAGGTTAACTAGGTAGTCCCTAACAAAATCGCTAAAAATTGCATTTTCTAGCCTCTTTTTGTCACAAAAATAATATTTTCAACAGCTTTAAAAGCCGTGTTTTTTTTTATGTGAGAAAAAGTTCTAAAAGATATAATTAATGACGGTATTTTACCTCGATATATTATACAAATTACATTATAATTTGCTATAGGGAAGAAAAATACTATTACGCCAAAATTAAGTTTTAACAGTTCTAACAGAAAAAAATTTTGAAATATGCTTTAGACTGTTTTTCATCCAAAACAAAAGCTTGTCTACCTAACAGGACCAAGGAGACATCTGGATAATATAACTTGCTATGCTTAAATTGCACAAATATCTGTTAAGTTGGACCTCAGTTTATTATGAACCTCAAGATTCAAGACCTTAACATTAACATTAAGTAGATCAGAGTAACTGCATACAATAAATACAAATGTCGCGTTTAAAAAATAATCCTTTCCTGTTTTGGTCTGTCCATTTTTATTGCAGGTCATATAATTTCTATTGGTTGGTTTATTGATTGATTTGGATTGATTTGATTTTTATCCATGCATTTGTATGGTTTTTTGTGTTTATTTATTAATTCGCGTTTTTCTACATTACCCACTTACCTAATTGTCTAACTTTATCACTTTCGTCTTGTACTTCACTGTCACTTTTTAATGCAAATTTGTTGTAACGTTGTTATTTAGTAATGCATATTTTTGTTATTTGTGTATGCAATGAATAAAAACATATATCAGTTTTTAATATTTAGTTGTTTCCGTTCCGTAAAACGGTCTATAATATAAACAGTATTTTTTGAATTTCAATTTAAACAAATGATAGAATTACTGACCGGGTGAGCAATATTTGTGTGTACGAAATGATAACAAGAAAATTGTTTAAAAGTATGCAATTTAAACTGTAATTCGTATTAGGTTCAATATTACTATGCTTATATTAAAATGACTAAACCTGCATATTAATTGTGAGATGGTTTAAATTGTCATGTTGTTCAACGTATGTATGATTTTTGCTAAAAATATTTCTTCAGAATGTACAGCTTGTATTATTCCTTTTATTGGACTTACCTATAATATTGAACAGTCTCAAAAGTAATAGCGGAACATATTTCCTCAGCGGAAGACGTATTTTCCATACTAAATAACCTGATTATTATATAGTCGAATTAAGAAATGTAATAAGATCAGCTTTCAAATTTTATATTGTGGTATTTAACATACGTATTATGCTCTTTAAAGAAATAGGATTGGACAATTTTTTTAACTTACCTGCCTTCTGTCAGGAGGCGGATAAGTAAAGTTTTCAGATTGACAACAATTTCACTTCACATAATTTTTGGGAAACGTTTTCATACAACACTACACAATTATAAATGAAGATCCCACGTCTTGTATTCATAGTTAAAACATTGAAACTGATAAACTATTGGCCTTAAGGGAGATAACTCCTATTAGATAGAGTCAAATCTTCTCAACGTTAATGTGACTAAGGTTTTGCACGGCGAATATTTTCCCTCAATTTACTTAATATCTATCTTTGCGGGTTAAAAGAGTAGCAATAACGAGCAAATGTCAAAATCCATAATGTGACCTTAACCTTTGACTTTTTATATATATGTGCCACGTCAATTGTCAATGTTGGAGACCTAAACTCTGTAACTGTCTTGCTTGTGAAAGGTGTACAACCACGAAAATGCAAGAACAACCCTGTATTGTGGCAAAATTTAAACAGGTGTCAAAGGTATTTACAGTTGTCGGATTCAATTGTTCATGGGGAAATATTATTAGAAAAGCAAATACAATCTACTAATGACACAAATTCGTTTCATCGCAAGATCATTAAGTTATAAGTATTCGTCTATTAACTAACAGTATGCATATAAGGAAGCAACAGATTCTGGATCGGACTGATTGGAAAGATCGCACTTATTTTTAGAATAAAATAACACAAATTGTTAGATCTTGTAAAACATCTCCAAATAAGTCGTTGCTCAGTTTTTTGTTATATATATTGTTTCGGATCAATTTAGTTAGGGGTTTTAATCTGAAAAGTGGAGTTTTTTACTCAATTCAATCAAAACACATTTGCTTTGACTGATGGTTAACTGATTGTTAAACCAAACATTGTCAACCAAACCACATTCTTAATTAAAATTAAAGTTGGAAATTTTGAATCGCAAATTATTTGACATGCATTAATAGTACTCACAATTACGCTAAATTGTTTAATTGTTTAGTCTTTTTGAGGACCATTTCAGCGATTTCATTTTATTGTAGAAGGAAGTCGGATTACCGGGTGAAAACCGTCACTTCATGTCAATTAGGTTGGAGTCGAGCACACACTACCGCAGTAAATCGTGAAATATATAACAGAATGTGATCATTTGTTTTTTTAATCCTTTCGTTGAATCTTTACCAATCATATTTAAGAATTACTGAATAAATAACAAAGAACCATTTACAAAATTATACTTCGCCTTTGATATTTCATAAAACTAAACGCGAAGTTGTGAGGGCAAAAATGATAAAAGTAGAAATGATTCTCGTCTTGCGTTTACACGTTCGCATCTTCAACTCAGAAGTACCTGTGTACCTTTTTTCTATTTTACGAACGGGATCGCCGTAAGTTTAATAGAATTTAGTATGACAGACGCGCGCAACGTCTTATTAAGACATATCAAACACAATTTATGAAATGAATTCATTTATGTTGCAGGTACAATACCTTTAAGGGGCCCCATTAGAAATTAATCATCTGTAACGAATCTGTAACCAAACAAAACATATGGTCTATGACCTTAAACCTTTATTGTAAACAAAGAAAATTTTCTTAGGAATGTATAGTACTATAAACAATATTGTACGGGTGGGTCTCGTAATTTTTCATTTCTACACAACATGGATCGACAAGTTCATGTGTCAATTTTAGGCCACAGCTTTATTCGTAGAGTTTGACGTTTTCTGTACAATGTTATCGGTTTTACGAATTTCAGACTGTCACAGGACCATTTCAATATTGACATTCGTGCAAAGGGTGGTTAACAGTCGAGAAACTTTTGAAACAACAAGATTTATTGATTTTTTGCCCCGTTCCGGAAATAATTTGTGTACAGATAGGAGCAAATGATGCATGTGATATTTTAAAACCCGCACATGTTATTGCACCGGAAATTGTTTCGTTTGGTTTATATTAATGCGAAGTTTTGGAAATTCGTGTTGTTATCAATGGACAGTTGCTACGCCTGAAAATCAGACTTTCAAAGGTTATCATGACAAAATCATACTTATTAACCAACTCATTTCGGACAACTTACTTGCGCTAGCAGAACTAACCATAATACTTTGGCACCAACACGGTGTCTTGTCAGACAAGAACAATTGGTGCGTCAATGTTGTGCATCTGAATCACCCTAGAATCTTAAAATATTATAGAAGTATCCGGTCTGCTATTCTGCATGTCTCTAAACGTGTATTAGGTATATTGTTTTCACTTTATCTATTATGTTCCTAAATTGTTTCTTGTGCAATAATGTGGGTACATTGTACACAAAATCCATATAGGCTCAATGTAGCCATTACAAACAAAATATAATTGGGCATTCAATTGTATATGTAGAGCATACATACCATTTCAAACTCTCAACTCTTTGGAAATACATGCAAATTTATCCTGCACATTGTTTGAAGTTTAAAATGCGGTACATCATTGAATGTACTCAACTTTCAGAATGGCTCACAATGTGAACTTTGTTTTCTCTAGATCTAATCAGCATTATATGCTCTTTCTTACATTGTAAGTAAGAGTTCTGGGCTTACCCTCCTGTTTAGTAGTTTATCATGCTCACGCTGAAAATAAACGAGCTACATATAATACTATTCTTTTTATTCAACTACATCACATTATGAAAAGTTATTTATACATACATTGTATACTATTAATTTTATGGTACAGACTATAATTATTCTTTTATCTTACATTGTAAGCAAGACACCTCTAAGCTTACAATGTAAGCAATACATGTTAACTTATTTATAGCTAAAGATGCCACCCTCTAATCCTAGGGAAAAGAGAAAGCCAGCAAAAAGACGGCGGGTCGAGGGAGCTTCGAATAGTAATGCACGTTAACTCTACCAGAGATTGATTATTCAAAACTTGCATCTGAGATAATAATACAGAATGCAGAATTTACATCATTAAGTGGCCTTGGTACCAGCACCTCATATCCACAGTTATCTACGAATAGTGCAGTTCATAACACACAATCTTCAGTACCTTAACCAACCACTTAGTGCCAAGTCAGGTTGACCAAAGTATACAATCTACTAAAAATCAAGCACCAATGAGGCAAGTGTCAATGACACATCCAACACAGATGGTTTCATCAACCGTTTCATCCTCCACTACAGCAACCAATGTAAATTCCTTTTCGAATGGACCGTCGTGTAACTCTTTACAAACAGTTCATAACATCATAGATACATTATTTGCAGGTGAGTCACCAGCTGATACAAATAATAGTCGTCAGATCCAACCATCAATTCAGATTTTCGATGGAATTTCTCTGGCCACGCCCATAACTCAAAACATTAAAGTAAAGAAAGACTACGGGCAAATGAATTTATTGATGTTCAAAGTCGCTCCCCAAATTGTTTCAATGATTCTTTCGGGGGATGTGTTAGCAAACGAAGGCTTTGTGTGTATAATAACACTCATCGATGCACACAAAGTTTTACTATCGAACAATGGACTTTTATCTTTGCTGATATCTTTATAGAAAACCAACCAGAGGAATCCCGTGCACTACTAAAATATTGCGAAACTATACGAAAAATGTTTAACATATGGGAATGAATCTTGTAGGGTTTATGATGAGAGATTTCGCAAGAAAAAATTCTAAAAAGCAGAGGACTACTCCAGAACTTTACACATTTAGGGAGTTGCAATCTCTAGTAGGTTTGTTAAATTTTGACTGTAATTTGCCCAAGTCGGGCGTTTTTACGCAGACTTATAGATCTCATGGTAGGAATATCCCATCCTTCTCATTATATACATTTAACTAGAGAGGCTAAAGCTGACATTCATACCTGGGAACTTTTCCTTGATACATTCGATGGTAAATCTGTTTTATGGAAGATGGCTGGTTATCCTCAGATGTGTTGTCTTTGGCTTCAGGGTCTTTAGGTTTTGCAGGAGTGTTCGGTACAAAATGGTTTGGCCTACCTTGGCCTGAACATATAGCCCATTTCCAAATTGCTGTGAAAGAGTTATTTCCCATAAATATTGCTTAGGAGCTGTGGGATCATTTTAAAAACAAAAAAAGTTGGTGCTGTGGGATCAGTTTAAAAACAAAAAGTGCTGTTTTACGCTGACAACATAGCTGTAGTTCATACTTTTAATAGACAAACTTGCAAGGAAAAGATCCTTATGATATTAGTAAGACGATTAGTCCTGAGTGCTTTGAAACATAACCTGCTTCGTAAAGCGAAACATATCCAAGGTAAAACAAATATTATTGCTGATAGGTTTTCTCGTTTACATGTTCAGAGGGCCAATGAGGAAGCTCCTTGGTTGGACCGGTCTCCAGTGTTAGTTCCACAACAACTGTTAAACATTTAAATGAAAAAGCACAACAATTACTGAATTGTTCACTAACGCCAGGCAATAGAGCATTTTATCATAAAGTATGGTGTAGAATGCTAGATTTCTTATGTCTGCGGTTCAAGTTGCAAATTTTATAGGTCATATGTTTGAGCAAAACTTTAAAACTTCTACAATTACATCGTACTTTTCTGTGGTGAGATGTCATCAAAAAGTTCTGTTGATACCAGATTCTGCTGCCTTATTATAAGAAAAATATTGAAAGGCTATAAAAATCTTACCCCTTCTGCTCATTCACTCCAAGAATACAAATGTTCATGTAAACACAAATCTGGTCCCCTTTTCCAGTTTACAAACTGGGAACCAGTTACTGTTCAATTTGTAATCGATTCTTTAAAGATGCTACTGTCATTTCTAGGCATTGAACCTTCTCCCTACAAAGGGCATAGTTTTCGAATTGGAGCAGAAACAGACGCTGCTTGCCATGGTTATTCAGAACAATACATACAAAAGCTAGGCCGCTTGAACTCTAATGCCTTGCAACGGTACAATAGGATAAATTCAGTGCAGCTTTGAATCAGTACTCAGGCAGTCATTTGTGGCCTGGTAATACATATGCACTTCTCTATTCAGTAAACTTCTAACTTCGGAGTTGTTCCAAGCCTATAACGCATTTTAACATAACAAGTAATGTTACATATACTTGTTGATAGTCAAGGTTGTCTATATTGTTATATGTTTTGTATAGTCATGATGTCAGGTTTTGCCTTGTCCCAACATTTTCCTGTCTCTTAAGTCGCCTGGCGGTGATGTTGCGTTTTTGACGATTTTTATATGATTTGGTGATAAATCAATATATAATAGTAAACAAGAAGGTCAGGATTTGCCTGCTTCTCCAAGTCCACTAGTATTGTTTTAAATAGTTTACAATGTATTTTAATGGAGTAGTAACTTTTAGCAAAATGTTCTACAAGATCATTTCATACATGTAATTATTTTAGTTTTACATAGTAGCTGTTATCTGCTGGTGACTTAATATTACAATGTTTCTGTAGAAGGTCCGGGGTTTTCTCCGGGTACTCCGGCTTCCTCCCCCAATAAAAACTGGACGCCATGATATAGCTGAAAAATTGTTGAAAGTGGCGTTAAACAACATTCAAACAAACAAACAAACTATTACAGTGTACAAGTCATAGCAGGTAAGGATTTTGCCTGCTTCTCAATGTCTTTGCATATTTATATATTAATTGTATAAATTATTTGCTATCTGCTGATGTCTTACTATTAAAGTACTTGAACCCGTACATGCAACACTTTGACTGATTGACAACTGATCGTTGACGGATTTTGGAACGCTGACGGTTCGCTGACTTATTGATGATGAACACATCCGTCCAAAATTATGAATTCGTCATTACCGTGGTCAGTGCGATCAGTGCGATCCGCCCAATCATTGCGATCCAGAATCCGTCATTTAATTATATGCACAAATCGGTCAGTTTATTGGATGATACGTATAAATTAATAATTTGAAGATGAATGAAATTCTGCGTCATTTGAATATTGTATGTACATTGAAAATAAAATTTACAGCAAAATAAACCCAAATATTCAAAAGAATAGTTAATACAAATGTCTCGTTCTAAAAAAATAAAATAAACATATTTTAAAAAAACACAAAAAAAATATTTTCTTTATATTATATAATTAAGCAAGTTTCTTTAAGGTACGACATATCTGCGGGTCGAGTCATGTAAACCCTAATCAAAATTCCGTTCGATTTAAGACACACCAGTAGCGACGAGGTAAATGTTTCAGTTTCGTAATCTATTATTAATCCTCTTTATTTCCGCGACCCGTGATTTCTGCCTATTTTATTTTCTGTGACTTGTTACATGTATATTTTGTGTAATATATTAAACTGACCCGTCCCCAATTAGTAACAGATTTATTCAAATTTAGCAAAGGACATGCAGTTAGAAAAAAACTAGTTACTTAAATGTATGCATGCATGTTTTTATTTCGTTCACGACATTTTGCGAATACTGCAGTTAATCGTAAAAATGTGTTACACATAGACACGTTTTATAGTACGAAACAGTTGTCACGGATGAACGAGTGATGGGTGGTAGAGGGCACACAAATGACAACAAAAGCAACAATTTAAATAACTCTTTAACTATATATAGCAAAACATATAAAACAAATTATTGGAAAGTCCAAAGTTCCAAAAATAACTGTCCTTTAACGCAAATACTTCCAAAATTCCGTAGGTACAAGATATACAGATGTAAATTTACAATTCAATCCGTTGCTTCTACTGGGTACTTCATTCTCATGTACTGCAACAAACGGCTACTCGAAAACTACACTACACTAATATCACATCACAACATAAACCAAGTACTGTACACCAACATCAAACTATATACTACTGGCCACTACTGGGACCTACCAAAATACCATATTACATAATACTGCATAATGCATATACTACTGAGTCGCTAATTACGTCAGATCCTTTACGTACTTAACTGTCCAATTGTCTAATACTACTTAAAATATATATACTTGTAATGTTATATTACAACAGGAAATACTACTACTTCGGTTGTGTTAATTACATCTATTACGAAATAAATTAAGCATAATAAAACACTACGTATGACACTGAAAATTAACCGTTTAGTATGGCGCACTTACACAATAAACCGTTTGTCGAGAACATATGCTAAACTATAGTTTACACTAAAAGCCAGCATTTTCAAGTACAATATAATAAGATACAAAATGTCTTGAATTTCTCTTATACAATATTTAAAACCAAATAAAGTGAAAAACCGTAAGACCATAAATATTGCAGCAAAAAACTGAATATTTTAGCACATTTAATTTTAATAAAATATAAATCAAAACTGTACCCCAGCAGACCGGTGAGCTCCCAACAGCGCAAGAACTATGTACAAACTTTACAAATGTGCATGCTTTCTCTGAAAAACTCGACTCGAAAGTGATCCAAATAGTATACAGGTAAGACCAGGTAAAATTTAATCGTGTGATTTGATTGAGGTTTACTATAAAGGGTTTTAATATCCTACTGGGGCTGGCCACGGGTAATAAATTGATGCATATACAAATGTAAACGAATGTACAAAACAACAGTTATCCGTGACATCTCTTCCATCCAAAGAGAAGTACAAAGTACTTTATTGCAAAAAAAACTAAAATGGTATTCTATTAACAGCTACAAATGTATAAACAAATCTTAATATTCGTGTGGCAAGTGCCTCTCCGTATACCAAAACCTGTTCACACCTCACCTTATCTGATGTCCATCTGGTTTCCTATATTCTGCTAAGATAATCCGCACCTACATTTGCATTACCACTTACTATTTTAAATTTGCAGGGTTGCAAGACCAACGCCCATCGCATAAGTCGCGCATTCGCTACCTTTTTCTTATTTAAGTAGATCAAAGGTTTATGATCGGTCTGCAATGTAAATTCTTTTGAATCGCCCACACTATTGCCTAACATTCTTTTTCAATAGTGGAGTAAGCTACTTCGCCGCCTTTCAATGTCCTACTTGCATAGGAAACCGGCATCTTAATTCCTTCTTGCCCTTGCATTAAAACGGCCCCAATACCGTAATCTGACGCATCGGTCATCAAAATAAATGGTTCGGACATATTTGGTAGTTTTAAAATTGGGAACTTGATTAGTGCGTTTCTAAGAGTGCCAAATTTATGTTCGTGAGAACGTTCCCAAACAACCTTATTCGGCTGACCCTTTTTCTGGAACTTACCAAGAAAAATAATGCAGAGTGTGATATCAGACTCCTTAGGAATTCTATAAATAGACATAAACCTGCGAGATCCAAAATATGCACTGAGATAAACTATAACGAACAAGTCTATAACACACCACAAACGGTATGCGATGCGTTTGCAAATTATTTCCATAAGCTAAACAAGCCAGCAGATCAGGACATTGTCGATCAAAAAACATATGAAAATGTTAATAGAAAGTATAAAAAATACAAATCAGAATTTGGCAATTTTGACTCGTGTTACTTACCTGGTGAAACAATTGCAGATGATGCTATACCAGCAGTTATTAAACTATTGAAACTTAGAAAGGCTTGCGGACGAGATCTAATACAGAACGAACATGTTATATTTTGGTGGTCAAAAACTAGTAGAATGTTTAAAATAATATTTCATTATAGTAAAGAAGACAGTGATTCCTAACCAGTGGCGATATGGTATGATAATCTCTTTTCTAATGGCGGAGATAAGCGTAAATCTGTTCTAAATAGCTATCGACCTTCGGCTTATTATCGTGCATGATGAAAAAATTTGAACAAGTTATAAACCATAGGGTACAACCTTTCAGTAATTTGCCGAGTAACTTTCTGTCATTTTTCCATCAAGGCTTTTAGAAGAATCTCAGTTGCTTGTTGGGATCCTTTTGTCTTCTTGAAACTATACACCCAATACTGAATTAGGCAGTGAGATATTTGTTGCATTCTTAGATACAAAGAAAGAGTTTGATACGGTGTGGCGCAAGGTCCTTATGTTTAAACGGAATAAATTAGGTATAAAGGGAAATACCTGCTCCATTATGGATTCATTTTATAGCAAAGTGGAATTATTGTAAACCAATGTCACTGTCCTTCTCAGTTTTTTTTTGTTACAGAAGGTGTACGACAAAGAGGAGTATTTTCAGGTTTTCTGTACTTAGTTTTTATAAATGATATTTGTTGTGCATACTCTTAAAAGTTACGTTTACGGTTTCAATGGCAAAAAGTCGTGTGTAGTCCAATTTTTCAGAACAAGTACTAAACCAGACTTTCAATGGTCAATAAACTGTGAACGTATAACGACAGCAGACAGTCATGTTTATCTTGGTTCCCAACTTAATGGGAAACCTTGAGCCATCCAACTTACAAGGAATGCCTGTAGAAAAGGTCGTAATTTATTCATTGTGATAGCGAATAAAACGAATGAATGCACGAATCCTCTAGTTCTAATAAAAACTTGTTGCATTCTTAGATACAAAGAAAGAGTTTGATACGGTGTGGCGCAAGGTCCTTATGTTTAAACGGAATAAATTAAGTATAAAGGGAAATACCTGCTCCATTATGGATTCATTTTATAGCAAAGTGGAATTATTGTAAACCAATGTTAATAAAAAGTATGTTGTTCACAGTGTTATGAATGCGAAGTCTGGAATGATCGTTTAAGTCAAACCTGATGACGTTAAATACTTTTCAACAGTTTGTGGTAAAAACATCAGAGATTTTATAAGTGTTTATTAAAAAAAACAGAGAACACTTTGGATTCATTCCTGACATTTAAAACATTGAAGTAAAATACGAACTGACATTTGTTTTCGCAAATTTAGAAACCCCGAACGGTATTTAAGGAAACTCAAAAACACCCATAAAATAGTCCAGAAATGGGCTTTGCACAATCAGCTGAAAAATATACAATACATTTAACAAACTCTATAAATAAACTGTTTTTTAAATGCAGCTCTAAAATCTAAATTCCATTGAAGAATAAATCCATTGTCCGTGCTACAGCTCGGCGTAGCCAAATATCAAAATAAGAACTAATTTCCTCTCCCTCAGTCAAAGGTCATTTACAGAGCCGTTGTCAGATTCCGAGATACACACTAGCATTAGTAAAGCAATAGTTTGGACAATTCCAAATAATAGTAATGATAAGCAATTGCATACTTCGTTTGAACAATTATATCGACAACACCGAGTGATTATTAACAAATGTGCCAGATCTGCAGAAGACCATGTTATGACCTAATGGTACATGATTGTGTTAGTTGTTCGTGTACTCAGAATGAAGATCTGTTAAGCTTTACGTTGGGGAAACAGTCACATTCTTTCATTCATCCATATCTTTAAATCATTTGTCTAATACAGCATATTATGCATTTAATGTCGCTGGTGACTGCCAATTTTCATGTAATAATGTTCTTTATTTACCGTATATGTATGTAAAAATGTTCTGATGTTGTTCTTTGATTGTATAATGTTGAAATTGTAATATTTATATTTGGTCATTGTAATCTCTATCATAGAGGAAATAAAGAATGACAGAAAAGAATATCTGTTTTATTTGTTTTGTGTTCTTTATTCATTTATTCGTTTATTTATTCATTTATTTATTTTTTTTCCCTTTTAAGGGAGGATGGATGGAAATATTGATGACCAGCAGTATTGAAAGAAATTAAGTTTACAAAGAATACGATGTATGTCCCAAGGAAAAATCTGTCTTCCGAACAGCAGGGAAGTTATGCTGATAAAACGAATATATTTGAAAGTTATTAGTATTCTAGTATAGTATAGGATTGCGGACAGAGACAACATAAACAAAATTGGTTCAGGAAAAACAAAGAATTTGCTTATAACTATAACATGTTACGAAAGATAGAATCATTTTACATATTAAAGTTGAGCAAGGGGTTTATCTGTATATGTTTACCGGAATTGAACCATACCTTCAATATAATAAATTGATTCTTATGCAGAAATCTACTGTAGGCTTCTTATCATTACCCCTACTTCATCTACTTAACGAATTAAATTGACCTTGTGTCAATTAATGATTGTTTTGTTGTTGATACTCTCAAGGTATTATGTATTACCATGACTTTCATTTATACCCTTGTAATATTTTGCTCCTTGTCCTTTCACCTATTTGCAAATCACTGTTACAGGTAGTTCAAAATATTATATAAAAGTCTAAAGAGTCTACCAACCAGAAAAGCTTATTAAGTATCGGATCGAAAAACATGACGATACAGCATAAACAAAAAATAATATACAAGTCTAGAAGATTATGCAACGATACAAATGACGGTGTTTCTTGTCAAAAATTTAGACAAAGACTGACCAACGAATGGCCTTAGTCATTGAATGTCAATATAAATAAATGACGTAAACAAGTAATAACATATTAATCTTAAACTTTCTCCTTTCCAACTTAACCCAAAATAGTTGCTTCCCAAGTCCGCCATCCGGGGACGTGCTGTGCTGTTACTTGGCTTTGCTCAAATATTTCAACAAGATGTAATCAAAATTACCAAGGTGACAAATTCATTACGCCAGACGCGCGTTTCGTCTACTTAAGACTCATCGGTGGCGTTTAACTCTAAATGCTTAAAGTATTTTTTCATTCGGTGATGGAATAATATAAGTCCACTGGGATCGTGTAAAAACACAATACAGGTAGTTCAAAATATTATATAAAAGTCTAAAGAGTCTACCAACCAGCAAGCTTATTAAGCATCGGATCGACAAACATGACGATACAGCATAAACAAAAAATAATATACAAGTCTAGAAGATTATGCAACGATACAAATGACGGTGTTTCTTGTCAAAAATTTAGACAAAGACTGACCAACGAATGGCCTTAGTCATTGAATGTCAATATAAATAAATGACGTAAACAAGTAATAACATATTAATCTTAAACTTTCTCCTTTCCAACTTAACCCAAAATAGTTGCTTCCCAAGTCCGCCAACCGGGGACGTGCTGTGCTGTTACTTGGCTTTGCTCAAATATTTCAACAAGATGTAATCAAAATTACCAAGGTGACAAATTCATTACGCCAGACGCGCGTTTCGTCTACTTAAGACTCATCGGTGGCGTTTAACTCTAAATGCTTAAAGTATTTTTTCATTCGGTGATGGAATAATATAAGTCCACTGGGATCGTGTAAAAACACAATACAGGTAGTTCAAAATATTATATAAAAGTCTAAAGAGTCTACCAACCAGCAAGCTTATTAAGCATCGGATCGACAAACATGACGATACAGCATAAACAATAAATAATATACAAGTCTAGAAGATTATGCAACGATACAAATGACGGTGTTTCTTGTCAAAAATTTAGACAAAGACTGACCAACGAATGGCCTTAGTCATTGAATGTCAATATAAATAAATGACGTAAACAAGTAATAACATATTAATCTTAAACTTTCTCCTTTCTAACTTAACCCCAAAATAGTTGCTTGCCAAGTCCGCCAGCCAGGGACGTGCTGTGCTGTTACTTGGCTTTGCTCAAATATTTCAACAAGATGTAATCAAAATTACCAAGGTGACAAATTCATTACGCCAGACGCGCGTTTCGTCTACTTAAGACTCATCAGTCGCGTTTAACTCTAAATGCTTAAAGTATTTTTTCATTCGGTGATGGAATAATATAAGTCCACTGGGATCGTGTATAAAAACAATACAGGTAGTTCAAAATATTATATAAAAGTCTAAAGAGTCTAGCAACCAGCAAGCTTATAAAGTATCGGATCGACAAACATGACGATACAGCATAAACAAAAAATAATATACAAGTCTAGAAGATTATGCAACGATACAAATGACGGTGTTTCTTGTCAAAAATTTAGACAAAGACTGACCAACGAATGGCCTTAGTCATTGAATGTCAATATAAATAAATGACGCAAACAAGTAATAACATATTAATCTTAAATTTTCTCCTTTCCAACTTAACCCAAAATAGTTGCTTCCCAAGTCCGCCAGCCGGGGACGTGCTGTGCTGTTACTTGGCTTTGCTCAAATATTTCAACAAGATGTAATCAAAATTACCAAGGTGACAAATTCATTACGCCAGACGCGCGTTTCGTCTACTTAAGACTCATCAGTGGCGTTTAACTCTAAATGCTTAAAGTATTTTTCATTCGGTGATGGAATAATATAAGTCCACTGGGATCGTGTAAAAACACAATACAGGTAGTTCAAAATATTATATAAAAGTCTAAAGAGTCTACCAACCAGCAAGCTTATTAAGTATCGGATCGACAAACATGACGATACAGCATAAACAAAAAATAATATACAAGTCTAGAAGATTATGCAACGATACAAATGACGGTGATTCTTGTCAAAAATTTAGATAAAGACTGACCAACGAATGGCCTTAGTCATTGAATGTCAATATAAATAAATGAAGTAAACAAGTAATAACATATTAATCTTAAACTTTCTCCTTTCCAACTTAACCCAAAATAGTTGCTTCCCAGGTCCGCCAGCCGGGGACGTGCTGTGCTGTTACTTGGCTTTGCTCAAATATTTCAACAAGATGTAATCAAAATTACCAAGGTGACAAATTCATTACGCCAGACGCGCGTTTCGTCTACTTAAGACTCATCAGTGGCGTTTAACTCTAAATGCTTAAAGTATTTTTCATTTGGTGATGGAATAATATAAGTCCACTGGTATCGTGTAAAAACACAATACAGGTAGTGCAAAATATTATATAAAAGTCTAAAGAGTCTACCAACCAGCAAGCTTATTAAGTATCGGATCGACAAACATGACGATACAGCATAAACAAAAATTAATATACCAGTCTAGAAGATTATGCAACGATACAAATGACGGTGTTTCTTGTCAAAAATTTAGACAAAGACTGACCAACGAATGGCCTTAGTCATTGAATGTCAATATAAATAAATGACGTAAACAAGTAATAACATATTAATCTTAAACTTTCTCCTTTCCAACTTAACCCAAAATAGTTGCTTCCCAAGTCCGCCAGCCGGTGACGTGCTGTGCTGTTACTTGGCTTTGCTCAAATATTTCAACAAGATGTAATCAAAATTACCAAGGTGACAAAGCCAAGTAGCAGCACAGCACGTCCCCGGCTGGCGGACTTGGGAAGCAACTATTTTGGGTTAAGTTGGAAAGGAGAAAGTTTAAGAATAATATGTTATTACTTGTTTACGTCATTTATTTATATTGACATTCCATGACTAAGGCCATTCGTTGGTCAGTCTTTGTCTAAATTTTTGACAAGAAACACCGTCATTTGTATCGTTGCATAATCTTCTAGACTTGTATATTATTTTTTGTTTATGCTGTATCGTCATGTTTGTCGATCCGATACTTAATAAGCTTGCTGGTTGGTAGACTATTTAGACTTTTATGTAATATTTTGAACTACCTGTATTGTGTTTATACACGATCCCAGTGGACTTATATTATTCCATCACCGAATGAAAAAATACTTTAAGCATTTAGAGTTAAACGCCACTGATGAGTCTTAAGTAGACAAAACGCGTGTCTGGCGTAATGAATTTGTCAGCTTTGTAATTTTGATTACATCTTGTTGAAATATTTGAGCAAAGCCAAGTAACAGCACAGCACGTCCCCGGATGGCGGACTTGGGAAGCAACTATTTTGGGTTAAGTTGGAAAGGAGAAAATTTAAGGTTAATATGTTATTACTTGTTTACGTCATTTATTTATATTGACATTCAATGACTACGGCCATTCGTTGGTCAGTCTTTGTCTAAATTTTTGACAAGAAACACCGTCATTTGTATCGTTGCATAATCTTCTAGACTTGTATATTATTTTTTGTTTATGCTGTATCGTCATGTTTGTCGATCCGATACTTAATTAGCTTGCTGGTTGGTAGACTCTTTAGACTTTTATATAATATTTTGAACTACCTGTATTGTGTTTTTACACGATTCCAGTGGACTTATATTATTCCATCACCGAATGAAAAAATACTTTAAGCATTTAGAGTTAAAAGCCACTGATGAGTCTTAAGTAGACGAAACGCGCGTCTGGCGTAATGAATTTGTCACCTTGGTAATTTTTATTACATCTTGTTGAAATATTTGAGCAAAGCCAAGTAACAGCACAGCACGTCCCTGTCTAGCGGACTTGGGAAGCATTTTGGGTTAAGTTGGAAAGGAGAAAGTTTAAGATTAATATGTTATTACTTGTTTACGTCATTTATTTATATTGACATTCAATGACTAAGGCCATTCGTTGGTCAGTCTTTGTCTAAATTTTTGACAAGAAACACCGTCATTTGTATCGTTGCATAATCTTCTAGACTTGTATATTATTTTTTGTTTATGCTGTATCGTCATGTTTGTCGATCCGATACTTAATAAGCTTGCTGGTTGGTAGACTCTTTAGACTTTTATATAATATTTTGAACTACCTGTATTGTGTTTTTACACGATCCCAGTGGACTTATATTATTCCATCACCGAATGAAAAAATACTTTAAGCATTTAGAGTTAAACGCCACTGATGAGTCTTAAGTAGACGAAACGCGCGTCTGGCGTAATGAATTTGTCAGCTTGGTAATTTTGATTACATCTTGTTGAAATATTTGAGCAAAGCCAAGTAACAGCACAGCACGTCCCGGCTGGCGGACTTGGCAAGCAACTATTTTGGGTTAAGTTGGAAAGGAGAAAGTTTAAGATTAATATGTTATTACTTGTTTACGTCATTTATTTATATTGACATTCAATGACTATGGCCATTCGTTGGTCAGTCTTTGTCTAAATTTTTGACAAGAAACACCGTCATTTGTATCGTTGCATAATCTTCTAGACTTGTATATTATTTTTTGTTTATGCTGTATCGTCATGTTTGTCGATCCGATACTTAATAAGCTTGCTGGTTGGTAGACTCTTTAGACTTTTATATAATATTTTGAACTACCTGTATTGTGTTTTTACACGATCCCAGTGGACTCATATTATTCCATCACCGAATGAAAAAATACTTTAAGCATTAAGAGTTAAACGCCACTGACGAGTCTTAAGTAGACGAAACGCGCGTCTGGCGTATTGAATTTGTCACCTTGGTATTTTTAATTACAGCTTGTTGAAATATTTGAGCAAAGCCAAGTAACAGCACAGCACGTCCCCGGCTGGCGGACTTGGGAAGCAACTATTTTGGGTTAAGTTGGAAAGGAGAAAGTTTAAGATTAATATGTTATTACTTGTTTACGTCATTTATTTATATTGACATTAAATGACTAAGGCCATTCGTTGGTCAGTCTTTGTCTAAATTTTGGACAAGAAACACCGTCATTTGTATCGTTGCATAATCTTCTAGACTTGTATATTATTTTTTGTTTATGCTGTATCGTCATGTTTGTCGATCCGATACTTAATAAGCTTGCTGGTTGGTAGACTCAAGACTTATATATATATACTTCTACAAATTAAGCCCAACACTGTTTGAATTAAATTTTTAACACTGTCAAATTTTTGTTTACCCTCAGCGGGATTCGAACTCACACCGTTGTGACACTGTGGCACCAAATTGCCTGCACTATGTCCAGCGGTCTAGACCCTTCGGCCAAATCCGCTATATAAAAATATAGCTTCATTAACCGGGGTGAATCGTAGACATAGACATGGTACATGTGTACTAGCGTGTGAAGATGGAATTTTCGTAACCAATACATATTAATTTGACAGTAATCAAATTCAGCATTTTTGTATATATTATATAGGATGACAAAGTTGCTTGTCATACAATCACAGTAAGTAAATTATATACAAACGTCTAAGTATTGTGACAACCATATAATATATCTATCCAGCGGATTTCTGAAACATCAGAAATACAGGGTTAATATCAAATTTTTATATATACTTCTACAAATTAAGCCCAACACTGTTTGAATTAGATTTGTATCACTGTCAAATTTTTGTTTTCCCTCAGCGGGATTCGAACTCACACCGTTGTGACACTGTGGCACCAAATCTCCTGCACTATGTCCCGCGGTCTAGACCCCTCGGCCAAATCCGCTATATAAAAATATAGCTTCATTAACCGGGCTGAATCGTAGACATAGACATAGTACATGTGTACTAGCGTGTGACGATGGAATTTTCGTAACCAATACATATTAATTTGATAGTAATCTAATTCAGCATTTTTGTATATATTATATAGGATGACAAAGTTGCTAGTCATACAGTCACAGAAAGTAAATTATATACAAACGTCTAAGTATTGTGACAACCATATAATATATCTATCCAGCGGATTTCTGAAACATCAGAAATACAGGGTTAATATCAAATTTTTATATATACTTCTACAAATTAAGCCCAACACTGTTTGAATTAGATTTTTAACACTGTCAAATTTTTGTTTACCCTCAACGGGATTCGAACTCACACCGTTGTGACACTGTGGCACCAAATCGCCTGCACTATGTCCCGCGGTCTAGACCCCTCGGCCAAATCCGCTATATAAAAATATAGCTTCATTAACCGGGGTGAATCGTAGACATAGACATAGTACATGTGTACTAGCGTGTGACGATGGAATTTTCGTAACCAATACATATTAATTTGACAGTAATCTAATTCAGCATTTTTGTATATATTATATAGGATGACAAAGTTGCTTGTCATACAGTCACAGTAAGTACAAACGTCTAAGTATTGTGACAACCATATAATATATCTATCCAGCGGATTTCTGAAACATCAGAAATACAGTGTTATATATATATATATAGATAAAAGAATATCTGTTTTATTTGTTTTGTTTACTTTATTTATTTATTCGTTTATTTATTTATTCATTAATTTATTTTTTTTCCCTTTTAAGGGAGGATGGATGGAAATATTGTTGACCAGCAGTATTGAAAGAAATTAAGTTTACAAAGAATACGATGTATGTCCCAAGGAAAAATCTGTCTTCCGAATAGCAGGGAAGTTAAGCAGATAAAACGAATATATTTGAAAGTTATTAGCATTCTGGGATAGTATAGGATTGCGGACAGAGACAATATAAACAAAATTGGTTCAGGAAAAACAAAGAATTTGCTTATAACTATAACATGTTACGAAAGATAGAATCATTTCACATATTAAAGTTGAGCATGGGGTTTATCTGTATATGTTTACCGGAACTGAACCATACCTTCAATATAATAAATTGATTCTTATGCAGAAATCTACTGTAGGCTTCTAATCATTACCCCTACTTCATCTACTTAACGAATTAAATTGACCTTGTGTCAATTAATGATTGATTTGTTGTTGATACTCTCAAGGTATTATGTATTACCATGACTTTCATTTATACCCTTGTAATATTTTGCCCCTTGTCCTTTCACCTATTTGCAAATCACTGTTATGACAATTAATTTGCTCATGTAAAAGAAAATGGTTACATTTTCTTTATATATATATGTGTGTGTATTTTTCTTTATATATATATATATATATATATATATATATATATATATATATATATATATATATATATATATATGTGTGTGTGTATGTCCCCAACTTTCGTTGGCGGGGCAAAAATATAAATAATATCGTTTTGGAGTGAGTTGTTGTTTTTAACATCAAGTGAGCATTCTGTAAGGTATAATAAAGTAAACAACATTTTGTATTTGGTCTCTATTCACAATTTATTATATACATCAGACCAACATAAGAGTCTGGTTTAGAGTGCACTAGAGACCCAGTTATGCAGGATACTACACTGGCACATGTTATCCTTAGTCTCAGAGGTTGTTATACTGAAGCTTCTAATAAATAATTCTTCATTAAGAAGCAACGAGTGGAAGTTTAATGCTTGTGGTTTCATCTAACTGAGATCGACCGAATGTTCTTGATTCCAGGCAAACATGCAAGCCATTCTTTCTTCATTACATGAATATAAACAGAAATGTTTAAATAAATTGTATAATTCAAGTTATGTTTGTATATTCTACAGCTACATGAATATATCAGCCACTTAATTAATATACGTACCTTAAAAATTTTAATGTAATCTTTATTTTTGAAACTTTTTTTCAAATCCCGAAACATAGGATACAAGCTCTATGCTTTAGATATATGTTTTCTGATTAGAGAGTTATTAACTCATACAAGAGAATTGCAGGAAGTAAAGAATTACTTGACTACACATTTAAATAAACCTGTTGACAATCCACATGTAATTGAGGAACTATTGTTGCTTCTCTCAGACGTTCGTGGTAAAAAGAAAAGTCCCATAGTTATATTTGGTCACTGTCTCTATTTTGTACCAAATGATGAAAACATTGTCAATTATAAAAAGGACATGCATATTTCTGTAGCGGTCTTCTCCATGTACACTACATCCGTTTTGTAAAAGCAGCTGGAATTGGATGCATTACCAGAGGAGTAAAATGTTCCAAATATACCAAGGTTTTGCTGGGAAGTCCATCGATCTTGCCATAAATAATGAAATTGCATCATATGAGGACCTAGATGGCATCAATATAATGACTGATGCACGACATGGTTAGAGGAAAAACTCAAAGGATACATCAGTTGTTGCTATTGGTGAAATGACACACAAGGTAATGGATTGTGTACATGTGACCAAAATCAAAAACATTTATTTCAAATATACGATACAAGTTAACGAATTCATTTAGTTTGTCCTTCAAAGTGTAGATTAATTATATCACTTGTAACATTAATATTTATAGCAATAGTCTATTTTAAAACCACTAACGTGAAAATTCAAATAGTATGATTTTGAATTTCATTTAATGATCTCTAAAATATGTGGTACCACTGTTATAAAAACCTTACTATTGTGTTCAAATTTGTTAAACTACTAACTTATAAAAAAATATACATTTATAATTAGACCAAAAATGAATGCAGTTCATTAATAATTATTCCTAATAAATATTTGTACTAGTGTTGATTAGAACACAAAGAATGACGTTTATAAAAGTTCAATACCCTTAATGCAGAAGTGTTTCATTTTGTTTTACAGGAATAGTTGTGGTGATCACAATATTAAGAAAACAGATCTGCACATAAACAGTACAACTAAAGTTATTTTCCTCATTTATGCGCAATACATTAACTAGATAACTGAACATATTATTAAACGCATTAAACATTAAGTATAATATATTGCCAAAGACTTAACAATTTGCTAAATTAATTGTATAATTTATCTAATGTACGAAAGAAGTACAGGACATATTATGGCTACGACAATCTCCGACAAAAGAAGAAGGAAGATATTTTGTGTCAAGTAAGAAAAAATAATAGAAGATACTTAGGAGTAATCATTAAACGACAGGTCAAAGAAAAGACAAAAACACTGTTAAACAAACAACAGTCAATTTTATAGCAAATTACATACAGCTTAATGGTTCGTGCATCATCGTGTTGATCTATGATAACATTGTGACATAAAATGAACAAATTAAAGTCTTTTAAAAAATCAAACTGGACAAATGTTATGTAGATAACTTTGTATTTTTAAATTTACAACTTCTATTTCTAGATCTGTAAAGTATTAGCACCTCTACTTTTTTCTTTACATTTATAGTACTACCAAACGGATTGACTTGTTAAAACTAACATTAAAAAGTTTCAAGGCGTGAACACTAAATTTGAGTGTCATTCAATGTATTGATAATGTTTTAGAATAAGGCAAGATGGTGTCTATTTTAACTTCATGAAGTTTAAAGACTGTCTGTTAAGTTTAAACTTTGTCATTCATGTTCTGTTGGTTTGATTAAGCTTTCTTTTTACGTTTGTTTGTTTGTTTTTTGCGGAAGAATGGCAGTGTTGATGACCAGCAGTATATAAAAAACGAACTACAGGAAATCGCATGGTAGAAATTGCACATAAAACCAATACATTAGACCAACCCAACATTCTGAGTTTTCTGGAACATCTAGAAGTTCTTACAAAAACAACTAATAACTAAAATTTAAATTTTCCACAGACGAGTTTATCATTTATGGAATCATTTTTTTATCTATTATAGCGCATGTTTTATTTTCTATGTATACATGAATAAAGCCTCTACACTAAACATTTATAGCTTCATTATTATGACTTTTGATGTCACCGGCGATTTGTTTTTATTTGTAGAACTCGACTCGGCTTTGACTTCAGGATGAGCCTCTTTTTACAGCTCCACTTATCCTATTCAATGAGTTTTGACATGGCACAAACTAATAATTGTGTTATTGCTTCCACTTGATACACTCAACGTGTTCGGTATTGGTCTTGATTTTTACATGAGCAATAAAACTATACATTTTCTAATAGTTTACTCCAGTTCCCATCACCCATTTATGAGTCACTTTTAATGACAAACATGGCAATAAAATCAAGAAGTTTCATTTCAGAATCAATCAGGAATTCTATCCCTGTTCATTGGTATTTAACCCATCAGTTTTCGATTATAGTTTACCGATAGGGTTTCTTCTTTTATTCGATCTAATAGCAGGGTTTCCTTAGCAGTAGTAAAACTTTCAAGATCAAGTTGAATTGGTATAAAGGTAACTTCATGTTGTAAGCTAGCACCTCCATGACAAAGTGACAAAAAATTTTGAAAGATAATGACCAGAGACAAAATCGTTGTTTATAGTACGTGTATTTAGTCTTAACAATCTAGTAGGAGACAAATTATTGAGAGAAAAACTAGGACAGTCTTAATTGGTATAAGGCTTTTTTAAAATCCAAGCAAAGGAAAGGCAAAATCAATTAATATGAATAAATGTTTATCATATGTTTTATTTTTAAAGAGAAACACATCCCAATAATATTAAGGTGACAATAAGGTGTTTATTTTTAACACATCAACAACTTTATACTATAATTACAAAAAGATAATCATTTCTATTCCTTTATAATTAACTGATTTTTTTTTACCTGTAGGTAAAACGCGATTGTATAAAAATGTCATTCTATTGAATCTAAATTTTACTTTATGAAACAAACACTGAACAATAAAGCATGTAAATTTGAATTTGAATTTTATTTGAAAATAAGCAAGAAAGTGTGTTTTGGCGACACTGATGTCCCTCTTATCATATATTGGTTACCCCCTTTTTTCTAAAGTGCACTAAGCGTAAAATATTAAGTACATCCCAAGGGAATTTTGCCAGTAAATAGAACTCATTACGTTCTGAAGTTTACAACATTTCATGAAGATGTGAAGTTGTCTACGAAAACAAAGCTTTAACGGTAAGATAAACCTGGAATGGGAGGGACGAACAAAGACAGATGCGTTTGGGGAAGAAAAACGCAAAGGGCAGTTTCGAGAAGAGAAATAGCATCTTTGACCGACCGGGCCGAACGACAGAAGGAACTGGCAGTGATGTCAGAATCGAAAAAAACAACCTTCCCCAACTGCTAGGACGTCCTGGGAACGAATCCGGTGTCGTTTGGGCAGCGAGAATGCCAAGACCAGACGCGAGAGAAAAAAATCCTTCCATTTTTCATTTTATTGTTATTTTTAAGGACCCTAAATATTTTGCATCCCGCTGTCGGTTTTGCTCGATAATTTGTGATTTTACAATATCAAAAGAGAGGCCTGTAGTTTTGAGTTGACGAGGTAATGGACAATCTGCCTTTCTTGTTAATTCGCATGTTGATTGTGTTCCTGTGTCCAAAATACTGGATCTTACAAGTGCAACATGTTAATATGTAAATACGATAGCTTGATTTATATGAACTATTTGAGTATATTATGCAATGTTCTGTTGTTGTGCTTCTAAATATGCCTCACAGTTTGCTGATTTACAGCACTTACAATTCATACGATTGCTTGGATTGTAGTTTTAAGGAAGAGTTCATTTTCGCTCTATTAGTTATAATACTGTCTTTTAGACTCTTTAGTCGGCGGTATATCATTATAGGTTGAGATTTATATGTTTTACTAAGTGAAGATACATTTTTTTATAACTATAACTCAAACAAATCAATTTTAAATTTGAACACATGTGTAATATATTGGTGACAAAACCCTGAAATTTTTTTCTTTAAAAACATTTTCCAGTATATTTGTTATTGACACAAATTTAACATTATATAAGTATAAAAGCAGGAAAAAGTAAGAAAATTAGCAAGGGATCAATTTTAGCGCAACAATACCTATAATATATATCTTTGTTTTCATTATGTTCTTTGTTTAGTCGTTTTAGATGGAAAAATATAAACACTATAAAACATTGCATACTTAAACAATAGAAAAAGGATAGTTCTAAGAAATCACAGACTGTTTTGTTTATTGATCCCAAATAAAAACTGAAACAAGTGTCCAACTATTCATTTAATAATAAAAAAGATATGCAATAGACCAATTCAGCTAACAGAATAACAGTTACAGGAGATTAAAAAATTGTTGTTGACATTGTGAATTACAAATATATTCATTGCTGGGTTTTGGTTTGCAATAAGTTGTAATCATATACCCATTTAAACAGAAACTAACTATAAATGCATGGATGTTTTAGCGATACATTTTACCTCAATAATCTAGGAAACTTGTTTCTAGATATATATATATATATATATATATATATATATATATATATATATATATATATATATATATATATATATATATATATATATATACCAATTTCTGATGCTTCAGAAATCCGCTGGATAGATATATTATATGGTTGTCACAATTAGACGTTTGTATATAAATTACTTACTGTGACTGTATGACAAGCAACTTTATCAGCCTATATAATATATACAAAAATGCAGAATTAGATTACTGTCAAATTATTACGTATTGGTTACGAAAATTCCATCGTCACACGCTAGTACACATGTACTATGTCTATGTCTACGATTCACCCCGGTTAATGAATCTATATTTTTATATAGCGGATTTGGCCGAGGGGTCTAGACCTCTGGACATAGTGCAGGGGAATTGGTGCCACAGTGTCACAACGGTGTGAGTTCGAATCCCGTTGAGGGTAAGCAAAAATTTGACAGTGTTAAAAATCTAATTTTAACAGTGTTGGGCTTAATTTGTTGACGTTTATGAGCCGTCTCATGAGGAAAGGTACAAAAACGTCGTGACGTTGTTATCGAGAAAACGGCATCGGAATGAACGTTATGATTTTAACGTTATGTTGCGAGTTGTTTTTACAGACGACGGTATCTTCGTGAAAAACTTGACAATTGGTTGTCAAAACTTTACCAAATTTGGGGGAAAAATTATATGAACATGGATTTATTACTGTGTAATATTTAAACAAAACTTACGATATTTTTAATTCCAAACAAAAGAGTTTACCACAGGTCAATAATCAGTACGTCAGTCACTGGAAATCCTCCTTTGAAGAATTGAATGATTTCCAGATCCAGCCTGGTATTTTCTGAAATTTGTCATTTATTGGACGAATATGTACAGAGTGAAATGATTATTGTATCATACTTGTACTATGGAGTCGTATCCTGTGCTCAAGTGAAAGTGAAAGTAATATTTTCGGAATCCACCACGTGACCATTCATGATCAACATTTCTAAAAATATCTCGAATCAATAAAAGATCGAATTGTTTCTTTTATTATCGGATTTGATATTTGCAGTTTATGACCTTTAGTTTAACAAAACAATTATAGAATAATGGGGAAAAAGTCTTTAAACGCGTTACCAATCTTTTGGAAAATAATTTTTGTCAACCACACACACATGAATTTATGAAATGAAGTCAAATTATTTGGAGTACATCATTTCAATGAGTTGCATTGCAGTGAAATTGTTTACTTATTAAAGCTGTTTATAAAACTTTCCAGCCTCCCAAGTCACGGGTTCTCAGTCCGCGTTAGCTCCATCATCGATGATTGAGCGAACGCGGACTCAGAACCCTTGACTTGGTTGGATGAAAACTTTGTTGCTGCTTTGTTAACTATCTGTTTGTGGCATTTCACGCGTATGGTGTTTAAATATTATTACAAGAAATTGACAAGCTGTGTCATAAACATTTTGGAAAACAATTACCCGTTCGAGAAAATATTTATGAAAATCGGGATGAGAGTTTCCCTGAAGGTCAAAATGATCAAATGAATGAAACAATTCACACTACGGAAAGACTGCGTCTGCTTTCATCTGAATTCAATACTGAATCTGTTCATGATAAGAGGTCTATTCAAAGTAATGGTGCTGTTATTTTTGACAATGATTAAAATGATGTAGAAGTGGCTTTTACTAAGGGTTGTTGTTCAAGTAAGCCACATGAATGCTTGAATCAATTGATTGAAAGGAAATAAAAGATTTTTTTCTAGTTCGGGAAATAACCAAATTGAAACGAGACATGTATTTTATGGAATCCTTATCGTACGTAAATAATAAATATTTGGATAAAACGGAAAGTAAAAGAAAGAGGAGAAGTAGTCGGAGAATCTTGTGCCGACCCACTCCAAAAAGCGGACAATGTTCTCATTTACTTTTAAAAGTCGTTCAGTATCCAGCGAATGTTTTAAACTTTGTTTGGACATTGTTGAAAAGTATTTACGAAATATACAAATGCCTATGGAGGAAAATGGGGCTGTTCATCGTGAACATGGAAATGCCAGTGTTACATCAAAACAAATTTTTGTTATAGACTATGCAAATGAATTCGGACTACCCAAACCTGCGGCTCCACGAGGACGCGATGAAGACCTTCCGATATTTCTCTCTTCGTCCGAAACTATTTTAAATTAAATTTTACAATTTACAATTTTTAAATAATGATCGATCTTAATTATGAAATCGACCACAGCGGATTATATACATGTATGCACCTTCTTTTTGACATCAAATTGCCGGGAGAGATTCACTCCCGCTCTGCTACATTACGAGTAATGCGTACATCGCAAAAAAAAATAACGTGAGGGTACGATTATTGGTTCTATTGATCTATGTGATCCGGCATGCATTTTACTCTTTGAATTCAGAACATCTTCTTGTTGGGAAAACAAGAAAAGGTAACAAATTTTAATTGTTTTATTGACAAACAATAATAATTGCAAATTAATTTAATTTAGAACGATCGAATCGACAATTCAGAAAGTTCAAATCAAAACTTTACAACGGTCAAAATGACTCTCCGTTTCAATTAAAAACTGGTTTCTAATAAGTTGTAAATAATTCCTCAAATTAAAAAGACCTTTAAAGACCAACTTTGCGTTTCAGAGTTCGTGGACGAGGTATGTATGCGCGAAAACTTTCCGACGTCAAACGTTATTTTTTGTCTAATGAATTAACCAAACAATGTCGTTGTAATTTCCACTCTGAAAATCATCTATACACACATATTTGATTTTTGAGCCGTCCCACCTCGGGAATCGAACTCGTGTCAGTTTATAACATATATGGCTACTGCGCCTAGCATGTAAAGACAGAGGTGTAACCTCTAGACCAGATCCGTCCGCTAAAAAACAGTTTCACTGGCCTGTGCGACCTGAGCTTTAATTAAAGCTTAGGTCGCACAAAAACATTGTGTATGTAAATGACATGTTCAACCAAAAGTAACACTAGGCCAGTGTCTAAGCGCTTGACTTTAAGGAATGATCTTTGTGTCATGGGGAGGATGAGAGCTACTAGGTAAAAGTTATTGGTTGGCGTCTGTTGGTTTGGAATACATGTCAGTGAACAATTCACCCGTTGCGGATAAAGAGCTGGAAGTATCGAGGAAAGGAAATTTGATAGAGGGATGGATTGGCATTTGAGATAAAGTTGTGTAATCCCTCGTCAGTATGTGTCTAATTCATATCATCATCACCAACAAACCTGTACCAAGATGGTGGCTTTTTAATAAATAATTGGAATAGTTCCAATTTACCCATAAATATGTTGGCATATGATGGAGCCATTTTAGTTCCCATAGTTGTGTAATTTATTTGCAAGAAATATATTGAAAGGAAAGTTGTTGTTTTTAGCACCAATGTAATTGATTGATTAATGGTGTTTAACGTCCGAGCAGCATTATTTCAGCTATATTCAGGCGATGAACATGAAATAGATGATAAAATGAACATGAAATGATGATGAATGAAAATGGGATGGGACACAAGGAAAAATAGGGGATGCGGATTTTAGATTGCCACTGGCAAATGGGAGGATGGATAGGGTCGGGCAATTCAGCCTCCTGTAGCGGGATCGAAATTCCTACTCATACCGAATACTACAGCAGCGTTCTTTAACGTGCGAGGAACGTGGCATTTTCCCAACACGGTGCACTAATATGGTTTGCGGACTGGTTTTCCGTATTATGGCCTGACAACCCCAGCTTGCCAGGGGTACCCCATTCAACCACCTGGGGCACACATCCCAGTCGGTCTTTAGGCAAACCGACCTGACACGCCGGTCAGGGTACTGGGCGCTATTTAGTCGCCTTTTACGACAAGCTAGCGCGACTGCGGTCTATTCTTTTGGCCACCCGGATCCCGAACGGGTAAGCACCAATGTAAGCATTGTTACTAAACATTCAGTCGGAGGATCTTTGACTGAAAGAGTTTCACAGATCTCTCTGCATGCTTCTATGCCATCTGCATGAGGAATGTTAGTGTAGAGAGAGGTGACATCCATAGTGACCAGAGTGGTACCCGGTAGAATAGGAGCTGCCATCTTTTGTAGATAATCGGTGGTTTCCTTCAAGAATGATGGAATTGATTCAACGTGTGGTCGAAATGGTAATCCACAAATTCTGATATTTTCTGTCAGATGGTCGTTAGCTGAGACTATAGGTCTACTTGGGCTTGTCTGGTTTGTGAATTTTAGGTAGAAGGTGGAATCTGCCGGCTTTTGGATTATCTGGTGTTTGGTATACAAGAGTTTAATAATCGATTTTGGTTAATTCCTTAGTTATTTCATCACTGACTTTCTACGTCAGGTCATCTTGTAATTTCATATAAAACCGGTCATCATGCAGTTGACGTTATGCCTCTCGAATGTGGCAGATATTTCCATCACCACATCCGCACTACACTTGTCTGCTGGTTTGATGACTATTTTTTTATTTGATCTCGAGTTTCGTATAGCAGTTTGTTCGTCAGGAGAGAGATTGTCACAGTTTTTAGTATTTTTCAACTGTAGTAATTATTCTGCTGTAACGTTTTCTATAAATGACTCTAAAGTTGTGTTCTTACTAGGTTTGGGGACCCATTCACTTTTTTAACAAATCTATATTTAGTATCTCCTTCATTGTCACTATTTGAGTTAACATTAGAATCTTCCTCTTCTTTTTGGATGCAAAATATTCCTTAATTCTTAAGCTTCTGGCAAAATAATCCAATTCCTGAGATAGTGTAGTGTTGCTAACAGGACCAGGAACTGGAAAGAATTTAAAACCCTTTGCTGTTAAAGATGTTTCACTCTACGTAAGACGGTGACTAGAAAGGTTTACAAATGTGTTGGAATCGTTTAAAATTTATGTTGAAACAGGTAAAGTATCACAGTATCACAGTCAGGAAATTTTGCAAATATATTCAGCATTATAACGATATGTTCAATATATGTACAAACGAGAGATGGAGTGAGGTAGGATTAGTATCTGACATCGTGCAATATATAACATACTGAAATTAGTACTTGTTGAATATCAAAGATAACCTTATCAATCATTTAATGAACCAATAACTAAACATGTATGTTTTTAAAGGAAGAATTAGAAACTGTTATTAATCTTGTCCTTTTACCGGTATAAAAAGCAAAGAAATGTCATTTTTTATTTCTTATGTTAGGAAATATAAATAATTTGATCATGTCTAAACTTTTCAATTCTAAATTCCAATTCGTTAAACTTTTTTTCAAACTGTGATGCTAATATAATAAGATCTTGTGGCTTTATTAGTACGGAAACTTATTAAAACTAAAACACTTAAATTAATAATGCACAAAATGAGAAAAATTGTATCGCTTAACGTAACATGAAATACAACTATTAGAATATAAACATCATATAGTGTCATTTTCATTAAAAACAAATAATTTTTAAAAACTTAATTGAAAAAAAACCCCAATGACTTCATAAAATATTTGACCTCGCGTACCAATGTGTACGTCGCGTATTTGTCTTATAAATTTTATAAAGCAGAAAAAGCGCTAAAGACACAAGGTGGAATCATATTATTTACTTCGCGCTATCGTGTTAGAATTATTTGTATGTATGTTTCTTTGAAGTTTGTTTAACACCTTTTTCAAAAATTATATTACGCTTTATAATATGGCTTTGAGTGTTTATAATGAAGAGCTGGAGTACCCAGCAAAAACGCCGACCTTCGACAGGAAAACTGGTACTCTCCAAATTTATGGATACGTCGAGCACACCATCTCGTTGTAGGAGTCGAACAGACAATCTTGGTGATCAATAGTATATTACTGATACCTTAACCACCGAGGCTCTTTTATTATAAACGCTTAAAAAGCGTTATGTCGCATGAATTTACAAGAATTCAATCTCAAATAAAGAATAAACTACTAAACATGCTTGCATATAGATAATTCCGAGTTAAAGATGCGAACATGTAAGCGTAAGATGAAAATCAATTCTGCTTTTCGCATTCTTGCCGTCACAGTTTCGAATTTTCGATTAATAAAATATCAAAGGCGAAGTACTTTTAATATTGTAAACGCTTCTTTGTTATCCATTCAGTAATATTTAAATAAGATTTGTAAATATTCCACGAGTGTTTAAAACATCGAACGATTTTTTTTAAAGAAAAGTTGTGTACCATTCTTTTTCGTTTACTCAAAAGAAAGCATAAATAGTTGACGTTCATAGAAAATTATATTTTAATTAATGTTTGTTTATTTACGATGTCTGTTATAGGCGCTCGATAATTAATGATATACAAGTATAAATGTTTTCCTTGTAAATCGGGAGTATTTGAAATAAGTTACTATGGTTACTACGGAAAAGCCGTGCCGAGGGCCTTAGTGGGTGACGTGTAAAGAGAGTGCCACGCTACTTGCACAATTAGCATCTCTTTTGTAGATTTAAAAAAAGTAGGCACAAAAAGGTAATTTTTCCGCCCTTACACATACCCAATATTTGTGTAGTAGTACTCAAACTGTTTGCCCTTCGGTCCATCTTCACTTAATTGATTGTTTTTAAACTGTATTTTTTTCTGAATAAAGCAGAAATACTGCTCGCTGGACGTAAAGCAGACAGCCAATAAATCAATCAATGAAATTATTATCATTCAAATTGAAGGACGCTCTTTTAACGTTTTGAAAAGGTTCTGTTTTATCGATATGGCTGCAATGACAATGTTTAAACCGATCTTTATAGACCTAAAGTATTAATGACGTTTCTTTAAAAAAATACTATTTCGTATCTATCTGCAACACATTTTTATGCTAAACTGCGGTATTCGCAGACTTTTCTCTCGAGGGTTATCGGGGTCTCTGTGTCTCATTGGTTACTATTTATCACATGTCCGTCAACAGGTACGGATTTGCAAATAACTGCAGGAAGGGTGTGCCCGACTCCAACTTGACTAGGAATCCGTTTAAACATATACTCCGGTTTCCTCCCATCCCACCCCCAATAAAACTGGATGCCATGAAATAACTGGAATTTTGGTGAAAACCCTAAACAATCCAGCGTAATTATAAGCATACTTCTTTAACTACTTTTACTGCATGTCAAATAAAACTTGCGACAAAACTCGCTTGATATTTTACAATATTTTCAACTTTATCTTTAGTAAACAGTATGTTTTGTTTGACAGTGTTTGTTCAACAGTTCAATAATTGTTTATACATAACAGTTTTATAATTTTATTGAAAAAATGGGTGACCAAAAATGTTGTAAGCTAAATACAAACATGCACGCATGAAAATAAGGACCTGTCTTTTGCTAAATGTGAATAAATGTTATTGATTTGGAGGACGGGTCGGCACAATATTTACGAGAAAAAATATACACGTAATAGGACACAGAAAATAGAAGAAGCCGAAATCACGACTCGCGGTAAGAAAGAAAGCTAAAGTTGATAGTATAAATAATAGCATCAATTATCGCGTGCCCTTTCTATGCTGAGAATGAATTTATGTTGATGCAGTAAATGTAAATAATTGGTGTTAAATTTGAAACATCATTAAGACATATTCTACGCACTCCTACGGCTGTATTTGCTAGTATAACATTTTAATACCTAAATCTTTATAACAATTGATAGTTAGTCTAAAATCCTTCTATACACTCGGGCACACTCAGTGCCCCCAAATTCATAACAAATACAATTTGCTGTACTTTTATCATGGAATTCACTGTATTAAAACTGCACCAAAAATGGCATTTAAATTCATTGTTACTTTTTGTAATAGGATTTAAAACATTGCTTTTATGGTCTTTACAAATAAGTTACAAAAATACCTTTTGACCCAGATGTGCGATTATTTATAACAAATGTGTACAAAATATAAAATTATATAGATGTTTAAAAGCCCAAACAAACGATAATGACCAGCAGATACAAACATCACTAAATTCTGCCACAGTTGGTTGACACTGTAAGCTAACAACTCAATAACCGGTATTATTACAGTTAATATCTCTTTTGCTCTGGAGATTCTGACAATATATGTTTGTGGAAAACATTATAATATTTTATTGCTATATATTCAATTTCAATTTCTCAGGGTACTCTGGCTTCCTCCTTCAATAAAACTGGACGCCATGACTTAGCTGAAAAATTGCTGATTTTCGTTTGTTTGAATATTGTTAAACAATATTCAAACAAACAAAATCAATTAAATTAATTACTGGACTATAGAGGATTTGCAACTGTGCAAATTAATAGTATTATCAACCTTGTTCAATTGTAACATTTTGCTTTAAATTAATTTAAATTTCGTAATTATTTTAGGCAACAAATATATATATATTGTATTTTATAACTATTCCTATTACCGCAGGCTTACACATCAACATGGAGTTCAACTGAAGCCATTTACTTCATTTATCTACAATACAATAATCAATTAGATGGACATTATATTCATTTATTATATATTAAAGTAATTGATATAGTATTCCCAAAGAAGGCACATTTCGTTGAATGGATTTTATAGTTTATAGTCAACTATCCAGATGTTAGATTAGTGCTTTGTAATATTTGACAAACCTAAAAAAACATCCAACCTGTGCAAAAGAAAGCAAACTGAATTGAAATGAACAAATCCTTATCCCATATTTTGTTAAAAACATAAACTCATCACCATCTCAATCTCAATTCGTTTTCACATATCACTGCCAACTTTTTTCCGTAATGATAATATAAACAGTCATTTCTATTCCGTTATAATATACTGATTTTATTTTATTTTCGTCATCAAGTAACATGCAGCTTATACGCCATAATAAAAAAGCTCATTCTATTTTATCTGCATTTTACTTTATGAAACAGGCAAAGTCGATGAAAAAGAATGTAAATGTAGTTTTTTAATTTTAAAATATGGGGTTTATTTGATAATAAACAAGAAAATATTCTTAAACCTCGACATTTTATTTAAGGAATTTTTACAGTGAAAAGATATCATTTTATTGTGACGGTGCACCGCATTTCTGCTGTAGGTCGACCAACTACCGTTTCAAAGTTTGTGTTTTTAACACCAACAACACATTTTACATCTATAAAATAAATAAACAACACTTTTCCATATTTTCAAAATTCATGTTACATAACAGCCCAACAGGGATTGGCATAGAGTTCATGTACAATTAGTCAGTCAACACATTGGCACATGTTATCTTGAATCTAGTTTCTTCAATTCATAGTTAGTTAGAAGCAATACGTGCCATTTTAATGTCTGTGGTTTCACTTTAAACCACTGATAGACCTACGTTCTCCATGATTACACCTAATTATGCAATACATTTGTACGTAAAAATAAACAGATAATTTTAAATAAATTTAATAATACATGCAATGTTTATATTGTAGAGTTATATGAATATACGGATAATACACGATAGTCCAGTTAATCAATATACCAACTTAGAAATGGTAAATCTATATATCTGTCAGCGCAAAACTTGGTTTATATTTATTATTGTAAAATTACGGGATTAAAATAGTGCAAAGGTTTTTTAACACGATCAAAATATTCTGTACATATATAATAAACGAACAACACTTTTGCGTGTCTTCAAAATTCCTGTTACATAACAGACCAATAGGGACTGGCAGAGTGTATACACACTGGAGTAACAATTAGTCATTCTAACACACTGGCGGATGTTATCTCGAATCTTAGATGTTTGTCATGCTGCACCTACTAACGTATACATTCTTCAGTTGGAAGCAACAAGTGCCGTTTTAATGTCTTTGGATTCACCTTACTGTGGATAGACCATAGACCATATGTTCTCCATGATTGCAGGCAAACATTTAACCACCTTTAACGTAAAAATAAACAGATAATTAAACCTAATCGAATAATACATGCAATTTCTGTGTGCTGCTGAGCTACATGAATACACAGATAATACATGACTCTTGAACACTCTGCTTTGTATCTTTAGTCAATTAACACTGAAACCGTTTATCGCTGAATTTTATAAACAGCTTAGTGCATTATTCATTTATCAAATGAATCAACTAAACATATATGTCTTTACTGGTAGAATTACCTACTGCTCACTACTCTCTCTCTCTCTCTCTCTCTCTCTCTCTCTCTCTCTCTCTCTCTCTAAAAAATATTATCTTTACACAAATTACAACTATTCTCGACATAACAATCAAACTTAATCTAAAGACACATGATAGCATTGACGCCAAGTAATTTTATCACTATTGATTATCAATGATATCATACACAAACGACAAAATTACTCACACCAAGTAACATCCAATCATATTTATCTACGAAAGTTATGTAAATTCTGTATGTTACATAGTTTTAAAGTATTATAATCACCCTTTAATAGTTCATTTAGTAAGATATGCCGAACTAAATGTGTGTTAAAATGAGTTAACATAAGTTGCCGAAGTAGTTATTTGTTCCTATTAAAAACGTAAAAGCCATCAAAAGCTACGATTCCGGCATATAATGAAACTACTTTAGTGTTCATGCTAGGAAACGGTTTATTGTCATTTTTACTAAATTTTTCTATGAGATTTAATTCAGGTAAACCTCTGACGGGATGGAAGATTAATTACAGTTTTGGATACCGAACTTGACAACTTTTTTTGTTTTCATTTTAATAGAGTTCTTTGGGTTGGTCTAAACCTTTAAACCTTGAACGATGCTAAGGGTTTTATGTTACACTTATTTTTTTAAGTAACATACATATGGCATTGCACTACGTACATGGCATTATTTAAGGCGAATGGATCACGCAACGTTAAGAATTGCTAATTTTAAACTTGCACACATTTTTTTAATAAATGTCAACTGCTTTATCAAATTAATAA
Organism: Limnoperna fortunei; assembly: GCA_944474755.1. Taxonomy (NCBI): domain Eukaryota; kingdom Metazoa; phylum Mollusca; class Bivalvia; order Mytilida; family Modiolidae; genus Limnoperna; species Limnoperna fortunei. The sequence continues at coordinate 73,014,678 of OX104119.1, read as the reverse complement.
ATATTCACCAGTTACATCATTTTAAAAAAATCAAAGGAACTAATTTTCAGGCAACCACTTCACCTGGATAAGACAGAACTAAGGCCATTAACACAGCTTTAAAAAGCGTTACATCAAGTAATGTTGGATGTTAGATAAGTGCTTTGTAATATTTGACAAACCTAAAAAAACATTCAAACTGTGCAAACTAAATTGAAATAAACCACTCCTTATCACATGTTTTGTTAAAATCATAAACGCATCACCATCTCAATCTCAATTCGTTTTAAAACATCACTAAAAATTTTTAACCGTAATGATATATATATATAAACAGTCATCTCTATTCCGTCATAATAAACTAATTTTATTTGATTTTCGTCATGAAGAAACTTGCTGCTAATACGCCATAATAAAAAAGATCATTCTAATGAAAAAGGCAAAGTAGATGAAAAAGAATGTTACATAACAGAGCAATAGAGTTCATGTACAATTAGTCAGCCAACACATCGGAACATGTTATTTTGAATGTACTTTCTTTAATTTATAGTTAGAAGCAACAAGTGCCATTTTAATGTCTGTGGTTTCACCTTACCACGGATAGACCCTACGTTCTCCATGACTACAGGGATTTATTAAACACATTTGTACGTACAATTAAACAGATAATTTAAAATATATTGAATAATACATGCAATGATTATATTGTAGAGTTACATGAATATACGGATAATACAAGACAGTCCAGTCAATCAACATACCGACTTAAAAATAAGTAAATCTATATTTCTGTCAGAGCAAAACTTTGGTTTATATTTACTTTTGTAAAATTATGGCCTTAAAATAAAATTTGAATATATTTGAATCCACAAAGCTAATGACATGTTAAGCCAAAAACAAAATCTTGTTATAACCTTGTATATTTTACAGTTGAAACTATTAATTTAAAATTCAGTAACAAGGGATACTAATTTCAATCTTTTATTTATTTCATTAATGAACGGTAATTAAACACATTGTTTGAATATAATTTTCTACTTTTATCTCAAAAATATCATTATAGAATTTCAGCAAATACATAGTCTATGTGGGACTACTCTGTTATTGTATTTCTCTTTAAAAACATTGTCCAATATATTCGCTTTAAATAATACAAATTTATAATTAAATAAACATAAAAGCAGGAAAATCCGAATATTTTCATTTCATCAATTTTAGTGGAACATTGCAGACAATATTAATGTTTGCCTTTAATCAGACTGTTTGTTTATTCGTGTTAGTCGCAAAAATCTAAAACATGTAGTCAAATCACATTTCACAGGTATCTTATGCTGCACATTCTAATTAACATATATGAAGTTAGAAAAAGTATACATTTAATGTTTGTGGTTTCACCTAACTGGGTATAGGCTCTATGTTCTTCGTGATTCCAGGTCCCATTTTTACTACATAAAAGTACAGAGAAATATTAACCGTATATTGCATGCGATGTTTGTATATTCTAGAGTTATATCAATTTACGGATAATATAAACGAGTGTTCAGAATAACGTCATGGCAATCAATATAAGAACTTCAAAAAGTAAATATTTAAATCCAGTAACTCAGATTCTAAGACAGTTATAACAACACTAATATATAAAATAATACATAAGAAACTCAATGTTTCAATCTATCAGAGAGATTTATCGGTCGTTGACTGAATAAACAATTAACAAAACCCCAAATATTTGGAAATATTTTTATTTTTATTTTACTGTTATGACTACTGGCCCTTATTTTTTTTGTAATCTACTATCTGGGGAGGGATACGTACGTTCAATTCATGCATCTCGCTTTCGGTTTTGTCCTATAGTTTTCAAGTGAAACGTTAAATGGACAATTTATCTTTTTTGCACAAAGAGAAGAGATAGTTGTTAAGTCGCATGAATAAAAAACTGTAAGGGGAGCTCTTTGTATTATATAGAAACACAGGTTAAAGATTTCTGCTGCTGTGAAACAAGTTTAAGTATCACAATAAGGAATTTTGGCAAAATATTCAGCAATAATTACGGCTATGTACAACCAGGTATGGAGTGAGGTAGGAGTAGTATCTGATTTCTTTCAATATAAAACATACTGAAAATAGTACTCGCTGAATATCAAACATAACTTCATCAATTATTTAATTAATCAATCAGCTAAACAATAATGTCATGAAAGGAAGAATTACACACTTCACACTAACTCTCTATTAATCTTGTCCGTGTTTTGTCAATATAAAAAGCACAGTTATGGCAATTATTATTGCCTATGTTAGAAAATATAAATCATTTGGTCATGATTGAACAATTCGTAATTTCAATTTGTTAAACTTTTCAAACTTTAGAAATTGACCTACTAAAATCTTTTCCAACTTTATGAAAACAGAAACTTACTTAGAAGACTTAAATTAACAATGCATTGACTTCATTTTACCGAGAAAAATTTTATCGCAACTTAACATGAAATACAACTTATAGAAACATAACAAACACAATCGGAAGATATATGATACCCTTGTTACCAGGTAATTCAAACACTATTTATAAGCCATTGTATCATACAAGACATATTTAGAAAAGGCGTATTTACATCCAATCACATTCATCCATGACGTTTATGTTTGAAATTGTGTATGGTATATGCGTTTCAGTGTTTATAATGACGTAATATTAGATTTTGATAAAATTTGCCAAACTTAATGTGTGCTAGCAAAGTAAACTTGGTTGCCGAAGAAGTCAACATTTTTTTCCCACAAACGCATTAGACATCAAACGCTGCAATTCTGGAACATAATAATGGGCTACTTTAGTGTTAATGTACACAAATTGTTTATTTTAAAACATCTGCTTCCAAATATCTTGATACACTGAACGTAAAATCTAGAAAATGAGTGATAGTTTTGGATACCGAACTCGACAACGTCGCTTTTTAACTTCACGCGAGCTATAAATATATTGTCTATCTCCATGACAGATCATCAATATGTACAGTTTACAATTCAGTCATGTTTTGAAAACAAAACATCACAGATGCATTCACGTATTTTATAAGGAAAATAAATAAGATTTTGTGTTACATTCAACTGTGTATATATATAATTTAAGTTAAACAAAAATATTGGCATTTTACTAGCATTAAAAACGTATAAAGGATATATTTATTATATATATTTATATTTATTAAGTCGCCCAAAACTAAGTTTTGGCGACTTATTATTTTTGCACCGTTTCTTCTTCTTTTTCTTCTTCTTCTTGAAGGGATAGGACGTGTTTTTCGGAGCTCCGCTCAAAGCATTTATTTCTTGGTTATTTTGTATTGTACTTCGTAAATATTTGTATTGTTGTGTTTGGAAGAAGAAGTTCTTTCATTTTGTGGGGTTTATTTTGGTATTTATTCTCGGATTGCCGAGATTTTTGGTGGATTGGATTTTTGTTTATTGGTTTGATTTGGTTAAAAGATGGCGTCGCCTTCATTTTCAAGTGTTGTGGTTAATGGTAAAACTACTCAGTTGTCGTCTGTTGTTGCCTCAGGCAATACTATACAATTACTGCATTTGAACGAGATCAATATGAGGTTTTATGGAGCAGGGTAGAATAATATTGAACGAGGCAAAGCCGAGTTCAATATTATTCTACCCTGCTCCATAAAACCTCATATTGATCGAGTTCGAGTGTAGTAATTGTTTTATTACATAATTTATTGAGTCAATAAATGGAATATACAAGTTTTTTTTATTCCCGAAAGGGACTGTCTTTCATAATATTTATTTCTCAGAAATCGGCAATACTATACAATTACTGCATTTGAACGAGATCAATATGAGGTTTTATGGAGCAGGGTAGAATAATATTGAACGAGGCAAAGCCGAGTTCAATATTATTCTACAATGCTCCATAAAACCTCATATTGATCTAGTTTGAGTGTAGTAATTGTTTTATTACATAATTTATTGAGTCAATAAATGGAATATACAAGTTTTTTTTATTCCCGAAAGGGACTGTCTTTCATAATATTTATTTCTCAAAAATCGGTAAACTATCGACATAATCCATGACGAAATGTTTGCAGTGATTATTTCTTGTATAATGTCCCATCCTCAGGCCTTGCTTCTGCATAAAATTTACAAATATTTGAGTCTAATTCCTGAGGGTCCGCCATTTCCAAACTAACTGACATATCCGTTTCACGTAAATATTTGGAAAAAAATAATCGCTTGCTCTTTCGATTTGCAAGTGTTGACAGCATCTCTTTTCGTAATGATTTCATTAATTTCCAAGTTAGTAATATCTGCAAATCTTCGCTTATTAGCACCAGAACTATCCGCATTACGTTCACTCGATGACGTTACAACGTTACCATGTTCACAAACAACAATATAATCCGGACATCAGTCAGAACGATAATTTTGATTGGTTTAGGGGATTAAAGAAAGAAGATTTGATTGGCTATCGTTTTTCCGTTGGGGGAAACAGCACGTGCTAGGTATTTTCATTCATAAATTTCTCACGAGAGTGCAATATGGTTTTTTATTGAGTAGAATGAGTTTTTTGCAAACCAATATGATATGAAATGGAAAGTCACATGTATTGGTTTAGGCCAATAGGAAAAAGGCAAAAATATATATTATGTAATAATATGTTATGTGAGAAGGACAATAGGGACCTTAATTTAATTAAGCGAACAATGCCGTCCAAGGCAGGTGTTAAATCCTTGCCCCAGGCTAATGGTGATAATGTTGTTATAAAGTCGCAATTAAACCGAGAAAGTTCAAGAGCGAAAAATTCAGATTTATCAACTGAAAATATTATACCCACTGAAGGTGAAAGTTCAAGATTTGAACATAATGATATGCCATCATTCGGTCATTAGCCGTTCGGCTTTGTTTCAAGGAAACATGGTGTCAGGTTACGAAATATACAGTCCATATCAATCGAACAATATGTTGTTGCTGTTTCTAATGTGGTAAATCCAGAAAATATAGTGGCTGCATCCCGAATGAGATCTGGGGTCGTTATATTTTTATCGAACCTTGACGATGTCGAGTTATTGTGTTCAGATGGCCTTAGCATCGGGGACGAATTCATTGAAGTTCAATGTCTTGTTAAAATTCCCAAAAAGATTACTCTGTCAAATTGTCCCCCCTTTATCCCTAATGATTTATTAGAAGATGAATTGATGCACTATAGGCGCATAATTTCAGACATCAAACCCATTCCGCTAGGCATAAAGATCCCAACCCTGAAACATGTAAAGTCTTTAAGGCGTCAAGTTTCCCTTATCCCCCACTCCAATCAATGTTTACCAGAATACTTTGATATGCATTATCAAAGACAAAATTACAGAATCTTTTTAAATGATGATGTGGTTTGTTTTAAGTGTAAACAAATTGGCCACATTCAAAGTAGATGCCCAGAGAACAAACCTAAAACTAATAAAACATCAGAAGCAAACACACATGTTCCATATACAGCAGAACGTGTACCCCCAACTGGGACCGCCGAGCAGTCTGTTGCATCGGACTCTGTTGCAAATACCTCTGGGAATCGGGACGATGCTGTCGATACCCAAAGCAATTCTACTACTCATAAACAAGCAGCGGAATCAACTGTTTCCACTGTAATTGTAGATATTCACGCTCATGCTGAAAAAGCACAAGATGTAATGACGCCTAAATCTGCAATTAAACGTAAAGCAGAAAACAGCGATTCACTAATTTGTGTCAAAGCACCCACAACCGATAAAATCCTTGTTTCATCTGCTCAAAATGATATCAGTATATGGGATTTACCCCCACCATCCAATATTATTGTAAACACAAACGAAGACGGGGATGTAGACATTGAGTCTATATCCTCTGATCTATCCGAACAAAACTTGTCCCAAATCGTCGTGGATACCGAGCAAAAATTATCCATCGACGAGCTGGACAGACTACTTTCAGAACTCAAGAGCAATAAAAAACCTGTTGAGAAGTGTTTGGAGTATACAACCAACTTACGCCAACTCTGTCAAGACTTTATTGACCGCAGAAGAAATCCTGAATCGTCTTCTCAGTTGAAAGCGCGTCTAAACAAATTAATAAAGAAGTTAAAGGCGTATATTAAAACACATGCTTAGAAATATATTATATCTAAGACATGATTTTGCCCCTTAATAATGCTTTATTCCTATGTATTCTCACTACAATTGTAATGTCTGGTTTTTCATTAGTTTCACTGAACACTCAAGGTTGTCGTGATTCTTTTAAAAGATATTTTATTCTAGATTCTTTGAAATCTAAATTAAATGCAGACATGGTTTTTCTCCAAGATACTCATACCATTCCTTCTGATGAAGGTATATGGAAAATGGTATGGAGAGGAGAAATAGTTTTTTCTCATCTCTCAACTATTTCTGCTGGATTAGCGATATGTTTTTCAAATAATTTAGAATATACTATTCTAGATCATAAAGTTATCTTACCCGGTCGCATTTTACATGCAACTATCAAATTACAGGAGCAAACTGTATATTTGTTGAATGTCTATTCCCCCACCTGTCCCAAAAAAACTAGAATTTTTGAAATACTTAAAACACCATTTGAATCAACTTGATTCTTCCTATCCAATATTTCTTGGAGGTGATTTTAATTGTACTACTAATCCTTCCCTAGATCGGACAGGAGATATTGAACCCCACCCCCATTCTTGTAATGAATTTAAAAATATAGTAAAACGTTTCAAATTTATTGATACGTTTCGCAATATTCATCCGTATGATAGAACTTATTCATGGTCGAGAAATGACGGTGTCGCCGCAAGACTCGATCGGATTTATATATATAAACATTACAGTCAGTTTATTCGATCCTCAGAAATAAAACAGTGTTCATATTCTGATCATGATTCCGTTCCTGTTTACTTTAAAGAAATACAAAGTAAAGACAAGAGTGCTTACTGGTGTCTTAATACATCACTTTTAGAGGATAAATCGTATATCGACATGATAAATAACTTTTGGCTTTCCTGGCGATTACAGAAATCAGAGTTCAAGTGTATCCAAGATTGGTGGGATCGTGGAAAATATAAAATAAAGGAACTTTCGCAAGAATTTTCCATTAAAAAGAATTATGATTTTAAATGTAAATTTGATAGTTTGCAGTGTGATATTCAATTATTAAAATCAAATATTGCCACAAACCCTGGTCTCAATACCATTTTAATTAAGAAACAACATCAGTTGTCTGAACTTGAACGTATCCAGGCCCGTGGTGCTTGGGTACGTTCAAGATTCAAATATGTAAATGATGCAGATAAACCTACGAAATATTTTTTTGACCTTGAAAAAAAACGTGGTACAAGGAAATTATTATCACATTTGACATTGCCTGATGGCAGTATAACCGATTCAGATCAGGAAATAAAAACCCTTGCCAGAAATTTCTACTCCGAATTGTATAGCCCCGATCCTGTAGATGAAGGTTGTCAAAATGAAATTTTGAAAGACCTTCCTACAATAAGTAAAACTCAAAAGCAAACATTAGATAGTCTAATAAGTTATGATGAATTGTCCTATGCCGTTTTAAAAATGAATAATAATAAGTCCCCTGGTATAGATGGGCTGCCTAGTGAGTTTTACAAAACCTTTTGGAACATCTTTGGGAAGGATATGCACGAAGTTTTTGTTACTTCTATTGAAGAAAACAGACTTCCACTTTCGTGCAGAAGAGCTTTCCTGACGAAGATTTCCAAAGAAAGGTGATAGTAGTTTGTTGAAAAAATGGAGACCAGTGTCTCTTACCTGCTGCGACTATAAAATATTAACTAGGGCTTTCTCACTTAGACTTCGAACCGTTCTACCTGATATACTATATATCGATCAAAGTTATTGTGTTCCCGGTCGTCATATCAGTGACAATATTCGTTTAATTTCTGATGCTACGTGTTATGCTAATCAGGAAAATATCCCCCTTGCTATTGTTTCCCTTGACCAAGAAAAGGCTTTTAATCGTGTTCATCATGGCTATTTGATTAAGACATTAGAAGCTTTCGGTTTTGGCGATTATTTTATATCCTGTATAAAAACTATTTATACAGATGTACATAGTTTATTAAAAATTAATAACTCGTTATCGTCTCCTTTTGAATTTAAAAGAGGTATACGACAAGGATGTTCCTTGTCAGGTCAGCTATACGCTATTTGCCTTGAACCTCTTTTACATAAATTAAGGTCAAAAGACGGCTTATTAGGTCTTGAACTTCCATTATCTGATGGCAAGAAAAGTTGTTTATCTGCTTATGCAGATGATCTGGATACTCTATTAACAAAAGATTCTGATTTTGAAAAGTTGTCTTTCTGGTTAGATATCTATCAGAAAGCTTCAAATTCAAAAATAAGTTTACAAAAGTCTGAGGGTTTGTGGGTTGGTAGTTGGAAAAACAGAAATGATTGTCCACTTGGTCTCAAGTGGAACAATAAAGGCCTCAAAGTTTTAGGCACTTTTGTTGGGAACAATACGGACTTTTATAAACAAAATTGGGAAGGGATGGAGGAGGATATTACTGTCAAACTTGGTGGAAACCGTTTGCTCGTGGTTTGTCACTTAGAGGACGAACCCTTGTAATTAATTTACTGTCTGCATCAAAATTGTGGCATCGATTGAATTCCGTAGCCGTGCCCGATGAAATTATTAATGCGATTCAAAGTAAATTTGTTGACTTTCTATGGCAAGGAAAACATTGGGTTTCCAAAGAAATGTTATATCTTCCTGTATGTACTGGATGACAGGGTATAGTTCATATTTTATCCAGAATTCGTGATTTTCGAATTCAATTTATGTACCGATTTTTGACATTAATGAATGGCGAAGATGTTCACCCTTGTTACTATTTTTGTAAATATTTTCTGTCTACTGTTTCTAATTTGAATTATGATGTTCAGTTGTTATTACTTGATGGGGATTTTCAGTATACTAACATCCCACACTTTTATCAAGATTTAATAAAAATCTGGAAATATTTTGAATCATCTAGAATTAAAATAGATGATACCTCAGTTGCTGATATTTTAGAAGAACCTTTATTCTTTAATCGCTCATTAGTTAACCCTAAAACTGATGAACCTTTCTATTTTGAAAATTTTGTTATTGCTGGTATGACTAAAGTTAAAGATCTTTTTGATACTAATCTGAAGAGAAAATTTACGGCAGCAGATCTTGTTGGCATATTAAGCATTCGTTCTGAACGCTGTATCCAACAACATCTGGATTTACTATGGTCGTCTTTTCCTCCGGCGTGGAGTGAATTGATAGATCGTTTTTTACATAATGATATTGATATTGGTGTTTTTCACCAATATATTTTTAAATTAGATATTGACAATGCACCCGATTTAAGTAAGGGTGTTGTTCTCGATAAATGTCCCAAGAAAATGATTTTTTCTATTGTATTTTCATATACTTTTGGATTTAAAGTTATTATTTATATGTATATTCAAAATTGTTAATGTAGCTTGTCAAATAATGTATTGTTAGGTTTATATTTTATGTAATATGAATTTTTGATACCTTGTTAAACTGTGATTGATTGTTTTATTTAATAAAGGGTTTTGAAAATTCTTCTTCTTCTTCTTCTTCAAACTTGACAGGTGGAAACCATTTGCTCGTGGTTTGTCACTTAGAGGACGAACGCTTGTAATTAATTTACTTTCCGCGTCAAAGTTGTGGCATCGACTAAATTCAGTGGCCGTGCCCGAAGGAATTATTAATGCCATTCAAAATAAATTTGTTGACTTTCAATGGCAAGGAAAACATTGTGTTTCCAAAGAAATGTTGTATCTTCCAGTGTACAGGAGGACAGGGTTTGGTTCATATTTTGTCTAGAATTTGGGATTTTCGAATTCAATTTATGTATAGATTTTTAACATTAATGAATGGTGAAGATGTTCACCCTTGTTACTTTTTTGTAAATATTTTTTGTCTACTGTTTCTAATTTGAATTATGATGTACAATTGTTACTTCTTGATGGGGATTTTCAATATCCGAACATCCCAAGCTTTTATCAAGATTTAATAAAAGCTTGGAAATATTTTGAATCATCTAGAATAAAATTAGATGATACCTCAGTTGCAGACATTTTAGAAGAACCTTTGTTCTTTAATCCTCTATTAGTTAATCCTAAAACCGAAGAACCGTTTCATTTTGAAAATTTTGTAATTGCGGGTATAACTAAGATTAAAGATTTTTTTGATACTAGTCTAAAACGAAAGTTTACTGCAGAAGATTTTGTTGGCATAATAAACATTCGTTCCAAACGCTGTATACAACAACACCTTGATTTACTATGGTCGTCTTTTCATGAGGAGTGGAGAAAATTGATAGATAGTTTTTTACATAATGATATTGATATTTGGAGTTGTTCATCAATATACTTTTAAATTGGATATTGAAAATCCACCTGAATTTAGTAAAGGCGTTGTTCTCGATAAATGTCCGAAGAAAATGATTTATTGGGTGGCAATCCAGATGTTCCAATACCAGCCGACCACACGTCATCCCGGGTCGGCTGTCCAGAAACTACCAGACTGCCAATGGTTATGGAGGACGGAACAGTCGTGTTGGGAGAATGTACCAACACGCAACGATGGACCAAGCGGTACAGGACCCCGAAACGACTGTCCCAGTGGATTGCCACCCAGGCGAAGATGGCCAATTATGTGACGTTGCAGCACCTGAGGACCGGAGGCGGACCAACAGACCCACTCCAGGAATTCAGGTCGCGCATCCGCGCCCGTTTGGCAATCGAATTTGCCTACTATAGGTTTGTAAATAATGATGATTCTTTTTCAGATTTTTGGTGTTTTAATAATGTATTGTGCTTTATTTCTAACGACAAGCTTTTTGTTAAAATTTAATGGTTAGTTATTTTTAATTGTATTTGTATGTTTGTTTTTTTATTTTTCTTGTCTTGTTTATATATTGTGAACCGCGATGTGTTAAAGGTTAAAAAATGGACTGGCGTGTACCAGTCCATGTTGACTTTGATCATTTGGACAAAGTCATTTATAGGGTTCTTTAATTTTAATATAGGTACGTAATAATATTTAAATTTTAAACTGGCTTGTATCAGTTTCAACTGACTTTGATCAGTTGGACAAAGTCTTTTATATTTCTATTGTATTTTCGTATACTTTTGGGTTTAAAGTCTATATAATTATATGTATTTTCAAAATTGTTAAATAGTTTGTCATAATAATGTATTTGTTAGGATTATATTTTATGTTACTTGAATTTTTGATACCTTGTACTACTGTGATTTATTGTTTTATTTAATAAAGGGTATTGAAAATTCAATTCTTCTTCTTCATTCAAATTCTTCTTGAAGGGATAGGACGTGTTTTTCGGAGCTCCGCTCAAATCATTGATTTATTGGTTATTTTGTATTGTGGTTCGTCAAAATTTATATTGTTGTATTCAGAACAAGAAGTTCTTTCATTTTGTGGGGTTATTTTCGTTATTTATTCTCGGATTGCCGAGATTTTAGGTAGATTGTGTTTTTGTTTATTGGTTTAATTTTTGGTTTAAAGATGGCGTCGCCTTCGTTTTCCAGTGTGGTCATGGGTAAATCTACTAAGTTGTCGACTGTAGTTGCCTCGGGCAATTCTTTGTCAAGTAATACGGACAATAGAGATCTTAATTTAATTAAGAGAACAATGCCGTCAAAGGTAGGTGGTAAATCCGAGCCTCAGGCTAATAACGTTGTTAAATCAAAATTGAGCTGCGAAAGTTCAAGAGTAAAAAGTTCAGATTTGTCAGGTGAAAACAATGTACTCCCCGAAAGAGGAAGTTCAAGATCTGAACAAGACGATAACATGCCTTCCTTCGGACATAAGCTGTTTGGTTTTGCGTCGAAGAAACATGGAGTCGAATTAAGAAACATACAGTCAGTCTCTGTTGAACAGTATGTTATTGCTGTTTCCTCTGTTGTGAAACCAGAGAATATAGTGGCTGCCTCCCATATGAGGTCTGGAGTTGTGATATTTTTATCCAACCTTGACGATGTTGAGAATCTATGTTCAAATGGCTTAAGTATCGGGGATGAATATATTGATGTTCAATGCCTCGTTAAAATTCCCAAAAAAGTAACATTGTCAAACTGCCCCCTTTTATACCGAATGACTTATTAGAAGACGAATTGATGCGCTATGGACGTATCTTTTCCGATATTAAGCCTATTGCACTAGGCATCAAACTGCCAGCACTAAAACATGTTAAGTCTTTTAGGAGGCAGGTTTCCCTTCTTCCCCATCCCCATATCGTGTTACCGGAATACTTTGATATGTACTATCAAATACAAAATTATAGAATATTTGTAAATGACGATGTTATTTGTTTTAAATGTAAACAGACTGGCCATATACAAAATCGATGTCCCGAAAACAGAACTGCAGCAAAGAACAAAAAATCGGAAACAAATACAGATGCCATATTTACGGCTGAACCGGTACCCCCAACTGAAATGGGTGAGCAGGCTGTTGCCTCTAACTCTGGAGTCTGTGCTACTGCCTAAAAACACCAGCCAATTTTACTACTGTGGAAAAATTCGAGAAATCTACTATTTCTAATAAAATTGTTGCTAATAACCCTCCTATTGAAAAACATGAGACTGATCAGCTGCCAGTTAAAGCTGCAGTCAAACGAAAGGCAGCAGAGAGTAATGATTTAGATATGTGTTAAAACTCCCACAACTGATAAAAGTCAAGATGTTTCTACTGAAGAGAATACAAGTAAATGGGATTTACCCCCTACATCTAATTGTATTTCCAACAGCAATGAAGACGAGGATATAGATGTTGAGTCTATATCCTCTGATTTGTCAGAGCAAAATTTATCACAAGTAGTAGTGGATACTGAGCACAAATTATCCACTGAGGAGCTGGATAGACTTCTTGTGGAACTTAAAAGTAACAAAAAGCCAGTAGAAAAATACCTAGAGTATACCACCAACCTCAGGCAACTATGTCAAGATTTTATTGACCTTCGACGAAACCCCGAGTCCTCTTCCCATCTGAAAGCCCGTTTAAATAAATTGATAAAGAAATTAAAAACCTACCTGAAAACTCATGCTTAGAGATGAAATATATCTAAGTCAATATGTATTGTACGCTTAATTATGCTTTTTTGTTCTGTATTTGTATTACAATTACAATTGTAATGTCCGGTTTTTCATTAGTTTCCTTGAATACTCAGGGTTGTCGTGACTCGTTTAAAAGATATTTTATATTAGATTCTTTAAAATCTAAATTAAATGCAGATATAGTTTTTCTTCAAGATACTCATACCATTTCTTCTGATGAATGTATATGGAAAATGATATGCAGAGGAGAAATAGTGTTCTCTCATTTCTCAACTATTTCTGCCGGATTAGCAATATGTTTTTCGAATAATTTAGAATATACTATTCTAGATCATAAAGTTATATTACCCGGTCGCATTTTACATGCTACTATCAAATTACATGAGCAAACTGTTTATTTGTTGAATGTCTATTCCCCCACATGTCCCAAAGAAAAACTAGAATTTTTGAAATGTTTAAAACACCATTTGAATCAACTTGATTCTTCCTATCCAATATTTCTTGGAGGTGATTTTAATTGTACTACCAATCCTTCTTTATATAGGACAGGAGATGTTGAACCCCTCTCCCATTCTTGTAATGAATTTAAAAATATTGTTAAACGTTTCAAATTTATTGATACGTTTCGCAATATTCATCCGTATGATAAAATATATTCTTGGTCGAGAAATGACGGTATCGCCGCAAGACTTGATCGAATTTATATCTCCAAACATTATAGTCAGTTTATTCGATCTTCAGAAATAAAACAATGTTCATTTTCTGATCATGATTACGTTCGTGTTTATTTTAAAGAAATACCAAGTAAACATAAGAGTGCTTACTGGTGTTAAAATACATCTCTTTTAGATAATAAATTGTATGTTGACATGGTAAATAGTTTTTGGCTTTCCTGGCGATTACAAACATCTTAGTTTAAGTGTATTCAAGATTGGTGGGATCGTGGAAAATACAAAATAAAGGAACTTTCGCAAGAATTTTCTATTAAAAAGAATTTTGATTTTAAACGTAAATTTGATAGTTTCCAATCCGATATTGAGTTATTAAAATCAAATATTGCAACAAACCCTGATCTCAATGCCATTTTAATTGAGAAGCAAAATCAGTTATCTGAACTTGAACGAATCCGGGCCCGTGGTGCTTGGGTTCGTTCAAGATTCAAATATGTTAATGATTCAGACAAACCTACAAAATATTTCTTTGATCTTGAAAAGAAACGTGGTACAAAGAAATTATTATCCCATTTAACCTTGCCTGATGGCAGTATTACTGATTCAGATCAGGAAATTAAAACCCTTGCTCGAAATTTTTACTCCGATTTGTATAGCCCTGACCCTGTTGATGAAGGTTGTCAAAATGAAATCTTGAAAGACCTTCCTAAAATAAGTGAAATCCAAAAACAAACATTAGATAGTGTTATAAGTTATGATGAATTGTCCTTTGCTGTTTTAAAAATGAATAATAATAAGTCCCCTGGTATTGATGGGCTGCCTAGTGAATTTTACAAAACCTTTTGGAACGTCATTGGGAAAGATATGTACGAAGTTTTTGTTTCTTCTATTGAAGAAAACAGACTTCCACTTTCGTGCAGAAGAGCCGTTCTAACGATGATTCCAAAGAAAGGTGACAGTAGTTTGTTGAAAAACTGGAGACCAGTGTCTCTTCTCTCTTGTGATTATAAAATATTAACGAGAGCTTCTCGCTAAGACTTCGTACCGTTCTACCAGATATATTACATATCGATCAAAGTTATTGTGTTCCCGGTCGTCATATCAGTGACAATATTCGTTTTATTTCTGATGCTACTTGTTATGCTAATCAGGAAAATATCCCCCTTGCTATTGTTTCCCTTGACCAAGAGAAGGCTTTTGATCGTGTTATCATGGTTATTTAATGACGATTATTTTATATCATGTATAAAAACTATTTATACAGATGTACATAGCTTACTGAAAATTAATAATTCCTTATCTTCCCCTTTTCAATTTAAACGAGGTATACGACAAGGATGTTCCTTGTCTCGTCAATTATATGCTATTAGCCTTGAACCTCTTTTACACAAACTAAGGTCAAAAGACGGCTTATCAGGCCTTGAACTTCCATTGTCTGATGGTAAGAAAAGTTGTTTATCTGCATATGCAGATGATTTGGATACTCTGTTAACACAGGACTCTGATTTTAATAGGTTGTCTTTTTGGTTAGATATATTCCAGAAAGCTTCCAATTCAAAAATTAATTTACAAAAGTCCGAAGGTTTGTGGGTGGGAAGTTGGAAAAATAGAAATGATTGTCCACTTAGTCTCAAATGGAATAATAAAGGTCTTAAAGTTTTAGGCACTTTTGTTGGAAACACTCGTGATTTTTATAAACAAAATTGGCAAGGGATGGAGGAGGATATTACTGTCAAACTTGACCTCATCAAAACTGTGGCATCGACTAAATTCAGTGCCCGATGAAATTATAAATGACATCCAAAGTAAATTTGTAGAATTTCTATGGCAAGGAAAACATTGGGTTTCCAAAGAAATGTTGTATCTTCCTGTATGTACTGGAGGACAGGGTTTAGTTCATATTTCATCTAGAATTCGTGATTTTCGAATTCAATTTATGTATAGATTTTTAAGATTATTGAATGGTGAAGAAGTTCACCCTTGTTACTACTTTTGTAAATATTTTTTGTCTACTGTTTCTAATTTGAATCATGATGCTCAATTGTTATTACTTGATGGGGATTTTCAGTATACTAACATTCCAAGCTTTTATCAAGATTTAATAAAAGCCTGGAAATATTTTGAATCATCTAGAATAAAAATAGATGATACCTCAGTTGCAGACATTTTAGAAGAACCTTTATTCTTTAATCCTGCATTAATTAACCCTAAAACTGATGAACCTTTTTATTTAGAAAATTTTGTTATTTCTGGTATGACTAAAGTTAAAGATCTTTTCGATACCAGTCTAAAACGAAAATTTACTGCAGCAGATCTTGTTGGCGTTTTAGGCATTCGTTCTGAACGCTGTATCAAACAACACTAGGATTTACTGTGGTCGTCTTTTCCCCCAGAGTGGAATAATTTGATAGATCGTTTTCTAAATAGTGATATTGATATTGGTGTTGTTCACCAATATATTTTTTAATTAGATATTAACAATACTCATGAATCATGTAAGGGCGTTGTTCTTGATAAATGTCCTAAGAAAATGATTTATTTATTATCTGTTGTTCAATATTTTATTAGTTCCCGTGCTACAAAATTGTTGTCCCCCTGGAATAATATGTTACAATCAAATGTCCCCACTAATGTCATATTTAGTCATGTTTATGAATATCCTCATAGCATGCATGAAGGTGACCTTAACTGGAGAATACTTCATGGTGCTGTTTCAACTGGCAAATTTTATTATAAAGCTGGTTATCAGTCATCTGATGTTTGTCCTTCTTGTGGTGTACAAGAAGATATATTACATATTTTCGTTTCTTGTCCGAGAATCAAACAATTATTAAATTATTTTTACAGTATTGTAACAAAATTTAACGATAATGCTGACGGTTCGATTCAATCATTTATTTTTGGACCTTCAACCTTCACAGGCACTGACGAAACACCTTATCTGGTCAGTGCAAATCGATCTCCTGCAGCTGTCTACACGACATCATCAGACAGCTGTCCAGTTAGGAGATCGACTCCAGCTGATCCACCGTCAACTAGGATCAGCTGTCCAGAGATTCCAGTACCAGCCGACCACACGTCATCCAGGGTCGGCTGTCCAGAGACTACCAGACAGCCAATGATAACGAATGGAACAGTCGTGTTGGGAGAATGTACCAACACGCAACGATGGAGCAAGCGGTACATGATCCCAAGACGACTGTACCAATGGATTGCCACACAAGCAAAGATGGCCACCTACGTCACATTGCAACACCTAAAGACTGGCGGTGGACAAACAGACGCACTACAGGAGTTCAGGTCGCGTATTCGCGCCCGGCTGGCAATTGAGTTTGCCTATTATAGGTTTGTACATAATGTTGATTCTTTTTCAGATTTTTGGGGTTTTAATAATGTTTTGTGTTTTATTTCTAATGACAAGCTTTTTGTTAATATTTAATGGTAAGTTATTTTAATTGTATTTGTATTTTTGATTTTTTTTTCTTGCCTTGTTTATATATTGTAAACCGCGATGTGTTAAAGGTTAAAACATAGACTGGCGTGTACCAGTCCATGTTGACTTTGATCATTATGACAAAGTCTTTTATAGGTGTCTTTAGGTTCAATGTTAGGTAGGTAATTAATTAATTATTAAAGTTTAAACTGGCTTGTATCAGTTTAAACTGACTCTGATCAGTTGGACAAAGTCTTTGATTATTCTATTGTATTTTCAAATGATTTTGGATTTAAAGTTATTATTTATATGTATATTCATAATTGTTAATGTAGCTTGTCAAATAATGTATGGTTAGGTTTAATATGAATTTTTGATACCTTGTTAAACTGTGATTGATTGTTTTATTTAATAAAGGGTATTGAAAATTCAATTCTTCTTCTTCTTCTTATTATTATTATTTTTATTTGTATTATTATTATTAGTATTCCCGTTTATCCTTTTTCTAGATCGTGAACTTGCCCGACATATTTCTAAGAGACGCCTTAGTAGAATAAAATGTAACTTGGCACCGTTGTAGATCGACATATGGAGGGGTGCAGTCGATAGTCAGATTTTTGATAATGATTTTAGTATTTCGAGTGAAACGCTACTTTTGAAATTTTTTTCTGATGTCGCGTTTCAAAATGCTGGCGAAAAACGTGTATAATTTTCAAAATTTGGTGTTTAGGTAGATTTAAGTGTCCCGAGTGAACTCTATACTCAAAATTTTTTTTCGACCGTGTGTTTTAAAATGGCGGCCAAGAACGCGTCAAATTTTTAACGTTGTCCGATTTTAATGGAATTTGATGTGCAGGTGTCTTGAATGGAACGCAATACTATACATGGGGATTTTTGGCAACCTCTGTGTTGGCATTCCAACACATTATTTTAAATTATATACAAATTTGCAAAAAAACTTTTAATAAATGTCTTGCACTACAGTATAATTATTACGTTTTCACTAGATACTAACTGTCATCTTTAATTAAAAATGAATTTAGCACCAGGGGCAGAAAAATAGTCTCCTGTAAAAAGACATGATCATTGTTTTGATTCTTTAGTTATTCTGTATTTTTGAATCGTTTGGGTTTTTATTTGTTATTTGTACATTGTATTCTAAATTGCACATTAGACATCCGTTACGTTTTGTATGAAAACACTGCATCACATATCATTGTATAACTTCTTTAACTTCGTTCCTTTTCATTCGAGGCGTAAGGGTATTTATAGAAACTCGAATTTGTCAGCAATTGTTCTAATTTTGTGAACGAATGCTAATGTGTATAGTATTAATAATATCATCAATTATCGCGTGCATTTTCTATGCTGAGAATGAATTTATATTGATGTAGTTGAGGTAAATGTTTTGAGTTAAATTCGCTACATCATTAAGACATATTCTACGCACACCCACGCCTTTATTTATTAGTATTACATTAGTAGTAAAACCTGAAGCAATGGATAGTTAGTCTATAATTATTTTACATACAGTCCTGCACACTCATTGTCCCCGAATCCACAACAAACAAAAACAATTAGCTGTATTTTTATCGTAGAATGCACTGTATCAAAAAGGCACCGAAGCTTTTGTAACAGAATTTTAAACTTTGATGGCCTTTACAAAAAAGCGATAAAAACATTGTGTGTCCGAGATATTCAATGAAATAAAACAAATTTGTACACAAACATAAAATTATATAGATCTTAACAAAACAAATGATTATGACCAGCAGATACAAACATCAATTCATTCTGACTCAGTTGTATACTGTCATGAATGTAGGCTTAAACCTCGTTAACCGCCATAGTTACAACATTTCATGTATCTCTTTTGCTCCGAGATCCTGAGAATAACGGTTTCTAGAAAACATCATGGTATTTTATTTTTATATAATAATTATTCAATTTTAATTGATTACTGGACTCTAGAGGAATTGCAAATCTCTAAATTATTGGTATTATCAATCTTATTCCTTTTTGTGTGTAACGATGACAGATTTCATCAATATCCTAAAATACTAACATACTTTTACAAATTATTTATACAAAAATAATTTGCTTTAAAAGTGTTTTTTTATTCTGAATGAAACCAAAAAAGTACCATTTGCGATTTATTACGAATTAATTTTAATTTCCTATTTGTTAGGTAACATATATATTATAAATTAAGATCGAAAGATTCAAATATTATAGAATTTCCAATAATGATTTTCAACCGAGCTTTATTCATATAAAATATATATTTGATACCTTTTCTTATTACTACAGGCTTACATATCAACATAAAGTTCTACTAAAGCCATTTATGCACAATACAATAATTAGATAACTGAACATTATATTTAAAGCATATTAAAATGAATGACATAGTATTCCCAAAGAAAGCACATGCCGTTATGTGGTTGATTGATTGGATGTTTGCTTTACATTCAGCGAGCAGTATTTCAGCTATATTCAGGATGAGAACAAGTTAACAAACAATAAATCAACGGAAAAGGGGACGAGATATGACAAAGGGAACACAATTTTGACTGCCACTGGAAACGTATGAATTATTGGTTAGGGGGAAATTTAGCCTTTTGTAGTGGCTACAATGAACATACTCTTTTTCAAAATTCGTTAAATGGATTTTATAGCCAATTATCTAATGTTCTTATAGCCATTGAAGAACAAACATATAATACCATGAATGATAACCGACAAAAAATATTAAAGATATATTTACCCACTTAAGTAACCACTTATAACATGAAATGCATGCATACATTACTCTGCCTTAATTTTTAACTACAAAAAAGTATTGTGAGATTTTTAATAAGTATTACTACAGATATTATTTTCTTGTTGATAAACATTCTCGTTTGAAAATATGATTGCAGATAGTTTTCCCAAGTTTTAAATTCGGTACATTTTGATTGTGATGCAATTATTGGATACACCTTCACTGACTAGTGGTGTATGATACCCAATAAGTGTTATCAACATGCCATTTTTAATGTCTGTACCATTGCTGTACTTTCGCAGGGGCCTGGGTGGCCGAATGGTTAAGGTAGTTAGCCTACTATTGATTACGTGGTCTGTCTACAATGAGATTGCGGGTTCAAGTCTCACTCGACTCCAACATTAATTGACAGGATTTTCAGTTTGCTTCTGAACACTGGGTGTTCTACTGGTACTTCGGCTTCCTCCTTCAATATAAATTGGACGCCATGATACAGCTGAAAAATTCTGACAATGGCGTTAAACAACATTCAAACAAAAAAAGCTGTAGTTGCTGTATTTTTGGTTGTCGGTTCTCAAGTTTGTCGGTTTCTTGGACTTAGATTTGTGGATTGTCTTATTTAACAATATCCTTGGTACTCTGTAATTATTACCTTCATTCCAAATCTATGACTTGAAAAAACTATGGTTGTTCTTGGGGAAAATCCCTTTTCAAAGACAGTCCTTCGGGGCACGCTTAACATCTATAATGACATGTTTTGAAATGTTTTGCAAAAAGGAACAAAATATCGTGAGCCAAGATCCATTAACTGGAAAAATAAGCTCAAATGGATTACGCAAGAACAAAACAAGAAACGTGGCCATGCCATGAAACCCTGATTTCAAAGATTCAACAATTAATTTCTGCAGTAGACTAAGCAGAAACTTTTTCACTATTATAGTAACAGTGATCTTTATTTAATCCGACTGGCCAAGAATCCAATCCCCAGCTAGGACTTCATGCAAGCTTGCTACATGTACATCCAAATTTTCATCAAGATTGGTTTATCCAGACTGAAGTTATTGACCGAAAACTCTCTGTTTGACGCTGCCCGCGGGCCCGCCACACCCCAATCAAATAACCAGGTTTTTCGTTGAAAACCTGTTTAATACGGAGGCTGGTCTCCTTTCAGAATGAGTGAGTAAAAGCTGCAATGTCATTGATATTGAAGAGAATGAACTTTGTAAAAGCTCCATGATCACTAAAGCAACATCTGTTTTCAAAATTACTGGTGTTGCCACAACACTGCCTTGCATGACAAATATGTTGTCGTCCGTGCAAATAAGACACCAAATAACATCATTTAGTGTGCAATAAGACTACGTTGAGTTACTTGCTACATTCAAGGTGTTATGTATTGACCATGATTTTAACAATACAATGCATCTATACACTTAAAGTTGACTTCTTTTTCCTTTTCTCATCTGCAAATTTCTATCATGACCAACATGGCAACTGTCTCAAGTTACAGGAAATGTTAACCTTTTCAATTTAGATTTTCTGCCTCTATCCTATGGCATTCAATTCTTGTTAAACGATCGGTTTTCTCTATCAGCAGGAGGCATGTCCTTCATGGTAATCCAACTACGAGGTTTAAGTTGAATTGGAGCACAGCTAATTTCATACCATAAGCTGCAACTCCTTGAAGGTGTGAAAGTAAGTTTGAGAAAGAGTGCATGGTAGATAACATAATTGTTAAGTATATATGCATTTAATGTTAAAAATCAAGTAGGAAAAATATTTGAGAGACAAACCAGGGCAGTCTTAATTGGGTTGTGATGGTGCAATGTTGTGTAAAATTCAGACTATGCAAAAACAAAATGTATAAATGTTTTAAATATATTTTTTCAATTACAAAATTACAAATGCTTCATATATACAATGAGAAGTAAAGTAATATGTTGATTACTTTTAACTTACTATCAGCGACATTATAATGTAATTATAATAGTGGTGTTCGTTTCTATGCATTTACAATATACTGACTTATCCCGGCTCACAGTTGGACTGGTTTGTACAGAGCTCAAGGACACAGGAGATACAGTACAGGTTATCCCGACTCACAGTTGTTCGTCAAGCTAACCTACTGATTGTTGCATACTTAAGTTAGAAGCAACAAATACCAAAATAATTTAATGTCTGAGGTTGTATCATACTGGGTATAGACTCCATGTTCTCCTTGAATCCAGAAAAGCATGCAACGTACTGTTGTTTTACTGCATGAATAGTAATGTTTAAATAACAGAAATGTTTATAAAATCATAAGAATGTTACGCGAATTAGAACATGGTCAAAACTTATATTTGTCAATGTTTTAAACAGAGCGAAATTGAGGTATACAATAAAGACAAATATAAGGTCTGTCCATATTCTAATTTGCATAGAGCTCAATTGCAATAATCTATTCCGATTTTAATATGTCAAACTAATGTTTAAAATGGTAATATTGTTATTTTTAAACTAATAAGATATATCCCAAAACGTATGTTAAAGCAAATAAAATTGACATAAACATACACGTATGCTCTTCATTTTATATTGGAGCCTCGGTGGCCGAGTGGTTAAGGTAGTTCGTCTACTATTGATCACGTGGTCTGTCAACACTGAGATTGGAGGTTCGAGTCTCACTGCGGGCAGGATGAACTCGACTCCAATCTTAATTGACAAGGATTGCCCATTTTCCTGGTCCGTGGTTTTCTCCGCGTACTCCGGCTTCCTCCCCCAATAAAAACTGGACGCCTTGAAATAGCTGAAAAATTGCTGAAAATGGCATTAAACATCAAACAAACAAGCAAACAAATAAACAAATCTTCATTTTATTGAATATGCGTACCTTTTAAGCAAATATATTGAGAAATATAAACAAAATTCCATAGTTCCAGCAACCCTAATGTGTTCTCAAAGTGTATGAAGGACGTCATATTAGAAGCTGAAATATAAAATTATAGTAAATACCCAGCAGGCACTCAACGTTGAAAATATGTTGTAATTTGGTCGCAACGTTGAACAACTTAAATTCAACGTTGAATCAACGTTGCTGGTATCTACGTTGAAAGTAGCAAAGAAACCGAACAACAAGGGCCAAAAACTAAGGGACAGTTACCAATCCGGATATAAACAAACACAACACAAAAATCAAAACATAAAACACAGAGAGTAACCCGAACCCAATAAAAACCATGGATGCAGGCAGATGCTCCGGACGAGTAAGCAGTGCCTGCCTCTAATTAGACACCCGTCGAGTTACTCATTGTCTTGTCTAGGTAAAAGTTAAATCCAGGAATAGGAAACACTAACTATCACTCAGCGAAAATGTCCGATCGTATTTGAAATACTGATTTCCCGTAAAGATGAATTAAGTCGTGGTGCCGACAATAGAACTTCTTGAGATAACATCAACCTAGGTACAACAAACCCTTGTTTGAGTAGTTTAGCAGTCAACAGCAGTGATCGGTCTAGAAAATCTGAATAACGATAGCAGGATCTAGAATTTACGTATTAGTTGTGAAATGTACACACCATACGCTGGAGCTGCTGGAATGTTGCTGTCGATGAACGGGAAGTTGACAATTGGAAAGTTGAAGTCATCACGCTTGTCGTAGAGCCTAGTTTGTAGTTTTCCTGAGTCTATTTCTAGAAGTAGGTCTAAGTAAGAGGCTGATCTTAGTGTATTGGTGGTGGCTTTAATTTCAAGCTCGATAGGTTAAATTAAATGTAAATAGTCACAAAATTTAGCATTGTTGAGGGACAAAACATCACCAATATAGCGGAATGTGAAATTGAATGTCTGGGCCAGAGTCTTTTCTTTCTTCTTCAGTAGGACTTCTAGGAACTCAGCCTCATATGAGTACAAAAACAGGTCGGCGAGGAGAGGAGCACAATTAGTACCCATTGGAATACCAACAGTCTCTTGAAAAACATGTCCTCCAAACATGACGAATATGTTGTCAATTCGAAAATCTAACATGTGACAGATTTGGTCTTCAGTAATTTAGTATTAGCTTTGGAGTCATTGATGACGAAGTAAGATCTGCCATGACTAATAACCAGGTATTTATATAGTCTCTTTCCGTTTTTCTTGAAAAAGCAGCGTTTTATAAGATCTTTTAGCCTGGTTTTAAGCTGCGTATGAGGGATGGCCGTATAGAGTGTCGAAAAATCAAATGTTTTAATGCTGTTACAATGGGAAAGAGATCCAGACCTCAAGATGTCTATCAGGTCTTTTAAATTTTTTAATATCCACATTTCATTTATTCCACTTCTGGAGTAGCAAATGTCACTGTATTTTTGAAGTCCCGTTTTTACTGTTGTTAAAATAGTGGTCAGGAGTTGCGATAGTGTTTTGGTAGTACACTTAGACGATCCTGCTATGAAACGCTGTATGGATTTTTGTGAAGTTTAGGAACACAATAAAGGGAGATCACGATCTTCGACTCTGATTTTGAGATCAAAGGATGCCAATACCGATTTGTGATTTTCAATAATCTCCTCTTTTGAAAGCGCAGTGAATGTGTAAGTAAGATTGCCTAGTGAACTATCAATGCCTAACTCATTAATTAAACACTCTATGTTATGTTTTTTGCAGATAAAAATGATATTGTTAGGGGCCTTATCTGCTGGCACAACAACATATTTGTCATGAATGTCGGACAAAGTTTCAAGAGCATCAAGATTTCTGAAAATTGATGATGCTTTAGTACTCATAGACCTTCTTAAACGACTTATTCTTATTTGAATCAATGACCTCAAGGCCTTTACCCACTCGGACAAAGTATCAACCTCCTGGTCCTCTTGCTTTGCCCATTTTCTGGCATAGTCTTCTATTGAATCCATCAATAATTTAAAGTTATAATTCCAGTTGATGGATTTAGGTTCACGGTACTTAGGTCCTTTGGACCAAATATTGCGTAGTCTTTCATTTTCAACAATATTAAGATCTCCAGTTATCACGTGACCTCAAGGACTATATATGAATGGGGAATTGTGGCAAGAGCAGTAGGGGGTTTGCCTTTGAAGTCTTTGATCAAAAGATCCTGCAATACACGTTTGTAATTGAAAATTCTGTGTGCAATGGGGGTAGTATAGGTATAAGATATAATAGGAATGGACTTGAATATTCACCAAGTAGTATATATATGTAGATTACAATAAAGAAAATGTTATAAATATAGCTACATGGGTTACAATGGTTACATTGGTAGCATTTGCTGTTTAAATTCATACATAGGTACTCTTTGGTAACAAAGTTACCAATAAATTTAGAAATTTTTTTAATCTTCAGGTTACATGGGTTACAATGGTTACATTGATAACTCTTTGGTAACACAAGGTTACACAAAAAATTTAAACTTTTAAAATCATCAGGTTACATGGGTAACAAAGGTTACATTGGTAACATTCATTGTTTATATTTATTTTTATTTTGAGTACTTTTTTCAAAACAAGCTTCATTCCCTGGTCCAGTTACATGGTTACATAGGTAACTCTTTAGTAACACAAGGTTACACATCAATGTAAAAATTTTACATTTCTTAGGTTACATGGGTTACAATGATTACATTGGTAACTCTTTGGTAACACAAGGTGAAACATAACATTTGAAGTTTTATAATCATCAGGTTACATGGGTTACAATGGTAACACTGACTCTTTATCTTAATTTTAATTTTTTTCACAAACAATATTCATTTCCAGGTCCAGTTACATGGTTACATAAGTAACTCTTTGGTAACACAAGGTTACACATAAAATTAGAAATTTAAAAATTCTTAGGTTACATGGGTTACAATGGTTACATTGGTAACTCTTTGGTAACACAAGGGTACACATAACATTTGAACTTTTAAAATCATCAAGTTACATGGGTTACATTGGTTACTCTTTGATAACACAAGGTTACACATAAAATTAGAAATTTTAAAATGCTCATGTTACATGGGTTAGAATGGTTACATTGGTGACTCTTTGGTAACACAAGGTTACACATAAAATTATAAATTTTAAAATGCTCAGGTTACATGGGTTACAATGGTTACATTGGTAACTCTTTGGTAACTCAAGGTTGCACATAAAATTAGAAATTTTAAAATGCTCAGATTACATGGGTTACAATGGTTACATTGGTGACTCTTTGGTAACACAAGGTTACACATAAAATTAGAGAATTTTAAAATGCTCAGGTTACATGGGTTACAATGGTTACATTGGTAACTGCTTGGTAACACAAGGTTACACATAAAATTAGAGAATTTTAAAATGCTCAGTTTACATGGGTTACAATGGTTACATTGGTGACTCTTTGGTAACACAAGGTTACACATAAAATTATAAATTTTAAAATGCTCAGGTTACGTGGGTTACAATGGTCACATTGGTAACTCTTAGTTAACACAAGGTTACACATAAAATTAGAAATTTTTAAATGCTAGTTACATGGGTTACAATGGTTACATTGGTAACCTTTTGGTAACACAAGGTTACACATAAAATTAGAAATTTTAAAATCACCAGGTTACATGGGTTACATTGGTAACTCTTTGGTAACACAAGGTTACACATAACATTAGAAATTTTAAAATGCTCAGTTTACATGGGTTACAAAGGTTACATTGGTAGCATTTGCTACTTTACTTATAATTATTATAGGGCATCATTTCCAGATCAAGTTATATTGTTAAAACATTACTCTTAGTAACAAAAGGTTGAACAAAGAATTTTTCAGGTTAAATTGATTACATTGGATTTATCAGTGGAAATGTGGTATATGGTACTGCTAACAGTTTTCCTATGGGGAAATACTAAATAATCTGTTTTAGTGTAAAATCTATGATAAATGTTGGAAGATCAAAGAAATGCATTGTGACATCAGCACTTATAAAGTATTTTACCTTTTTGTTGAGAAAATCACTAGTTCACAATGCTTATAACATGACATGTGACAAAGGGCAATGATTTCTGTCCCAAATTGAATTTGTGACAATAATTAACTTTATTTTTTAGTTTAAATCCATGCATTGGTGTAGGAGTAGTTGCAGATTAATGATGTGTACCTCCAATAGAACATAAGACACCTTGTCACTAAGTAATCACATTCTTTGGAGTATAATGATGTTAGTTGTCATTAATGGTCTAATTCATAAAAAGATATCAAAACAGACATATTTAAATGCTTACTTGGTCCTTTCAAGAACCATCCGATTAAGGTGATTAAAGCATAATGGCAATACAGAATACAAAAAAGTACAAGAAAATTAACAGATTCCCTTACCGAACCATACAATTAAAATAAACATTACTATCATTACTAACATCCCACCAATCCAGAAAATATAAGGATGAAAACACATAAACACATAAAATCAAAATGCAAACAAATACTAGTAAGCAAACAAATTACAAGAGTTACTCCAAATTGATCCAACCTTATATAGAGAACAAAAAAATTTATAATATAATTATTTATCACCTTGTCTAGTGAAACTTTTACTATCTATATTATTTCATTATTATACATTTTTATAAACACAGAACTACATTACATGAATTACATTATTTACAATATCTTTTACAGTCACTATTTACATGTTCCACATTTCCATTGGTGATTGTCCTTTTCTAGCTGTCTGTACATGGCTGTTGATAAGTCTGTACATTTTGTATGGAACCAGTGCTGGCAGTCGTCGCACTGAATCCACAGTAAAAAGGTAGTGCCTTTCTTACTGCAGGAATGACACTTGTCTTTGTGAACCACTGGCCGCACCTCTGGTAGTACAGCTTGGTTTTCTCCAGCCAGTGGTGCTAATGGTTGCTGGGCTGCTGGTACTGGTGGAACCTCTGGAACCTGGGCAGGGGGTTGAACTGTGGGTTGCTGGGCAGGTGGGTGAACATCGGGTTGCTGGGCAGGTGGGTGAACATCAGGTTGCTGGGCAGGTGGGGGAACATCAAGCTGATGGACTGCAGGGAAAACTTGCTGGGCAGGTTGATTTACCGGTACTGGTATGGGATCTACATTAGGTTGCTGGGCAGGTGGGTGAACATCAGGTTGTTGAGCAGGTAGGGGAATATCAGGTTGCTGAGCAGGTGGGGGAACATCAGGTTGCTGAGCAGGCGGGGGAAAATCATGCTGATGGACTGCAGGGGCAACTTGCTGGACTGGTCTGGGAACATCATTCTCCTCTGCTCCTGTTACACCAATTATGATTTCTAAAAATAACAAATGGTTTATTATATCATGTATTCTATATGCTGTGAGCACTGTAAAGGTTTTTATTTTCCAATGTACTAATTTTGGAAGTTTTGCCATCTATTAAAAGCTGTATGTGCAAATGATATTTTTTTTTATGGAAACAATAAATATATACCCATTGAAGTTACTACATTTTAAATTTAATCTAAGCAGAAAAAATAAAAAGTCGAAAAATGCTTCAGTCACATCGCAGTAGAATAATTATAATATGCTCTGCCCTTTTTATGACTTTAATATTGTTTTTGGAAATGTTTACAGCAGAGATATTTAGTACACGTTGAAACTTAAATAATATAACAGTTATTCTTAATGAGTAACTTGCCATTTCTTTTCACTGAAGAGAGTCTTTGGAATAAGAACACTCTTTGTAGGTCTTCTGTTGATTCTTGTTGTTTTGTTAAATAATGCCCCAGTGCATCTCAGGATATTCTCTATTTCTTGATTCCCCATCCACAAATCTTCAAGAGCTTCCTTTTTAATAGCTAAAGCCACACCTTTTATAATTGCTGAGTCAATCAGCGATAATGCCTAAAAAATAAAACAGGAGTTTAAGTTACATGCACAATTGTGGGCAATATTTAGAGAGGGGTATTGCAGCACAAAGAATTTTACAATATCTCACAATATATCATTACACGTATTACGATTTATTGTAAGGATCTCTGCTTTCAAAGTAAACCACTGTACTACTCCGGGATTAAGATGTATGGAGGTAGATATAAGTTTAGAAGTGTGTTCTAATCCAGCTGTTTTAAATACTGCACATTTATTCCAGAGGTGTGTGTATTTAGATGAACATTTCCATTTTCATTACAATTTTGTGGCTTATGGCATACAGGAGTAAAGTAACTCATATTCTGACATTAATTAATGATCCAATAGAAATGCCTAGAATATCTACCTCTACATCAATGGCATCTAGTTCTTCATTTCCCTGGGCAGTGGTTGGCTTTGTCAGATTATCTAAGTGGTTTATGTAGTAAGGATACAGATGGTCCTGTAGGTAATTTACAACCTTTGTGAGTAGATCCACTCTGCCAATCAAAGCTAAGATCTGAAATTAAAATAATTTATATTTAATATGTAATGATATGAATCAAAATTGTTCTTTCTGATTTTTTGCATTTCACAAAGCATTGAACTTTTGTAAATAAATTTGCATTGGAAGAAGTAAGTATAAATATTAGACAACACAGCGTTTCTTTATCATATTTCATTAAATCATCAATAAAGGTTTGCAAGTGCATGTCACTGACTTGACTAAGGATTGCCATTTTCCTAATGAAGGTCAGGTGTTTAATAAGGCTATTCCTGCATACCCCACAAAAACCAGAGGCTCTTAAGAGCCCGTATCACTCACCTGATTTTATAGGCAATGAAGATGGCATTTCCCTGATGTTAAAGTAAGTCCTGTAATTTTCAATAAACTTTAAATAGGATCATCCAAACAATATTATTAGAAAGCTTTGTTTCCATTGGTTAACCCGTTGTATAGAGAAGTTTTTTTTATTTGCCCATAGGGTCCTATGTTAAACTAAGTCCTGCCGCGGTGGCGGCCATTTTGAATTTCCAATTGTTATAAAAAACAAACTTTATAGAGGACCATCCAAACAATATTGCTAGTAAGTGTTTGTTTCCATTGATTAACCGGTTTCACAGAAGAAGCCTTTAAAAACTTTTTCCCATAGGGTCCTATGTTAAACTAAGTCCTGCGGTAGTGGCCATTTTGAATTTCCAATTGCCATAAAAAACACAAACATTATAGAGGACCATCCAAACAATATTGCTAGTAAGTTTTGTTTTGATTGGTTAAACGGTTTCAGAGAAGAAGCCCTTTTAAACTTTTTTCTTATAGGGTCCTATGTTAAACTAAGTCCTGCGGTAGTGGCCATTTTGAATTTCCAATTTCCATAAAAAAACATAAACTTTATAGAGGACCATCCAAACAATATTGGTAGTAAGTATTGTTTACATTGGTTAACCGGTTTCAGAGATGACGCCTTTGTTAACTTTTCCCCATAGGGTTCCATGTTAAACTAAGTCCTTCGGTGGCATCCATTTAGATATTCCAATAGGCATAAAAAACCTTCACATTATAAAGGACCATCCAAACAATATTGGTAGTGTGTTTTGATTGGATTGGTTAACTGGTTTCAGAGAAGAGGCCACTTGAAACTTTTTTCCCACAGGGTTCAATGTTAAACAAAGTCCTGCGGTGGTGGCCATTTTGAATTTCCTATAGGGATAAAAAACACAAACTTTATAGAGGACCATCCAAACAATATTGCTAGTAAGTTTTGTTTCCATTGGTTGACCGGTTTCAGAAAAGAAGCCTTTTTAACTTTTTTCCCATAGGGTCCTATGTTAAACTACGTCCTGCGTTGGAGGCCATTTTGAATTTCCAATTTTCATAAAAAACATAAACTTTATAGAGGACCATCTAAACAATATTGGTAGTAAGTATTGTTTACATTGGTTAACCGGTTTCAGAGATGACGCCTTTGTTAACTTTACCCCATAGGGTCCCATGTTAAACTAAGTCCTTCGGTGGCATCCATTTTGATTTTCCAATAGGCATAAAAAACCTTCACGTTATAAAGGACCATCCAAACAATATTGGTAGTATGTTTTGATTCGATTGGTTAACTGGTTTCAGAGAAGAAGCCACTAGAAACTTTTTTCCCACAGGGTTCAATGTTAAACAAAGTCCTGCGGTGGCAGCCATTTTGAATTTCCAATTGCCATAAAAAATACAAGTAAGATTAACCGGTTTCAGAGAAGAAGCCTTTTAAAACGTTTTCCCATAGGGTCCTATGTTAAACTAAGTCCTGCAGTGGCGGCCATTTGAATTTCCAATTCCCATTAAAAACACTAACTTTATAGAGGAACATCCAAACAATATTGCTAGTAAGTTTTGTTTTGATTGGTTAAACGGTTTCAAAGAAGAAGCCCTTTTAAACTTTTAGGGTCCTATGTTAAACTATGTCTTGAGGTGGTGGCCAAATTGGTTTACCAATCAAAATAAAAAACAAACTTTGTAAAGGTCCATCCAATGAACATTATGGCCAAGTTTGGTTTCAATTGGCAAAGTGGTTTCAGAGAAGAAGATTAACACCAATTCGCCATAAGGATCAAAGGATTTCCATATAGGGTGAGACATGACATGTCTCAGATTTTGCTGATTTTCATTTTATAAGGTGAAATTGACCATTGGATCACAAAATAATGATTGTTTGTTATGATTTGACTTCGGTTGCCATGGTAACTGTGGCGGCCATTTTGGGCCGATTAAAATACAGTGAAAAAGGCAATATTTAAATCCCAATTTTTCTGGTGAAAATCAATTCATATTCAATAGAATTTTTTTATTTGCTTAATTCAATATCTCATTGACAATATTCAAAACAGTTACAACATTTTAAATATATGTGTGATCAGACTGAGACTATTGAACATGTCAAGAAATAGTGCATTATTCTCTATAATTTTTGGTAAAAAATATTACCGTTTTTGCCACTTTTCTGACTCCATTTTCAGAAAATGCACCAATCACAAATACTCATCATGAATATAATTACATAGATTGATGATTAATATTCAAAAAAATTTTAAATCTCAATGGGGTAAGAAAAAACGTCTTTAGAAAACACTGTTAAAGTTGGTTACCATGGTATTAACAAAATCGGCAATTTTTCGATATTTAAATATATGTATGACCATACTTCTAATATGAGCCAATATAACAATTGTTGTCATCATATGTACCTAAAAGGATCTTTTCAACATAGTATGACCTTAGAAAACTTTCAAGGTCACTTGTGTTGTTCTCAAGGTCACTTAAAATTGATTTTGCTTCCAGATTTTTATATTTGAAAGCTCAATTTTTAGTTGACCTTGACCTTGAGACACTGTATCCTGAAATGATTTCAATGTCATTTTAAGTTTATAGGATGTCTGTTAAAAATAATAATTTAGTATGATTTAATTTAACCCTCTAAACAGTAGTTTCGTGGAAATATTGAACAATACAGAAATGGCTTTGACAGTGTTTTCTATAGACATCTTTTGTTACCCCATTTAGATTTTTATAAGTTTTGAATATTAATCATTAATTTAGGTAATTATATTCATGATGAGTATTTGTGATGGGTGCATTTTCTTAAAATGGAGTCAGTAAAGTGGCAAAAATGGTAATTTTTTGGTAAAAAAATTCCAGAAAAAATGCATGATTTCTTGACATATTTGAAAGCCTCGTTCTGACTACACATTTATGTTTAGTCATGAAACTGTTTTGAATATTGTCAATGAGGAATTGAATTAAGCAAATAAAATGTTTTATTGAATATTCATTGATTTTTGAATAACAAATTGGGAATTGAATATAGGCTATTTTGCAGTATGAGAAATGATAAAAAATGACCGCCTCGGTTGCCATGGCAACCATGGTCAATCATAACAAACAGTCATCATTTTTGTGATCCAATGGTCAATTGCAACTTATGAAATGAAAATCAGCAAAATCTGGTGCTTATGGATAATTGGTCTTAAAATGTAAAAAGTTTCCAGACGCCGCATCCGCCGCCGACGACGACGCGGACGAACGCAAAGTGATAACAATAGCTCACCTGACCCTTTGGGTCAGGTGAGCTAAAAATATATAGTGGAAAAATTGCTGAAAGTGGCATTCAAACCATTTAAACAAGTTAACGAATCAATTAAGACTTACCTTTTCGGTTGCAACTAAAGGGTAAGCGATCCCCTGCACAATGTGTAAGTCAGCCCGGAGTTGACCTTGAACCTCTGTTGCCTAGTTAAACACTTCTTGTGGTCTTATTTCCTTAACCAACTTGATAACAGCTGGAAAGGATGCACTCGCATTCTTGGCCGCATCTTCTAGCTCTTTTCCTTTTCCAGGCACTTTCTTTGTATCTGTGTTTGGTACATGTATTATCAAGATACGGCTGAAAAACCCGAAAAATATTGATAATAAATATTTGATTAAGAAAGTACAAAAACTGTCATTATACCAATAGTGGATTTTATTTACTGATTATTATTAATCTGAAATTGTGAATTTTCATAAGTTAATAAAATCCGTGATTTAGATTTCTGACTCAATAATTTACAATAATAAACATAATACTGCAAGGATGACATATCCTGTAAGGAATACATAATCAAAGATCATAGCCAGTGTCATGCTTTGAATTTTTTTTATGTGCATAAACGTTTCACCCTACATAACCTGTATATAGTTTGTTGCTGAAATATGTTGGTGCATATCATTTTTATCAGTGTTATTTGTATACTCGATAACTCTTTTTTGTCACATTTTTGTTGAGACTGAACATTAAATCTTTGTTTAATCTATTAGTAAAAACTATAATCATTCTGTGTATTACCTTTGAAAAATATAATTAGAGACTGAATTTATGAATACCTATTCTTGCAAGGTTTGCATATAATGGCAGAATACAATTCTAATGTTGTACTTACCAAGTTAATCCAAAGGAACAAATCACACTTCAATAAAGCACACAATGGCACAAACACAGTAGCTGCAAAGTTTTATGTAAGGTTTTGGTGATTATTTATGCACAGAACAGAAATTCATTAGAAGATTTTTTTATAATGCAATTTTATACATTGTTCAGCAACCCTTTATATCAAAAGGAGAATGTGGAAAGTTTTTTCATTGGCTATCACCTAGAAAGACAGGAGGTTGATTTATGATACAATCAAAGGTATAAAATATTTAATGTTTATTATTATTTATTGCCATAGTTCAAAGAAGCCATAAATATATTAAATTCACAATAAAAAAAATCAACAGGTATCGGGTATTGCAGATAAGAATTGGTATATGCACCAAAGACAATCTTTAGAAGTGAAATATACAGAACAAACATTAATGATTTATAACCTTACATCAAAACAATCTATCCTTTTTGTAGCATTATTTGGTTGTTTATTTCACAATATTTTAGTACAAAAGTAGCCATTTCTTAAAAATGAAGTATTTTAGAAATTTACATAGGAAAAACAAAATAGTCAACGAATATTCATACTTACTTTTTACTTTTACTTATACTCTGAAGAGGTCTGTAATTTATGCTGTTTTGCATGTAGATTTTGTCTGAGGGAGATGAAGAATAACTAAATGGAACAAATTGAAACTGTGTTTTAAACAAACTTTTTATTTCCACTTCTTTTAAATATATATTTAAAATTAATTGTATTGCTATAACCAAAAGTCTTAAAGTAAAAAAACAGACTTAATAGACGTCATACATTTACATAGGAAAATCAAAGTAGTCATGAAAGCCAAATAGGCATAAGTCTTTTTCATTGTAAACAATGTAACCTGTGAATTTAAAAAAATTCTAAGTTTATTTGAAACTTTGTTACCAAAGACTTACCTATGTAACCATGTAACTAGACCTGGAAATGAAGCCTGTTTTGAAAAAAAGTACAGTTGGGTGCAGTCCTAACATAACATGCTAGTTAACTTGAAAAGCAGAGATTCTGATTGCTTTAAGTTAACTTCGAGCAGAGAATTTGACTGGTTTGAGCAGAGATTTTGACAACCCAAGTTAACTTGGGCTGTTCTTTTGACAATTTTTTTTATACAATATATTTCTGTCCATTTGACATTCAATGACTAAGGCCATTCGTTGGTCAGTCTTTGTCTACATTTTTGACAAAAACACCGTCATTTGTATCGTTGCATAATCTTTTAGACTTGTTTATTATTTTTTGTTTATGCTGTAGACGAAACGCGCGTCTGGCGTAATGAATTTGTCACCTTGCTAATTTTGATTACATCTTGTTGAAATATTTGAGCAAAGCCAAGTAACAGCACAGCACGTCCCTGCTGGCGGACTTGGCAAGCAATTATTTTGGGTTAATTTGGAAAGGAGAAAGTTTAAGATTAATATGTTATTACTTGTTTACGTCATTTATTTATATTGACATTCAATGACTAAGGTCATTCGTTGGTCAGTCTTTGTCTAAATTTTTGACAAGAAACACCGTCATTTGTATCGTTGCATAATCTTCTAGACTTGTATATTATTTTTTGTTTATGCTGTATCGTCATGTTTGTCGATCCGATACTTAATAAGCTTGCTGGTTGGTAGACTCTTTAGACTTTTATATAATATTTTGAACTACCTGTATTGTGTTTTTACACGATCCCAGTGGACTCATATTATTCCATCACCGAATGAAAAAATACTTTAAGCATTTAGAGTTAAACGCCACTGATGAGTCTTAAGTAGACGAAACGCGCGTCTGGCGTATTGAATTTGTCACCTTGGTAATTTTAATTACATCTTGTTGAAATATTTGAGCAAAGCCAAGTAACAGCACAGCACGTCCCCGGCTGGCGGACTTGGGAAGCAACTATTTTGGGTTAAGTTGGAAAGGAGAAAGTTTAAGATTAATATGTTATTACTTGTTTACGTCATTTATTTATATTGACATTCAATGACTAAGGCCATTCGTTGGTCAGTCTTTGTCTAAATTTTTGACAAGAAACACCGTCATTTGTATCGTTGCATAATCTTCTAGACTTGTATATTATTTTTTGTTTATGCTGTATCTTCATGTTTGTCGATCCGATACTTAATAAGCTTGCTGGTTGGTAGACTCTTTAGACTTATATATATATACTTCTACAAATTAAGCCCAACACTGTTTGAATTAGATTTTCAACACTGTCAAATTTTTGTTTACCCTCAGCGGGATTCGAACTCACACCGTTGTGACACTGTGGCACCAAATTGCCTGCACTATGTCCAGCGGTCTAGACCCCTCGGCCAAATCCGCTATATAAAAATATAGCTTCATTAACCGGGGTGAATCGTAGACATAGACATAGTACATGTGTACTAGCGTGTGACGATGGAATTTTCGTAACCAATACATATTAATTTGACAGTAATCTAATTCAGCATTTTTGTATATATTATATAGGATGACAAAGTTGCTTGTCATACAGTCACAGAAAGTAAATTATATACAAACGTCTAAGTATTGTGACAACCATATAATATATCTATCCAGCGGATTTCTGAAACATCAGAAATACAGGGTTAATATCAAATTTGTATATATACTTCTACAAATTAAGCCCAACACTGTTTGAATTAGATTTTTAACACTGTCAAATTTTTGTTTACCCTCAACGGGATTCGAACTCACACCGTTGTGACACTGTGGCACCAAATCGCCTGCACTATGTCCAGCGGTCTAGACCCCTCGGCCAAATCCGCTATATAAAAATATAGCTTCATTAACCGGGGTGAATCGTAGACATAGACATAGTACATGTGTACTAGCGTGTGACGATGGAATTTTCGTAACCAATACATATTAATTTGACAGTAATCTAATTCAGCATTTTTGTATATATTATATAGGATGACAAAGATTCTTGTCATACAGTCACAGTAAGTACAAACGTCTAAGTATTGTGACAACTATATAATATATCTATCCAGCGGATTTCTGAAACATCAGAAATACAGGGTTATATATATATATATATATATATATATATATATATATATATATATATATATATATATATATATATATATATATATATATATATATAAAAGAATATCTGTTTTATTTGTTTTGTTTACTTTATTTATTTATTCGTTTATTTATTTATTCATTTATTTATTTTTGTTTTTTTTCCCTTTTAAGGGAGGATGGATGGAAATATTGTTGACCAGCAGTATTGAAAGAAATCAAGTTTACAAAGAATACGATGTATGTCCCAAGGAAAAATCTGTCTTCCGAACAGCAGGGAAGATAAAACGAATATATTTGAAAGTTATTAGCATTCTGGGATAGTATAGGATTGCGGACAGAGACAATATAAACAAAATTGGTTCAGGAAAAACAAAGAATTTGCTTATAACTATAACATGTTACGAAAGATAGAATCATTTCACATATTAAAGTTGAGCATGGGGTTTATCTGTATATGTTTACCGGAATTGAACCATACCTTCAATATAATAAATTGATTCTTATGCAGAAATCTACTGTAGGCTTCTAATCATTACCCCTACTTCATCTACTTAACGAATTAAATTGACCTTGTGTCAATTAATGATTGATTTGTTGTTGATACTCTCAAGGTATTATGTATTACCATGACTTTCATTTATACCCTTGTAATATTTTGCCCCTTGTCCTTTCAACTATTTGCAAATCACTGTTATGACAATTAATTTGCTCATGTAAAAGAAAATGGTTACATTTTCTTTATATATATATATGTGTGTGTATTTTTCTTTATATATATATATATATATATATATATATATATATGTGTGTGTGTATGTCCCCAACTTTCGTTGGCGGGGCAAAAATATAAATAATATCGTTTTGGAGTGAGTTGTTGTTTTTAACATCAAGTGAGCATTCTGTAAGGTATAATAAAGTAAACAACATTTTGTATTTGGTCACAATTTATTATATACATCAGACCAACATAAGAGTCTGGTTTAGAGTGCACTAGAGACCCAGTTATGCAGGATACTACACTGGCACATGTTATCCTTAGTCTCAGAGGTTGTTATACTGAAGCTTCTAATAAATAATTCTTCATTAAGAAGCAACGAGTGGAAGTTTAATGCTTGTGGTTTCATCTAACTGAGATCGACCGAATGTTCTTGAATCCAGGCAAACATGCAAGCCATTCTTTCTTCATTACATGAATATAAACAGAAATGTTTAAATAAATTGTATAATTCAAGTAATGTTTGTATATTCTACAGCTACATGAATATATCACCCACTTAATTAATATACGTACCTTAAAAATTTTAATGTAAATCTTTATTTCTGAAACTTTTTTTCAAATCCCGAAACATAGGATACAAGCTCTATGCTTTAGATATATGTTTTCTGATTAGAGAGTTATTAACTCATACAAGAGAATTGCAGAAAGTAAAGAATTACTTGACTACACATTTAAATAAACCTGTTGACAATCCACATGTAATTGAGGAACTATTGTTGCTTCTCTCAGACGTTCGTTGTAAAAAGAAAAGTCCCATAGTTATATGTGGTCACTGTCTCTATTTTGTACCAAATGATGAAAACATTGTCAATTATAAAAAGGACATGCATATTTCTGTAGCGGTCTTCTCCATGTACAATACATCCGTTTTGTAAAAGCAGCTGGAATTGGATGCATTACCAGAGGAGTAAAATGTTCCAAATATACCAAGGTTTTGCTGGGAAGTCCATCGATCTTGCCATAAATAATGAAATTGCATCATATGAGGACCTAGATGGCATCAATATAATGACTGATGCACGACATGGTTAGAGGAAAAACTCAAAGGATACATCAGTTGTTGCTATTGGTGAAATGACACACAAGGTAATGGATTGTGTACATGTGACCAAAATCAAAAACATTTATTTCAAATATACGATACAAGTTAACGAATTCAAATAGTTTGTCCTTCAAAGTGTAGATTAATTATATCACTTGTAACATTAATATTTATAGCAATAGTCTATTTTAAAACCACTAACGTGAAAATTCAAATAGTATGATTTTGAATTTCATTTAATGATCTCTAAAATATGTGGTACCACTGTTATAAAAACCTTACTGTTGTGTTCAAATTTGTTAAACTACTAACTTATTAAAAAATATACATTGATAATTAGACCAAAAATGAATGCAGTTCATTAATAATTATTCCTAATAAATATTTGTACTAGTGTTGATTAGAACACAAAGAATGACGTTTATAAAAGTTCAATACCCTTAATGCAGAAGTGTTTCATTTTGTTTTACAGGAATAGTTGTGGTGATCACAATATTAAGAAAACAGATCTGCACATAAACAGTACAACTAAAGTTATTTTCCTCATTTATGCGCAATACATTAACTAGATAACTGAACATATTATTAAACGCATTAAACATTAAGTATAATATATTGCCAAAGACTTAACAATTTGCTAAATTAATTGTATAATTTATCTAATGTACGAAAGAAGTACAGGACATATTATGGCTACGACAATCTCCGACAAAAGAAGAAGGA
This sequence comes from Limnoperna fortunei, assembly GCA_944474755.1. Taxonomy (NCBI): domain Eukaryota; kingdom Metazoa; phylum Mollusca; class Bivalvia; order Mytilida; family Modiolidae; genus Limnoperna; species Limnoperna fortunei. The sequence goes on along the minus strand of OX104119.1, from coordinate 72,975,324 downwards.
AGATATTTTGTGTCAAGTAAGAAAAAATAATAGAAGATACTTAGGAGTAATCATTAAACGACAGGTCAAAGAAAAGACAAAAACATTGTTAAACAAACAACAGTCAATTTTATAGCAAATTACATACAGCTTAATGGTTCGTGCATCATCGTGTTGATCTATGATAACATTGTGACATAAAATGAACAAATTAAAGTCTTTTAAAAAATCAAACTGGACAAATGTTATGTAGATAACTTTGTATTTTTAAATTTACAACTTCTATTTCTAGATCTGTAAAGTATTAGCACCTCTACTTTTTTCTTTACATTCATAGTACTACCAAACGGATTGACTTGTTAAAACTAACATTAAAAAGTTTCAAGGCGTGAACACTAAATTTGAGTGTCATTCAATGTATTGATAATGTTTTAGAATAAGGCAAGATGGTGTCTATTTTAACTTCATGAAGTTTAAAGACTGTCTGTTAAGTATAAACTTTGTCATTCATGGTCTGTTGGTTTGCTTAAGTTTTCTTTTTACGTTTGTTTGTTTGTTTTTTGCGGAAGAATGGCAGTGTTGATGACCAGCAGTATATAAAAAAACGAACTACAGGAAATCGCATGGTAGAAATTGCACATAAAACCAATATATTAGACCAACCCAACATTCTGAGTTTTCTGGAACATCTAGAAGTTCTTACAAAAACAACTAATAACTAAAATTTAAATTTTCCACAGAAGAGTTTATTATTTATGGAATCATTTTTTATCTATTATAGCACATGTTTTATTTTCTCTGTATACATGAATAAAGCCTCTACACTAAACATTTATAGCTTCATTATTATGACTTTTGATGTCACCGGCGATTTGTTTTCATTTGTAGAACTCCACTCGGCTTTGACTTCAGGATGAGCCTCTTTTTACAGCTCCACTTATCCTATTCAATGAGTTTTGACATGGCACAAACTAATAATTGTGTTATTGCTTCCACTTGATACACTCAACGTGTTCGGTATTGGTCTTGATTTTTACATGAGCAATAAAACTATACATTTTCTAATAGTTTACTCCAGTTCCCATCACCCATTTATGAGTCACTTTTAATGACAAACATGGCAATCAAATCAAGAAGTTTCATTTCAGAATCAATCAGGAATTCTATCCCTGTTTCTTTGGTAGTTAACCCATCAGTTTTCGATTATAGTTTACCGATAGGGTTTCTTCTTTTATTCGATCTAATAGCAGGGTTTCCTTAGCAGTAGTAAAACTTTCAAGATCAAGTTGAATTGGTATAAAGGTAACTTCATGTTGTAAGCTAGCACTTCCATGACAAAGTGACAAAAAATTTTGAAAGATAATGACCAGAGACAAAATCGTTGTTTATAGTACGTGTATTTAGTCTTAACAATCTAGTAGGAGACAAATTATTGAGAGAAAAACTAGGACATTCTTAATTGGTATAAGGCTTTTTTAAAATCCCAACAAAGTAAAGGCAAAATCAATTAATATGAATAAATGTTTATCATATGTTTTATTTTTAAAGAGAAACACATCCCAATAATATTAAGGTGACAATAAGGTGTTTATTTTTAACACATCAACAACTTTATACTATAATTACAAAAAGGTAATCATTTCTATTCCTTTATAATTAATTGATTTTATTTTACCTGTAGGTAAAACGCGATTGTATAAAAAATATCATTCTATTGAATCTAAATTTTTCTTTATGAAACAAACACTGAACAATAAAGCATGTAAATTTGAATTTGAATTTTATTTGAAAATAAGCAAGAAAGTGTGTTTTGGCGACATTGATGTCCCTCTTATCATATATTGGTTACCCCCTTTTTTCTAAAGTGCACTAAGCGTAAAATATTAAGTACATCCCAAGGGAATTTTGCCAGTAAATAGAACTCATTACGTTCTGAAGTTTACAACATTTCATGAAGATGTGAAGTTGTCTACGAAAACAAAGCTTTAACGGTAAGATAAACCTGGAATGGGAGGGACGAACAAAGACAGATGCGTTTGGGGAAGAAAAACGCAAAGGGTAGTTTCGAGAAGAGAAATAGCATCTTTGGCCGACCGGGCCGAACGACAGAAGGAACTGGCAGTGATGTCAGAATCGAAAAAAACAACCTTCCCCAACTGCTAGGACGTCCTGGGAACGAATCCGGTGTCGTTTGGGCAGCGAGAATGCCAAGACCAGACGCGAGAGAGGAAAATCCTTCCATTTTTCATTTTATTGTTATTTTTAAGGACCCTAAATATTTTGCATCCCGCTGTCGGTTTTGCTCGATAATTTGTGATTTTACAATATCAAAAGAGAGGCCTGTAGTTTTGAGTTGACGAGGTAATGGACAATCTGCCTTTCTTGTTAATTCGCATGTTGATTGTGTTCCTGTGTCCAAAATACTGGATCTTACAAGTGCAACATGTTAATATGTAAATACGATAGCTTGATTTATATGAACTATTTGAGTATATTATGCAATGTTCTGTAGTTGTGCTTCTAAATATGCCTCACAGTTTGCTGATTTACAGCACTTACAATTCATACGATTGCTTGGATTGTAGTTTTAAGGGAGAGTTCATTTTCGCTCTATTAGTTATAATACTGTCTTTTAGACTCTTTAGTCGGCGGTATATCATTATAGGTTGAGATTTATATGTTTTACTAAGTGAAGATACATTTTTTTATAACTCAAACAAATCAATTTTAAATTTGAACACATGTGTAATATATTGGTGACAACCCTGAAATTTTTTTCTTTAAAAACATTTTCCAGTATATTTGTTATTGACACAAATTTAACATTATATAAGTATAAAAGCAGGAAAAAGTAAGAAAATTAGCAAGGGATAAATTTTAGCGCAACAATACCTATAATATATATCTTTGTTTTCATTATGTTCTTTGTATAGATGGAAAAATATAAACACTATAAAACATTGCATACTTAAACAATAGAAAAAGGATAGTTCTAAGAAATCACAGACTGTTTTGTTTATTGATCCCAAATAAAAACTGAAACAAGTGTCCAACTATTCATTTAATAATAAAAAAGATATGCAATAGACCAATTCAGCTAACAGAATAACAGTTACAGGAGATTAAAAAATTGTTGTTGACATTGTGAATTACAAATATATTCATTGCTGGGTGTTGGTTTGCAATAAGTTGTAATCATATACCCATTTAAACAGAAAATAACTATAAATGCATGGATCTTTTAACGATACATTTTACCTCAATAATCTAGGAAACTTGTTTCTATATATATATATATATATATATATATATATATATATATAAACTCTGTTAAATTTTCCGAACGTTTCGGCCTCACGGCCTTCCTCAGAGTGACTATGTATAGTGACTATGCAATAAAATTCCGCTGAGGAAGGCCGTCAGGCCGAAACGTTCGGAAAATTTAACAGAGTTTTTATATCTATTCTTAAAGAGACTATGATTATATATATATATATATATATATATATATATATATATATACGAATTTCTGATGCTTCAGAAATCCGCTGGATAGATATATTATATGGTTGTCTCAATACTTAGACGTTTGTATATAAATTACTTACTGTGACTGTATGACAAGCAACTTTGTCAGCCTATATAATATATACAAAAATGCAGAATTAGATTACTGTCAAATTATTACGTATTGGTTACGAAAATTCCATCGTCACACGCTAGTACACATGTACTATGTCTATGTCTACGATTCACCCCGGTTAATGAATCTATATTTTTATATAGCGGATTTGGCCGAGGGGTCTAGACCTCTGGACATAGTGCAGGGGAATTGGTGCCACAGTGTCACAACGGTGTGAGTTCGAATCCCGTTGAGGGTAAGCAAAAATTTGACAGTGTTAAAAATCTAATTTTAACAGTGTTGGGCTTAATTTGTTGAAGTTTATGAGCCGTCTCATGAGGAAAGGTACAAAAACGTCGTGACGTTGTTATCGAGAAAACAGCATCGGAATGAACGTTATGATTTTAACGTTATGTTGCGAGTTGTTTTTGCAGACGACGGTATCTTCGTGAAAAACTTGACAATTGGTTGTCAAAACTTTACCAAATTTGGGGGAAAAATTATATGAACATGGATTTATTACTGTGTAATATTTAAAAAAAACTTACGATATTTTTAATTCCAAACAAAAGAGTTTACCACAGGTCAATAATCAGTACGTCAGTCACTGGAAATCCCCCTTTGAAGAATTGAATGATTACCAGATCCAGCCTGGTATTTTCTGAAATTTGTCATTTATTGGACGAATATGTACAGAGTGAAATGATTATTGTATCATACTTGTACTATGGAGTCGTATCCCGTGCTCAAGTGAAAGTGAAAGTACTATTTTCGGAATCCACCACGTGACCATTCATGATCAACATTTCTAAAAATATCTCGAATCTATAAAAGATCGAATTGTTTCTTTTATTATCGGATTTAATATTTGCAGTTTATGACCTTTCGTTTAACAGAACAATTATAGAATAATTGGGAAAAAGTCTTTAAACGCGTTACCAATCTTTTGGAAAATAATTTTTGTCAACCACACACACATGAATTTATGAAATGAAGTCACATTATTTGGAGTACATCATTTCAATGAGTTGCATTGCAGTGAAATTGTTTACTTATTAAAGCTGTTTATAAAACTTTGCAGCCTCCCAAGTCACGGGTTCTCAGTCCGCGTTAGCTCCATCATCGATGAAAACTTTGTTGCTGCTTTGTTAACTATCTGTTTTTGGCATTTCACGCGTATGGTGTTTAAATATTATTACAAGAAATTGACAAGCTGTGTCATAAACATTTTGGAAAACAATTACCCGTTCGAGAAAATATTTATGAAAATCGGGATGAGAGTTTCCCTGAAGGTCAAAATGATCAAATGAATGAAACAATTCACACTACGGAAAGACTGCGTCTGCTTTCATCTGAATTCAATACTGAATCTGATCATGATAAGAGGTCTATTCAAAATAATGGTGCTGTTATTTATGACAATGATTAAAATGATGTAGAAGTGGCTTTTACTAAGGGTTGTTGTTCAAGTAAGCCACATGAATGCTTGAATCAATTGATTGAAAGGAAATAAAAGATTTTTTTCTAGTTCGGGAAATAACCAAATTGAAACGAGACATGTATTTTATGGAATCCTTATCATACTTAAATAATAAATATTTGGATAAAACGGAAAGTAAAAGAAAGAGGAGTAGTTGGAGAATCTTGTGCCGACCCACTCCAAAAAGCGGACAATGTTCTCATTTACTTTTAAAAGTCGTTCAGTATCCAGCGAATGTTTTAAACTTTGTTTGGACATTGTTGAAAAGTATTTAGGAAATATACAAATGCCTATGGAGGAAAATGGGGCTGTTCATCGTGAACATGGAAATGCCAGTGTTACACCAAATCAAATTTTTGTTATAGACTATGCAAATGAATTCGGACTACCCAAACCTGCGGCTCCACGAGGACGCGATGAAGACCTTCCGATATTTCTCTCTTCGTCCGAAACTATTTTAAATTAAATTTTACAATTTACAATTTTTAAATAATGATCGATCTTAATTATGAAATCGACCACAGCGGATTATATACATGTATGCACCTTCTTTTTGACATCAAATTGCCGGGAGAGATTCACTCCCGCTCTGCTACATTACGAGTAATGCGTACATCGCAAAAAAAAAATAACGCGAGGGTACGATTATTGGTTCTATTGATCTATGTGATCCGGCATGCATTTTACTCTTTGAATTCAGAACATCTTCTTGTTGGGAAAACAAGAAAAGGTAACAAATTTTAATTGTTTTATTGACAAACAATAATAATTGCAAATTAATTTAATTTAGAACGATCGAATCGACAATTCAGAAAGTTCAAATCAAAACTTTACAACGATCAAAATGACTCTCCGTTTCAATTAAAAACTGGTTTCTAATAAGTTGTAAATAATTCCTCAAATTAAAAAGACCTTCAAAGACCAACTTTGCGTTTCAGAGTTCGTGGACGAGGTATGTATGCGCGAAAACTTTCCGACGTCAAACGTTATTTTTTGTCTAATGAATTAACCAAACAATGTTGTTGTAATTTCCACTCTGAAAATCATCTGTATCCACATATTTGATTTTTGAGCCGTCCCACCTCGGGAATCGACCTCGTGTCAGTTTATAACATCTATGGCTACTGCGCCTAGCATGTAAAGACAGAGGTGTAACCTCTAGACCAGATCCGTCCGCTAAAAAAACGGAGTTTCACTGGCCTGTGCGACCTGAGCTTTAATTAAAGCTTAGGTCGCACAAAAACATTGTGTATGTAAATGACATGTTCAACCAAAAGTAACACTAGGCCAGTGTCTAAGCGCTTGACTTTAAGGAATGATCTTTGTGTCATGGGGAGGATGAGAGCTACTAGGTAAAAGTTATTGGTTGGCGTCTGTTGGTTTAGAATACATGTCAGTGAACAATTCACCCGTTGCGGATAAAGAGCTGGAAGTATCGAGGAAAGGAAATTTGATAGAGGGATGGATGTCATTGGCATTTGAGATAAAGTTGTGTAATCCCTCGTCAGTATGTGTCCAATTCATATCATCATCATCAATAAACCTGTACCAAGATGGTGGCTTTTTAATAAATAATTGGAATAGTTCCAATTTACCCATAAATATGTTGGCATATGATGGAGCCATTTTAGTTCCCATAGTTGTGTAATTTATTTGCAAGAAATATATTGAAAGGAAAGTTGTTGTTTTTAGCACCAATGTAATTGATTAATGGTGTTTAACGCCCGAGCAGCATTATTTCAGCTATATTCAGGCGATGAACATGAAATGGATGATAAAATTAACATGAAATGATGATGAATGAAAATGGGATGGGACACAAGGAAAAATAGGGGATGCGGATTTTAGATTGCCACTGGCAAATGGGAGGATGGATAGGGTCGGGCAATTCAGCCTCCTGTAGCGGGATCGAAATCCCTACTCATAGCGAATACTACAGCAGCGTTCTTTAACGTGCGAGGAACGTGGCATTTTCCCAACACGATGCACTAATATGGTTTGCGGGCAGGTTTTCCGTATTATGGCCTGACAACCCCAGCTTGCCAGGGGTACCCCATTCAACCACCTGGGGCACACATCCCAGTCGGTCTTTAGGCAAACCGACCTGACACGCCGGTCAGGGTACTGGGCGCTATTTAGTCGCCTTTTACGACAAGCTAGCGCGACTGCGGTCTATTCTTTTGGCCACCCGGATCCCGAACGGGTAAGCACCAATGTAAGCATTGTTACTAAACATTCAGTCGGAGGATCTTTGACTGAAAGAGTTTCACAGATCTCTCTGCATGCTTCTATGCCATCTGCATGAGGAATGTTAGTGTAGAGAGAGGTGACATCCATAGTGACCAGAGTGGTACCCGGTAGAATAGGAGCTGCCATCTTTTGTAGATAATCGGTGGTTTCCTTCAAGAATGATGGAATTGATTCAACGTGTGGTCGAAATGGTAATCCACAAATTCTGATATTTTCTGTCAGATGGTCATTAGCTGAGACTATAGGTCTACTTGGGCTTGTCTGGTTTGTGAATTTTAGGTAGAAGGTGGAATCTGCCGGCTTTTGGATTATCTGGTGTTTGGTATACAAGAGTTTAATAATCAATTTTGGTTAATTCCTTAGTTATTTCATCACTGAATTTCTACGTGGGGTCATCTTGTAATTTCATATAAAACCGGTCATCATGCAGTTGACGTTAAGCCTCTCGAATGTGGCAGATATTTCCATCACCACATCCGCACTACACTTGTCTGCTGGTTTGATGACTATTTTTTTATTTGATCTCGAGTTTCGTATAGCAGTTTGTTCGTCAGGAGAGAGATTGTCACAGTTTTTAGTATTTTTCAACTGTAGTAATTATTCTGCTGTAACGTTCTCTATAAATGACTCTAAAGTTGTGTTCTTACTAGGTTTGGGGACCCATTCACTTTTTTAACAAATCTATATTTAGTATCTCCTTCATTGTCACTATTTGAGTTAACATTAGAATCTTCCTCTTCTTTTTGGATGCAAAATATTCCTTAATTCTTAGGCTTCTGGCAAAATAATCCAATTCCTGAGATAGTGTAGTGTTGCTAACAGGACCAGGATTTGGAAAGAATTTAAAACCCTTTGCTGTTAAAGATGTTTCACTCTATGTAAGACGGTGACTAGAAAGGTTTACAAATGTGTTGGAATCGTTAAAAATTATGTTGAAACAGGTAAAGTTCAATAATTGTTTATACATAACAGTTTTATAATTTTATTGAAAAAATGGGTGACCAAAAATGTTGTAAGCTAAATACAAACATGCACGCATGAAAATAAGGACCTGTCTTTTGCTAAATGTGAATAAATGTTATTGATTTGGAGGACGGGTCGGCACAATATTTACGAGAAAAAATATACACTTAATAGGACACAGAAAATAGAAGAAGCCGAAATCACGACTCGCGGTAAGAAAGAAAGCTAAAGTTGATAGTATAAATAATAGCATCAATTATAGCGTGCCCTTTCTATGCTGAGAATGAATTTATGTTGATGCAGTAAATGTAAATAATTGGTGTTAAATTTGAAACATCATTAAGACATATTCTACGCACTCCTACGGCTGTATTTGCTAGTATAACATTTTAATACCTAAATCTTTATAACAATTGATAGTTAGTCTAAAATCCTTCTATACACTCGGGCACACTCAGTGCCCCCAAATTCATAACAAATACAATTTGTTGTACTTTTATCATGGAATTCACTGTATTAAAACTGCACCAAAAATGGCATTTAAATTCATTGTTACTTTTTGTAATAGGATTTAAAACATTGCTTTTATGGTCTTTACAAATAAGTTACAAAAATACCTTTTGACCCAGATGTGCGATTATCTATAACAAATGTGTACAAAATATAAAATTATATAGATGTTTAAAAGCCCAAACAAACGATAATGACCAGCAGATACAAACATCACTAAATTCTGCCACAGTTGGTTGACACTGTAAGCTAACAACTCAATAACCGGTATTATTACATTTAATATCTCTTTTGCTCTGGAGATTCTGACAATATATGTTTATGGAAAACATTATAATATTTTATTGCTATATATTCAATTTCAATTTCTCAGCGTACTCTGGCTTCCTCCTTCAATAAAACTGGACGCCATGACTTAGCTGAAAAATTAATTACTGGACTATAGAGGATTTGCAACTGTGCAAATTAATAGTATTATCAACCTTGTTCAATTGTAACATTTTGCTTTAAATTAATTTAAATTTCGTAATTATTTTAGGCAACAAATATATATATATTGTATTTTATAACTATTCCTATTACCGCAGGCTTACACATCAACATAGAGTTCAACTGAAGCCATTTACTTCATTTATCTACAATACAATAATCAATTAGATGGACATTATATTTATTTATTATATATTAAAGTAATTGATATAGTATTCCCAAAGAAGGCACATTTCGTTGAATGGATTTTATAGTTTATAGTCAACTATCCAGATGTTAGATTAGTGCTTTGTAATATTTGACAAACCTAAAAAAAAACATCCAACCTGTGCAAAAGAAAGCAAACTGAATTGAAATGAACAAATCCTTATCCCATATTTTGTTAAAAACATAAACTCATCACCATCTCAATCTCAATTCGTTTTCACATATCACTACCAACTTTTTTCCGTAATGATAATATAAACAGTCATTTCTATTCCGTTATAATATACTGATTTTTTTTTATTTTCGTCATCAAGTAACTTGCAGCTTATACGCCATAATAAAAAAGCTCATTCTATTGTATCTGCATTTTACTTTATGAAACAGGCAAAGTCGATGAAAAAGAATGTAAATGTAGTTTTTTTAATTTTAAAATATGGGGTTTATTTGATAATAAACAAGAAAATATTCTTAAACCTCGACATTTTATTTAAGGAATTTTTACAGTGAAAAGATATCATTTTATTGTGACGGTGCACCGCATTTCTGCTGTAGGTCGACCAACTACCGTTTCAAAGTTTGTGTTTTTAACACCAACAACACATTTTACATCTATAAAATAAATAAACAACACTTTTCCATATTTTCAAAATTCATGTTACATAACAGCCCAACAGGAACTGGCATAGAGTTCATGTACAATTAGTCAGCCAACACATTGGCACATGTTATCTTGAATCTACTTTCTTCAATTCATAGTTAGTTAGAAGCAATACGTGCCATTTTAATGTCTGTGGTTTCACTTTAAACCACTGATAGACCTACGTTCTCCATGATTACACCTAATTATGCAATACATTTGTACGTAAAAATAAACAGATAATTTTAAATAAATTTAATAATACATGTAATGTTTATATTGTAGAGTTATATGAATATACGGATAATACACGATAGTCCAGTTAATCAATATACCAACTTAGAAATGGTAAATCTATATATCTGTCAGGGCAAAACTTGGTTTATATTTACTATTGTAAAATTACGGGATTAAAATAGTGCAAAGGTTTTTTAACACGATCAAAATATTCTGTACATATATAATAAACGAACAACACTTTTGCGTGTCTTCAAAATTCCTGTTACATAACAGACCAATAGGGACTGGCAGAGTGTATACACACTGGAGTAACAATTAGTCATTCTAACACACTGGCGGATGTTATCTCGAATATTAGATGTTTGTCATGCTGCACCTACTAACGTATACATTCTTCAGTTAGAAGCAACAAGTGCCGTTTTAATGTCTTTTGATTCACCTTACTGTGGATAGACCATAGACCATATGTTCTCCATGATTGCAGGCAAACATTTAACCACCTTTAACGTAAAAATAAACAGATAATTAAACCTAATCGAATAATACATGCAATTTCTGTGTGCTGCTGAGCTACATGAATACACAGATAATACATGACTCTTGAACACTCTGCTTTGTATCTTTAGTCAATTAACACTGAAACCGTTTATCGCTGAATTTTATAAACAGCTTAGTGCATTATTCATTTATCAAATGAATCAACTAAACATATATGTCTTTACTGGTAGAATTACCTACTGCTCACTACTCTCTCTCTCTCTCTCTCTCTCTCTCATTCTTGCAGTTTTTGCCCATATGGAAAGCAACGTAATAACATTTGTTATTTCCTAAGTTAGAAAAAACAATCCATTTGACCGTATATAATTCAATAATACATTCACTGTATGATAAAATAAAAAATATTATCTTTACATAAATTACAACTATTCTTGACATAACAATCAAACTTAATCTAAAGACACATGATAGCATTGACGCCAAGTAATTTTATCACTATTGATTATCAATGATATCATACACAAACAAACGACAAAATTACTCACACCAAGTAACATCCAATCATATTTATCTACGAAAGTTATGTAAATTCTGTATGTTACATAGTTTTAGAGTATTATAATCACCCTTTAATAGTTCATTTAGTAAGATATGCCGAACTAAATGTGTGCTAAAATGAGTTAACATAAGTTGCCGAAGTAGTTATTTGTTCCTATTAAAAACGTAAAAGCCATCAAAAGCTACGATTCCGGCATATAATGAAACTACTTTAGTGTTCATGCTAGGAAACGGTTTATTGTCATTTTTACTAAATTTTTCTATGAGATTTAATTCAGGTAAACCTCTGACGGGATGGAAGATTAATTACAGTTTTGGATACCGAACTTGACAACTTTTTTTGTTTTCATTTTAATAGAGTTCTTTGGGTTGGTCTAAACCTTTAAACCTTGAACGATGCTAAGGGTTTTATGTTACTCTTTTTTTTTTAAGTAACATACATATGGCATTGCACTACGTACATGGCATTATTTAAGGCGAATGGAGCACGCAACGTTAAGAATTGCTAATTTTAAACTTGCACACATTTTTTTAATAAATGTCAACTGCTTTATCAAATTAATAAATATTCACCAGTTACATCATTTTAAAAAAATCAAAGGAACTAATTTTCAGGCAACCACTTCACCTGGATAAGACAGAACTAAGGCCATTAACACAGCTTTAAAAAGCGTTACATCAAGTAATGTTGAATGTAAGATAAGTGCTTTGTAATATTTGACAAACCTGAAAAAACATTCAAACTGTGCAAACTAAATTGAAATAAACCACTCCTTATCACATGTTTTGTTAAAAACATAAACGCATCACCATCTCAATCTCAATTCGTTTTAAAACATCACTAAAAATTTTAAACCGTAATGATATATATATATAAACAGTCATCTCTATTCCGTCATAATAAACTAATTTTATTTGATTTTCGTCATGAAGAAACTTGCTGCTAATACGCCATAATAAAAAAGATCATTCTAATGTATCTGCATTTTACTTATGAAAAAGGCAAAGTAGATGAAAAAGAATGTTACATAACAGAGCAATAGAGTTCATGTACAATTAGTCAGCCAACACATCGGAACATGTTATTTTGAATGTACTTTCTTTAATTTATAGTTAGTTAGAAGCAACAAGTGCCATTTTAATGTCTGTGGTTTCACCTTACCACGGATAGACCCTACGTTCTCCATGACTACAGGGATTTATTAAACACATTTGTACGTACAATTAAACAGATAATTTAAAATATATTGAATAATACATGCAATGATTATATTGTAGAGTTACATGAATATACGGATAATACAAGACAGTCCAGTCAATCAACATACCGACTTAAAAATAAGTAAATCTATATTTCTGTCAGAGCAAAACTTTGGTTTATATTTACTTTTGTAAAATTATGGCCTTAAAATAAAATTTGAATATATTTGAATCCACAAAGCTAATGACATGTTAAGCCAAAAACAAAATCTTGTTATAACCTTGTATATTTTACAATTGAAACTATTAATTTAAAATTCAGTAACAAGGGATATTAATTTCAATCTTTTATTTATTTCATTAATGAACGGTAATTAAACACATTGTTTGAATATAATTTTCTACTTTTATCCCAAAAATATCATTATAGAATTTCAGCAAATACATAGTCTATGTGGGACTACTCTGTTATTGTATTTCTCTTTAAAAACATTGTCCAATATATTCGCTTTAAATAATACAAATTTATAATCAAATAAACATAAAAGCAGGAAAATCCGAATATTTTCATTTCATCAATTTTAGTGGAACATTGCAGACAATATTAATGTTTGCCTTTAATCAGACTGTTTGTTTATTCGTGTTAGTCGCAAAAATCTAAAACATGTAGTCAAATCACATTTCACAGGTATCTTATGCTGCACATTCTAATTAACATATATTAAGTTAGAAAAAGTATACATTTAATGTTTGTGGTTTCACCTAACTGGGGATAGACTCTTCTTCGTGATTCCAGGTCCCATTTTTACTACATAAAAGTACAGAGAAATATTAACCGTATATTGCATGCGATGTTTGTATATTCTAGAGTTATATCAATTTACGGATAATATAAACGAGTGTTCAGAATAACGTCATGGCAATCAATATAAGAACTTCAAAAAGTAAATATTTAAATCCAGTAACTCAGATTCTAAGACAGTTATAACAACACTAATATATAAAATAATACATAAGAAACTCAATGTTTAAATCTATCAGAGAGATTCATCGGTCGTTGACTGAATAAACAATTAAAAAAACCCCAAATATTTGGAAATATTTTTATTTTCATTTTACTGTTATGACTACTGGCCCTTATTTTTTGTAATCTACTGTCTGGGGAGGGATACGTACGTTCAATTCATGCATCTCGCTTTCGGTTTTGTCCTATAGTTTTCAAGTGAAACGTTAAATGGACAATTTATCTTTTTTGCACAAAGAGAAGAGATAGTTGTTAAGTCGCATGAATAAAAAAACTGTAAGGGGAGCTCTTTGTATTATATAGAAACACAGGTTAAAGATTTCTGCTGCTGTGAAACAAGTTTAAGTATCACAATAAGGAATTTTGGCAAAATATTCAGCAATAATTACGGATATGTACAACCAGGTATGGAGTGAGGTAGGAGGAGTATCTGATTTCTTTCAATATAAAACATACTGAAAATAGTACTCGCTGAATATCAAACATAACTTCATCAATTATTTAATTAATCAATCAGCTAAACAATAATGTCATGAAAGGAAGAATTACACACTTCACACTAACTCTCTATTAATGTTTTCCGTGTTTTGTCAATATAAAAAGCACAGTTATGGCAATTATTATTGCCTATGTTAGAAAATATAAATCATTTGGTCATGTTTGAACAATTCGTAATTTCAATTTGTTAAACTTTTCAAACTTTAGAAATTGACCTACTAAAATCTTTTCCAACTTTATGAAAACAGAAACTTACTTAGAAGACTTAAATTAACAATGCATTGACTTCATTTTACCGAGAAAAATTTTATCGCAACTTAACATGAAATACAACTTATAGAAACATAACAAACACAATCGGAAGATATATGATACCCTTGTTACCAGGTAATTCAAACACTATTTATAAGCCATTGTATCATACAAGACATATTTAGAAAAGGCGTATTTACATCCAATCACATTCATCCATGACGTTTATGTTCGAAATTGTGTATGGTATATGCGTTTCAGTGTTTATAATGACGTAATATTAGATTTTGATAAAATTTGCCAAACTTAATGTGTGCTAGCAAAGTAAACTTGGTTGCCGAAGAAGTCAACATTTTTTTCCCACAAACGCATTAGACATCAAACGCTGCAATTCTGGAACATAATAATGGGCTACTTTAGTGTTAATGTACACAAATTGTTTATTTTAAAACATCTGCTTCCAAATATCTTGATACACTGAACGTAAAATCTAGAAAATGAGTGATAGTTTTGGATACCGAACTCGACAACGTCGCTTTTTAACTTCACGCGAGCTATAAATATATTGTCTATCTCCATGAGAGATCATCAATATGTACAGTTTACAATGCAGTCATGTTTTGAAAACAAAACATCACAGATGCATTCAAGTATTTTATAAGGAAAATAAATAAGATTTTGTGTTACATTCAACTGTGTATATATATAATTTAAGTTAAACAAAAATATTGGCATTTTACTAGCATTAAAAACGTATAAAGGATATATTTATTATATATATTTATATTATTAAGTCGCCCAAAACTAAGTTTTGGCGACTTATTATTTTTGCACCGTTTCTTCTTCTTCTTCTTCTTCTTGAAGGGACAGGACGTGTTTTTCGGAGCTCCGCTCAAAGCATTTATTTCTTAGTTATTTTGTATTGTACTTCGTAAATATTTGTATTGTTGTGTTTGGAAGAAGAAGTTCTTTCATTTTGTGGGGTTTATTTTGGTATTTATTCTCGGATTGCCGAGATTTTTGGTGGATTGGATTTTTGTTTATTGGTTTGATTTGGTTTAAAGATGGCGTCGCCTTCATTTTCAAGTGTTGTGGTTAATGGTAAAACTACTCAGTTGTCGTCTGTTGTTGCCTCAGGCAATACTATACAATTACTGCATTTGAACGAGATCTATATGAGGTTTTATGGAGCAGGGTAGAATAATATTGAACGAGGCAAAGCCGAGTTCAATATTATTCTACCCTGCTCCATAAAACCTCATATTGATCGAGTTCGAGTGTAGTAATTGTTTTATTACATAATTTATTGAGTCAATAAATGGAATATACAAGTTTTTTTTATTCCCGAAAGGGACTGTCTTTCATAATATTTATTTCTCAAAAATCGGTAAAATATCGACATAATCCATGACGAAATGTTTGCAGTGATTATTTCTTGTATAATGTCCCATCCTCAGGCCTTGCTTCTGCATAAAATTTACAAATATTTGAGTCTAATTCCTGAGGGTCTGTCATTTCCAAACTAACTGACATATCCGTTTCACGTAAATATTTGGAAAAAAAATAATCGCTTGCTCTTTCGATTTGCAAGTGTTGACAGCATCTCTTTTCGTAATGATTTCATTAATTTCCAAGTTAGTAATATCTGCAAATCTTCGCATTACGTTCACTCGATGACGTTACAACGTTACCATGTTCACAAACAACAATATAATCCGAACATCAGTCAGAACGATAATTTTGATTGGTTTAGGGGATTAAAGAAAGAAGATTTGATTGGCTATCGTTTTTCCGTTGGGGGAAACATCACGTGCTAGGTATTTTCATTCATAAATTTCTCACGAGAGTGCAATATGGTTTTTTATTGAGTAGAATGAGTTTTTTGCAAACCAATATGATATGAAATGGAAAGTCACGTGTATTGGTTTAGGCCAATAGGAAAAAGGCAAAAATATATATTATGTAATAATATGTTATGTGAGAAGGACAATAGGGACCTTAATTTAATTAAGCGAACAATGCCGTCCAAGGCAGGTGTTAAATCCTTGCCCCAGGCTAATGGTGATAATGTTGTTATAAAGTCGCAATTAAACCGAGAAAGTTCAAGAGCGAAAAATTCAGATTTATCAACTGAAAATATTATACCCACTGAAGGTGAAAGTTCAAGATTTGAACATAATGATATGCCATCATTCGGTCATTAGCCGTTCGGCTTTGTTTCAAGGAAACATGGTGTCAGGTTACGAAATATACAGTCCATATCAATCGAACAATATGTTGTTGCTGTTTCTAATGTGGTAAATCCAGAAAATATAGTGGCTGCATCCAGAATGAGATCTGGGGTCGTTATATTTTTATCGAACCTTGACGATGTCGAGTTATTGTGTTCAGATGGCCTTAGCATCGGGGACGAATTCATTGAAGTTCAATGTCTTGTTAAAATTCCCAAAAAGATTACTCTGTCAAATTGTCCCCCTTTATCCCTAATGATTTATTAGAAGATGAATTGATGCACTATGGGCGCATAATTTCAGACATCAAACCCATTCCGCTAGGCATAAAGATCCCAACCCTGAAACATGTAAAGTCTTTTAGGCGTCAAGTTTCCTTTATCCCCCACTCCAATCAATGTTTACCAGAATACTTTGATATGCATTATCAAAGACAAAATTACAGAATCTTTTTAAATGATGATGTGGTTTGTTTTAAGTGTAAACAAATTGGCCACATTCAAAGTAGATGCCCAGAGAACAAACCTAAAACTAATAAAACATCAGAAGCAAACACACATGTTCCATATACAGCAGAACGTGTACCCCCAACTGGGACCGCCGAGCAGTCTGTTGCATCGGACTCTGTTGCAAATACCTCTGGGAATCGGGACGATGCTGTCGATACCCAAAGCAATTCTACTACTCATAAACAAGCATCGGAATCAACTGTTTCCACTGTAATTGTAGATATTCACGTTCATGCTGAAAAAGCACAAGATGTAATGACGCCTAAATCTGCAATTAAACGTAAAGCAGAAAACAGCGATTCACTAATTTGTGTCAAAGCACTCACAACCGATAAAATCCTTGTTTCATCTGCTCAAAATGATATCAGTATATGGGATTTACCCCCACCATCCAATATTATTGTAAACACAAACGAAGACGGGGATGTAGACATTGAGTCTATATCCTCTGATCTATCCGAACAAAACTTGTCCCAAATCGTCGTGGATACCGAGCAAAAATTATCCATCGACGAGCTGGCCGACTACTTTCAGAACTCAAGAGCAATAAAAAACCTGTTGAGAAGTGTTTGGAGTATACAACCAACTTACGCCAACTCTGTCAAGACTTTATTGACCGCAGAAGAAATCCCGAATCGTCTTCTCAGTTGAAAGCGCGTCTAAACAAATTAATAAAGAAGTTAAAGGCGTATATTAAAACACATGCTTAGAAATATATTATATCTAAGACAACATGATTTTGCCTCTTAATTATGCTTTATTCCTATGTATTCTCACTACAATTGTAATGTCTGGTTTTTCATTAGTTTCACTGAACACTCAAGGTTGTCGTGATTCTTTTAAAAGATATTTTATTCTAGATTCTTTGAAATCTAAATTAAATGCAGACATGGTTTTTCTCCAAGATACTCATACCATTCCTTCTGATGAAGGTATATGGAAAATGGTATGGAGAGGAGAAATAGTTTTTTCTCATCTCTCAACTATTTCTGCTGGATTAGCGATATGTTTTTCAAATAATTTAGAATACACTATTCTAGATCATAAAGTTATCTTACCCGGTCGCATTTTACATGCAACTATCAAATTACAGGAGCAAACTGTATATTTGTTGAATGTCTATTCCCCCACCTGTCCCAAAAAAAACTAGAATTTTTGAAATACTTAAAACACCATTTGAATCAACTTGATTCTTCCTATCCAATATTTCTTGGAGGTGATTTTAATTGTACTACTAATCCTTCCCTAGATCGGACAGGAGATATTGAACCCCACCCCCATTCTTGTAATGAATTTAAAAATATAGTAAAACGTTTCAAATTTATTGATACGTTTCGCAATATTCATCCGTATGATAGAACTTATTCATGGTCGAGAAATGACGGTGTCGCCGCAAGACTCGATCGGATTTATATATATAAACATTACAGTCAGTTTATTCGATCCTCAGAAATAAAACAGTGTTCATATTCTGATCATGATTCCGTTCCTGTTTACTTTAAAGAAATACAAAGTAAAGACAAGAGTGCTTACTGGTGTCTTAATACATCACTTTTAGAGGATAAATCGTATATCGACATGATAAATAACTTTTGGCTTTCCTGGCGATTACAGAAATCAGAGTTCAAGTGTATCCAAGATTGGTGGGATCGTGGAAAATATAAAATTAAGGAACTTTCGCAAGAATTTTCCATTAAAAAGAATTATGATTTTAAATGTAAATTTGATAGTTTGCAGTGTGATATTCAATTATTAAAATCAAATATTGCCACAAACCCTGGTCTCAATACCATTTTAATTGAGAAACAACATCAGTTGTCTGAACTTGAACGTATCCAGGCCCGTGGTGCTTGGGTACGTTCAAGATTCAAATATGTAAATGATGCAGATAAACCTACGAAATATTTTTTTGACCTTGAAAAAAAACGTGGTACAAGGAAATTATTATCACATTTGACCTTGCCTGATGGCAGTATAACAGATTCAGATCAGGAAATAAAAACCCTTGCCAGAAATTTCTACTCCGAATTGTATAGCCCCGATCCTGTAGATGAAGGTTGTCAAAATGAAATTTTGAAAGACCTTCCTACAATAAGTAAAACTCAAAAAGCAAACATTAGATAGTCTAATAAGTTATGATGAATTGCCCTCTGCCGTTTTAAAAATGAATAATAATAAGTCCCCTGGTATAGATGGGCTGCCTAGTGAGTTTTACAAAACCTTTTGGAACATCTTTGGGAAGGATATGCACGAAGTTTTTGTTACTTATATTGAAGAAAACAGACTTCCACTTTCGTGCAGAAGAGCTGTCCTGACGATGATTCCAAAGAAAGGTGACAGTAGTTTGTTGAAAAACTGGAGACCAGTGTCTCTTCTCTGCTGTGACTATAAAATATTAACTAGGGCTTTCTCACTTAGACTTCGAACCGTTCTACCTGATATACTATATATCGATCAAAGTTATTGTGCTCCCGGTCGTCATATCAGTGACAATATTCGTTTAATTTCTGATGCTACGTGTTATGCTAATCAGGAAAATATCCCCCTTGCTATTGTTTCCCTTGACCAAGAAAAGGCTTTTGATCGTGTTCATCATGGCTATTTGATGAAGACATTAGAAGCTTTCGGTTTTGGCGATTATTTTATATCCTGTATAAAAACTATTTATACAGATGTACATAGTTTATTAAAAATTAATAACTCGTTATCGTCTCCTTTTGAATTTAAAAGAGGTATACGACAAGGATGTTCCTTGTCAGGTCAGCTATACGCTATTTGCCTTGAACCTCTTTTACATAAATTAAGGTCATAAGACGGCTTATTAGGTCTTGAACTTCCATTATCTGATGGCAAGAAAAGTTGTTTATCTGCTTATGCAGATGATCTGGATACTCTATTAACAAAAGATTCTGATTTTGAAAAGTTGTCTTTCTGGTTAGATATCTATCAGAAAGCTTCAAATTCAAAAATAAATTTACAAAAGTCTGAGGGTTTGTGGGTTGGTAGTTGGAAAAACAGAAATGATTGTCCACTTGGTCTCAAGTGGAACAATAAAGGCCTCAAAGTTTTAGGCACTTTTGTTGGGAACAATACGGACTTTTATAAACAAAATTGGGAAGGGATGGAGGAGGATATTACTGTCAAACTTGGTGGAAACCGTTTGCTCGTGGTTTGTCACTTAGAGGACCCTTGTAATTAATTTACTGTCTGCATCAAAATTGTGGCATCGATTAAATTCCGTAGCCGTGCCCAATGAAATTATTAATGCGATTCAAAGTAAATTTGTTGACTTTCTATGGCAAGGAAAACATTGGGTTTCCAAAGAAATGTTATATCTTCCTGTATGTACTGGAGGACAGGGTATAGTTCATATTTTATCCAGAATTCGTGATTTTCGAATTCAATTTATGTACCGATTTTTGACATTAATGAATGGTGAAGATGTTCACCCTTGTTACTATTTTTGTAAATATTTTCTGTCTACTGTTTCTAATTTGAATTATGATGTTCAGTTGTTATTACTTGATGGGGATTTTCAGTATACTAACATCCCACACTTTTATCAAGATTTAATAAAAATCTGGAAATATCTTGAATCATCTAGAATTAAAATAGATGATACCTCAGTTGCTGATATTTTATTCTTTATTCTTTAATCGCTCATTAGTTAACCCTAAAACTGATGAATCTTTTTATTTTGAAAATTTTGTTATTGCTGGTATGACTAAAGTTAAAGATCTTTTTGATACTAATCTGAAGAGAAAATTTACGGCAGCAGATCTTGTTGGCATCTTAAGCATTCGTTCTGAACGCTTTATCCAACAACATCTGGATTTACTATGGTCGTCTTTTCCTCCGGCGTGGAGTGAATTGATAGATCGTTTTTTACATAATGATATTGATATTGGTGTTTTTCACCAAATATATTTTTAAATTAGATATTAACAATGCACCCGATTTAAGTAAGGGTGTTGTTCTCGATAAATGTCCCAAGAAAATGATCTATTTGTTATCTGTTATACAGAATTATAATCGTTCCCATACTAAAAAGTTACTGTCCCCTTGGTGTAATATTTTGCAATTAAATATTCCCCCTAATGTTATATATAGTGATGTTTATGAATATCCTCATAGCATGCATGAAGGTGACCTTAGCTGGAGAATCCTTCATGGTGCTATTGCAACTAGTAATTTTTATTGTAAAGCTGGTTATCAGCAGTCTGATGTATGTCCCTCTTGTGGTGTACAAGAGGACATACATCATATTTTTATTTCCTGTCCTCGTATTACAATTTTATTTAATTTTGTTAAAAATATTTGGTGTAAATTAATGAAAAATGATGTAGGTTCAGTAAAATCGTTTATATTTGGACCTTCGATTTTTTCCAGCACTGACCAATCGCCACCAAAGGTCAGTGCAAATCGATCTCCTCCAGCTGTCCAAACGTCAGCATCGGACAGCTGTCCAGTAAGGAGATTGATTCCAGCTGATCCACCGCCACCTGGGATCAGCTGTTCAGATATTCCAGTAACAGCCGACCACACGTCATCCAGGGTCGGCTGTCCAGAGACGACCAGACAGCCAATGGTGATGGAGGACGGAGCAGTCGTGTTGGGAGAATGTACCAACACGCAACGATGGACGAGGCGGTACAGGACCCCAAGACGACTGTTCCAGTGGATTGCTACCCAGGCGAAGATGGCCACCTATGTGACTCTGCAACACCTAAGGACCGGAGGCGGAGAGATAGATACACTCAAAGAATTTAGGTCGCGCATCCGCGCCCGGTTGGCAATAGAATTTGCATATTGTAAGTTTGTTAATAATGTTGATTTCTTTTCAGATTTTTGGTGTTTTGATAATGTATTGTGTTTTATTTTAAATGACAAGCTTTTTGTAAATATTTAATGGTAAGTTGATTGTATATGTATTTATTTTTTTTCCTGTTATATTGTAAACCGTGATGAGTAAAAGGTTAAAACATGGACTGGCGTGTACCAGTCCATGTTGACTTTGATCATTTGGACAAAGTCATTTATAGGGCTCTTTAATTTTAACGATAGGTAGGTTAAAATGTTAAAGTTTAAATTGACTTGTAACAATTTAAACTGACTTTGATCAGTTGGACAAAGTCTTTTATTTTTTCTATTGTATTTTCATATACTTTTGGATTTAAAGTCATTATTTATATGTATATTCAAAATTGTTAATGTAGCTTGTCAAATAATGTATTGTTAGGTTTATATTTTATGTAATATGAATTTTTGATACCTTGTTAAACTGTGATTGATTGTTTTATTTAATAAAGGGTTTTGAAAATTCTTCTTCTTCTTCTTCTTCAAACTTGACAGGTGGAAACCATTTGCTCGTGGTTTGTCACTTAGAGGACGAACGCTTGTAATTAATTTACTTTCCGCGTCAAAATTGTGGCATCGACTAAATTCAGTGGCCGTGCCCGAAGGAATTATTAATGCCATTCAAAATAAATTTGCTGACTTTCAATGGCAAGGAAAACATTGTGCTTCCAAAGAAATGTTGTATCTTCCAGTGTACAGGAGGACAGGGTTTGGTTCATATTTTGTCTAGAATTCGGGATTTTCGAATTCAATTGATGTATAGATTTTTAACATTAATGAATGGTGAAGATGTTCACCCTTGTTGCTTTTTTGTAAATATTTTTTGTCTACTGTTTCTAATTTGAATTATGATGTACAATTGTTACTTATTGATGGGGATTTTCAATATCCGAACATCCCAAGCTTTTATCAAGATTTAATAAAAGCTTGGAAATATTTTGAATCATCTAGAATAAAATTAGATGATACCTCAGTTGCAGACATTTTAGAAGAACCTTTGTTCTTTAATCCTCTATTAGTTAATCCTAAAACCGAAGAACCGTTTCATTTTGAAAATTTTGTAATTGCGGGTATAACTAAGATTAAAGATTTTTTTGATACTAGTCTTTACTGCAGAAGATTTTGTTGGCATAATAAACATTCGTTCCAAACGCTGTATACAACAACACCTTGATTTACTATGGTCGTCTTTTCCTGAGGAGTGGAGAAAATTGATAGATAGTTTTTTACATAATGATATTGATATTGGAGTTGTTCATCAATATATTTTTAAATTGGATATTGAAAATCCACCTGAATTTAGTAAAGGCGTTGTTCTCGATAAATGTCCGAAGAAAATGATTTATTTGTTATCTGTTGTTCAGAATTTTAATAGTTCCCATACTAAAAAGTTACTGTCCCCTTGGTGTAATATTTTACAATCAAATGTTCCCACTAATGTTATATATAGTCATGTTTATGAATGTCCCCATAGCATGCATGAAGGTGACTTTAACTGGAGAATCCTTCATGGTGCTGTTGCAACTAGTAAATTTTATTGTAAAGCTGGTTATCAGCAGTCTGATGTTTGTCCCTCTTGTGGTTTGCAAGAGGACTTGCATCACATTTTTATAGCCTGTCCCCGTATTAGTGTTTTATTAAATAACGTTCATAATATTCTTTGTAAATTGAGCAAAAATAATGTAGGTTCAATAGAATCATTTATATTTGGACCTTCTACTTTTACTAGTACTGACCAAACGCCACCTCAGGTCAGTGCAAATCGATCTCCTCCAGCTGTCCACACGCTATCATCGGGCAGCTGTCCAGTTAGGAGTTCGAATCCAGCTGATCCACCGTCACCTAGGATCAGCTGTCCAGATGTTCCAATACCAGCCGACCACACGTCATCCCGGGTCGGCTGTCCAGAAACTACCAGACTGCCAATGGTTATGGAGGACGGAACAGTCGTGTTGGGAGAATGTACCAACACGCAACGATGGACCAAGCGGTACAGGACCCCGAAACGACTGTCCCAGTGGATTGCCACCCAGGCGAAGATGGCCAATTATGTGACGTTGCAGCACCTGAGGACCGGAGGCGGACCAACAGACCCACTCCAGGAATTCAGGTCGCGCATCCGCGCCCGTTTGGCAATCGAATTTGCCTACTATAGGTTTGTAAATAATGATTCAGATTTTTGGTGTTTTAATAATGTATTGTGCTTTATTTCTAACGACAAGCTTTTTGTTAAAATTTAATGGTTAGTTATTTTTAATTGTATTTGTATGTTTGTTTTTTATTTTTCTTGTCTTGTTTATATATTGTGAACCGCGATGTGTTAAAGGTTAAAAAATGGACTGGCGTGTACCAGTCCATGTTGACTTTGATCATTTGGACAAAGTCATTTATAGGGTTCTTTAATTTTAATATAGGTACGTAATAATGTTTAAAGTTTAAACTGGCTTGTATCAGTTTAAACTGACTTTGATCAGTTGGACAAAGTCTTTTATATTTCTACTGTATTTTCGTATACTTTTGGGTTTAAAGTCTATATAATTATATGTATTTTCAAAATTGTTAAATAGTTTGTCATAATAATGTATTTGTTAGGATTATATTTTATGTTACTTGAATTTTTGATACCTTGTACTACTGTGATTTATTGTTTTATTTAATAAAGGGTATTGAAAATTCAATTCTTCTTCTTCATTCAAATTCTTCTTGAAGGGATAGGACGTGTTTTTCGGAGCTCCGCTCAAATCATTGATTTATTGGTTATTTTGTATTGTGGTTCGTCAAAATTTATATTGTTGTATTCAGAACAAGAAGTTCTTTCATTTTGTGGGGTTATTTTCGTTATTTATTCTCGGATTGCCGAGATTTTAGGTAGATTGTGTTTTTGTTTATTGGTTTAATTTTTGGTTTAAAGATGGCGTCGCCTTCGTTTTCCAGTGTGGTCATGGGTAAATCTACTAAGTTGTCGACTGTAGTTGCCTCGGGCAATTCTTTGTCAAGTAATACGGACAATAGAGATCTTAATTTAATTAAGAGAACAATGCCGTCAAAGGTAGGTGGTAAATCCGAGCCTCAGGCTAATAACGTTGTTAAATCAAAATTGAGCTGCGAAAGTTCAAGAGTAAAAAGTTCAGATTTGTCAGGTGAAAACAATGTTCTCCCCGAAAGAGGAAGTTCAAGATCTGAACAAGACGATAACATGCCTTCCTTCGGACATAAGCTGTTTGGTTTTGCGTCGAAGAAACATGGAGTCGAATTAAGAAACATACAGTCAGTCTCTGTTGAACAGTATGTTATTGCTGTTTCCTCTGTTGTGAAACCAGAGAATATAGTGGCTGCCTCCCATATGAGGTCTGGAGTTGTGATATTTTTATCCAACCTTGACGATGTTGAGAATTTATGTTCAAATGGCTTAAGTATCGGGGATGAATATATTGATGTTCAATGCCTCGTTAAAATTCCCAAAAAAGTAACATTGTCAAACTGCCCCCTTTTATACCGAATGACTTATTAGAAGACGAATTGATGCGCTATGGACGCATCTTTTCCGATATTAAGCCTATTGCACTAGGCATCAAACTGCCAGCACTAAAACATGTTAAGTCTTTTAGGAGGCAGGTTTCCCTTCTTCCCCATCCCCATATCGTGTTACCGGAATACTTTGATATGTACTATCAAATACAAAATTATAGAATATTTGTAAATGACGATGTTATTTGTTTTAAATGTAAACAGACTGGCCATATACAAAATCGATGTCCCGAAAACAGAACTGCAGCAAAGAACAAAAAATCGGAAACAAATACAGATGCCATATTTACGGCTGAACCGGTACCCCCAACTGAAATGGGTGAGCAGGCTGTTGCCTCTAACTCTGGAGTCTGTGCTACTGCCTAAAAACACCAGCCAATTTTACTACTGTGGAAAAATGCGAGAAATCTACTATTTCTAATAAAATTGTTGCTAATAACCCTCCTATTGAAAAACATGAGACTGATCAGCTGCCAGTTAAAGCTGCAGTCAAACGAAAGGCAGCAGAGAGTAATGATTTAGATATGTGTTAAAACTCCTACAACTGATAAAAGTCAAGATGTTTCTACTGAAGAGAATACAAGTAAATGGGATTTACCCCCTACATCTAATTGTATTTCCAACAGCAATGAAGACGAGGATATAGATGTTGAGTCTATATCCTCTGATTTGTCAGAGCAAAATTTATCACAAGTAGTAGTGGATACTGAGCACAAATTATCCACTGAGGAGCTGGATAGACTTCTTGTGGAACTTAAAAGTAACAAAAAGCCAGTAGAAAAATGCCTAGAGTATACCACCAACCTCAGGCAACTATGTCAAGATTTTATTGACCTTCGACGAAACCCCGAGTCCTCTTCCCATCTGAAAGCCCGTTTAAATAAATTGATAAAGAAATTAAAAACCTACCTGAAAACTCATGCTTAGAGATGAAATATATCTAAGTCAATATGTATTGTACGCTTAATTATGCTGTTTTGTTCTGTATTTGTATTACAATTACAATTGTAATGTCCGGTTTTTCATTAGTTTCCTTGAATACTCAGGGTTGTCGTGACTCGTTTAAAAGATATTTTATATTAGATTCTTTAAAATCTAAATTAAATGCAGATATAGTTTTTCTTCAAGATACTCATACCATTTCTTCTGATGAATGTATATGGAAAATGATATGCAGAGGAGAAATAGTGTTCTCTCATTTCTCAACTATTTCTGCCGGATTAGCAATATGTTTTTCGAATAATTTAGAATATACTATTCTAGATCATAAAGTTATATTACCCGGTCGCATTTTACATGCTACTATCAAATTACATGAGCAAACTGTTTATTTGTTGAATGTATATTCTCTATTCCCCCACATGTCCCAAAGAAAAACTAGAATTTTTGAAATGTTTAAAACACCATTTGAATCAACTTGATTCTTCCTATCCAATATTTCTTGGAGGTGATTTTAATTGTACTACCAATCCTTCTTTATATAGGACAGGAGATGTTGAACCCCTCCCCCATTCTTGTAATGAATTTAAAAATATTGTTAAACGTTTCAAATTTATTGATACGTTTCGCAATATTCATCCGTATGATAAAATATATTCTTGGTCGAGAAATGACGGTATCGCCGCAAGACTTGATCGAATTTATATCTCCAAACATTATAGTCAGTTTATTCGATCTTCAGAAATAAAACAATGTTCATTTTCTGATCATGATTACGTTCGTGTTTATTTTAAAGAAATACCAAGTAAACATAAGAGTGCTTACTGGTGTTTAAATACATCTCTTTTAGATAATAAATTGTATGTTGACATGGTAAATAGTTTTTGGCTTTCCTGGCGATTACAAACATCTTAGTTTAAGTGTATTCAAGATTGGTGGGATCGTGGAAAATACAAAATAAAGGAACTTTCGCAAGAATTTTCTATTAAAAAGAATTTTGATTTTAAACGTAAATTTGATAGTTTCCAATCCGATATTGAGTTATTAAAATCAAATATTGCAACAAACCCTGATCTCAATGCCATTTTAATTGAGAAGCAAAATCAGTTATCTGAACTTGAACGAATCCGGGCCCGTGGTGCTTGGGTTCGTTCAAGATTCAAATATGTTAATGATTCAGACAAACCTACAAAATATTTCTTTGATCTTGAAAAGAAACGTGGTACAAAGAAATTATTATCCCATTTAACCTTGCCTGATGGCAGTATTACTGATTCAGATCAGGAAATTAAAACCCTTGCTCGAAATTTTTACTCCGATTTGTATAGCCCTGACCCTGTTGATGAAGGTTGTCAAAATGAAATCTTGAAAGACCTTCCTAAAATAAGTGAAATCCAAAAACAAACATTAGATAGTGTTATAAGTTATGATGAATTGTCCTTTGCTGTTTTAAAAATGAATAATAATAAGTCCCCTGGTATTGATGGGCTGCCTAGTAGATTTACAAAACCTTTTGGAACGTCATTGGGAAAGATATGTACGAAGTTTTTGTTTCTTCTATTGAAGAAAACAGACTTCCACTTTCGTGCAGAAGAGCCGTTCTAACGATGATTCCAAAGAAAGGTGACAGTAGTTTGTTGAAAAACTGGAGACCAGTGTCTCTTCTCTGTTGTGATTATAAAATATTAACGAGAGCTTCTCGCTAAAACTTCGTACCGTTCTACCAGATATATTACATATCGATCAAAGTTATTGTGTTCCCGGTCGTCATATCAGTGACAATATTCGTTTTATTTCTGATGCTACTTGTTATGCTAATCAGGAAAATATCCCCCTTGCTATTGTTTCCCTTGACCAAGAGAAGGCTTTTGATCGTGTTATCATGGTTATTTAATGACGATTATTTTATATCATGTATAAAAACTATTTATACAGATGTACATAGCTTACTGAAAATTAATAATTCCTTATCTTCCCCTTTTCAATTTAAACGAGGTATACGACAAGGATGTTCCTTGTCTCGTCAATTATATGCTATTAGCCTTGAACCTCTTTTACACAAACTAAGGTCAAAAGACGGCTTATCAGGCCTTGAACTTCCATTGTCTGATGGTAAGAAAAGTTGTTTATCTGCATATGCAGATGATTTGGATACTCTGTTAACACAGGACTCTGATTTTAATAGGTTGTCTTTTTGGTTAGATATATTCCAGAAAGCTTCCAATTCAAAAATTAATTTACAAAAGTCCGAAGGTTTGTGGGTGGGAAGTTGGAAAAATAGAAATGATTGTCCACTTAGTCTCAAATGGAATAATAAAGGTCTTAAAGTTTTAGGCACTTTTGTTGGAAACACTCGTGATTTTTATAAACAAAATTGGCAAGGGATGGAGGAGGATATTACTGTCAAACTTGACCTCATCAAAACTGTGGCATCGACTAAATTCAGTGCCCGATGAAATTATAAATGACATCCAAAGTAAATTTGTAGAATTTCTATGGCAAGGAAAACATTGGGTTTCCAAAGAAATGTTGTATCTTCCTGTATGTACTGGAGGACAGGGTTTAGTTCATATTTCATCTAGAATTCGTGATTTTCGAATTCAATTTATGTATAGATTTTTAAGATTATTGAATGGTGAAGAAGTTCACCCTTGTTACTACTTTTGTAAATATTTTTTGTCTACTGTTTCTAATTTGAATCATGATGCTCAATTGTTATTACTTGATGGGGATTTTCAGTATACTAACATTCCAAGCTTTTATCAAGATTTAATAAAAGCCTGGAAATATTTTGAATCATCTAGAATAAAAATAGATGATACCTCAGTTGCAGACATTTTAGAAGAACCTTTATTCTTTAATCCTGCATTAATTAACCCTAAAACTGATGAACCTTTTTATTTAGAAAATTTTGTTATTTCTGGTATGACTAAAGTTAAAGATCTTTTCGATACCAGTCTAAAACGAAAATTTACTGCAGCAGATCTTGTTGGCGTTTTAGGCATTCGTTCTGAACGCTGTATCAAACAACACTAGGATTTACTGTGGTCGTCTTTTCCCCCAGAGTGGAATAATTTGATAGATCGTTTTCCAAATAGTGATATTGATATTGGTGTTGTTCACCAATATATTTTTTAATTAGATATTAACAATACTCATGAATCATGTAAGGGCGTTGTTCTTGATAAATGTCCTAAGAAAATGATTTATTTATTATCTGTTGTTCAATATTTTATTAGTTCCAGTGCTACAAAATTGTTGTCCCCCTGGAATAATATGTTACAATCAAATGTCCCCACTAATGTCATATTTAGTCATGTTTATGAATATCCTCATAGCATGCATGAAGGTGACCTTAACTGGAGAATACTTCATGGTGCTGTTTCAACTGGCAAATTTTATTATAAAGCTGGTTATCAGTCATCTGATGTTTGTCCTTCTTGTGGTGTACATGAAGATATATTACATATTTTCGTTTCTTGTCCGAGAATCAAACAATTATTAAATTATTTTTACAGTATTGTAACAAAATTTAACGATAATGCTGACGTTTCGATTCAATCATTTATTTTTGGACCTTCAACCTTCACAGGCACTGACGAAACACCTTATCTGGTCAGTGCAAATCGATCTCCTGCAGCTGTCTACACGACATCATCAGACAGCTGTCCAGTTAGGAGATCGACTCCAGCTGATCCACCGTCAACTAGGATCAGCTGTCCAGAGATTCCAGTACCAGCCGACCACACGTCATCCAGGGTCGGCTGTCCAGAGACTACCAGACAGCCAATGATAACGAAGAATGGAACAGTCGTGTTGGGAGAATGTACCAACACGCAACGATGGAGCAAGCGGTACATGATCCCAAGACGACTGTACCAATGGATTGCCACACAAGCAAAGATGGCCACCTACGTCACATTGCAACACCTAAAGACTGGCGGTGGACAAACAGACGCACTACAGGAGTTCAGGTCGCGTATTCGCGCCCGGCTGGCAATTGAGTTTGCCTATTATAGGTTTGTACATAATGTTGATTCTTTTTCAGATTTTTGGGGTTTTAATAATGTTTTGTGTTTTATTTCTAATGACAAGCTTTTTGTTAATATTTAATGGTAAGTTATTTTAATTTTTTTTTCTTGTCTTGTTTATATATTGTAAACCGCGATGTGTTAAAGGTTAAAACATAGACTGGCGTGTACCAGTCCATGTTGACTTTGATCATTATGACAAAGTTTTTTATAGGTGTCTTTAGGTTCAATGTTAGGTAGGTAATTAATTAATTATTAAAGTTTAAACTGGCTTGTATCAGTTTAAATTGACTCTGATCAGTTGGACAAAGTCTTTTATTATTCTATTGTATCTTCAAATGATTTTGGATTTAAAGTTATTATTTATATGTATATTCAAAATTGTTAATGTAGCTTGTCAAATAATGTATGGTTAGGTTTAATATGAATTTTTGATACCTTGTTGAACTGTGATTGATTGTTTTATTTAATAAAGGGTATTAAAAATTCAATTCTTCTTCTTCTTCTTATTATTATTATTATTATTATTTGTATTATTATTATTAGTATTCCCGTTTATCCTTTTTCTAGATCGTGAACTTGTCCGACATATTTCTAAGAGACGCCTTAATAGAATAAAATGTAACTTGGCACCGTTGTAGATCGACATATGGAGGGGTGCAGTCGATAGTCAGATTTTTGATAATGATTTTAGTATTTCGAGTGAAACGCTACTTTTGAAATTTTTTTCTGATGTCGCGTTTCAAAATGCTGGCGAAAAACGTGTATAATTTTCAAAATTTGGTGTGGAGGTAGATTTAAGTGTCCCGTATGAAACTCTATACTCAAATTTTTTTTCGACCGTGTGTTTTAAAATGGCGGCCAAGAACGCGTCAAATTTTTAACATTGTCCGATTTTAATGGAATTTGATGTGCAGGTGTCCTGAATGGAACGCAATACTATCCATGGGGATTTTGGGCAACCTCTGTGTTGGCATTCCAACACATTATTTTAAATTATATACAAATTTGCAAAAAAACTTTTAATAAATGTCTTGCACTACAGTATAATTATTACGTTTTCACTAGATACTAACTGTCATCTTTAATTAAAAATGAATTTAGCACCAGGGGCAGAAAATAGTCTCCTGTAAAAAGACATGATCATTGTTTTGATTCTTTAGTTATTCTGTATTTTTCAATCGTTTGGGGTTTTTTTGTTATTTGTACATTGTATTCTAAATTGCACATTAGACATCCGTTACGTTTTGTATGAAAACACTGCATCACATGTCATTGTATAACTACTTTAACTTCGTTCCTTTTCATTCGAGTCGTAAGGGTATTTATAGAAACTCGAATTTGTCAGCAATTGTTCTAATTTTGTGAACGAATGCTAATGTGTATAGTATTAATAATATCATCAATTATCGCGTGCATTTTCTATGCTGAGAATGAATTTATATTGATGTAGTTGAGGTAAATGTTTTGAGTTAAATTCGCTACATCATTAAGACATATTCTACGCACACCCACGCCTTTATTTATTAGTATTACATTAGTAGTAAAACCTGAAGCAATGGATAGTTAGTCTATAATTATTTTACATACAGTCTTGCACACTCATTGTCCCCGAATCCACAACAAACAAAAACAATTAGCTGTATTTTTATCGTAGAATGCACTTTATCAAAAAGGCACCGAAGCTTTTGTAACAGAATTTTAAACTTTGATGGCCTTTACAAAAAAGCGATAAAAACATTGTGTGTCCGAGATATTCAATGAAATAAAACAAATTTGTACACAAACATAAAATTATATAGATCTTAACAAAACAAATGATTATGACCAGCAGAAACAAACATCAATTCATTCTGACTCAGTTGTATACTGTCATGACTGTAAGCTTAAACCTCGTTAACCGCCATAGTTACAACATTTCATGTATCTCTTTTGCTCCGAGATCCTGAGAATAACGGTTTCTAGAAAACATCATGGTATTTTATTTTTATATAATAATTATTCAATTTTAATTGATTACTGGACTCTAGAGGAATTGCAAATCTCTAAATTATTGGTATTATCAATCTTATTCCTTTTTGTGTGTAACGATGACAGATTTCATCAATATCCTAAAATACTAACATACTTTTACAAATTATTTATACAAAAATAATTTGCTTTAAAAGTTTTTTTTTATTCTGAACGAAACCAAAAAAGTACCATTTGCGATTTATTACGAATTAATTTCAATTTCCTATTTGTTAGGTAACATATATATTATAAATTAAGATCGAAAGATTCAAATATTATAGAATTTCCAATAATGATTTTCAACCGAGCTTTATTCATATAAAATATATATTTGATACCTTTTCTTATTACTACAGGCTTATATATCAACATAAAGTTCTACTAAAGCCATTTATGCACAATACAATAATTAGATAACTGAACATTATATTTAAAGCATGTTAAAATGAATGACATAGTATTCCCAAAGAAAGCACATGCCGTTATGTGGTTGATTGATTGGATGTTTGCTTTACATTCAGCGAGCAGTATTTCAGCTATATTCAGGATGAGAACAAGTTAACAAACAATAAATCAACGGAAATGGGGACGAGATATGACAAAGGGAACACAATTTTGACTGCCACTGGAAACGTATGAATTATTGGTTAGGGGGAAATTTAGCCTTTTGTAGTGGCTACAATGAACATACTCTTTTTCAAAATTCGTTAAATGGATTTTATAGCCAATTATCTAATGTTCTTATAGCCATTGAAGAACAAACATATAATACCATGAATGATAACCGACAAAAAATATTAAAGATATATTTACCCACTTAAGTAACCACTTATAACATGAAATGCATGCATACATTACTCTGCCTTAATTTTTAACTACAAAAAAGTATTGTGAGATTTTTAATAAGTATTACTACAGATATTATTTTCTTGTTGATAAACATTCTCGTTTGAAAATATGATTGCAGATAGTTTTCCCAAGTTTTAAATTCGGTACATTTTGATTGTGATGCAATTATTGGATACACCTTCACTGACTAGTGGTGTATGATACCCAATAAGTGTTATCAACATGCCATTTTTAATGTCTGTACCATTGCTGTACTTTCGCATGGTGGCCGAATGGTTAAGGTAGTTAGCCTACTATTGATTACGGTGTCTGTCTACAATGAGATTGCGGGTTCAAGTCTCACTCGACTCCAACATTAATTGACAGGATTTTCAGTTTGCTTCTGAACACTGGGTGTTCTACTGGTACTTCGGCTTCCTCCTTCAATATAAATTGGACGCCATGATACAGCTGAAAAATTCTGACAATGGCGTTAAACAACATTCAAACAAAAAAAGCTGTAGTTACTGGTACTTCGGCTTCCTCCTTCAATATAAATTGGACGCCATGATACAGCTGAAAAATTCTGACAATGGCGTTAAACAACATTCAAACAAAAAAAGCTGTAGTTGCTGTATTTTTGGTTGTCGGTTCTCAAGTTTGTCGGTTTCTTGGACTTAGATTTGTGGATTGTCTTATTTAACAATATCCTTGGTACTCTGTAATTATTATCTTCATTCCAAATCTATGACTTGAAAAAACTATGGTTGTTCTTGGGGAAAATCCCTTTTCAAAGACAGTCCTTCGGGGCACGCTTAACATCTATAATGACATGTTTTGAAATGTTTTCCAAAAAGGAACAAAATATCGTGAGCCAAGATCCATTAACTGGAAAAATAAGCTCAAATGGATTACGCAAGAACAAAACAAGAAACGTGGCCATGCCATGAAACCCTGATTTCAAAGATTCAACAATTAATTTCTGCAGTAGACTAAGCAGAAACTTTTTTACTATTATAGTAACAGTGATCTTTATTTAATCCGACTGGCCAAGAATCCAATCCCCAGCTAGGACTTCATGCAAGCTTGCTACATGTACATCCAAATTTTCATCAAGATTGGTTTATCCAAACTGAAATTATTGACCGAAAACTCTCTGTTTGACGCTGCCCGCGGGCCCGCCACACCCCAATCAAATAACCAGGTTTTTCGTTGAAAACCTGTTTAATACGGAGGCTGGTCTCCTTTCAGAATGAGTGAGTAAAAGCTGCAATGTCATTGATATTGAAGAGAATGAACTTTGTAAAAGCTCCATGATCACTAAAGCAACATCTGTTTTCAAAATTACTGGTGTTGCCACAACACTGCCTTGCATGACAAATATGTTGTCGTCCGTGCAAATAAGACACCAAATAACATCATTTAGTGTGCAATAAGACTACGTTGAGTGTATGACGAATGAATTACTAATTGGTGTACCAGTAGCAATACTACGTCTACAGGGACTATGCTATTCAAATAAAAATTATTTGAATCTCACAAATCTGTAATATATTTTTTTTTCACCCTCTGTAATGAAAATAATGACATAAATTATTGATGAGTTACTTGCTACATTCAAGGTGTTATGTATTGACCATGATGTTAACAATACAATGCATCTATACACTTAAAGTTGACTTCTGTTTCCTTTTCTCATCTGCAAATTTCTATCATGACCAACATGGCAACTGTCTCAAGTTACAGGAAATGTTAACCTTTTCAATTTAGATTTTCTGCCTCTATCCTATGGCATTCAATTCTTGTTAAACGATCGGTTTTCTCTATCAGCAGGAGGCATGTCCTTCATGGTAATCCAACTACGAGGTTTAAGTTGAATTGGAGCACAGCTAATTTCATACCATAAGCTGCAACTCCTTGAAGGTGTGAAAGTAAGTTTGAGAAAGAGTGCATGGTAGATAACATAATTGTTTAGTATATATGCATTTAATGTTAAAAATCAAGTAGGAAAAATATTTGAGAGACAAACCAGGGCAGTCTTAATTGGGTTGTGATGGTGCAATGTTGTGTAAAATTCAGACTATGCAAAAACAAAATGTATAAATGTTTTAAATATATTTTTTCAATTACAAAATTACAAATGCTTCATATGTACAATGAGAAGTAAAGTAATATGTTGATTACTTTTAACTTACTATCAGCGACATTATAATGTAATTATAATAGTGGTGTTCGTTTCTATGCATTTACAATATACTGACTTTGTTCATTCATAATTGTGTAATATAATGCTAATACAGCATTATAAAATCTCATTCCATTAAATATAAGTTAAATTTATGAAAAAATAAAGAGAGAATGTAAATAAATTCTATTAATTCTTAAATTAACAAGTTTATTAGACTATAGGTGTTTTACATGTTTCACTAATTCAAGTTTTACAACAGACGAACATAATGGACTGGTTTGTACAGAGCTCAAGGACACAGGAAATACAGTACAGGTTATCCCGACTCACAATTGTTCGTCAAGCTAACCTACTGATCGTTGCATACTTAAGTTAGAAGCAACAAATACTAAAATAATTTAATGTCTGGGGTTTTATCATACTGGGTATAGACTCCATGTTCTCCTTGAATCCAGAAAAGCATGCAACGTTCTGTTGTTTTACTGCATGAATAGTAATGTTTAAATAACAGAAATGTTTATAAAATCATAAGAATGTTACGCGAATTAGAACATGGTCAAAACTTATATTTGTCAATGTTTTAAACAGAGCGAAATTGAGGTATACAATAAAGACAAATATAAGGTCTGTCCATATTCTAATTTGCATAGAGCTCAATTGCAATAATCTATTCCGATTCTAATATGTCAAACTAATGTTTAAAATGGTAATATTGTTATTTTTAAACTAATAAGATATATCCCAAAACGGTATGTTAAAGCAAATAAAATTGACATAAACATACACGTATGTTCTTCATTTTATATTGGGGCCTCGGTGGCCGAGTGGTTAAGGTAGTTCGTCTACTATTGATCACGTGGTCTGTCAACACTGAGATTGGAGGTTCGAGTCTCACTGCGTTCAGGATGAACTCGACTCCAATCTTAATTGACAAGGATTGCCCATTTTCCTGGTCCGTGGTTTTCTCCGCGTACTCCGGCTTCCTCCCTCAATAAAAACTGGACGCCATGAAATAGCTGAAAAATTGCTGAAAATGGCATTAAACATCAAACAAACAAGCAAACAAATAAACAAATCTTCATTTTATTGAATATGCGTACCTTTTAAGCAAATATATTGAGAAATATAAACAAAATTCCATAGTTCCAGCAACCCTAATGTGTTCTCAAAGTGTATGAAGGACGTCATATTAGAAGCTGAAATATAAAATTATAGTAAATACCCAGCAGGCACTCAACGTTGAAAATATGTTGTAATTTGGTCGCAACGTTGAACAACTTAAATTCAACGTTGAATCAACGTTGCTGGTATCTACGTTGAAAGTAGCAAAGAAACCGAACAACAAGAGCCAAAAACCAAGGGACAGTTACAAATCCGGATATAAACAAACACAACTCAAAAATCAAAACATAAAACACAGAGAGTAACCCGAACCCAATAAAAACCATGGGTGCAGGCAGGTGCTCCGGACGAGTAAGCAGTGCCTGCCTCTAATTAGACACCCGTCGAGTTACTCATTGTCTTGTCTAGGTAAAAGTTACATCCAGGAATAGGAAACACTAACTATGACTCAGCGAAAATGTCCGATCGTATTTGAGATACTGAGTTCCCGTAAAGATGAATTAAGTCGTGGTGGCGACAATAGAACTTCTTGAGATAACATCAACCTAGGTACAACAAACCCTCGTTTGAGTAGTTTAGCAGTCAACAGCAGTGATCGGTCTAGAAAATCTGAATAACGATCGCAGGATCTAGAATTTACGTATAAGTTGTGAAATGTACACACCATACGCTGCAGCTGCTGGAATGTTGCTGTCGATGAACGGGAAGTTGACAATTGGAAAGTTGAAGTCATCACGCTTGTCGTAGAGCCTAGTTTGTAGTTTTCCTGAGTCTATTTCTAGAAGTAGGTCTAAGTAAGAGGCTGATCTTAGTGTATTGGTGGTGGCTTTAATTTCAAGCTCGATAGGTTAATTTAAATGTAAATAGTCACAAAATTTAGCATTGTTGAGGGACAAAACATCATCAATATAGCGGAATGTGAAATTGAATGTCTGGGCCAGAGTCTTTTCTTTCTTCTTCAGTAGGCCTTCTATGAAGTCAGCCTCATAGGAGTACAAAAACAGGTCGGCGAGGAGAGGAGCACAATTAGTACTCATTGGAATACCAACAGTCTCTTGAAAAACATGTCCTCCAAACATGACGAATATGTTGTCAATTCGAAAATCTAACATGTGACAGATTTGGTCTTCAGTATATTTAGTATTAGCTTTGGAGTCATTGATGACGAAGTAAGATCTGCCATGACTAATAACCAGGTATTTATATAGTCTCTTTCCGTTTTTCTTGAAAAAGCAGCGTTTTATAAGATCTTTTAGCCTGGTTTTAAGCTGCGTATGAGGGATGGCCGTATAGAGTGTCGAAAAATCAAATGTTTTAATGCTGTTACAATGGGAAAGAGATCCAGACCTCAAGATGTCGATCAGGTCTTTTAAATTTTTTAATATCCACATTTCATTTATTCCACTTCTGGAGTAGCAAATGTCACTGTATTTTTGAAGTCCCGTTTTTACTGTTGTTAAAATAGTGGTCAGGAGTTGCGATAGTGTTTTGGTAGTACACTTAGACGATCCTGCTATGAAACGCTGTTTGTATGGATTTTTGTGAAGTTTAGGAATACAATAAAGGGAGATCACGATCTTCGACTCTGATTTTGAGATCAAAGGATGCCAATACCGATTTGTGATTTTCAATAATCTCCTCTTTTGAAAGCGCAGTGAATGTGTAAGTAAGATTGCCTAGTGAACTATCAATGCCTAACTCATTAATTAAACACTCTATGTTATGTTTTTGCGATAAAAATGATATTGTTAGGGGCCTTATCTGCTGGCACAACAACATATTTGTCATGAATGTCGGACAAAGTTTCAAGAGCATCAAGATTTCTGAAAATTGATGATGCTTTAGTACTCATAGACCTTCTTAAACGACTTGTTCTTATTTGAATCAATGACCTCAAGGCCTTTACCCACTCGGACAAAGTATCAACCTCCTGGTCCTCTTGCTTTGCCCATTTTCTGGCATAGTCTTCTATTGAATCCATCAATAATTTAAAGTTATAATTCCAGTTGATGGATTTAGGTTCACGGTACTTAGGTCCTTTGGACCAAATATTGCGTAGTCTTTCATTTTCAACAATATTAAGATCTCCAGTTATCACATGACCTGAAGGACTATATATGAATGGGGAATTGTGGCAAGAGCAGTAGGGGGTTTGCCTTTGAAGTCTTTGATCAAAAGATCCTGCAATACACGTTTGTAATTGAAAATTCTGTGTGCAATGGGGGTAGTATAGGTATAAGATATAATAGGAATGGACTTGAATATTCACCAAGTAGTATATATATGTAGATTACAATAAAGAAAATGTTATAAATATAGTTACATGGGTTACAATGGTTACATTGGTAACATTTGCTGTTTAAATTCATACATAGGTACTCTTTGGTAACAAAGTTATCAATAAATTAAGAAATTTTTTTAATCTTCAGATTACATGGGTTACAATGGTTACATTGGTGACTCTTTGGTAACACAAGGTTACACATAAAATTAGAGAATTTTAAAATGCTCAGGTTACGTGGGTTACAATGGTCACATTGGTAACTCTTAGTTAACACAAGGTTACACATAAAATTAGAAATTTTTAAATGCTAGTTACATGGGTTACAATGGTTACATTGGTAACCTTTTGGTAACACAAGGTTACACATAAAATTATAAATTTTAAAATGCTCAGGTTACGTGGGTTACAATGGTCACATTGGTAACTCTTAGTTAACACAAGGTTACACATAAAATTAGAAATTTTTAAATGCTAGTTACATGGGTTACAATGGTTACATTGGTAACCTTTTGGTAACACAAGGTTACACATAAAATTATAAATTTTAAAATCATCAGGTTACATGGGTTACATTGGTTACATTGGTAACTCTTTGGTAACACAAGGTTACACATAACATTAGAAATTTTAAAATGCTCAGTTTACATGGGTTACAAAGGTTACATTGGTAGCATTTGCTACTTTACTTATAATTATTATAGGGCATCATTTCCAGATCAAGTTATATTGTTAAAACATTACTCTTAGTAACAAAAGGTTGAACAAAGAATTTTTCAGGTTAAATTGATTACATTGGATTTATCAGTGGAAATGTGGTATATGGTACTGCTAACAGTTTTCCTATGGGGAAATACTAAATAATCTGTTTTAGTGTAAAATCTATGATAAATGTTGGAAGATCAAAGAAATGCATTGTGACATCAGCACTTATAAAGTATTTTACCTTTTTGTTGAGAAAATCACTAGTTCACAATGCTTATAACATGACATGTGACAAAGGGCAATGATTTCTGTCCCAAATTGAATTTGTGACAATAATTAACTTTATTTTTAAGTTTAAATCCATGCATTGGTGTAGCAGTAGTTGCAGATTAATGATGTGTACCTCCAATAGAACATAAGACACCTTGTCACTAAGTAATCACATTCTTTGGAGTGTAATGATGTTAGTTGTCAATAATGGTCTAATTCATAAAAAGATATCAAAACAGACATATTTAAATGCTTACTTGGTCCTTTCAAGAACCATCCGATTAAGGTGATTAAAGCATAATGGCAATACAGAATACAAAAAAGTACAAGAAAATTAACAGATTCCCTTACCGAACCATACAATTAAAATAAACATTACTATCATTACTAACATCCCACCAATCCAGAAAATATAAGGATGAAAACGCATAAACACATAAAATCAAAATGCAAACAAATCCTAGTAAGCAAACAAATTACAAGAGTTACTCCAAATTGATCCAACCTTATATAGAGAACAAAAAAATGTATAATATAATTATTTATCACCTTGTCTAGTGAAACTTTTACTATCTATATTATTTCATTATTATACATTTTTATAAACACAGAACTACATTACATGAATTACATTATTTACAATATCTTTTACAGTCACTATTTACATGTTCCACATTTCCATTGGTGATTGTCCTTTTCTAGCTGTCTGTACATGGCTGTTGATAAGTCTGTACATTTTGTATGGAACCAGTGCTGGCAGTCGTCGCACTGAATCCACAGTAAAAAGGTAGTGCCTTTCTTACTGCAGGAATGACACTTGTCTTTGTGAACCACTGGCCGCACCTCTGGTAGTAAGGCTTGGTTTTCTCCAGCCAGTGGTGCTAATGGTTGCTGGGCTGCTGGTACTGGTGGAACCTCTGGAACCTGGGCAGGGGGTTGAACTGTGGGTTGCTGGGCAGGTGGGTGAACATCGGGTTGCTGGGCAGGTGGGTAAACATCAGGTTGCTGGGCAGGTGGGGGAACATCAAGCTGATGGACTGCAGGGAAAACTTGCTGGGCAGGTTGATTTACCGGTACTGGTATGGGATCTACATTAGGTTGCTGGGCAGGTGGGTGAACATCAGGTTGTTGAGCAGGTAGGGGAACATCAGGTTGCTGAGCAGGTGGGGGAACATCAGGTTGCTGAGCAGGTGGGGGAAAATCATGCTGATGGACTGCAGGGGCAACTTGCTTGACTGGTCTGGGAACATCATTCTCCTCTGCTCCTGTTACACCAATTATGATTTCTAAAAATAACAAATGGTTTATTATATCATTTATTCTATATGCTGTGAGCACTGTAAAGGTTTTTATTTTCCAATGTACTAATTTTGGAAGTTTTGCCATCTATTAAAAGCTGTATGTGCAAATGATATTTTTTTTTATGGAAACAATAAATATATACCCATTGAAGTTACTACATTTTAAATTTAATCCAAGCAGAAAAAATAAAAAGTCGAAAAATGCTTCAGTCACATCGCAGTAGAATAATTATAATATGCTCTGCCCTTTTTATGACTTTAATATTGTTTTTGGAAATGTTTACAGCAGAGATATTTAGTACACGTTGAAACTTAAATAATATAACAGTTATTCTTAATGAGTAACTTGCCATTTCTTTTCACTGAAGAGAGTCTTTGGAATAAGAACACTCTTTGTAGGTCTTCTGTTGATTCTTGTTATTTTGTTAAATAATGCCCCAGTGCATCTCAGGATATTCTCTATTTCTTGATTCCCCATCCACAAATCTTCAAAAGATTCCTTTTTAATAGCTAAAGCCACACCTTTTATTATTGCTGAGTCAATCAGCGATAATGCCTAAAAAATAAAACAGGAGTTTAAGTTACATGCACAATTGTGGGCAATATTCAGAGAGGGATATTGCAGCACAAAGCATTTTACAATATCTCACAATATATCATTACACGTATTACGATTTATTGTAAGGATCTCTGCTTTCAAAGTAAACCACTGTACTACTCCGGGATTAAGATGTATGGAGGTAGATATAAGTTTAGAAGTGTGTTCTAATCCAGCTGTTTTAAATACTGCACATTTATTCCAGAGGTGTGTGTATTTAGATGAACATTTCCATTTTCATTACTATTTTGTGGCTTATGGCATACAGGAGTAAAGTAACTCATATTCTGACATTAATTAATGATCCAATAGAAATGCCTAGAATATCTACCTATACATCAATGGCATCTAGTTCTTCATTTCCCTGGGCAGTGGTTGGCTTTGTCAGATTATCTAAGTGGTTTCTGTAGTAAGGATACAGATGGTCCTGTAGGTAATTTACAACCTTTGTGAGTAGATCCACTCTGCCAATCAAAGCTAAGATCTGAAATTAAAATAATTTATATTTAATATGTAAAGATATGAATCAAAATTGTTCTTTCTGATTTTTTGCATTTCACAAAGCATTGAACTTTTGTAAATAAATTTGCATTGGAAGAAGTAGGTATAAATATTAGACAACACAGCGTTTCTTTATCATATTTCATTAAAATCATCAATAAAGGTTTGCAAGTGCATGTCACTGACTTGACTAAGGATTGCCATTTTCCTAATGAAGGTCAGGTGTTTAATAAGGCTATTCCTGCATACCCCACAAAAACCAGAGGCTCTTAAGAGCCCGTATCACTCACCTGATTTTATAGGCAATGAAGATGGCATTTCCCTGATGTTAAAGTAAGTCCTGTAATTTTCAATAAACTTTAAATAGGATCATCCAAACAATATTATTAGAAAGCTTTGTTTCCATTGGTTAACCGGTTGTATAGAGAAGTTTTTTTTATTTGCCCATAGGGTCCTATGTTAAACTAAGTCCTGCCGCGGTGGCGGCCATTTTGAATTTCCAATTGCTATAAAAAACAAACTTTATAGAGGACCATCCAAACAATATTGCTAGTAAGTGTTTGTTTCCATTGATTAACCGGTTTCACAGAAGAAGCCTTTAAAAACTTTTTCCCATAGGGTCCTATGTTAAACTAAGTCCTGCGGTAGTGGCCATTTTGAATTTCCAATTTGCCATAAAAAACACAAACATTATAGAGGACCATCCAAACAATATTGCTAGTAAGTTTTGTTTTGATTGGTTAAACGGTTTCAGAGAAGAAGCCCTTTTAAACTTTTTTCTCATAGGGTCCAATGTTAAACTAAGTCCTGCGGTGGCGGCCATTTTAAATTTCCGATTGGGATAAAAAAACATGAACTTTATAGAGGACCATCTAAACAATATTGCTAGTAAGTTTTGTTTCGATCGGTCAACCGATTTCAGAAAAGAAGCCCTTTTAACTTTTTTCCCATAGGGTCCTATGTTAAACTACGTCCTGCATTGGAGGCAATTTTGAATTTCCAATTTTCATAAAAAAACATAAACTTTATAGAGGACCATCCAAACAATATTGGTAGTAAGTATTGTTTACATTGGTTAACCGGTTTCAGAGATGACGCCTTTGTTAACTTTTACCCATAGGGTCTCATGTTAAACTAAGTCCTTCGGTGGCATCCATTTAGATATTCCAATAGGCATAAAAAACCTTCACATTATAAAGGACCATCCAAACAATATTGGTAGTGTGTTTTGATTGGAATGGTTAACTGGTTTCAGAGAAGAGGCCACTTGAAACTTTTTTTTCCCACAGGGTTCAATGTTAAACAAAGTCCTGCGGTGGTGGCCATTTTGAATTTCCTATAGGGATAAAAAAACACAAACTTTATAGAGGACCATCCAAACAATATTGCTAGTAAGTTTTGTTTCCATTGGTTGACAGGTTTCAGAGAAGTAGCCTTTTAAACTTTTTCCCATAGGGTCCAATGTTAAATTAAGTCCTGCAGTGGGAGCCATTTTGAATATCCAATTGCCAAAAAAAACACAAACTTTATACAGGACCATCCAAACAATATTGCTAGTAAGTTTTGTTTCGATCGGTCAACCGATTTCAGAAAAGAAGCCTTTTTAACTTTTTTCCCATAGGGTCCTATGTTAAACTACGTCCTGCGTTGGAGGCCATTTTGAATTTCCAATTTTATAAAAAACATAAACTTTATAAAGGACCATCCAAACAATATTGTTAGTAAGTATTGTTTACATTGGTTAACCGGTTTCAGAGATGACGCCTTTGTTAACTTTTCCCCATAGGGTCCCATGTTAAACTAAGTCCTTCGGTGGCATCCATTTTGATTTTCCAATAGGCATAAAAAACCTTCACGTTATAAAGGACCATCCAAACAATATTGGTAGTATGTTTTGATTCGATTGGTTAACTGGTTTCAGAGAAGAAGCCACTAGAAACTTCTTTCCCACAGGGTTCAATGTTAAACAAAGTCCTGCGGTGGTGGCCATTTGGAATTTCCTATAGGGATAAAAAAAAACACAAACTTTATAGAGGACCATCCAAACAATATTGCTAGTAAGTTTTGTTTCCATTGGTTGACCTGTTTCAGAGAAGTAGCCTTTTAAACTTTTCCCTTAGGGTCCAATGTTAAATTAAGTCCTGCGGTGGCAACCATTTTGAATTTCCAATTGCCATAAAAAATACAAACTTTATACAGGACCATCCAAATAATATTGCTAGTAAGTTTTTGTTTCCATTGATTAACCGGTTTCAGAGAAGAAGCCTTTTAAAACGTTTTCCCATAGGGTCCTATGTTAAACTAAGTCCTGCAGTGGCGGCCATTTTGAATTTCCAATTCCCATTAAAAACACTAACTTTATAGAGGAACATCCAAACAATATTGCTAGTAAGTTTTGTTTTGATTGGTTAAACGGTTTCAGAGAAGAAGCCCTTTTAAACTTTTAGGGTCCTATGTTAAACTATGTCTTGAGGTGGTGGCCATATCGGTTTACCAATCAAAATAAAAAACAAACTTTGTAAAGGTCCATCCAATGAACATTATGGCCAAGTTTGGTTTCAATTGGCAAAGTGGTTTCAGAGAAGAAGATTAACACCAATTCTCCATAAGGATCAAAGGATTTCCATATAGGGTGAGACATGACATGTCTCAGATTTTGCTGATATTCAT
Organism: Limnoperna fortunei; assembly: GCA_944474755.1. Classification (NCBI taxonomy): domain Eukaryota; kingdom Metazoa; phylum Mollusca; class Bivalvia; order Mytilida; family Modiolidae; genus Limnoperna; species Limnoperna fortunei. Next base: position 72,930,345 of record OX104119.1, on the reverse strand, counting down.
TTTATAAGGTGAAATTGACCATTGGATCACAAAATAATGATTGTTTGTTATGATTTGACTTCGGTTGCCATGGTAACTGTGGCGGTCATTTTGGGCCGATTAAAATACAGTGAAAAGGGCAATATTTAAATCCCAATTTTTCTGGTGAAAATCAATTCATATTCAATAGAATTTTTTTATTTGCTTAATTCAATATCTCATTGACAATATTCAAAACAGTTACAACATTTTAAATATATGTGTGATCAGACTGAGACTATTGAACATGTCAAGAAATAGTGCATTATTCTCTATAATTTTTGGTAAAAAATATTACCGTTTTTGCCACTTTTCTGACTCCATTTTCAGAAAATGCACCAATCACAAATACTCATCATGAATATAATTACATAGATTGATGATTAATATTCAAAAAAATTTTAAATCTCAATGGGGTAAGAAAAAACGTCTTTAGAAAACACTGTTAAAGTTGGTTACCATGGTATTAACAAAATCGGCAATTTTTCGATATTTAAATATATGTATGACCATACTTCTAATATGAGCCAATATAACAATTGTTGTCATCATATGTACCTAAAAGGATCTTTTCAACATAGTATGACCTTAGAAAACTTTCAAGGTCACTTGTGTTGTTCTCAAGGTCACTTAAAATTGATTTTGCTTCCAGATTTTTATATTTGAAAGCTCAATTTTTAGTTGACCTTGACCTTGAGACACTGTATCCTGAAATGATTTCAATGTCATTTTAAGTTTATAGGATGTCTGTTAAAAATAATAATTTAGTATGATTTAATTAAACCCTCTAAATAGTAGTTTCGTTGAAATATAGAACAATACAGAAATGGCTTTGACAGTGTTTTCTATAGACATCTTTTGTTACCCCATTTAGATTTTTATAAGTTTTGAATATTAATCATTAATTTATGTAATTATATTCATGATGAGTATTTGTGATGGGTGCATTTTCTTAAAATGGAGTCAGTAAAGTGTCAAAAATGGTAATTTTTTGGTAAAAAAATTCCAGAAAAAATGCATGATTTCTTGACATATTTGAAAGCCTCATTCTGACTACACATTTATGTTTAGTCTTGAAACTGTTTGGAATATTGTCAATGAGGAATTGAATTAAGCAAATAAAATGTTTTATTGAATATTCATTGATTTTTGAATAACAAATTGGGAATTGAATATAGGCTATTGAGAAATGATAAAAAATGACCGCCTCGGTTGCCATGGCAACCATGGTCAATCATAACAAACAGTCATCATTTTTGTGATTCAATGGTCAATTGCAACTTATGAAATGAAAATCAGCAAAATCTGAGACATATCATGTCCCAGTTATTTTGGTGCCTATGGATAATTGGTCTTAAAATGTAAAAAGTTTCCAGACGCCGCATCCGCCGCCGACGACGACGCGGACGAACGCAAAGTGATAACAATAGCTCACATGACCCTTTGGGTCAGGTGAGCTAAAAATATATAGTGGAAAAATTGCTGAAAGTGGCATTCAAACCATTTAAACAAGTTAACGAATCAATTAAGACTTACCTTTTCGGTTACAACTAAAGGGTAAGCGATCCCCTGCACAATGTGTAAGTCAGCCCGGAGTTGACCTTGAACCTCTGTTGCCTAGTTAAACACTTCTTGTGGTCTTATTTCCTTAACCAACTTGATAACAGCTGGAAAGGATGCACTCGCATTCTTGGCTGCATCTTCTAGCTCTTTTCCTTTTCCAGGCACTTTCTTTGTATCTGTGTTTGGTACATGTATTATCAAGATACGGCTGAAAAACCCGAAAAATATTGATAATAAATATTTGATTAAGAAAGTACAAAAACTGTCATTATACCAATAGTGGATTTTATTTACTGATTATTATTAATCTGAAATTGTGAATTTTCATAAGTTAATAAAATCCGTGATTTAGATTTCTGACTCAATAATTTACAATAATAAACATAATACTGCAAGGATGACATATCCTGTAAGGAATACATAATTAAAGATCATAGCCAGTGTCATGCTTTGAATTTTTTTTATGTGCATAAACGTTTCACACTACATAACCTGTATATAGTTTGTTGCTGAAATATGTTGGTGCATATCATTTTTATCAGTGTTATTTGTATACTCGATAACTTTTTTTGTCACATTTTTGTTGAGACTGAACATTAAATCTTTGTTTAATCTATTAGTAAAAACTATAATCATTCTGTGTATTACCTTTGAAAAATATAATTAGAGACTGAATTTATGAATACCTATTCTTGCAAGGTTTGCATATAATGGCAGAATACAATTCTAATGTTGTACTTACCAAGTTAATCCAAAGGAACAAATCACACTTCAATAAAGCACACAATGGCACAAACACAGTAGCTGCAAAGTTTTATGTAAGGTTTTTGGTGATTATTTATGCACAGAACAGAAATTCATTAGAAGATTTTTTTATAATGCAATTTTATACATTGTTCAGCAACCCTTTATATCAAAAGGAGAATGTGGAAAGTTTTTTCATTGGCTATCACCTAGAAAGACAGGAGGTTGATTTATGATACAATCAAAGGTGTAAAATATTTAATGTTTATTATTATTTATTGCCATAGTTCAAAGAAGCCATAAATATATTAAATTCACAATAAAAAAAAATCAACAGGTATCGGGTATTGCAGATAAGAATTGTTATATGCACCAAAGACAATCTTTAGAAGTGAAATATACAGAACAACCATTAATGATTTATAACCTTACATCAAAACAATCTATCCTTTTTTGTAGCATTATTTGGTTGTTTATTTTACAATATTTTAGTACAAAAGTAGCCATTTCTTAAAAATGAAGTATTTTAGAAATTTACATAGGAAAAACAAAATAGTCAACGAATATTCATACTTACTTTTTACTTTTACTTATACTCTGTAGAGGTCTGTAATTTATGCTGTTTTGCATGTAGATTTTGTCTGAGGGAGATGAAGAATAACTAAATGGAACAAATTGAAACTGTGTTTTAAACAAACTTTTTATTTCCACTTCTTTTAAATATATATTTAAAATTAATTGTATTGCTATAACCAAAAGTCTTAAAGTAAAAAAACAGACTTAATAGACGTCATACATTTACATAGGAAAATCAAAGTAGTCATGAAAGCCAAATAGGCATAAGTCTTTTTCATTGTAAACAATGTAACCTGTGAATTTAAAAAAATTCTAAGTTTATTTGAAACTTTGTTACCAAAGACTTACCTATGTAACCATGTAACTGGACCTGGAAATGAAGCCTGTTTTGAAAAAAAGTACAGTTGGGTGCAGTCCTAACATAACATGCTAGTTAACTTGAAAAGCAGAGATTCTGACTGCTTTAAGTTAACTTCGAGCAGAGAATTAGACTGGTCTGAGCAGAGATTTTGACAACCCAAGTTAACTTGGGCTGTTCTTTTGACAATTTTTTTATACAATATATTTCTGTCCATTTGACAATTTGTTGACAATTTCTGTCCACTGGACATTTTTGTTCTTTTGACAATTTTTGTCCACTGGACTTTTTTTCTTTTGACAATTTCTGTCCTCTGGACAATTTTTTTTCTCTTGACAATTTTGTCACGTGACAAGTTTGTCAACAGGACATTTTTTGTGACAATTTTGTCCACTGGACATTTTTTATTTTGGAAATTTATGTCCACTTTGTCAACTTGCTAACCTTTCGACTGCACTTTAAAACACTTTTAACTTTTACCTTTTTAATGTTTTTTGACAATTTTTTTTACGAAAGACCGACTGGTTGTACCGTACGTCCATTTATTTTATCTGCGCGTTGTCGGAATGAAAGGTATACGAAAGATGAAAATCAAATCCTTTGTCGTTTATTAAAATCCTACTACCAAAAAAAAACAATCGATAAAATACAAAATTATAGTTAATGAAAGAATTGAAGTTTGGTTTGTAATTTACGTGTTTCTGTAGGATATCAAATGTTTTAAATCTTACGGCTCGGAAACATATTACTTATTGCGCCGTTGTTACCAAGTCAAGTCAAAAAGTCAAGTAAATTTTATTTATAGTCGGTAAGACAAAAGATAACAAAATTACATACATATAACATAAGCTCTGATGAGCTTTTAAAACCGACATTAAGACATGTGAGTACAGACAAACAAAGCAAAACAATACATTGCATACATAAAATCAATGATAAGAGCATCTTTAAGGACAAAATACAGTACATAAAAGCATGCAGACATGAGAGATTTCCTTCGATATAAAACATAGAAAATTCAGGTAAGATACATTTAAGCACATAAAAAAAAGCAGACATGGGATACATTAAATATTAATGTATAGTCCAATAAAGTGAGACATATCTTTGTTATATAAATATCTATCATTCAAGCAATTCTTCGATATCATAATATAAATTACAACTCTTGAACTTAGCAATCATTCAAAATATAAATTAAGTCTACATGTACCAATTGAAAGTACATTCAATATCCAAAATATGTGATAATAATAAAAAAGGTTAAAAATCTATGAGAGTTCTGTATTTTAACAACTAAATCTTATTAAAGTACACAACAATTAAACAATAATGTAAAATATCTAATATTTACAATGGTTAAACCCACATTTTGGTTGCATCTTTTGGGTATTAGGAATAATTTTATATGTAAAAAATGGTTTTAATTCCATCACTAATATCCCCAGAGTGATTTTATACATAAAAGTATGGTTTTCACTTTTATAGCTGAGGTCTCAGGATTGATATTATATTTAAAATATATTTTTTTTTCCCCATCACTATGGTCACAGGAATGATTTTATATGTGAAATATGGTTTTTAATTGCATCGCTTATGTCTCCAGAGGGATTTATATGTTAGATATTGTTTTTATGGCATTACCAAGGCTTCAGGAATGATTTTATATATGAAATATGGTTTCTAGTTGCATTGGTAAAGTGTCGAGATTGATTTTATATGTTAAATATGGATTTTAATTGCATAGCTTAGGTCTCCAGAGTGATTTTATATGTGAGATATTGTTTTTATGTCATTACCAAGGCTTCAGGAATGATTTTATATATGAAATATGGTTTCAAGTTGCATTGCTAAAGTCTCGAGATTGATTTAATATGTTAAATATGGATTTTAATTGCATAGCTTAGGTCTCCAGAGTGATTTTATATCTGAGATATTGTTTTTTATGGCATAACCAAGGCTACAGGAATGATTTTATATGTGAAATATGGTTTCTACTTGCATTGGTAAAGTGTCGAGATTGGTTTTATATGTTAAATATGGATTTTAATTGCATCTCTTATGTCTCCAGAGTGATTTTATATGTGACATATTGATTTTTATGGCATTACCAAGGCTTCAGGAATAATTTTATATGTGAAATATGGTTTCTAGTTGCATTGGTAAAGTGTCAAGATTGATTTTATATGTTAAATATGGATTTTAATTGCATAGCTTAGGTCCCCAAAGTGATTCTATATGTGAGATATTGTTTTTTATGGCATAACAAAGGCTACAGGAATGATTTTATATGTGAAATATGGTTTCTAGTTGCATTGGTAAAGTGTCGAGATTGGTTTTATATGTTAAATATGGATTTTAATTGCATCTCTTAGGTCTCCAGAGTGATTCTATATGTGAGATATTGTTTTTTATGGCATAACCAAGGCTTCAGGATTGATTTTATATGTGAAATATGGTTTCTAGTTGCATTGATTAAGTCTCGAGATTGATTTTATATGTTAAATATGGATTTTAATTGCATCACTTAGGTCTCCAGAGTGATTTTATTTGTGACACGTCTTTCTAGTGATTTTATTTGTTAAATATATTGTTTAATTGTATTGCCAAGGTTTCACGATTGATTTATATGCAGAATATGGTTTTAATTCCATCTATATTGTCTCAGGATTGATTTTATATGTAAAATATTGTTTGGAATTGCATGGCTAAGGTCTCCAGAGTGACTTTATGTGGGAATAGAGTTTTTAATTTCATTGCTTCAGTGTCATTAGTGATTTTGTATGTTAAATATGGTTTTTAATTGCATCACTTAGGTCTCCAGAGTGATTTTATATGTGAAATATGGTTTTTGATTACATTGCTTCAGTATCATTAGAGATTTTATATGTTAAATATAGATATTAATTGTATTTTAAAAGTTTCAGGATTGATTTTAGATGTGAAATATGGTTTTTTAATTCCATCACCATGATCACTATGGTGTCAGGATTGATTTTATATGTTGAATATTTTGTTTTAATGGTACATTGTATTGCCAAGGTTTCAGGATTGAATTTATACGCAAAATATGGTTTTTAATTGCATGGCTAAGGTCTTTATAGTAACTTTATATGTGAAATATCGTTTTTAATTGCATAGCTTTAGTTTCTTTAGTGATTTTATATCAAAAATATTCTTTTTAATCACATGGCTAAGGTCTCCAGAGTAACTTTATATGTGGAATATGGTTTAAATTGCATTGCTATAGTCTCCTGATTGATTTATTATGTTAAATATAGTTTATATTTGCATTATAAATGTCTCAGGATTAATTTCATACGTGAAATATGGTTCTTAATTGCATTGCTATGGGATCAGGATTGATTTGATATGTGAAATAGGGTTTTCAATTGCATCGCTTAAGTATTTGGAGTGATTTTGTATGAGAAATATGTTTTTTAATTGCATCGCAAAAGTTTCTGGAGTGATATAATGTATTTAATATGGTTGTAATTTTATATTTCTATTTTCTCAGGAGTGATTTGATATGAAGAAGAGGTTTTAATTTGGGATTTTATGGGTGATTTGTTTTAAATTGTGGATTTGAGGTTAAAACGCATATCCTAAGATGTAGGCAGCCAAGATTTGAAAACTAATTAATATTATTTAGTGTGAAATTAAAAGTGAAATGTAAATATTAATAATAGATTTAATGATACCGACATACAGGTGAGTTGTAACAGTATTTATTATTAAATAAAAATATTACAGGTTAGGATTTATACTTTTATATTTTTATTCAACTACACAAAAAATATGATTGCTCAATCATAATAACAATAACATAATAATAATAGAAATGTAGGGAGAGCTACAGTCTAAATATGTAACCACAACGGCTTGCTATACATTTACCGAAACGCGGACGGGAAAGAAATCGCGTTCTTTAAAATAGACTGCCGTAGATTTCGTTAACTAATTTTTGGTGATCGTCTAATTGACAATTTGTAACGAAATGATTAAATAAAGCATATATTTTGACTTTTTGTACAAAGGGACATTTTGTGACTTGAAAATTGAAAAGCAGAGATTTTGTCCACTGGACATTTTTGTCACGTGACTATTGAAAAGCAGAGATTTTGACAATTTTTGTCCACTGGACATTTTGGTCACGTGACAATTGAAAAGCAGAGATTTTGACAATTTTTGTTCACTGGACATTTTTGTCACGTGACATTTGAAAGCAGAGATTTTGACCGTTTTTGTCAATTTGACAAAAGCAGAGATTTGGACCGTTTTTGTCCACTTGACAAGGCAGAGAATTTGACAATATTTAAAGCAGAGATTTGGACAAAATTTTGTCCTGTCAAAGCGGTCAAATTGACTGGTTTTTGGTCAAAAAGCAGAGATTTTTTTTCTCAAAAGCAGAGATTTGGACTGGTTTAAGTTCAACTTTATGTTATGTTAAGACTGCACCTAACTGTAGTTAAAATTAATATAAAGAATGACTGTTACCAATGTAACCATTGTTACCAATGTAACCTGAGCATTTTAAAATTTCTAATTTTATGTGTTACCAAAGAGTTACCTATGTAACTAGACCTGGAAATGAAGCCTGTTTTGAAAACAGTACTTAAAAGAATTGTTATATATATAATGTTAACAATGTAACTGTTTGTAAACATGCAAGCCTATATCAGGGTTACAAATGTGGATATGTCGAATTTAGGACACATTTTCTGGACTTATATGGATATACAAATATTTCTATATAAATAGGATGTGCTCCACTAACACATTAACTGTACTTGTACAGTAACATTATGCACATTCTCAAATTTTTCAATTTAATTGCATGTACACATGTATTTAAAATCTTGCTTTTACACTTATTTGCAGATATCCTACAAATAAAGTATTGAGTGTGCCGAATTTAAAGCCATAAAGGGGAAAACAAGTTTTCTTTTGACCATTTGGGGAATGGATTCTCCATATATAAGAGGTTGGTATTGTCTTTATGTACACTGTTGGGATTGTAACCAACATAAGTGCTTAACAAAATTTTCTCCAATTATTATAAGATTTGTTTATCATATTATACCTACATTTAGGTCAATGTAAAATATCTTTTATTTATTTCATTGGACATTTTCAGAAAAAAAACCCATCAACATGAATTGCAATGCAAAATAGCTTCTGACAACATGGGCATTTAGTATTTGTTGCCCATTTATTATATTTTATTATTATAAAATACTACCATGTAAGCAATTGAGAGAGCTCTAGAAGACTTATTTAACTTCAATGTTCTTTAATTTTGAATTTTGAGGATTTTAAAAATAATTTTTAAAATAATTTTTCTCTTATTTCAGATGCTGTAATAAAAACTCGATGTTGTTTGATATTGTACAAGATTTTTTAAATGTGCTATTGACAAGACAGGAGGTGTTTACAGAAAAAAAATGGACTCGGACTATATAGACAATCACTGTTAACCAAGAAATAGTAATCTACAAAATTACAGAATATTCTATCGTCTACAAAAAGTTTGCTTAGGGTATATATAAAGGACATGCATCCATGTGAAGCTGTTTGATTTTTCAATACTTCATTATGACAGAACATTAATGGTTTAACTTTGCTTATAAGTGGACTAGTAATTCCAGTGATTTTAGACATAACTTTTGAGACTGGGTATATTACTTGTACATTTCCTTTTTTGAATACAGACTGGAACATTCAAAAGACAAATAACATTCTTTTTTGTTATTGTAATTTTATAAGTAATTAATTGTTCTTGATAAATAATTAATTTCTTTCCTTGTATTTGTCTTTTTGTTAGCCAATAAACAGGGTTTCATTTTGACAGGTAACACATGTGTTTAACTTCTGTCATAACTAGTGAAATCGTAAAATAGTTCATGTATTACAGGATTAAAAAACTATTATTATTTGCACAGTGTATTTCAATCACTTTTAAAGTAAATTCAGCCTATTATCAAACAACATTTAACATACAAGGATCCATACTCACAAGTCATAGTTTCTGTGTCCACATGTTAAGTGGACACAGAAACCCTGACTTGAGAGGATGACAAGGACCAAAATTCAACCTCATTTCAACAAACACTGACCAAAATTCATCCTTGATTCAACATACACTAACAATTAGTCAACCTTATTAAAACCTGCACTGGCCAGAATTCAACCAATTTTCAACATCATTTCAACGTTGAAATCTCAACGTTTAACTCAACGTATATTCAATTTTCAAATCAAACCTACTTTTCAATGTTAATTCAATGTTGAAGTCGGACGTTGATTCAATGTTGAATCAACATTGTGCCCGCTGGGTAGAATCCATTTGTTCAATTTTGACATCCTAACATTTGAAAATAAATTTGTTAATGAACATCCGGTAAAACAAGATACTTAATTTAATCATTTATACATTTTATTCCAAAATGTGGAGTATTCAAATGTAAACTTCTAACTATAGCTCAAACATGTAATAATTAAATTTCAGCTAATATGTAATCTATGGGTGACAACTCTTGTATTTTTTTTCCAAACAATTTCACTGCAAAAATCTAACATTGAATAAGAGTAAAAGCAAAAAAAATCGAAAAAAACAATTTGCTAATTTTAAATTTTAATGCATCAACACTTAAAATATAAATATTTGTTGTAATAAGGTTCTTGGTTTAGTCATTCACTTTGAAAAAAATAACATACAAATCACCACAAGCAAAATACTTTTCAGTTTCATGCTTCATACTTAAACAAAAGAAAATATATGGGCTGAAAAAAATTCACGACATCCGTGTAAATTGATCTCAAATAAAAAGAAACAATTTTCCGCTATTCTATAATTTACAATTTGGCCAAAAGTTTAAAACATCATCCTGTTGACAAAAACCACCATATATATTCAATGTTGTTTCCTATGTTTAAACTTGTTGTGATCATCACTTACAATTTGGAGAGAACCAACCACAATATTTATATTTGTACGTTTTGACAATAACTTATTCCCCTGTGAATTAGACATTTGATCATTATACCAGTATCACATTCTGATTTGAAAGAAAAATAAAAAACATTTGGTAAAAATATACTTCTGCATATCTGAATCTTGTCAGGCTTAATAAACAAGCTGGTTTACACTAAGTTGATATTACAATAGCAGTATATTATTAAGATTTAAGAAGTATCAAAAAATAATATTTGGACTAAATATTTGATCTGTTGTAAACTGTCCATTTGAACCTATGCATGATACTATAAAAATGAGATTTTTTTAATGTAAGGAAATGTTCATTAAAAACCTGGTTGCTCTATAGTACACAGATTTACCATATAAGATGACACAACAGTCGAAAAATCAAAATAGCATTTTCCATTACTTGACTGTTAAAATATATATACAAACATTGTTTAATGATTCTAGATCGAAATTTGAAGAATTATGGAATTTACTAGATGACATAGAATCCCAGCTGAAACTAGACCAAGGATCACCATCCTGAAGTTTTGCAAAAATATTCAGCAGTCATAATAGATAATAGACTGTTGACATGTCCAATATATATACAAAAAACTAACAAGTCTGAAGGTTCTTGAAAAAAAACTAAAGTTTATGGTTTGTGCGAGTCAAACCAAAAATGTATAAATTTACAGTATAAAATTATTTTGCGACATAAAATAATAGGCAAGATAACAGTTATCGGGTTTATATTACCAACAAAAAAATATCTGTTGCCTATTGAAAATGTTGGCAACCATTTCAGAAAAATTGTTAATCTATGGAAGATAACTGCTAGATTTTATGAAATAAATTAATTAATCATTAGAATTTTAGCTTTTAATAATTCAACTGTTAATCTATTTAAAGAAAAGCAAAATAACAAATAAAGCTTAATGTAAATTGTATTTATTTGAAGCTGATAATTGAAAGATACCAATGTTATCAAAGTATAATTTACAAGATGTTTTGAAAAAAAAACAGTCAACACGTGTTTCACCCCCAAAAAATAGGAATTAAAGACTAAATAATTAAAGGATTTATTTAGAAGGCATATAGAAAAAAAGAATAAATTAGTTTTTTTATCTTTAAAAATTTCCTTTTAAACTGATTATTCATGCAAAAAGACAACCTAAATCCTATAGCAACAGTCAAATTTAAACAGGCAAAATATTTTAAAGTATCATTTTGTATTAATGAACAAATAGCAAACAAAATGGTCTGAAGAAATCTCAAAAGTTGTCTGAATGCAAACTAGATGGAAATATTTGCCTCACAATTCTACCAATGAAATTTATTAAACAAATTAACGATAAACGTAGGTTTATAAGGTTATAGGAGATTAATGTTATGAGATCTAAATGAGCTATATTATATTTTCATTAATTAAACTATTTCATGATTAAACAAACATCCCTATTTTTAGTTCACAAACCGTATTCATACAAATAACATAAATTGTTACACATGTTACATTGTAACACATATTACATCATAACACATATTACATTGTTACACATATTACATTTTAACACATATTACATTGTAACACATATTACATTGTTACACATATTACATTGTAACACATATTACATTGTTACACATATTACATTGTTACACATATTACATTGTAACACATATTACATTGTTACACATATTACATTGTAACACATATTACATTGTTACACATATTACATTGTAACACATATTACACATTGGTGTTAAAAAAAACGAAAATCACATATAACACATTAATATTCAGAATGAACTAAAAAACTACATGTCTACATATTTGAAGTATTTTCATGTAAAAATAATCAAGCAGGCTAACAGTGTCTATGAAAACATAACAGTTTTAATTTTAACAGTTACATTGTATAGAGTGATCACGTAAAATGCTAATTGTTCCCACAGTATAATATCTTTAATACTCTGCTTAGTTTTTGTTAACATCTTTGTTTATGGAATCAATTTACAAGAAAATACTTAACATTGGCTGTTAATAGACAGTTTATCAGATTACAATCAATGAGTATAAAATGAAGCAGAGTGTTTCCATGTTTTTAAATCAACATCCTTAAATTCCCATACAATCAATGGCATTACTCTAAATAATTCAGTTCTTCCAAGTTCCAGCTGTAAGTGCTGTACTAAATCATTTGCCTTTTTTATTTCTTTACAAGACTGCCTAAAAAAGATGCAATTTAATTTTGAGAAAATTTTTAATTTGTTAAAAATATAAATCAGGTAAATATTATATTGTATCTATTACCAATAAAATGATATATTGTCCTGAAAAAGTTAATAACAATTTGAAAAAGCTTGTTGTCTAAGGGGGACAACTTCTACATTTTGTCCAAAAAATAATATATGAAAGCTAATCTTAATTTATGAAAACAAAATCTTTAAACCAAACAGATAATAGTTCCTTTTGTTTTATATTGTTTACAAGATGAATATTTTACCAAACATTGAACTAATTTATAACAAAAGTTTATTTACCGTGATTTAGATCATATAAAATAAGTTTTACAGGCTTGTTTTGTGTGATAAACATAGCGTCTTTCATCCTTTTAACTGTCTATTTCTGTTGTTTCTATTGATGTTTTCTGAAACCATTTCTTAAATAAAAAACAACAAAATTCACAATGTTTAATATTACTTATTAGAATTATATGCTATTGTAGGAAAAGGATGGCAGATATATCACTGAAACAAGTGAAGCTCACAAATTTGCAAAAAATACTTTTAATTCTATAGCCTGCAATTAATTTATATAACACATTGTTATTAAACATTAGTATATACCCAAATTGATTTTTGTGGAACCATACACCCAATAAAATGTTTAGGCTTACTGGGATTTGTACAATTTGAGCTGCATGAGCAATAAAATATTATAGGGTTATTGCATGAATATTGGGAAATATTGTCCCAAGCAAATGTTATATTGCACGAGCTTGCGAGTGCAATATAGCATCTTGCGAGGGACAATATTTCATAATATTAATTCAATAACCCTTTTATTATATAGTAATAATTTTTTTGTGCTTTTAAGTGATTATTCATTATCTTTGCTATTTGTAATATTTTACTAGGTCCAATATTATCATATTTTCACTTGGTCAATATCAATATGACAGACATATATGATACAATAAAAAAAACAGATTTCTTTTCAATTTTGTGTTTTTATTTGTTTTTCCTTATTGTTGTGAATATATATTATGAATGTATGTTCCTGTAAACAAAAGTAAAATATAAAAGACAATGTTCAGAACACATCCGTCTTTTTCCCGGTAATTACATAAAAGACCGAGACGCAGAGTAAAATATGAAAATATATTGCACTTTATTCCTATATGAAATTGAATGGGGGAAAATTATTACTATATAATAATAAGTTCTATTGCCTGAAGGCAAGATCAATATCTTGATTTTGTATACAAAGCCTCCTGGTTAATAACTTTTTTCTTTTGACCCACATGGCAATACCGAGAGTTATATTGCCCAAAGCACAATATTGATTTCCATATGGACCAGCAGTACACTAGCTAGTCATATGGATTGTTCATACTGACCAGCCATATTGATTGTTAGTATTATTGAATAAACTGTTACAAACTAGCTGATTCAGTATTGACCTTGCTTTGATTCACAATCAGCTGTATTGGCCTTGGACCCTCAGGATCTAGGGAACAATACAACCACCTTGATTCAATAACTATTTAAAAAGTTAGTAACACTATAATACTAGTTTATTATAAAAACTTGTACACTGATCATTCAGTCAATACTGAGAATGAGTTGTTTAAGTCTCACTGCCATCAGGATGAACTTTATTCTTACTTGACAAGGATTACCAGTTTTCCTGCAGCAGCTCAGATGTTTTCTCCTGGTACCCCAGCTTCCTATCCAATAAATACTGGATGCCATGATAGCCAAAAATTGCTAAAACTTGCATTAAGCAACATTTAAAACAAGTGTGGACACAGAAAAATGTTTCGCCTGCATTCCGCATCAGTAACGAAAAAAATTATGTCATAAGCATTACGTAAATTGTTACTATTTAAAATATACAATGCATGGTTACAGAGAAACGGACCTAATCCAGAAACTTTAACTTAAGTCACTGGACCATAAAATTGAGGTCATGGTCAGTTGAAACCTACCAGACACTCATGTACTAATCATTATCAATATATATACCAAATACTGTCATCTTACCATGCATGGTTAGAGAGGAAGTGCCCTAATAAAAAAACTTAGTCGCTGGACAGAGAAATTGAGGTCAAGGTCAGGTGACACCTCCCAGACAGTCATGTACTATTCATTGACAACCTATATACCAAATATTGCCATCCTACTATGCGTGGTTAAAGAGGAACTGCTGTAACCCAAAAACTTTAACCTAGTCACTGGACCATGAAATTGAGTTCAAGGTCAGGTGACACCTACCAGACAGTCATGTACTATTCATCAGCAACCTATATACCAAATATTGTCATCCTACCATTTGTAGTTAAAGAGGAACTGCCATAAACCAAAAACTTTAACGTAGTCGCTGGACCTTGAAATTGAGGTCAAGGTCAGGTGACAGGTGACTGACTAGCAAGTACCCATCATAAGCTACCACTGGACCAAATTTGATGGACCTAGGGCTTGGGCTTACAAAGATATAAAGCAAGATGTCCAAGTTTTTATGCCGTTGCCGGATTCTCATACATATGTCTCGCTTCCACCGACTATCGGCGCAGGCGAGACAAAAAACCAATTTCACCATGCTTTGAAAAATATTTTACTTACTGATATTGTTACTCAGTGTGTTATGTTAATTATGTTATGTTAGCTTGGGTTCTGTGTTTTATACCTTAATACCAGCACATGGTATCTTCTATCTGTGTCTACTAAACTAGTTTGTTAATTTCTGCATAAAACTGAGAAAATAGATTCAAAAAGAAATAAGGACATACCATATTATGTGTGTTTTTGTTTTCATGAAGACTAATGCACTTTCAGCAATTTTTTAGCTATATCATGATGTCTAGTTTTTATTGGTTGAAGAAGCCAAAGTACGCATATTATGAACTTTCTATAAGATGTTAACACTTGTAACATAGTAAATATGAAATGTATACAAGAATCATACAACAATTTTTTAGTTGCTTTAGTGGTATTTGCAGTGCACATATAGATGGGGTGTAACTCTATAAAAGGGCTTCAAACCACAAACTAAGGCCACACCAAATAAATTTCTTGTTCTACGGACCCGACCGCACATATTTTATCCAAATCAAAAAAATATTTTAAAACAATTTCCGCTCCTCGCTCCGGGAAAGTCATCCGGAATTTTTTTTATTTTACTTTTTGAAATCGTAATCTTGTGAAGGCTTAATGTAACTGCCGTTTTATTGCATCACAAACAAAAATATTGATGTATTTTGAAAAAGGAAAAGAAACAATCATACCGTTTTAGTAGTGTGGATATTTGTCATAAAGGAAGGCATGGTTGTCCAAACACGGCGATTTATTTTAGTGGTGGTGTGTTGGCACAGCTTTTTCAAAGATGTGTCAAAATCAAACATTTCGACCTTAGGTTAGCGCCAACATAAACGTAAAACGAGGTTACAGGAACAATTAAATATAAAAAAATGTGAAATAAAAGTTCGTGAGTAATATTTGTATTTATAGAAGATAGGATGTTGGAGCAGGATTGCCAGATGGATGACCAAAAAACTTAATTCGACTGACACTTCGAAAAAGTTTGGTTGCAACAGCGTGGTGAACATTTATCCTCAGTAACGAAGCACATTCGATTTATGTTTATCTCCACCAAGATAAAACACAAGTGTGGACACAGAAAAACGTCTCGCCTGCATTCCGCATCAGTAACGAAAATAAATTTCGTCATAAGCATTACGTAAATAGCATTAAATATCAGCAGCGGCCTGTATACGAAATATTGTCACCATACCATGCATAGTTACAGGGGAACAGCCGTAACCCAAAAACTTTAACATAGTCGCTGGACCGTGAAATTGAGGTCAAGGTCAGGTGGAACCTAGCAGACATGCATGTACTATTCATCAGCAACCTATATACCAAATATTGTCATCCTACCATACATAGTTACAGCGAAACTGCCGTAACCCAAAAACTTAAATGTAGTCGCTGGACCATGAAATTAAGGTCAAGGTCAAGTGACACCTACCAGACAGTCATGTACTAGTCTTCAGCAACCTATATACCAAATATTGTCATCCTACCATGTGTGGTTATAGAGGAACTGTCGTAACCCGAAAACTTTAACGTAGTCGCTGGACCGTGAAATTGAGGTCAAGGTCAGGTGGAACCTACCAGACAGTCATGTACTAGTCATCAGCAACCTATATACCAAATATTGTCATCCTACCATGCGTGGTAACAGAGTAACTGCCGTAACCCAAAAACTTTAACGTAGTCACTGGACCGTGAAATTTAGGTCAAGGTCAGGTGACGCCTACCAGACAGTCATGTACTAGTCATCAGCAACCTATACACCAAATATTGTCATCCTACCATGCGTAGTTACAGAGGAACTGTCGTAACCCAAAAACTTTAATGTAGTCGCTGGACCGTGAAATTGAGGTCAAGGTCAGGTGACACCTACCAGACAGTCATGTACTAGTCATCAGCAACCTATACACCAAATATTGTCATCCTACCATGCGTTGTTACAGAGGAACTGTCGTAACCCAAAAACTTTAACGTAGTCGCTGGACCGTGAAATTGAGGTCAAGGTCAGGTGACACCTACCAGACAGTCATGTACTAGTCATCAGCAACCTATACACCAAATATTGTCATCCTACCATGCGTAGTTACAGAGGAACTGTCGTAACCCAAAAACTTTAACGTAGTCGCTGGACCGTGAAATTGAGGTCAAGGTCAGGTGATAGGTGACTGACTGGCAAGTACTCATTATAAGCTACCTATGGACCAAATTTGATGGACCTAGGGCTTGGGCTTACAAATATATGAAGCAAGATGTCAAGTGTTTACGCCGCCGCCGCCGCCAGATTCCCATACATATGTCTCGCCTCCAGCGACTTTCGTCGCAGGCGAGACAAAAATGACCACAGAAACTACAATGCTTATTAAATTTGTTAACATTGTTGCAAGGGTTGTGATATGTCCAAAAAAAAGAAAATGAATTGACTGGTAATGGTTGTTCAGTGTTTTTTGTGGAAAAGTTAAAGTAATTTTTATTAAGAGTCAGCATATAAATGTTTGAACTAGTTGTTGTTTTATTGTCATTTTTCATATATATCTCTGTTTTCTAATGGCTTGCATGGGACTTGAATTTTCTCTCTCAAAAATTGGACATTGGACACAATGTATCTATAATTCTGGATTGTCTTTGGTTGTTCAATCTAAAGGGAAAGTCTCACTAAATGGGAAAATTACAGCAAACACAATGAATGTGATATAACTTATTTTATGACATTTTAAAATTCATTCCTCTAGAAAGCTTCAACAATAAATGATGTGTAGTGTAGTCAGTTGGGCATTTTAAATAAGGTCTAAAAAAATATATTTTTGCAAATGAAGATGTGACATGTATGCATTCTTTTGCTTCCATCTGTCTCTAATGCTTTGAAATTCATATATGTAGTATATTTTATATGACCTACAATACTGAATTGTTTAAAAGGTGCAATTGATTGTACATAATTTGAATGATGAACCCATAATTACAAAATATAATTCATTTATTCATTTAAATGCTTTGGTAAACTTCAGGTAAGCATAGTATGCCCAATTCTGAAAGAAAATCACAATGAAACTGAATTTTGCGAATACATACATTGATGAAAGTGCATTTTCCTATTTAAAAAAAATAAAAATTTTAAAAAAAGTTATCGCTCGCCTCAAATTTTTCTGTTCGCCTATGATTTTTTTAAAATCCAAATAATAATATTAAAATTATTATTTCGCTCGCCCGCCCCATTTTTAAAATGACAAAAATCCGAAGAACAAGAAATTAAATTGGTGTGGCCTAAGGTATAATTCAACAGTGATCAGGGAAGTCATGCTCCCTGTGCAATTCATGCATTAGATGGAAAAATGGTGCATGCAAAATTCTTCTTATTCACCTGCCTGTGCATTCTTTCTTACTGACAACTATATGTGGAATGTTTATTCTCTTATAATTTCATTTATTTATCTATTTCTTGTGTGACTTTGAAAAATGTGTATGTTTTTAATTTTTATCCAGAACTTTTGAAAAATGAGTTTTTTTATATATATATTTCTGTAAATTACCTTTAATAAAATCTGATTACATAAAATTCCTCTTTGTTCTGGGATTTACTAAACTATGTGAACACTGATTGTGTGGTTTTTCTTCCTGTTATGTGATTGGCTACAGCCAAATACAACCTGACTACATTATAATGTTTTTTTTAGGAATTTAATGCAACAATCATCAATTTCACAGCTATATTATGACATCCAGTTTTTACCAGATCTGTAATTTTCAATTTGCTAGGGTTGAAAAGTTTCTGATTATATATTTTTTTTATTTTGGTGATTTGGTGGAGCTGAACAGAAGCTTATTATATATCTGTTTTTTGAGTTACTTCAACTCATGCGGAAACTTAATGAATGTATGTATTTTTGCTTTTTCTGTGATTGGCAACAGCTGTATTATACAAGCACCAGTAATGTTCTTCTGCCATTTGGTACAGTTAAACCTCAGCTTATTGTATGAATTTCCTCATTTTGTGATTCTTTACAGTTGAACAGAAGCTGACTGTATGCATTACCAGTTCTGTGATTTGCGTGGGTTAAAAAGAAGCTGATTATTTGTATTTACCTGTTGTATGATTGGCTACAGCTAGTCATGTGACAGAGTTGTGTATGTATTTTCCAGCTCCATGATTGCTTTGGCTAAACAGAAGCTGACTGTATTCTTTGCACACTTCATTGGTTGCTGTATGTACAGCTTGTATCTACCAATCAACCAGTTGCATGGCTATCCTAACAATTAAAAGTTTTGTTTTAATTTAAAATGTGAAAATAGGTACTTTTTTAATTTCATTTGAACTGACTGCATGTATTTTCATGTGAGTGATTATTCTATTGAAGGAATGTTTGTTTCTATGGTTTTTAACTCAATTTCATCATGCTAAAGTTCCTTGTGACTGGCTGGACAGTGGCTTAATTTAAAACATCCAAATGAATTGTGTACATGTATTTTTTTCTGTTTATTTGAATACTTTTCTTTCATAGAGTTCACTACCACTTTCAGTAATTATTCATCATAGTGTCCAATTTTTACTGGTAGGCAAAGCTAGAGTAAATTGCAGTGACCACCACCAACCTTTGGCTTTTTACCATTTATTTTACTAAACAAACTTTCACTTTAAGATATAGTTTTTCTTGATGTTATGGTTGTATAGACTTCTGAAGAATTTCTTAATTTTGTACAGTATCTCTTTGTCTTTGCACTGTCTTAACTTTGAATTGAAAAACAAATGATGTGTTCATCACTGATCTCAAAGTTAAAATTCTGTCATGCACTGCTAAGAATAACATCATTCAATCAATTGCAATAATATATCAACTATTTACAGCATTGTAATAATAAACAATTATATTATGGTGATATTTCTTCGCACCAACCACGGATAATGTGGTTTTCTAAGTGGTTTTCATTTCCTTGTATTGTAAAAAAAAAAATATGTATCAGTTTTAGGGTCTTTGATAATAATCTGACAACATACTGTAGTAGTTACGATACATTTGTAAATAAAATTTCAAATGAATAACTTGTCAATACCCAGATTTGTTGTAGTAAAATGTTTGATTGTTTGAATGGTGTTTAACACCACTTTCAGCAATTCTTCAGCTAGATCATAGCATCCAGTTTTTATTGGGGCAGGCAAAAAGACATAGAAACAGGAGAAAAACTCCAACCTTCAACAGGAAAACTGTCAATGTTTATAACGCTATTGATCTGATAATTTGATTGTTTGTTTGTTTGTTTGTTTGAATGTTGTTTTAACGCCACTTTCAGAAATTGTTCAGCTATATCATGGCATCCAGTTTTTATTGGGGGAGGAAGCCAGAGTACTCGGAGAAAATCCGCAACCAGCGGTAGGAAAACTGACAATCCTTGTCAATTAAGATTAGAGTTGTATACACCATGCCTGCAGGTTGAATCGAACTCTCAATCTCAGTGTTGACAGACCACGTGATCAATAGCAGAATAACTACCTTAACCACTTGACCACCTATACCGATGCCCTGTCTGACAATTTGAAAGAAATCTATAAGATGCTGAATTTAAGCAGTTTGTAAGCAAAAATTATAGATGATCTTGTTTCATTCATTGGAACTTAGGGTGGGATTCATCTGCAACTCTTCTAATAAATGTATATAAAACATCTACTGTGTACCTGAGAAATTACATATAAGAATGTTATAACAGCAGGTTCATCTTCAATCCACATTGGCAGATGTTCCTATTTATATAAATGCTCCTACAAATAAACATTTTTTTATAAAAATATAAAGTCAAGCAATGGTTTCGTTTTTGTTTAAAGCTGAGGAATTTGGATGACTGTACGATATATTTACATTAAACTTATTTTGGACAAAATACATATACAGTTATTTTTAAGATTTTTACTTCATTTTGACTAAAAGTACACAAGAGTCAATACAGAAAAATATATATCACCTGAAGTGAAAAAAAATCGAAGAATTTGTCCATGGGACACAATTGCCCCCACAAAATGAAGTCCCAAACAGGAAGTAATTGTCCGACAGGTTTGAAAGTAGCTTAGGACGTACAACTTGTGAGAAGGAAACACACTGGGAATTCGTATGGACGTACATACGTACGGACAGAGAGACATGAGTAAAACTTAATGCTCCCCGACATGTCGTCGCAGGGGCATAGAAATTGCAAAAGTCTGAAGTGGCGGGATTGCAAAGCAAGTGCCTTGATTAAAGTTTGTTTTTTCATACAAAAACGATGTATCCACCCTTTTCACCAGATTTGACCTAGAGGATAAAAATTTCCTTGTAATATATACAACTAAATACCAAGTTTCGTATATTTGGAGCAGTATTTTCAGAGGAGTTGCACGGAAACCATGATTTATAAGGAATTTTGGAAAATACTAAGCTAAAAGGGTCATAACTCCCACATAATTTTGAGGATAAAAATTTCCTGGAAATATGAACAACTACAAATGGTGTATTTACTATATAAACATAAAATTTCGTTCAGCAGTTTCAGAGGAGTTGAGAGGAAACCATGATTTATGATGAATTTTTGGAAAATTCTAAGTTCAAAGGGCCATAACTCCCACAAAATTTTGAGGATCAGAATTTCCTGGTAATATGCGCAACTACAAATGGTGTACTTGTTACATACTGAGTTTCGTAAAATTAGGTTGAGTAGTTTCAGAAGAGTTGAGTGGAATAACTTTGTGACGGACAGACAGACGGACAGGACAAAAACAATATGTCTCCCCACCAAGTAGGGGGAGTCATAATAAACAGGGAATAGTTTACAATTTGTTGGAAGAAGGTTTTGTGTGAGTGTAAAAAAGGTGGAGTTGATTAAACAATATAGTCCTTTTCAAAAACACAGTTAACTTCTCTTGACGGAAGGGACGTTTCCATAATTATTTTGCTTTACATACCGGTACTTCTGGGTAGGCCCCTTGACATGTAATGGATAAAGAATTGGACGATTGGTACCGTATTCTGCTAATGTTCTGAGAAAGTACTAAGTTCCCAAGTCAAAAAAATTAAGAAAAAAATCCTTGAACCATTCCACAATAGCAGGTGCACAACTTCAATTTATGTGCAATCTTTCTGTAAAGTTTAAGAGATCTGGGTTATAAATGTAGGAAGAGTTGATTACACAAAACAGGTACCGTCTTCTGCAAATATTCTAAACAATGACTATTATACAGTTCCCAAGTCTGGAACATTAGGAAAATATCCTTGTCCACTTCCATAATAGTAGGTGCACAACTTCAATACATATGCAATCTTTCAGTGAAGTTTAAGAGATCTGGGTTGAAAACTGTAGGAGGAGTACATCACACAAAATAGACACCCCATTTTACCTGCCCATCACATGCCATTTCTGTCTGCCCTACTTAAAAATACTATAACTCTGGTCTGCACTTATATTTGCACAATATTTATATTTGTAAGACTCCAAAGTGCGATATGATGCTAAACTGCAATGTCCATGCTAAAGTGTGAAGGTTTATGCCAAAGGGTGATGGTTTCTACGCTTAGGTGCACTGGTTTATGCCAAAGTGTGATGATGCATGTGTACACATTGCTAAAGTATTACGGTCCCACCACCTGCTTAAGTAAGATGGCTTAATTATCGTTTTCACTTTTTTTGCTAAGAAACTGATATTGTTTTTTGTGTTTCCTAAGTATGTGAGACATCTTTTAACCTACAAGTCTTTCTTTGGTCCCTTTGTAGTCATAATGAACTCGTTGCTGTCTTAAAAATCAAAGTGCAGACTGCACCGAAGGAAAGGTAGCTTTGCAAGTATGAAATGAGATTCCTGCCTCATGTTTGACAGGCAATAAAACAAACCAATGTAAAATAAATCAGGTAAATTTAGAAACATATTAGATATAAATTAAAAAGACTAGAAAAAACTTTGCAATCCTCATAATTGATAGCCCCAGCTCCCCTATGTCTTGAATGGCAATGTTCAGGGCTTTGCTGTTGGAAACTGCAAAAATCGTTTTGCTCAAACTGTAAATATCAGGTGCACAATTCCACCATATGACAAATGATTCTGCAAAAGTTTCATCAAATCCCACTCAGTGGTGCAAGTAGTTGTGGATAAGAGATAGGTATCCCCTACATTAAAGAATGGCAAGTCAATGTTTGCTATGGGAAATCTATAAATATCATTCCAATCAAAATGTAAAATATCTGGTGTACAATAGCACTTTGTGACAAAGAGTCCATCAAAATTGCATCAAAATCCATTCAGTGCAACGATACAATTGAAGATGTTTCTAACTTTTATAAATATATTAATTAATAAGACAAAATTGCTGCTGCCCATTTCAGAGATAAAAATCGCACCTGTTATATGGTTGGAATATAACTTGCATCAAATACATGTACATATTTGTAAATGTCTCCCTATAAATGTAAGTGATGTCATAAGCTTCGAAAATATTCAAAACTAAAATAATTTATTTCGTAATATTTTAATTTCGTTTAAATACTCAACACATGAGCAAAGTTGGCTATTTCGTATAACCTAACTTGGTTTTTCAGCACGTGATTGATTGTGACGTCATAATAAGATGTATTGATGATGTTGAATTTACATGAATTCTTCTGTAAACAACAAGTGACGACACTAAAATTGTGAATTGCAAATATTATTTGATTACTTGTAAAATATTGTTCTTGTTACTTCATTTTTACTATAGAATTTAAAATATAAGGTTTGTTTTCAATTGTTGGTTAGATTATTGGATATAAACGACTTTGGGTCAATTTATGCTGAATAAACCGTGAAGCGGTTTATGTTGCCGCGTAAATGGATCCAAAGTCGTTTATATCCAATAATTTAACCATCAACTGAAAACAATCCTTAAGTATTCATCTACTATTGATCGAATGCCTGTCAGCACTTGTTTGAATCTTACTGCTGACAGGGTGTGCTCAACTTCAATATTGATTGACAATTATTAAAAGACTCCTACAATCTGGCTTTCTCCTCCAATAAAAACAGGACGCCCAAATATAGTTGAAAAATTGCTTAAAGTGCCATTAAACAATTACAACACAGGGATCTGTGCAAATCAATTTACATGTGCTTTCGAATGATACTGGGTAGATTTTGTTATATCGAGTCCCACACACTATAACAAGATCGACCCAGTATTATTCAAAAGCGCATGTAAATCAATTTTTATAAATCCCCTGGATTCAAACAAACAAAAAATTGCAAGACTGTATGAGGCAACATGTATCTTTATAATCAGAATGCCTGTCAACTAGTTTGTTTTAAATTTAAACAGTGTGTTAATAGCTTATCCAAAAAGACACAATCACATTGAGTGCTTTTCTGCTTGCATTTTTTTAAATTAATATTCAATATGCGATATTGTAACTTCTTATTTAAAAAAAAATTAAAAAATTTCCACTGTACATATTCCATACTATGCTTGTTGTTTAGAGCATCGCTAGCTTTCGTGACGTTCTATGGTATTCGCGCCTAAACCGCAAACCCCAAGGTTTTCAAATGGACAATAATCGCTTGCTCCAAGTTACACCCTTTCTAATTTTGGTCAAAATTAACCTTGGAAAATCGCTCTATCAAATTAAAAAACAGCATTTGAAAATGCAGAACAAATGTTACAAAATAATTGCTGATTATTTGCCACTCAAAAAACTTCTGCTAAAACACACTGACTTGATCACATCTTCTTTTGTTTTAAGAAACACAAAAAATGAAGAAAAATATATCGTTTTGACTATTGGTTTCATTAGATACTTAAAGCATAAAAATGCAACATCGTCTGAAACGACGGCAATTTTGTGAGGTAAATATACGTGGAAAATTGGTACGTTTTTTGGCTTGTTACGATGGGTGGTGAACAATTTCGACTCATGTAACGAGAAATATTAATGGTTTAGCATGAATTACCAATTATAAAAATTAATCAAAAGGACCAAAACAAATTGTGTCAGCTTTTATTGGAATAATGGTCAATAATGCAGCGACATGGTGAGTGCAATTGATCACCGATGTTGAATAATCCATTTACTATTCTTGTGTCACAAACACCAAAATATCTTTTTTAATATACTGTTATTAGTTAGAAATTGTATATTTAATTTAACTACTTGTATTTTATTTACGAAACTTCTACATGCCATTCTCGTAACCTTAAAAAATTTTATAGATGGCGCCGCTCTGCAAATCTGTTCATCGACAAAGCACACACTTTTATGTTGGTTTTCATTTAATTAAACACATAAAAAATAGAATGCAAAGACGCATGAAACGACGACCACACGATCGCACAAATAATCATTAAATCACTTCAGTACATAATTACGTCATCAAATATTATTAGACTGGCACTGTCAGTACTATATTTCTCGGTTCAGTGAACAGCTGTCGCGGGGATTGTCAAATATCGCATTGATTTCCAAAACCAAAAAGTGTAACGAGTCTGTCTCTCACATATGAACATGATTATTAGTTTAAATAGTAATATTAGTTATCAGTTATACAGTAAATGAGACATAATACGAAAGGACATGTAAAGTAAAGTTGTTCAAGATAAATGTGGTGCACCAATTCATGTAATTGATAGATTCCTCAAATGTGACCTATATCTTACGAGCATAAGGTTTTATTACACGCCGGTCGCAGTAGTTTCTATCTATTTTAGCGTTAGTTTGCTACGTAACCTTCCCACAAATTTTTCCTTAAACAAGTTAAAAAAGGAAACCAATTAACATATTATAATGTGACTTTAATTCATAGTGTATTGCCTAAAGTCAACAAGTGTGGACACAGAAAAACGTCTCGCCTGAATTTCCGCATCAGTAACGAAAATAAATTTCGTCATAAGCATTACGTAAGTAGCATTAATTATGAGCAGCGGCCTGTATACCAAATATTGTCACCATACTATGCATAGTTACAGAGGAACTGTACTAATATAAAAACTTTATCGTAGTCGCTGAACCGTGAAATTGAGGTCAAGGTCAGGAGACACCTACCAGACAGTCATGTACTATTCATCAGCAACCTATATACCAAATATTGTCATCCTACCATGCGTGGTAACAGAGGAACTGTCGCAATCCAAAAACTTTAACGTAGTCACTGGACCGTGAAATTGAGGTCAAGGTCAGGTGACACCTACCAGACAGTCATGTACTAGTCATCAGCAACCTATATACCAAATATTGTCATCCTACCATGCGTGGTAACAGAGGAACTGTCGCAACCCAAAAACTTTAACGTAGTCACTGGACCATGAAATTGAGGTCAAGGTCAGGTGACACATACCAGACAGTCATGTACTAGTCATCAGCAACCTATATACCAAATATTGTCATCCTACCATGCGTGGTTACAGATGAACTGTCGTAACCCAAAAACTTTAACATAGTCGCTGGACCGTGAAATTGAGGTCAAGGTCAGGTGACACCTACCAGACAGTTATGTACTAGTCATCAGCAACCTATATACCAAATATTGTCATCCTACCATGCGTGGTTACAGAGGAACTGTCGTAACCCAAAAACTTTAACGTAGTCGCTGGACCGTGAAATTGAGGTCAAGGTCAGGTGACACCTACCAGACAGTCATCTACTAGTCATCAGCAACCTATAAACCAAATATTGTTATCCTACTATGCGTAGTTACAGAGGAACTGCCGTAACCCAAAAACTTTAACGTAGTCGATGGACCGTGAAATTGAGGTCAAGGTCAGGTGACAGGTGACTGACTGGCAAGTACTCATCATAAGCTACCTCTGTACCAAATTTGATGGACCTAAGGCTTGGGCTTACAAATATATGAAGCAAGATGTCAAGTGTTTAAGCCGCCGCCGCCGCCGCCGCCGGATTCCCATACATATGTCTCACCTCCAGCGACTTTCGTCGCAGGCGAGACAAAAACTAAACATTGGATTGTGCTGAAAATTTAACATTTTATAGTACTAGTACTTTACAGCAGTTTAAACAAAATCTGTTGACAAGTTTTCAAGTTATCATCTGGAAACTACCCATGCATGGACCAAGGACAGAAGGTAGACACTCATCCATACGGACTCGGAGGGTTTCACATAATGCCATTTTGTGTGGCGGGGTATAAAAATTAACATATGCAAAACAGTTATTGATAAAGTACCTGCAATGAAAAAGTCTTTGTATGCAATGTAGCTGTATCAGTTTTTTTCTCCGTTTGTGTCCATTATTTTGTTGACAAATTTAAAATGCTCACCTGCAATCATCGCTATTATCCATTTCCTTTTTGATCTATCAACAAAA
Organism: Limnoperna fortunei; assembly: GCA_944474755.1. NCBI lineage: Eukaryota > Metazoa > Mollusca > Bivalvia > Mytilida > Modiolidae > Limnoperna > Limnoperna fortunei. The sequence goes on along the minus strand of OX104119.1, from coordinate 72,903,010 downwards.
ATGCTGTATAAGCTAATTGACATTATTTGTGACATAGACAAGGGTATCATGAATGCGATTTTTCCACATATAACTATTAATTCTCTATCGATCGATTTTGTAAAATTGATTTTTATCCTGCAATCGTCCAATTAGAGCAGCTTACATGTAAATGCGTTGACTTATTATTTGTATGTGTTTCTATGCCACTGGCTATAAAACGAGTTTTAGCCACACCCACTTTAGGAACTACTTTTGTGTATTGCAGTAATGTACTTTTTTACCTTTCTTGCCAAATGTAAACAAATCGGAATGTTGCAATTGTGGAAATACATGTTTTTGTTTTATTCCATACAAAATATATATAATTCATATGTTTTAGTTTTTACTCTACTAAACCAAACACTTCAAGTTCAAACAGGCTAAATTCAATGTTTTATGACACAACCCGGCAAATCCAGACCATGAATGTCTATATGTGGGAACGCCATTAAACATGCAGGGAAAGTTTGTATCCAGAATCGATGAGTTTCATAATACAATACAACTTATGTGATATTGAAAATAATATCTTGTTGTTATTTCTGTTGATAATTATTTTACTAAACTTGTTACTTGCATTACTGTTTTATTCATTATTCACCTTGAACAGGAGAACTCGGTCGTGACACATCACTAAATTTATGTCAATCGTGTTGATTACCATGATGTGTAGAGGCATAATAAGGATAAACTTTAAAAGTAAATTTTATACAAATATTTAAAACTAGACAAAGTCGATCTAGCGATCGATGATACCCCCGCTGAATTTTTTGTGTGTATGTAAATCTCAACGTTTATTGTAAACTGGTGGACGTAGTGTCTAATGGAATTTCTCCAGCATCAAAAGGCTTCTGTGCTGACAAACTGTCTTGCAATTTATAAACAAAGAGACAGAGGGAAGATGTACACAGCAAAAACAATTTATTCCCCCACAAAGTTGGAGGAGACGTAATTATTGCATATAAATATTTCATATTTACCTATTGTTCATTATTTACATGAATAGTGAAGGAAACACACAGGAAATGAATGAATGCTGGGAAAAATGAACTGGTGTAACAACAGGAATAATGTCTTCAGGTAAATGAAAGTTTATATACAGGTGATCAAGAAGTGATCCAAATCTGTGTGTAGGCTGAGTTATAAGCTGATGAAATCCATAGTAACACATAAATTTTGACAAATGTGAGTCAGCACTTGATTTTTCAATAAAGTTAACATTAAAGTCACAAATTACTATTGTAGGCACATTCATATGTGGAATACAGTTCATTACAGAGTCCATATGCTGTAAAAATATTAGAATGTCATAATCGGGAGGTCTGTAAATATTCACTATGGAGAAACGTTTATTTGTTAAACGGTTCTGTACTAAAACTGCTATTGCCTCTATTTCAATATCTATTAATTTTATTTCCTCAGAATGTAAGTCTTCATGAATGTATATCAATGTTCCTCCATGGGCTGCATACTGTCGTCTGTTTGAGACAATAGACTGATTAGGAAGAGCTTGGCTTCTGTCTTTCCTTAATATCTTATAACCTTTTCTGTATAGTTTATTATTACTATCGAAAGGCATCAGAAACGTTTCTGTAATGCACAATACATGGCTACATCGAGTGATATAATGATGAGAAACTTCCTGTTGATGACAATTTAATGACTGTGCATTAATATGACTGATTGCTGTGTTTTGTCTCAAGTCTGGTAGAGTTTTCAATGATGGTGAATAGTCAAAAAGCATTGTTTTTTTCATCCTTTCAACTTCTTCTATTGTTGCTTTGCTTGTTGTAATTTTTGCATCTGAAAAATTAATGAAGTGAAGACCATGCAAACTTTTTACTCGACTTATTGCAACATATAATTGTCCAGGCTGAAATCTACCATCACATGAAATAACTATTTCATTTAATGTTTCCCCTTGCACCTTGGGAATAGTTGTTGCCCAGGCCAGAGTTAGTGGGAACTGATGTCTAGTGGCATGTACCTTGGAATGCTTTCCTAACTGTAGAAGGATATCTATGGCTGGTATTGGCACTGAATCATACTGATCTTTTGGAAGAATTGATTTATGAGCTTGACGACATTTAAGACCAACAGTACAGTTGTCAAATTTAACTAAAACAAATTTTGGAGTATAATTTTGGGTAAATTCACAGTTTGGTAAAAACCCTGTAACAGTGCCTTTTGCTCCGTTTACCGATCCATCATCAGTCTTAACATTATATGTTAGCATTACTCTTGCGCCAACAGCTAATTGCAGTGTTTTCCTAAGACCACCAGTTTGAGTATGTTTCTCAGGCAATTGTACAGAAATAGTTCCAGTTGTTGTATCCTTTTTTGAGTCTTTGGATTCAATTGTTATTACAGGTGCTGACAGTGACTGAAGTTTTTCTATATTATGATTATCAACAGCTGCATTTGTTGTAAACACATAAAGAGCATTGATTGGTGGATTTTGTGAAATTCTTGATTTCAGAGTTAAAACATCATCTTCTGTGTGGATTCCAATCCGTATTCTATTAAGAAGCTGAGCAAAGTGGATGTCATCAGCTTGTCTCATAATTTGATTAAGTTCAAAAATCTGAAAATGTTGTTGCCATATTGAACCATACAGTCTCGCCATTGGATCACTAGGCAGTGCAAAGATAGAGGTTTGAGCAACTGGTGGTAGCTGAAATAGATCACCAAATGCAAGGATACTTACTCCACCAAAAATCTTGTCACATCCTTTTATCTGCTTAAGCCTACTGTCTATCATTAATAGCATATCTGCACTGACCATGGACACTTCATCAAGCACAAGTATTGTAAGATTCTGAAGTCTGGTTCTCAAAGTGTTTAGTTTGTCTGGTGTAAGTGGTGGTATTCTGGTCAAACTTTTCATGACTGGCAATAGAAAACTTGCATGGAAGGTTGTTCCATCAATATTGAAAGCGGCAGTTCCTGTAGGAGCTGCAAGAGCTATTGTTATGTCATCTGGGGACTCCACAATTGGATGTAATAAGCGATAAACGGTTTGATAAATTGCTTTGATTAGGTGAGATTTTCCGGTTCCAGCACCTCCAGTAATGAAGATATATAAAGGATCTGGTTTCGAGGAACTTTTTCTGCTCTGCACAGTTTTTGTACACCAAGACACAATGTAAGAATGAATGTTTTCTTGTTCCGCATTTAAAGATCTAACATGTTCCTTCCATTCGCTGTCAGTCATTAAACTGGACTGAAGTTCATATCTTACAGTTGCTGTTGAAGATAAGGAAGGATCAGTATTGCTAGAAGATATTAAAAAGTCTGGATCAATAAAATGTTCATCTACATCAACTGTTCTGCCTTCAGAAACTGCATCCATATTTTCTTGAGCTTGCTCTGAAGCCACCAGATTCCAGGCGTCTTCATTATCCAAAGGACCATTTTCTTCAATTTCTTCAACTATTGAATCAATCAAATTTGCATTCTTCTCAAATGGCTCCATATTCTTGTTTACTACATCTGACACAACCTTTAATTTTTCTACAAATTTATCTTGTCCTAAATCTTTCTCCTCATCTCTCCATGGAAAGTAAAGTAACAGCATGCTATAAGCATATCTTTCTGGATCTTTTTGTTTTGAAAAACGATGTGTCCTTATAATTGCTGGCTGTTTTCTCATTCTCATGTAATTTCCATTTCTAAGAATTATATACTTAAGAGTTTCTACTGTATTTTCCTCCTCTAAGATATCTGGAGTTGAGTCTTCTGATGATTTCACAGATTTTTTGTCATCATATGTAGCAGCAAACTCTGCTAGGCACATGTTCTCTAACGGGCTTGGTCTGTTCTGATATTTCCAAGTAAACCAATAAGATAGATATCTTCATCATCATCATCCATGTTGTTAATCTGAGACATTGGTTTCAGAAGCTGAACTCTCTCTGATGGTAAATTTGTTGGTATAAATATTCTTTTCCTTGAAAATCTTGATAGTGGGAGAGACAATACTCGATAACATGCCTCTTGGGCACTTACTTCTCTGTGAGAGAGAAATTTTGAGCTTACTGTTTTTAGTCTATTCTGAACATCTTTATTTGCACATTCTTTACTAACATTTCTGAGAAGATCTCCTAATGTTCTTTCTGCTTTTGTGATATACGAACAGATATACATAATACATGCATATGCATCACAAACAAATTGTATATCCATGTTTGCTTTCCATAAAGAAAGAATTGTAGGATTGTAGTTGTTGATGTTTTTATTTAATGGGGCTCTTTTCACTATAATTGCATTTGTTTTCCTTGAACATTTTAGAGCAGTAAGATATTGTTCTTCTGTGATGCCAGCTGTCTTTAATATATCTTCTAATGTATCATTTTCTTTGTTGTCATCTAATACTTCATAAACTTTACTTAGTATTTTCTTTACTAAAGCAGGCAACATGTCAGGCTGATTGTCAACATTTGTTGTATCTTTTCTTATAATTAATGTATTGTTGACAGGTGGTCTTGGATATCCAAATCTACAACTTTTTGAACTTTTTCTACATAATGCAGAATGTGAATGACATTGGAGTTTATTAACTAAGCCTTTCAAATCCTCATTGTTATCTGGAATATTAGTTGAAACATACTTGTCATGAAACTGTATTAAGTCTTCATCAGAGGAATTTTCCAAAGTAGGTGCACCTTTAATCCATATAGCCATATGGGCATGCGGAGAACCCCGTTGTTGAAACTCAATGCGATACATGTACATGCCTACTGGTCCAACTGGTTCTTCTGAGTTCAATAGGATGTGTTTTATAAAAAGTTGCAAACGATAATCAAAGTGTCTTGCTGCTGTTAGCGGGTTTTTTCTTATCCAGTCACATCTATCTGTATATGATAACTGATCAACATCTTCATCACTTAAGTTAACACCTTGTTGTTTTGCAATCACTTGAATTGTTTCGTGCCACTGCAAATCTGCAGCAGAGAGTGTCAAAAACCAAGTGAATGGTCCCAATTGTTTCACAGCAGCTAGAAGTTCCAATAAGATTTTGTCAAAATATGCAGGTGATCCTCTGATCTGAGATAAAAACTTATAGGCATGGTCCTTTTGGATGAATGATCTCATCTGACTAGCATCTTTAATTTGTCCAGCTGTTAACTTAGAACTTTTGGCTTTTCTCATTGCTATGTTGATGGATGAGTTTATATGAAGCAAGTCTCTTAAATGTTGGGCATAAAATATATAATCTATATTGCTTGCAAATCTTCCATCTTTGTGAAGCAAACGTGCATTAAAGTATCTGGAAATAGATATATCAGTTGTTCTTTTGTGATCAATGCCATACAACCCATCTGGAAAAAGCTTTGGAAAAGACAAAACTTCATTGTTTTCATCTGTTAGAAGAGACTTTGGTATTTTTCCTTCCCCTGGTGCTATGGATAATATTTGGTTTCCATTGAAATCCGAATTCTGAAGACATGTATCAAATGTAACTGATCGCAATTTATTAGTTTCACTATCAAGTGCACTGTCATCTTCATGATCAGAACTGTCACTCTCATCTTCATTGTTTTGATCACCACCTTTTTCTATCTCAATGTTGTTGTCAAGGTAATCTTCAAGAGTATCTGAGGTAGTTTGTGTCAAAGATTGCCATAAATCATTGTCATCTGCTGCTGCAGCCTCTGTCCACTGTTCCATAATTTGAACATCTTTGTAGAAAGTGTTAACAGAATGCAAATAATGTAAAGCAGAAATTATTTTTGTTGGAGATATGTATTCAAATTGGACATGCCCCCTATAGTCTAATTTTCTCTTCAGTTTGACAGGTATTAATCCAGCATTAGATGGTAGCCTAGGAAGAAGATTAGTAGTACTTGTAGCATCAACTGGAACATTAACTACAGAACCAAAAATAGCTTTTTGGTTTCCCTTTGGTAAAGCTACAATTTTCATGAAAATGAGCCTCTGAGAAATCAGTCTAGCTTCAAAGTCTGATAAGCTTTTTAATGGTTCTTCAAGCTCTGCAACATTCATTCCATTTACTGTTGCTTGTGCTGGAATTTTCTTCTTTAGCATTGCATTGAAGCATGTAGCACATATAAAAGTACATTTATCATCACAAGAACTATTCCAGTCAGGGACACAGATCTGCCAAATTTCTTGGTCTAGTCTTTTTATTTTAGTATTGTCTAATTTTTGCACACTCTGTTTGTAAAGCATTCTTGCACATATTAAACAAGGGAATTCAGGGCCCATTTTGATACCCTCTGTAAACTGACAATACTGTCTTTCACTATCACATCTTTCTGTCAATTTCCTACTTTTGTCTATTCGTTTATCATTTTGAATTTCCTCCTCTGTTCGGTTTTTTCTTCTTGTAGATTTTCTAGCTTTGTCAATCTGTTTATCATTTTGAATTTCCTTCTCTGTTCGGTTTATTCTTCGTGTAGATTTTCTAGATTTGTCTGTCTGTTTATCATTTTGAATTTCCTCCTCTGGTCGGTTTATTCTTCGTGTAGATTTTCTAGATTTGTCTATCTGTTTATCATTTTGAATTTCCTCCTCTGTTCGGTTTATTCTTCTTGTAGATTTTCTAGTTTTGTCAATCTGTTTATCATTTTGAATTTCCTTCTCTGTTCGGTTTATTCTTCGTGTAGATTTTCTAGATTTGTCTGTCTGTTTATCATTTTGAATTTCCTCCTCTGGTCGGTTTATTCTTCTTGTAGATTTTCTAGATTTGTCTATCTGTTTATCATTTTGAATTTCCTCCTCTGTTCGGTTTATTCTTCTTGTAGATTTTCTAGTTTTGTCAATCTGTTTATCATTTTGAATTTCCTCCTCTGTTCGGTTTATTCTTCTTGTAGATTTTCTAGTTTTGTCTGTCTGTTTATCATTTTGAATTTCCTCCTGTGTTCGGTTTATTCTTCTTGTAGATTTTGTAGTTTTGTCTATCTGTTTATCATTTTGAATTTCCTCCTCTGTTCGGTTTATTCTTCTTGTAGATTTTCTAGTTTTGTCTGTCTGTTTATCATTTTGAATTTCCTCCTCTAGTCGGTTTATTCTTCTTGTAGATTTTCTAGATTTGTCTATCTGTTTATCATTTTGAATTTCCTCCTCTGTTCGGTTTATTCTTCTTGTAGATTTTCTAGTTTTGTCTGTCTGTTTATCAATTTGAATTTCCTCCTCTGGTCGGTTTATTCTTCTTGTAGATTTTCTAGATTTGTCTATCTGTTTATCATTTTGAATTTCCTCCTCTGTTCGGTTCTTTCTTCTTGTATATTTTCTGGTTTTGTCTGTCTGTTTATCATTTTGAATTTTCTCCTCAGTCCTTTTTATTCTGCTTGTAAATTTTCTTGATTTGTCTATTTCTTTCTCATTTTCAACTTCTTTTTGGGTTCGTTTACTGCGTTTTTCTCTCATTCTCTTTTTTGCTTGTTCATTTTCATATACAATTTGTATTTGTGTCTTTTTTTCACGCTCTTTTGACTTCCTTAATTTATCTTTTAGCATGTCTGCCTGAATTTGTTCAATTGTCCTGTTTTGGCGTTGTAATGTTTTCTGACTTTGTTTTTTTATTTTATAGGATGTGTTAAAATCCTTTTGCTTTTCAATTTGTCTACTGATTTCTTTTTGAAGCAGAACTGACATCATTTGGTTTGGATCTTTTTTTTTCTTCTGGTGATTGCTGCAAAAAAAAGATCAGATAAAGTACATCGTTGAAACACTAGTTTGCAAGCAAACCAATCTTTCTTAAAGTGTTTTTATATTACAGTTTATATCTGTTTTATCACTAACGAATATTCTTCCATTTTTATATGGAATGATGTCACATAAGTGTTATTTAGCAGGATATGACAGGGTTGTTCCCAGCTGTGGTACATTTGAATTGCAATGAGTTCATGATCCTATCAAATAGTTTCAAATATAAGAGGGGGCTCTTTGGTCAGGATAAGGTAGTTAATCTACTATTGATCATGTGGTTTGTCTACACTGAGGTTGCAAGTTCGAGTCTCACTGCAGGCAGGGTGTAAATTGACCCCAATCTTAACTGACAAGGAAATTGCCACTTTTCCTACCGCAATCAATTCTCTCGGTACTCCCTCTTCCTCACCCAAAAAACTGGACGTCATGATATAGATGAATAATTGCTAAACACCATTCAAATAAAACAAAACAAAATCAAATATATAAGATAAAAAAAATCAATATGCACAGGGGTGCAAAAGCCGAGTTGCCGTATTTTATTAACCAAAACTTTCGTTGTCTTCATTTTAAGATTTAACATAATTGGTTATTACAGGCATTACATGTAAACTGGAGACAAAGTGAGGAAGGGTTTCAGCAGGAAAAATGTAAGCTTTATCAACAAATTTTCAATGCAGGCAGGGTGTACTCGACTCCAATCTTAATTGACAAGGATTGCCAGTTTTCCTACCGCAGGTCGGGGGTTTTCTCCGGGTACTCCGGCTTCCTCCCCCAATAAAAACTGGACGCCATGATATAGCTGAAAAATTGCTGAAAGTGGCGTTAAACACCATCAAACAAACAAACAAAACAAATTTTCAAAGTTGCATAAAATATGAATATGTGAATCCTCTAACAGTATTGAACCATTGTGTAAAATTTCAGATATGTACTTGATGTAGTTTTTGAGTTATGGTCCGGAAACCACTAATTCAAGAAATTTTCTAACGTTTTTCTGTCACTGTGACCTTGACCTTGAACGGATTTACCCCAAAATCAATAAGGTTCCTCCTCTAATGGTATGTAACAATATACCAAAGTTTCACTAAAATCGGTTGAGCACTTTTTGAGTTATGGTCCGGGCCCGCCATCATCACGAATAGCCGAGTTCAACTTCGTTGCAACTCGGCTAAAAATTATAACATCATATAATAGACAGAAGTCTGTTCATTACTTTGTTAATAGATTGTTATTTCAAATACATTAGACCATTCAATTAATAAAAGGATAGAATTATTAAAGAGTTTATACCGTTTTTTGCTGCTTTCATGCTGGTCGAGTTGTTCACTTGAAGTATCAGGCTGATGAAATTCACAAGTTTCACCAATCTTTAGTTTCTTTGGACTGAAAAAAAAAATCAGTTGCTTATAACAAAGATATGTTGTTTTGCAAGCTGAAATCGAATCGGGATTTTAAATGGAGCAACCCATATTATACAATATAACTTGTGTTCGTCACATGACCTATTCTTAGGCTGTTTCCAGTAATAATTATTACAAAACTTCAATTTGGAATTAGGTTTTCCACTTCAAAGTATTGCCTTTCTTTTACAAAACAAAATATGAAAAATACCTTATATTACTTTCTATACCAGCTGAATGCTTTCTTTTATTCCCTTCATTGCTTATAGGTGGTTTAATCTGTTTGCTTGGCAAAGTGGCTTCACTGCAATCTTCTACATTAATAAACTACAGGAAGAAAAAAGAATAAAAGCGTTAAGTTATTTATTTTATTATCTTAAATTTTCTGGGCAGAAGGATACAAAGCCAATCTAATTTATCCTTTTTAAAAAGTTATTTAAGTAGTATCTAGTTGTAAGAGGAGGGAACAGGGTGACCCCGATGTTCCCTATTTTTTTCCTACACAACTTGAGAGGATTGATCAATAATTGAAATACCCCTAAATTTCTTGGTAGTTTGACTAAATGACACACTTTAGAAGTAACTATAAAAAAACTTTCATGAATAAAAATATGTTGGTTTTGTTGGTTGTACTTCAAATAGAGTTACCTTTTCTACTTCTGACTTTTTTATTTGCTTTCTTCTTCTATCTTCTGCTCTAAGCTGATCAGATGATTTCCTTTTACTTTTTGGCATTTTAAGTACAATAACTATTCACCCAAAAACCTAAAAAAAAAAAAAATTTTATTAATCAAAATAATACATACATATTGATAACTACACAACTACACATTACTATATAATGTTGTAACAATGAGGATTCTTAATCTAAACATAAAGAAATAATATGCAAAAAGTATATATATATATATATATATGAACAAAAACGATGAAAAATGTTTATATGTCTGGAATAATGTGTTGCATGGAAGTCCTTCATTCTAATCCTATAGAAGATGTTCCAGGCCGAGTGTACATACAAAGTCTCCTTTCAGATTCATTGGATTGTTCACGCTACAGATAACTACATAATTTTGTAACAATGAGGATTCTTTATCTAAACATAACAAAATAAAAATACAATTATATATATGAACACAAACGATGAAAAATGTTTATGAGTTTCTGGAATAGTGACAATCCATGTAAGTCCTTTATTCTAATCCTGCAGATGTTTCAGGCTGATTTTCCATACACGGTCCCTTCTCAGATCCAGAAGATTGTTCACGCTGTGAATCACGGTTATCCTGTGAGGACAACAATGAATCTTCATCGAATGAGAACATTTCACGCTCTGATTCTAGCTCAGCTAGTTTTTGTTTCATTTTATAATTCTCCTTTTTGGTATTGGCCAGCTCTATTCTACTTTTTTTCATGATAGAAATTTCAGATTTTAGTTCAATAGCACACTGTCTGGTTAACTCTCCTAATCCACGGATCTCATCTAGTGTTTTCTTTAAATAAAGTCCATCTTTTCCCTGCTGATTACATTCAATACCCATATTGCTTAAACAGCCTTGTAAAATATATGCTTTGTTAATCAGGTCTTCTCCACATTTTTCCATCCTTTGTACTTTATCCATTGTTGTTTTAATTATCTGTTAATGCAAAGAAAAACATTCATTTTTATCATGCTGGAAAATGATCTAGGCTTTTCCAGAATAAATTGTGGCAGGAATGGCATTTTTTAACTATGATGGGAATTAGGGCATTTTTTGTATAAAGTGATTATATGAAAGAATTGTTTACATGTCTGGCAAGGAGGGGTGCCTTCTGTCACACTCCCACATTTATTTCTGGAACAGTCCTAAGCCATTTTGCAGTGTTCCAACTCCACTTTCAGCAATTTTTCAGCTATATTTTGGCAAACTGTTTTTAATTACGAGAAAACCCTTGATCTTTGGTAGTAAAACTGTCAATCCTTATCAATTAAGACCGGAGTCAAGAATACCCTGCTGACCATGAGACCTGCAGTAGAGACTCTTTATATAACAAACTTTATACAAGTGAAAAATATAATAAGTTTGATCAGATGGACATTTAGTTAACAAATTTTCCCACTAATCATAGATTATCTCTACCACTGGGTAGGAACCATTCACCACTGGGTGAATCCACAATGAATAAACACAATAAATATCGTAAATAAAAGCATGACATTTAGCCATCCAGCACTGTGTAGATTTGCTATAAGATTTCTTTCAACAAATTTAAAAATTAAAAAAAAACTACAGTGCTGCATGTTACCGCCAACACCAACGAGGAGGCTATATGAATATGTATGTACATGAAGTGAATAAATGATGTGATAACTAGTAAGCATGATAGCGTTGATGCAGTGATAAAGTTTTGGAAAAGCAATTAATTACAGTACATAGAAATGCATATTAATATAGTGTCATGCTTGATGTTTTTCCTGGAATCACATTATTGAAAAGAGTGAAAAAAAAGTTTCCAATGTAAGAACTCAAAGAAATTAAGTAGTTTTAAAATGTTTCATTATAAATAAACTTGTAAATTCTCAATATTAGAACCAAGAAAAACAAAAAAAAAACTTGAGGTATTTCAAGATAAAATATCTGTAAAATAACCATAAAATTCTATAGAAAAAAATTCCTTACACATAATAAGTTCCATGTGACAAGTTACCAAACTAATATTTGTTGGTTGTGAATACCTCAAATTTCTTTTGTTGGCATATATAGATAAATGAACTTCAGATGGGATCTTTATCAGAGTGGCAGAGGTTGTTAGTGTTTATTAACCTTTATATATATTTAAAGCAAATAAATTAGAACCTTCAACATGGTCTCATTTGATTATTAAAATACATTATGATCAACTACTATAGCAGAAGGTGGTCAAAGGATGATATTTTCAGCTAGCTGAAAAACTGTTGGTGCAAAAAGGATAGCAATTTCAAAGTATTATGCTATATTACAAGAAATAATTGCATAATAAGTTATGTTATACTTACTATCATCTGCAAAATCTCTTGTTACAGTAGACATCTGCATCAATGTAAAATTCTCAAAAGACGGCTCAAAATGCAGCGTATTCCAAAATAAAAAATTTATAACGTTTTTCGTGGACTGCGACCTTGAAATTTGACGGATTTAACCCAAAATATATAGGCTTCTTACCAACCTGATATATATCAATATCCCAAAATTTCATTCAAATCGGATGTAAACTTTTTGAGTTATTGTGCGGAAACAACTTTTTTGTTAAAATTTCAAACGTTTTTCGTGGACTGTGGCCTTGAAATTTGACGAATTTTCCCCAAAATCGATAGGCTTCTTATAAATCTGATATATAACAATATCCCAAAGTTTCATTCAAATCGGATGTAAAATTTGTGAGTTATTGTCCGGAAACAATTTTTTTGTTAAAATTTCTAACGTTTTTCGTGGACTGTGACCTTGAAATTTGACGAATTTACCCCAAAATCAATAGGCTTCTTACCAACCTGATATATAACAATATCCCAAAGTTTCATTCAAATCGGATGTAAACTTTTTGAGTTATTGTCCGGAAACAATTTTTTTGTTAAAATTTCTAACGTTTTTCGTGGACTGTGACCTTGAAATTTGACGAATTTACCCCAAAATCGATAGGCTTCTTACCAACCTGATATATAACAATATCCCAAAGTTTCATTCAAATCGGATGTAAACTTTTTGAATTATCATCCGGAAAACAAATGTGGACGGACGAACGGACGGACGGACGGACGGACGGACAGACGGACGGACGGACGGACGGACGGACATGAGGACCACTATATACCCCCGACTCTGTCGAGCGGGGGTATAAAAAATAAGGAAGTAAATACTTTAGGATATATTGCAGGATAAACATAATATTAGTATATTGATTTTCCATAAACACAACATAAGGACTAGGCACGAAACAGGAAAGGCTCGGAAGAGATTCGCCTTCATACCCCGTTTCTTAGCCTTGTCCTTTTATTGTATTTATGTCAAGTCAATAAAATAATATTACATATATGCCAATCCCTTATAAAGCAAACTAAAAACAGTAGAGGGTACAATAAGTATTGAAGTTAAAAAAAAAAAAACTTTGAATAAAAGTTTTTTCTGGCAATTTAAAAAAAAATTGTTTATTTAAAATAAAATTTAATGGTACTGAGGGTAAAACATACATACCCTCCTTTCAACTGGAGGTCCATCATCTGTTTCTAATGAAATGGTCTGGATATTTGAGATGTTACATAACATTCTCATTGATTTCATCTTCCTCCTCATCAGAGCACAGACTACCAAGAACATCTTTTTTTCTCTGGTTAAATTACAATCTGAATAGAATCTAAACATACAAAAAATTTCAATTAGCACTATTCTTATCACTATGAAATGCAACTATTGAACTAAACAGGGAACAATTCAATCCAAGTATGACCGCCCGTGAGAGGCAGAGCAATTATTCATAAAAAAAATAAAATGATTAAAACAAAATATCAAATTGTGTGATTAGTCTAATTAGTTCTAATTACAATTTCAGATAAAAAAAATTTGGATAAAAACAATTTTATAAACAATTTTAGTCTCTGTCTGGATGAAGAAGACAGCTCTCATCTTGGGAACTCATAAGAATATTTTATATATACGTATATTATTATAAATTATACAATATTCGTCCATTGTCAGAAAATAATAAAGTTTACTTGTATTTGTACAAGCCTAAGAAACAGGTAGAAAAGTGGCTCTGCCATGCATTTCTAACCTCATGTAATTCGCAGCGAGGACAAATTAAATTTTATATTTTCTGACAATGTTATTGTACGAATGTTGTTTTTATTCTGCAACCAGAAAATAAATTTGAAAAACGTGAAAAAGTGCACTTCTAGTCCATTTTTGACTAGAAATATTCGAGTTGTAGCCTGACATCACAAATAAATATCATTTTCCACAACATGCCATAAACCAGAACCGAATACTAAATATAGTTAGTAACACAAAGTAAAGAATATCTTTTCAAGAACAGTTCTTCTAACATTTGGAATAGTTTTATGATGATAGTAAGACGAAATGACCCCAGATCAATATTCACTACCATGGTAATTTCTTATGGGGAAAAATGACCGAAATGGGCAGGGAAAACTTCCGGCTCCCTGGATGATACATGTTCTAGTATCTCTATCTTCACTGCTTAAAAGCCAAATAAATTTATTTGTAGAAGATACTCTACTTAAGTTCTTGCAATTATTCTCAAAAATTCATAAAAAAAATGTGTTCTTATACAGCTAAGAGCATTATACTCTAGGAGAAAATGAATCTCATCTTCAATATTATTTTTACAAAAGATCACAAATTCTATTGTTACTTTCAACATTAGTGTAGTGCCCTATTTTGAGATAAAGTCTAAATTTACTCTTGTCAATCTCCTCTGGTCTTCATTTCCATACTTTAAATAGGGTTCAAGTTGGAGATGGGACTTAAATTTTTGGTATGTTCTTAGTTTACCTTCCTAATTTGATTTTTTTTTTATCAGTCCATAGTATGGACATGTATTGATGGAAAACAGTCAGACTAGATCACCTTAAAAATGTTTATCTTATATCTATTTCAACTATTGACAAATTACTGCTGTTGTAATTGACATTACAGTATACAATTATTAGTTCCATTAATAAAACATCTCATTTTCTTTTTATTTTTAACATTTTTTATCGGATGTTGATATTTTATATTTTTAGTGAAATGCAAGGTTTCATTTTAAACGCATTTTCCCATTTGCAAATTCCACAAGAAAATCGTGTGGAATGTTTAAGTAAAGTTTGATATGAAAAAAGTTTGTACAAACCATGCAAACTTTGGTAAACTTAAAAAAAATGTCTAAATTTTCTAAAAATTGTCATACCTTAGTATATCGAGGATGTTTAAAGTCCTGTTTGAAGCCTTATTTGAGATACCCTTTCACTCCCATTATATTGAATGGCTGACCCTATTTAAATCTATCTAATGGATTTGTTTTTGACGAAACCAATTTTTCATTTGTTACAATTACGACAAATTACTCTGCCATTAACTGTAACTTGCTTCCATAATTTTGATTTACCCTTAAATTCAAAATGTTAACTCCCAGTAAAATTTCGCCTCGATATTTCAAACATGGATTACTTAAGAGAACATAGTTTAATTTATTGAAAACAGGTATAGTCTTTGTGTTTATGTTAGTTTCATTATATTTCATGTGCTAAAATATACAGAACTTATGAAAAAATTTTGGTCCCAGAAAATTGAACTGACAGATAGTAAAGTAAAGTAATATTTATTTGAAGTCGGATAACATACAATAACAATAAACATAAGCTCTCAGAAGCTTTTATACCGACAATACAATAAAACAAATAAACAACACATCAAGACACATGTTAATAGTAAGACATACAAAGAATACAAAGCATGTTAAGACAGAAATTATATTAATCTAATATAAGACAGGCACATACATACTTATACATAAAGCTAAAGCAAAATGTAAGAGCTAAAAGCACAGCAAGCATAAGCAAGAGCAATACATATTACAAACAAAATATTTTAAATGATCATGCATTGAAATAAAACAATAAATAAAAGTTCATGAGCATAGCACCAGTTCAAAGCACTAGTAGGGTAAAAAGCAATAGATTCTAAAATAAAAAGCAAGGCTTAAAAATTTAAGTAATATAAATCTTTAGCAGTGTATCTCCGGCACAAAGTCCCTAAGATCTGCAAATAATACATGTACATGAAGGTCCAGTCCAGGTATTAATATAAATTTTGAACTGATTAAGACTTGCAATATCTCTTAATTCTTGAGGAAGGCTATTCCAGATCTTAGGGGCTGCGTACCTGAAAGATTTTAGGCCATACCTGGTAGTTTTCACATGAGGAATGTCTGCTGTGTTTGTATATCTGAAGTTATAAGAATTATTTTTAATAACAATGAGATCTTGTAAAAATACCGGGCTTTCTTTTTAAAAATAATTTTAAAAGTTTCAATAGCTATTGTTCTTAGAGGTCTAATTTTTCAAGATGGTAAAAGAGATTTTTCTAGTAGCTTTTCATCTGAACTAGTTTTATTATTGCATACAAATCGTAGAGCTGCAGTTTTTCAATTTTTGTAGTATTGGCTTCAGAACATAAGTGCCAACTAAGAGGGCAATAGCTGAAGTTGGACATTATAAAGGAGTAATAGAATGTCATTTTGCATAGTCTATTTAACATGTTTAAGTGGTGACCTATTTGCCTGAGAACATTTAATTGTCGAGCTGCCTTCTTACATATATTTGTAATGTGAGAGTTAAATTTCAAACATGAAATCAATTATGACACCAAGCAATTTAACTTCTACCATTTAAATCAAACATAATATTACAGTTGTTTGATTTTTTTATCTATAGCGATTGCTTGAAACTTATCTGGATTTGCTTTCATTTTATTTAGACTAAACCATTTGATGAGTGCTATGTTATTGAACTCAAGTGTACTTTTCAAGACAGATAAGTTTTCATCAGCACGAACCACAATGTTGTCATCTGCATAATTATACAAAGTAGAGATAAAACCTTGCATTTCAAATAATAATAAAAATATAAAATACAGATGAAAATGATAAATATAAACGGGAAATGGGATGTTTTATGTTATATTACTGTATAATTATATGATGGGTCGGGCAATTATCGATTTGATACTTGTATAATACGTGTGTAAGTATGTTGTTGAAGATATTTGATCTATCTATCTACATGTATCTACCATTTAGTGACCGCCTTCAACAAATTGAAGATAATGTCACGATAGGAGTTGCATACAAACAGGATATAGATCAGATGAATACATATATAAATGATTTAAAAAAAGAAAAAAAAGTAGATGTGATATTTTAATTTACAATGATAGAGTACATAAAAATTTTTATTTATTGTTATTTTTGTTTTTGAATGGCTAGATTGAAAAAGTCCACAGAGTCAGCTTTGATGACGTGGTCAGGGAAAGTGTTCCACACTGTAATTGTTCTGGGGAAATATGAATATTTTCTGTAGTCTGTTTTACATTGTGGGATTTGATAGCTAAGTGTGTTTGTATGCCTTGTTTGTCTATTTAAAGGTATTAATCTGTTTGTATGTTGAATTGCTACCTCATGGTGGACTATTCGATAGAACATTGTTAATCTAGAGTTTTTTCAATCTGATCTATATCCAGTTTTTCGTCTTTCGGATAGGCATGGCCATTTAAGTTCAAGAAGCATGGCACCAACACTAGATGTTCGTCTATATTTATTATTGACGTAGCGAGCAGCCCTCCGTTGAACTTGTTCAATCTGGTCTATATCCTGTTTGAGATATGGGTCCCATACAGAGCAAGCTAGAGTATTCAAGGGAAGGTCGAACCAGTGATTTATAAGCTTGCTCTTTGATGGTTTTTGAACCAATACTCAAGTTTCTTTTAAGGAAGCCAAGAGTGTAGTTAGCTTTTTTGCATATGTTTTTAATATGAGGATCCCAGTTCATATCAGAGCTTATTGTTACACCTACATATTTAGCTTTGTTGACATGGTCTAGTATGTGGCCATGCAGAAAATAGTTGTAGCTGATAGGGGTTTTGTTTTTTGTGATGCTGATGACATTGCATTTATCGGGATGAAATGCTATTTTCCATGTTTCTTTCCACCTTTCACGTTTAGTTAGATCTGTTTGTAATGTCTGTGCATCTGAATTTGGTTTTATTGTCAGATAGGCAATTGTATCATCGGAAAATAATCGTAAAGTTGATGATAAGCCTGATGGAAGGTCATTAATATAATATAAAAACAGACTAGGACCCAGAACAGAGCCCTGGGGAACTCCTGACTGGACTGCGACATAATCAGACTTTTCACCTTCCAGGATAAAATCTTGTTTGCGATCTAAAAAGAAATTTTTTATCCAGTTGTGAACTTCACCTTTGATACCATAGTAGCTGAGTTTGTGTAACAGTAGTGAGAGTGAGACCTTATCAAAGGCCTATGAGAAGTCCATAATGAGAACATCTGTTTGTTTACCTGAATCAAGATTAAGTGTGACATCATTTATAAATTCTAGTAACTGGGTTTCACAGGAATGATTTTTATGGAAACCATGCTGCAGAGGATAAAGAATGTTGTTTTTTTCCTCTGAGTTTTTCATAATGTGTTTAACTATGAGATGTTCCATCATCCATGAGTTTGCAGCATATGCAAGTTAGTGATATGGTCAATAATTTTCTGGGTTGTATTTTTTTTACCCTTTTTGTAAACAGGTGATATTGGCAGATCGCCAGTCATCTGGGACTATTCCTGAGTGACCTTCTGAATATGTGTGCGAGTGCTGGTGCAATTTCGTGAGACAGTTCTTTTAGGAGTCTAGGTCTGATTTCATTAAGACCGGCTGCTTTGGCAGGGCTTAGGTTAAGTAAAAGCTTTAGTATACCCTCCTCATTGATTGTTAGCTCTGTGATGTCTTCAAATGGAGAAGGTGGTAAATTACTGATGTTAGTGAATTCAGATGTTGCAATATGAACTTTCTACGTAAATACTGACTGGAATTGTGCATTAAGAGCGTAAAAATTAACTTGTTTTTATAATAAATTTATAAACATACCTTCTACATCATTGTTGGTGCGAATGCTGCGCTGGTAGGTGGACCAGGTTCTTGGAGTATATACTGGGTTGTTGATCCACGTGGCGGCGATGTAGTCTACCAGGCGCTGCAGTTCTGGTGATGTGGCTCTTGGTCCAAGCTGGGCAAAAGCTGCTGGTATGTCTGCTGTTGGCAGGAAAGGTAGAGCCATCAGAGACCGAACATATCTATACTCTGCACCACGCTGACTGTATGTCACATTGGAGTGCATGCTGTCTAGTGGTAACTTTACGGGTACATTCAACACATCGATCGGGATCCATGGTTAGAATGAGGACCCATAATTATTTTACCGTCTTTTTATAATTTTTCGGTACAAAATCAAAGACAATGTTCAGTTTTTTTAACAATTTCTCAATTTCTTAGTACATTTGGTCACGAAAGCTAAGCTTTGTATTTTTCTGCAATGTTTTGCCAATTCATGTTTGTATCAACCATGCAATAGCTTGTGTGTGCTTTGTATGTGCGTAAAGACAAAAAGATTCAATCTTTTGATCTTTTGACCTTAAATGATTAAACAAATAAAAAAAAAATATTGCTAATTAAAAAAACAACAAGACTATTAATAAATTTAATCAACGATAACTCATTATGGAATGATTGTTAAACAACAATATAATTAAATGATCACAATTACTATTAGGAAATTATTTTATATTATATTGGGCCGATTTTGACATGGGCCGATTTTGTTATGGGCCGATTTTGTATAGGCCGATTTTGTTATGGGTCGATTTATCCAGTTGAATGCCTGACATTTCGGCCCATAACAAAATCGGCCCATGCAAAATCGGCACATAACAAAATCGGCCCATGTCAAAATCGGCCCACAATATATTATTTGAAGTAAAGAATTGTGGAAACTGTATATATTTAATTGTATTGTGGACTTTATTTTTCTTTGTTTGTGTTTTTTATGTTCTAACAATGTATGTTATTTTAAATAAAACACTAAAAAATATGGTTTCTTAGTTTTTATTACATGAATATCACTGAACAACAAAAAACAATAAGTTTAATAATAATAATAACTGCATCGTTTTTTTTAAGTAACAATATTTTATATATATCTCATCTCACAAAATGAAGCAACAATATGAAAAGTTCAGTTAATCGTTGTTGGGGCCGTATATCTGTCCGCACTCTCTTAGCAACTGGGACGCCGAGATCTCGTCATCTTCGTAGCGGCCCCATACCTCATGAAGACGACCTTCCAGTTCCTTGTATCTCTGTCTCTGGTTTCTTAGAATCTGCTCCTCTGACACCAATCTAACTGCAAGCTCCACCAGGTTGGCTTCACGTTGAAGGGCAGGCACTAGAATATAGAAGGGTGCATTTTCTTTGTCAACATCGGCATACGTGTATGCCACCCTATAAAAAGAAAACATAAATATTTAGATAGTGTTATCTAATACATGAATTTTCTATATATATATGGAAAAGAAAACATATATATGGAATTATAAATAAAAAATATGTATTTATATATCGAGTTATAAATAAAAAATATGTATTTATATATCGAGTTATAAATAACTGTTGTACATGCCGTAAAAATTAACTTGTTTTTATAATAAATTTATAAACATACCTTCTACATCATTGTTGGTGCGAATGCTGCGCTGGTAGGTGGACCAGGTTCTTGGAGTATATACTGGGTTGTTGATCCACGTGGCGGCGATGTAGTCTACCAGGCGCTGCAGTTCTGGTGATGTGGCTCTTGGTCCAAGCTGGGCAAAAGCTGCTGGTATGTCTGCTGTTGGCAGGAAAGGTAGAGCCATCAGAGACCGAATATATCTATACTCTGCACCACGCTGACTGTATGTCACATTGGAGTGCATGCTGTCTAGTGGTAACTTTACGGGTACATTCAACACATCGATCGGGATCCATGGTTAGAATGAGGACCCATAATTATTTTACCGTCTTTTTATAATTTTTCGGTAAAAAATCAAAGACAATGTTCAGTTTTTTTAACAATTTCTCAATTTCTTAGTACATTTGGTCACGAAAGCTAAGCTTTGTATTTTTCTGCAATGTTTTGCCAATTCATGTTTGTATCAACCATGCTATAGCTTGTGTGTGCTTTGTATGTGCGTAAAGACAAAAAGATTCAATCTTTTGATCTTTTGACCTTAAATGATTAAACAAATAAAAAAAAAATATTGCTAATTAAAAAAACAACAAGACTATTAATAAATTTAATCAACGATAACTCATTATGGAATGATTGTTAAACAACAATATAATTAAATGATCACAATTACTATTAGGAAATTATTTTATATTATATTGGGCCGATTTTGACATGGGCCGATTTTGTTATGGGCCGATTTTGTATAGGCCGATTTTGTTATGGGCCGATTTATCCAGACACCAGTCTTCGGAGTAAATGACTCTCTGTTACTTGATTAGGTGGTTTACTAAATCTATAAATATTTTTGTCATTTCATTGGTTTACGTCAGGAGTACTGAAATTTCGAAATATTCTTAGGTTGAATCGGGGTTGTAATCAGTATTTTAGTGCAGTAATGTTACGTTCCACATATTGACTTCTATTTCATTTAATGGTTACAATAAACCAAATATTTGTTTACATTACACCGGGAAATTTTTGAACCCAAGATAGTAATCAGAAGAAAATACACGGATGCATCTGATTGGATGTTGGGGTTCTAAAAATTGCAAAATTTAAAAAAAGAAACATAATTGATTAAAAATCTTCTATATTTGGGGGAACATTTATAAGAGCCGGGAAAATAGAGCTTTTTTAAAAAAAAGAGGGAGGTCAGACAGTTTGTTAGTTTCATTCAGTGCTGATTTTTTCACCCAAAATTTTCGGTCATTTCTGCCGCACGACCTATATTTTTTTATTTGTTAATAATGTAGTTTAACATGTCAGCTTACACAAGCAACTGCTTTCGGGGGGTTAATTTGAGAGGATTCTCACACATAAAATCTTAATTGCAGGTACCCCATATGGGAGATGCAATGTTAAATAGTTGGTTTATTGTAACCTAATGCATTGGTCAGTGATCAATTATAAGGTAAACATTGTACCAAAATCTCCTTACTTTATAAAGCTGTTTTGGAAAAAAAAATATATGTTCTATATCTTTATTTTCGTTAATTAGTATTTTAGTGTAGTAATGTTATGTTCCACATATTGACTTCTATGTCATTCAATGCATTAGTCAGTGAACAATTAAAGGTAAACATTGGGGTACATCGAAAGTGTAAAAAACCCCTGAAAAGTGTAAAAACCCCGTGGAATAGTGTAAAAACCCCTATATCTATGGTGAAAACCCCTCAGAAATGATAGATATTACTATATATTATGAAAATAATGCAATATTTGTGAAAAAATAATTATGCTTTATCGCAGAATCGATTTTTGTAACCGCACAATACGTCCTATATGAGGTCAAATAGCTAGGGGAGAGCACTCTAATTCTTTGCAAAAAAGTACTACAAGTACTGTACTGTAGAGTTGGAATTATATTGAAAATGTTAATACTGACAAATGATTTAATGTGTTAAATTAAAATAATGTCTATAATTTTATAATGAATTTTTTAAATAGATATGTATTTTATTAAAAGTTTTGCATTATTTGTATTACATGTAATTATATGTTTGTTGTTATTAAAAGATTTTAAATATGTCATCCATTTTAGTAGCTCATATAAGACAAAATTAGTTTCGATTACAATGAATTGATTAATTGACCTTTCAGTCAATCAACACAATTGTAATTATAATTATATATAATTAAGAGTCCCCACGCCAAGTCAAGGCTATGAACATGTGGGGAGGGTAAGGGGATTTTATATATTTATTCATTTAAGTCGTTTTGTTTTATAACTATAGGAGTAATAATTTTTTTCTAGAAAAGTACAAATTATTATTATTATTAGCTTGGTATTGCCTATAATATTGCAAAAAAAAGTTTTAACTAGACCAAGGGATATTTTTTTGTTTATGAAGTTAAACTACTAAGATATCCTGCCCAAAGCTGGGGACATATGTCGTAATCCGCGTAACAATTATAGTTATATTTTATTTTTCATTGATTGACTGGATGTCTGCTTTACGTCCAGCGAGCAGTATTTCAGCTATATTCAGGACGGAACAAGTTAACGAACAATAAATCAACGGAAAATGGGGGTGGGATCGGTCACAGGGAATACAATTTTGACTGCCACTGGAAAAGTGTGGAGTTTTGGGTAGGGGCGGAAAATTTAGCCTTTTGTAGCGGCTACATTGAGCCTACTCTTTTTCTAAATCTACAAAAGGGGTCTTTTTCGTGCAAGGCACTCTCCAAACACGTTACCAACTACTTTTCGCGGTCAGGCTTTCCGTATTATGACCTGACAACCCCCCCAACGAGAGGGTCTCCCCTATCCGCCACCCGGGGACGCGCTGGGCTGCTCTGTGGGTCGAGCACTAGGAACCCTCCCAGTATGGTCCCAGTTAATTTTTCAAATTTAAAACTACTAAGACATCCTGCTCAAGGCTTCGGACATCTGTCGTAGTTCGCGTAACAATTAGTTAAATTGTATTTTTTCAAATTTAAAACTATTAAGATACCTGCACACATCTCGCTTTAATTATCGCTGTCCACAAACTTACTAAGTGTCTCGCCCTCGAAAAAATAGAAAAATGAATACATTGAACAAAACATTGAAATATCACTCAGAATCTAACTCGCAATTCCGTTTAGTCGTCGACAGTTCGTTGATTTTCCTCTTCAGTTCACCTTTATTCCTTCCAAGGTTTAATGACAGTCATTAGTCCGTCTGTCGAAGTAAGGGTCTTTTGGTCTGGCGGCAAGTGGTTACGGAATCTTCTAAAAAAAAGTTCTCTTTTCAACGGTCTTGGTCATCCCCAGCGATTTCGACACCTGAAACTGTTTAGGGCTTTCCGCTAGTCGGTACTGTCCAATTGAAATCAATGATCTTAGTAAATCCTTATATATTGGGTATCCACAATATCTCTTGTAACCTGTACTAAATTCGCAGTTGTGATTTCCAGTCGATGGCTCGCTCGGGGGATTCACTATTATTATTTGTTGAACTTTTGTCAAAGTAACCAATGTGATCAACCGTTTTCCGATGTTAAATCAAAGTTGGTCTTAATTTGTTAATAAAAAAACCTGTGAAATTTCGAACATAATGTATGTGTCCTTTGTTCCATAATGTCGCACTTGACGTCGAAACATATCGGGGCATCGGCATGGATAAATCCGTCTCTACCAGAGATGTCGTTCAGTATTGAGTCTCTGTCGGCCTTGTCAATTATGTCGTCCACCAGTTTCTGTTTTGCATTCTTAGATGTCGGGAAAGCTGATGTAAAGGGTTGACTATAGCAACTTTCCTTGTCTGATCCAAACACTAAGTTTTGTGTATCAGTATCCAGGACGGATTCAGAAAATTGAGTTAGAGGGACGAAATTCAGGCAAGGGAACTGGGAAATAAATAAATAAATAAATAAATAAATAAATAAATAAATAGAAAGTTTCATCGCCGTTTCAACCACTATATAACTAGCATCAGGAATGTAGTATTTTTTCTTCTGTATACAATTAAAGGATTGTCTGTCTGGAGTAAATCGGACATTCCTGTCATTACAGAGGCGGGTGTTCGCATGTATTCTTTTGCTTGCTTGAAATTACCATGTGGCGCCAAACCTGGGAAAAGTCCGCGGTATTCAATTTTATTAACAAACCAACAAAGTGCCTTTCTCAGGGCAACGAGAATAGCAAGATATCCATTTTCATTGAAATGACCACTGTATGCATTAACAGGTTTGAAAAAGTAAACAAAATGATACTGAGAGCTTTTCCTCTTATAAATTTAGTGTACTTCGTCTCCGTTTACTATATACATCGGCCGTACAATGACGCCGCTTAGAACGTTTAAGATGTCAAATAATTTACTGCTGCAGTCGTTGCCACCTATCTGACATATCACCACATCAGGCAAATAATGTAGATTATATATTTAAGTATCACTTCACGTACACTTGTTCACGTAAGAATCCGTCAAAATGCATACATGTGATGGCATGCACGTGAAGGAAAAACGCAAACTTTTCATCATGGAATTGATAAAACTATCCAATAATAACAACATTCTTTTTTATTAAAGTTCCGAATTATTTTGCCTTTCATTAAATATAATCATTTGAAATTTAATTGAATTGTACAGTGGAAATTGCCGGGAAATTTTCCCGCCAAATTTTTTTCTATATAACCAACCATTCAAAAATTATCTAGGGAATTGACACTTTTTCAAATGTAAAATCTTGTTAGAATTTGGTTGTATATCAAAATGAATGTATCTAAGCCAAAAAAAGCTTTAAACAATTTTTTATGTGCCGACCACTGCCTGATCCTTAGCTAGAGTTCTACTTAAATGCTTGATCATTTACATTCGTTATTTTTAATGTTTTTTTTTAAATGTTTCTCTTGAAAAAGTACAGAGGTATATGTTAAAATAAAAATAAATAAATAACAGAAAGTCGCTTTATACGATGAAAACGCAGAGAATCTGTTTTAATACATTTATTTTTTGTAACAGTAACATGAATGGTTGTATGAGGACATACATAACGAAGGAAATATTAATAATTGCCACCGTATATATATTCTAAAAATAAAATTTAACGACCCTATCGATTGATTTGTCGGCACGTGCCAGAAGTTTGACTACTAGGTGTTAATTGACAAGGCAAATAACAAGTGTAATGAACATAAACAATTAAATATCTAAAATTTTTGCTGCAGCGAGGGTTACGTTATTAAAATTTATTTAAGTATTCATTACAGAGTAAAGTTATTTCATCTTGTATTTTGCTAATTAAAATGAAACCTTCGAAATCAAGGCTTAATCTATAAAATAGCCGTTAAAAACGAATTGATAAATTCTAATGTTCCTGCTTGTCGTCTTTATATGTTACCAAATATAGAATAAAGTAATACATTTTTTTACCACCATGATCATATATGTAAAAGGAGCATGTGATGTCATGTCCAACTTTTTTCTATGCCAATTACATTTTAATTGTGAGATCTACCGCAGCGCGGAACACTTGTATCAAAATATTAAAGCACTCTATACCAAAATCTCCCTACTTTTTAAAAGCTGTTTGGGTTAGGAAAAAAATATATGTTCTGTATCTTTATTTTCGTTCTGATATTGATGCAAATTTAACAAAATATATTTTTACCGCTAATTTTGAACATTTGTTGCTTAGGGAGACAACTTTTGTTTAATTATTTTTTTAAAAAGCACGTGTGAAGTGACGACAGGCATTTAAATCTCTCAAGCACCATTGGATAATAGGTTAGCGTAAACAATTTCCTTACAAGATACATGTACATTGTTTACATATCTTACATATAAATTACAAAAAACCCAGATACTTTAATAAATCCATAAAATTTGTAATGCAGCTAAGAGACGGTTAGCTTTTTAGAAAAGCTAAACTTGTTGTAGTGTAGGTTATCATATGGGTATAGAAGTTTTTTTTACCGGATGGAGATATATGAAAGAGTGCACGTACTAAATTAGAGATCTTGTGATCCCGGGTATATATTCAATTTTCCAAAAACTCGATGCTCGTTATATATAACAACCTAATTAGATTCAATAAAACATTATATATAACATAAGTTCAAAAAATGAAAACTATATATGTAGCCGCGGGGTTCTCTGGCCTAATACATAGACAAGATCCAGGATTCGTAGTGTTTTTTATTATGACAAATTTCCCCTAAAAACATATAACAAAACATATTCAAAGCACGTGACATAACAAAATCACATTCACATAAAACGGAAATACAAACGAATGAAAATTGCTATTGATAATTTGACAAGTGATCAGTATGATAAAAAAATATACATTACACATGAATATGCAACTTCTATTTCTATGAAACTGCTTCTCATTAATATACATGTACATCGCGTGAAGCTTACATTATAAAGCACACTCATATAGAGCCCCAATAACAATAACAACAGGTAAAATAAACATACTACAGTAAACACAGTAAACACAACGTATACAATTACAAGTGAACACTGCTTACCCTGTATGTGGTACAAAGGGCCACTGAAGCGTTCTAACAAACGCTACTGGTGTGTCTGTATAAAATTAAATACCTTCATGAGTCCATTTGTAGAACTACGCCAATCCTAATATATATACAATAAAATAAAACTTTACTCGAGAGCACAATTAATGTATATGTTTCGAGCCATAATCTATAAAAATTAGTTACTTAGGTTTTAACCGAAAAGTTAATAAAAAGTTTATTTATTTCTAAGTTTATTTCTAAAATCATCGAAACTTTGTTTAAATCGTTAAATAGTTTAAACACTCAAATTGCAAAGAATGCTAACCCCCAAAATATTAAGAGAATGACTTCATAATGTTAATTAGTTAGAAATGGAAAATGAACCAACCTGAATATGAAAATCCAAGATTCACAAACAGAATAGTCTCAATTAGCATCAGATACCATACAACAATTTCAACAGCAACTTATGTCATCACCTCTACTTTTTTTAGAAAAACCAGTCTGCCCAGTTCAACCCAGAAAACATTTATATAAGGACCTCTGACCAAAGAAACTAACCAATCAGATATATAAACTTTTCCCACCTAAACTGACCAACGAAACTGACCAATCGTAAATACAGAATTTTCCCTCCTAAAGTGACCATTACCAATAGAGGCTCTTCACGGGTTTATTTAAGTACAATAAATAGAACAGACAATTTACTGTAAAATATTTTATTAAGCTCTGTAATGAGTTTAGAATAAAACACCTATATATATATTCATACTTTATTAACACATTTATAATAAAACAATGACTCTGCCACATACTCCCCCTGGCTGTTAAATGACGTCTCTATCATTTCAGAAGGCTGGAAAGAAAACAATGTACGTTATAAAATAAAACAATAAATGTATGAACAAATTAAAAGCAAATAACCTATTCACTGGTGATGACAGAAAGTAATGCCTGACCAGCCTGTTTTTCTAAACCTGAAAATAAACCGTCACGTAAACAATTAGTAATAAATGTCGCCTTTTCATGCCATGACTGTGTTGCTGGAACTGCTGCCTTGGTTACAAAATCTCCTGTATCTATCCAACTTGGTTCCCGTTTCAGTCTAGTAGATCTTCTTTGTGTTAGGGCTTCATGTACAACTGGTTCCTGTTGTACTGGCACCTCTGTATCTGCGGAAGCGCTTCCTGTGGTGTTATCCAAGTTGGGATCATGTCCACCGTCACCACTCACAGTAGACTGAGCGTCCTCATTTGATCTCAACTCAAGTTCTGGCTCCTGAGTATTCACAAGATGCGGTGTGCTATCAGGTACTACTCTAACAGGCACAAATATCTCATCCTCGCTCTCTGTGTCTTCCAAGTCCGATGGTTCAGGTTGTTCAGGTTGATTCTGATCCTTCACTGCTCTTGTTTGTGGCCTTGGCACGGGTTTCCTGGCTGATCTTGGAGCTGGAATTGGTTTACGTTCCCTGATCTGCCCAACAGGCAAAAGTAAATTCCTGTGAAGTGTGCGTTTCCGGCCTTCACCATTTTCCTTCTGCACAATGAATACGGGAACATCAGAGTTGGGCTGATCTAAAATGGTGTAAATTTCGTCCTCCCACTTGTCAGCGATTTTGTGTTTCCCATCATGGGCGACGATCTTTACCAGCACACAGTCTCCTTTCTCCAAAATAGCTCCTCTAGTTCTTAAATCATAATTGGCTTTCTGCTTGTCTCTTGCTTGATCGGCTGCCTTGGAAGCAAGCTCATAAGCCTGGACTAGTCTCTGTCTTAGTTCTTGAACGTACTTGGACCTTGGTTGGTGACAGGTTTCTGTAGCAAGTCCAAACGCACTGTCGACAGGTAGGCTAGGTTCCCTACCAAACATCAAAAAGAATGGCGAATAGCCTGTTGCTTCATGTCGTGTGCTGTTGTAAGCATGTACTAACGTGGCAACATGTTTTTTCCAATCGGCTTTTTGGTGTGGCTGTAAGGTCCCTAACATGCCTAAGAGTGTTCTGTTAAAGCGCTCTGGTAGTCCGTTACCCATCGGATGGTATGGAGTAGTCCTTGATTTCTGTATGCCTGACAGTTGACATAGTTCTTTTATCAAGTCACTCATGAAGTTTGCACCTTGGTCCGAATGTAATCTCTTAGGGATACCGTAATGGACAACAAAGTTGTTAATAAGTGCTTCAGCAGTGGTTCGTGCAGCCTGATTTCGGGTAGGCACCGCCTGGGCATAGCGTGTAAAATGGTCTGTGATGATGAGGATGTTCTGTGTACCTCCCTTCGATGGCTCCAGAGTAAGGTAATCTATGCAGACCAACTCCATAGGCTCTGCTGTTGTAATGTTCAATAAGGGAGCTCTGTGTGGATCTTTCTTTCGTTTTAAACATCTATCACAGTGTTGAATCCACTCTTCTATGTCCTTTGTCATGGATGGCCAATAGAATCTGTCTCGAATCAAACTGCTTGTCCTGTCTCTTCCCGGGTGGCCCATTTCATTATGTAATAGGTCAAGTACTGCGGGTACGTAAGTCGATGGTAAGACCAGTTGTTGAACCTGTTTTTCATCTACAGTAATCTCCCTGACCAGCACATCATTTACCATCTTTAACTGTTCAAAGTGTCGTCCCAGTGAACTTGACGGCAGTTGTCCCTTTCGTGGCTTGGAACCAGACTTTACTAGGTCAATCCAAGGCTTTAAAGTAGGGTCTGCATTCTGAACTTGAGGCCAGTTAATCGTGATTTCCAATGGTATCTGAAGGTCCATGTCAACCGTATCAATAACGTTAGGTGAACAAGCTAGAGTGTCAATATATGTTGTTGTTACGCCTCCACAGATGGCTTTAATAGAGTCTCTGGATAAAACTGTGTTGTCCGAAGATGGTAATCGTGACAACGCATCTGCATCCGAGTTGGCTCTTCCTGGGCGATAGACAATATCAAAATCATATGCAGCTAAAGCTGATAACAAACAATGACCTGTGGCGTCCAAGTTCGCTGACGTCAATACATACGTAAGTGGGTTGTTGTCAGTTACCACACGAAATGAGTGTCCATACAGGTAGTCGTGGAATTTGTCCGTGATGGCCCACTTCAGAGCAAGAAATTCCATTTTATGAGCTGGGTAATTTCTTTCCGCTTTAGTTAACCCTCGGCTATCACTCGTTGTTTACCATCATGGTCTTGGTACAAAACTGCTCCCAACCCTTGACCACTGGCATCAGTATGCAGTTCAAACGGCTTGTGATAATCAGCATAACACAGGACTGGTGCTGATCCAAGTCTTCTTTTCAATTCATTGAAAGCTTTATCTTCTTGCTCACCCCATGACCATTCTTTCTGTTCTTTCTTTCCTTTCTTTCCTTTTTTCGGTTTTGGTAATGGCATGAGTTCCTTGAGAGGTTTGGCAATTTGGCTGAAGTGCTGTATAAACCTTCCGTAATAACCTGCAAATCCCATAAACCTTCTAACATCCTCTGGTGTTTCTGGAGCTGGCCAAGACAGTACACGCTCTATTTTTTCTGGGTCAGTCTCAACTCCTTTCTCGGAAACAATATGGCCAACATACTTCACCTTGGGTTGAAATAATGTACATTTATCTGGAGATAGTTTAAGGTTTGCTGTACGGATCCTGTCAAAAACAAGCTTCAATCGTTCGAGATGTTCCTCATTAATCTTTGGTACGTGGCTGGAGAGTTTGTCAAACCGAATGGCATGCGGTTATATTCGTACAGTCCGAGTGGTCCAACTGTGAATGCTGTCCTTTCCTTATGTTCTTCACAAATTTCTATCTGATGGTATCCACTTTTCATGTCGATGACACTAAAATACTTATTGCCAGCTAAACAGTCAAGTATGTCCTCTATGCGTGGTAGGGCATAAGCATCCTTCTTTGTCTTTTGGTTCAGCTGACGGAAATCAACGCAAAGTCTTAAACTGCCATTTTTCTTTCTTACAAGCACCAGATTACTTGAAAATGGACTGTGAGATTTCCTGATGATACCTGCTCTCAAGAGTTGTTGAATATGGCTCTTTACTTCATCATACATTGACGGTGGAATGGTTCTATACCTCTGCTTAAATGGTCGTTCATCTTCCAGTTCTATTTTGTGCTTCACCAAATGCGTATGACCAACATCAATATCATCCTTCGAAAATATATCGTTGTATGATGTTATTAATTTTTGTGCTCCATAAAGTTCTTCAGTAGACAGGTTATCAAAAGAAATCTTTACCTGTTCCAATAATGGAATTTCAAAATCATTTTTCTCTTCATTATTCTGGTCTGCAATAACTACTGGCTGTATCTCCGCAATTATACTTCTTGGCTGAATTGTTACGGTTCTGGTGGTTACATTACTGATATTCACTTCTATTCTACTGTGTAATCCATGATGGTAATCTACTAGGGTCGGAGTAATATCCAAGTCGGATGGTATGGCGGACTTAGCTGTAGCCTGTACAATAGCTGGCGATGAATGGTAAGGAATTCCCTTATCTATAATTCCAGGTACATTGACATCAGAGTTGGGTGGTATGACTATGGTCTTGTTAGCAGCACATTTAACTAATGCCAGCTTGTTGTTATTCTTCTGCAGTTCCTTCTCTCTCAGTAATATACAGCGGAAGGATGTGTACCAGGGTGTAGTCAATCTTGCACACTGAAGAAATCGGTTTCCATACTGCTGCTTGTAAATGTCAATCATGTGAGTTAAAATGTTGGTTCCCAAAAGTATAGGTACTGTAGAATTGTATTCACTGTCAGGTACTACCAGTAAAATACATGGTAAAGTACGGTGTGTCTCTGGTATATGTAATTCAGTTTCAATATATCCTCTGTATGGCAATGCTTGACCATCAGCACACTCAATCTTAAGAAGCTGGTCGAATGTCTGAATAGGTATATGTCCAAAATGTTGTTCATAAAAGCTCATGCTGATCGTAGAAACCGTAAATCCTGTATCCAAGAGAGCATTAGTGTCAGTACCTGCAATGCTTACCTTTGATTCTGTAGGAGATCCACAAAGACCTGCTGGTATATTTTGCGAAAAACTGTTACATACAATAATTACCTGTCTGGGGCTGTTAACCTCTTCGTCTACTTCCTGCCCCTTGGTGTAGACTCCCTCATGTTTAAAGGTTGAGTATTCCTGGTTCCTCCTATATTCACTCTGCAACCTTTAGCTATATGCCCTTCCTGTCCACATCTTCTACAAGTAATAGGTGGATAAGTCATCTCTTGATTATAGCTATTCTGCGAATCAGTTGTCCTCGGAAACTGTTGCTGTTGCTGTTCCTGACCTCTGTACTTACCTCTTCCTCTACCTCTATAATTATCGTTTCCTCTTTGTTTCTGCTGATATCCAGTCTGTTGTTGATGTTGCTGCATCCCTGTTTCCAATCTGTCAAGTCTTGATGTAATCGCTTTAAGCATTTCTTTAACTTCGTCATCTTCATCAATACTATCTGGTGTTGACAATACAGCTTTCTTTGAAGTTCCTTTTACTGGTTTTGTTGACTGATCAAGGCTATTATCCTTCTCTATTCTTCTTATAGCAACTCGTAAAGAATCGAAAGTGGCGTATTTTTCCTTTTCGTAGTGACTAACAGCTTTAAGCTCTGGTTTAAGGCCTTTCCACAACATATCGTGCAACATCCTGTCAGCTTGATATCTATCCACTTCCTTAATCTGAATGGCTTTCTCCAAGATGTCCTCTAACCTAAAACTCCATGCTGATACATCTTCATCCTCTCGTTGAGTAGCATTGTAAAATTCCCTCAAAACCGATTCCTTCTCTTCTACAACGCCAAACACACTATCCATCTTTTCTATAATTTCTCCCAATTCAGCATGATATCCTAGCCGCATTAAAACTTTCCCTGCATCACCACGAAATGATCTCCTTACTGACTGAGTAAGTATCTCCTTGTTGTACAGCTTGTCGTTGATAAGACAAATCAGTTCATACTTCCATAAGTCATAAGTAACCTCACCACTACCAGGTTTACATTTCCCAGAAAATGTTGGCAATCTAGGTGGATTTGCATATGACGTTGGTGGATCCTTAATTGCTCCAACCTCTGGTTTGTGTTCTGCTTCCTCATCCTTGGACAATGACTTCATTAATGCCTTTATAAGCTCTAATGGTAAATCCTTTGGTTTCTGCTCCAAAGACTTAAGTGTCTTTATTAATTCCTCGTATTGATTCATGGCGGATTATCAAATCCTAACACTAAATGCTATAATATGAATATACCTACCAGCTGAAAATAAATACTCCCTATAATTAACAGCTGCAAATATATACACTAACGCTATACATATTGTTAGAAAAAAATTTTCAAATTATCTCCCTTGTATAACTAATACACAACGTGGCTAGTTTAGACTCACTGTATAAATGCACAACAAAAAAAATTATTATAGTAGAATATTCAAAGACAAATTTATTCTACAGCTGAAAAATGATATCTCGTTTAGATATGTTCTTTGATCTCTGTTCAACTACAAGTATGAATATATAGTGCTAAGCTGAAAAATTCTGGTGCTGCTCCACCTATGTATTTTTACTCTGTATATACACACTTAATATTGCTATACGTTTCAAATATCACATGTACAAAATCGTAAATATTACCTGTATTAATTAATACATTAGATTAATTAATATCTGTTATCTGAATTCTTCTTTGTAATCACGTGTAAACACCGCGCGTCTTCAATCGATCAATCGCGTATGCCGAACAAACACAATTTGTAGAGTATTAAACGGCTATTTACATTTTTTTTACAACTTATAAAATGTACGCCATGTGGCTACTAGTACTACAAGTATATAGGAATGGGTTATACTACAGGTCTAAACCTCCAACTACACACCGATATTCCACCAAAAAAAATACTGATTCAAACTCAACTACAAAAGGTAAACACTCGGAAGAATAAGTACAAGTTTAGCTTCTTCGGCTAAAGAACCAAGTCCAACCTAAGAAAGTATAAGTAGTGAAAACAAATTCCTTAATCAAAAGTCTAGTAGGGTATATAAGAAAATATCCCTTACTCAAAAACCTTTGTCTTATCACGTTATACAAAAAATATTATTATATCCTTTTTGTTTTTCTTTTTAAATTAATTAGTTAATTAGTTAGCCTAGTTATTCTAACCAATTAAACAATTTAAAGTGTTTTTTTAGTTAAAGTTACTTTTAAAATATTACTTTAAACATATATTGCTTTCTATTAAAGTTATATGTACTAGACACCAGATGTCAAGGTCACATACAAGAAACGAGTATAAACAATGTTACACACAAATTGTACAATATATACACATAAACATATGGATTAGCTACACACAGGCAAAACACACACACAAAAAATAAAATAAATAAACTATTTAAAAAAAAAAGTAAGGCATACTATGACAAACACGCAGTACTGCACTGTAATACTGTTTGACTGTAGTAAATGACAAAGTATAAACTAGACTACAAGTCAACTAAAGGATACATGTACATGAAACATAAATTCCTAATCACTTTAACTCACAAGTTTTAATTATCCTGTTCTATTGTTAATTACATCTACGTGGGCGCCATTGTAGCCGCAGGGTTCTCTGGCCTAATACATAGACAAGATCCAGGATTCGTAGTGTTTTTTATTATGACAAATTTCCCCTAAAACATATAACAAAACATATTCAAAGCACGTGACATAACAAAATCACATTCACATATAACGCAAATACAAACGAATGAAAATTGCTATTGATCAATTTGACAAGTGATCAGTATGATAAAAAAAATATACATTACACATGAATATGCAACTTCTATTTCTATGAAACTGCTTCTCATTAATATACATAAGGCTGTCTATTTTAAAAAGGGAAAATCCATTTTATTCCCTTTTCCCTTGTAAACCTCAACTGTAAGCATTTATTTTATAATACTGCAAAAACTGTCGCCATTATTAACTTTTATTCAACAAACAAATATATATACAACAAAATTTCACATCATAAACACTAAATACAAGCTCACTTTATAAAATGTGTACATTTGCACAATTTCGGGAAAGTTCCCGAAACAAATAAAAATCTAACAGTTTGCTTACTCTTGAGAATCATACAATTTAAAATGTTTCGGGAAATATCCCGAAAAATCTTATCGCATATATCACTACATTTCTTTAAAATTTTAAAGAGAAAAAATGTTTCGGGAAAGTTCCCGAAACATGTAAAAATCAAACAGTTTGCTTACTCTTGACAATCATACCATTTAAAATGTTTCGGGAAAAATCCCGAACAATCTTTTCAAATATATCGCTACATTTCTACAAAATTTTAAGAATAAAATATTTCGGGAAAAATCCCGAAACAAGTCAAAATCCTACAGTTTGCTTACTCTTGACAATTATACTATTTAAAATGTTTCGGGAAAAATCCCGAACAATCTTTTCAAATATATCACTACATTTCTACAAAATTTTAAGAATAAAACATTTCGGGAAAAATCCCGAAACATGTAAAAATCAAACAGTTTGCTTACTCTTGACAATCATACCATTTCAAATGTTTTGGGAAAATTCCAGAAAAAATCATAACAAATATATCACTACATGTACATTTCTACAAAATGTTAAAGAGAAAAAATGTTTTCGGAAAGATCCCGAAACAAGTCAAAATCTAACACTTTTCTAACTCTTGACAATCATACCATTTAAAATGTTTCGGGAAATATCCCGAAAAATCTTATCAAATATATCACTATTTTTCTACAACATTTTTAAGGAAAAAATCGTTTTTAAGAAAGTTCCCGAAGCAAGTCAAAATCCAAGGCTTTGCTGACTCTTGACAATCATAACATTTAAAACACTTTCGGAAAGTACATGAAATTAATCTTGTCAAATGTATCACTACATTTCTACAAATTTTGAGTAAAGATAATAGTTTCAGGCAAGTCAAAATCAAACATTTAACCTACCTTTGACACACGTACCATTTAACACTTCTGGAAATTTTCCAAATAAATCTTATCTAATATATCATATTTCTTGAAAATTAGAAAAGAAGTGGTTTCAGAATGGTTCCCGACTCGTATGTTTCTAGCATATAGAATTTCAGAAAAATTAGAAAAAAAGGCTACTTTATTTCATTATGTTTCTTACAGACTTACAATAGGTAGGGAAATGCAAAATAATAACTTTCATACATTTTCTTTTGAAGATGCAATTTTTGTCATACAATACATATGATTGTTGAAAATAACACAACTGTCACAATGTTAGGTAAAAATTGTCTGAAACATTGAAACAAATTCACAAATCACTCAACAAGTATTTTACTCAGTTTTAAAATAGTTTAGTACATGTATGAAAGCCCAAAGGAGCATTTCTTTTATATTTTAAAAATCTATGTACAGAATTTGTGATGAAGAATAAAATAAAATACCTAAAACTTACACCCTTGGTTTAAAATACATTAAAAAAAGTGACAGTGGTGGTGACTACATTGTAATTAAAAGAAAATATACACAACATATAGACACAATACAACTTTTTTGACTGGAACTAAGACTTAGAAGACCTTATAAGATTTAGTGTGGAATCAGACTTTTTTAACCTCCATAGTAATTAAAAATCTGATCAAAATAAACAGGTGTGAACACAGAAAATTTCTGGCCTGCATTCTGCATCAGTAATGAAAAAAAAATTCATGCCAATATGTATAAACCTCTAAATGGTCATCATTTAAAATATGAAATGCAAGGTTACAGAGAAACTGACCTAAATCAAAAACAAAAATATCAAATACAGACTTTATAAAGTCAAAGGGTTTTCAAATGTTCTAATGAATTTGCAGAAAAAAGGTAATTGATAGGAATCATGGTCAGGAAAATGCAAAAAATCAATAAATGCACCTTTTCAATACATGTAGTCTGATAAAAAAAATGTAATATGCAGTAAGTTTTTTGTCACCTGCATGATCAAGCTAGTTAACATTGCAGTAATGTAGTGAATGCACATCAACATGTGTAATGTGTACATACATGAGGCATTTGATATATATATACAGTAGTCAGTAATAACATATAAATAAAAAATCTACAAACTAGACACAAAACTTCCTGGCTATACAACAGAGTATTTGTGTTTCCATGTAAATAGTTTTCATTCTGTTGGTCTACACTACAGCATGCTTCAGTCATTTAACATACTTCTTTCTACCTCTCATAGTACAGTTTATATTTTATATCTGAAATCATAAATATTATAATATATAACTGCTTCCGAATTCCTAAGGCCTGGAATTCAAGTCTCGGACTTGAGTTCGAGTTTTTTCTCAATTACCACATAGCAACTTTAAAATTCTCAAGTTTGTATTGACTAAAACAAATATTTAATCTCAACTCAGCCAAGAGTTTTGCCGAAATTGGGGTTTGCATATTACCTTAGCAGTGTATGTTAATGTTGTACCATTAGACAATTCAAATGTAACTTCCTTCATTTGCTTTGTAAATTAACTAGAATCTAACCACTTATACTTTTAACTGACACTAGCTACAATAATGTAGCTCCTTTTTGTTTCTTTTTATATGGATGGATAAAATAATGTAGCTCCTTTTTTTCTAATAGACGGAGGTACAAAGAGATATCAGAATGTCAAGTGTTAATGCTGCCGTTTCTTGAAACCATATACATGTCTTGGCATTTAGTGACATTTGTTGCAAGCAAGTCAAAAACTGTTTTATCAAATTATTCTGATTCAAGCTTAAAATGACTCAATTTTGCATAAATAATACTAGTTTTACATTGAGCACTCAAAACTGTTTTAAATAAACTAATAAGACATCTGAAGTCTGATATAATTAAGCAAGTATTGAGTGTCTTCTTTCACTTGCACAGGTACTTTGCCATGGCAATTAAATCAAATGATGCAGAACAAAACAATGTATCATTTGCACTGTAAAAAAGCCACATTTTCCTGTTGGAATCCAAATAAAATATGTGAACAGACAGTGTGTTCTACATGTACAGTATGTTGTTAAAAGATAGGTATTATAAATTAATTAATGCATGACATGTTGAAGTAATGAAAGAAATACATTTATTAAACCACACAATAACCTACCTGAGAAACTCTGTGTTGGTTTATCAGCTGTGTTCAACATGTTATTAGAAGTCTCTTGTAATTCCATAATTGTCCTGTAAACAACAATAACAACAATGTATTAATTTTTTTGCTTTGTTCCCTCATCTCTTAATTTAAAACATACAACAACTGGTTACAATTACCAATAACTACATGTAACCATGAACATTTATTTATACACAGACCATTTGTGAACCCAACTGTAAAATCAAAATACATAAATGTTATCATGGCAAATTCATTTCCTGTTTATTAGCTTATTTATTAGCTGTTGTTTTTACTAGTGTTTGGTACTAGCGTAACATAAAGGCTAGAAAAAAATAACTATCTTTCACTATATGAATAAAAAAAAAGAACATTATACATATATGTTCTGCTATCAGTTTTGCAATTAACAGTTTCACTCTATAGCTATAGTTTTTAGGTTAGACAACAATAACGGAAAATTTCCTTAAAAAATATCATTTAAGGGCAATGCCTCTTATAAGTAGTGGTCTGACGACTATTTGTTTTGTAAGCAACCATTATAGTTTTCAAGCTAAGTTATATTGTAAAAACTTAAAATTTTGTCAACAATAATAATTTAAGGGCAATAACTCCTACAATAACTTCGGACAAATAGGAAATTTGTTAGAGCTTAATGCACTGATCAATTTATGTTAACATGGTTAATGCCAATGGTTTTCTCTGTAGCAATTACTTTTTCTGATGTATTGACCAAAAACTTGTGTTAACACATTTGGAATCTTTGAAAATATGGTATCAATATTGTGGGAGGAGTCTACGATTAGAAAAAGAGAAAAGAAATTGTTACAGAGAGAGAGAGTGATTTTAACACATCATTGTACATGTACTTTGCTATAACATTTGGAATAATAAAAATTGGAATTATACTTCTCGCATCTTAATTAATATAAAATTAAGAACATTACATAATGTAAATGAGACAACCAATAACCCTTTTGTCCTATTTTTATGTAATAAAACAATTACAGTCTTTTGTATCAGTTGATATAAGTTTTAATTGGCTGAAAAATTAATATTCATCTCTGCCTTAGGTGTTGGACAATATTAATATTCGAGTCTATTAAAACTTATAACAACCTATAAAAAGACAATAATTGAATAATATGTTAAACTGTATCTTTCCATACAAAATCAGTTTGGATAAGAATAAACAGATTTTCTTTTTCCTAATTTATAACAGAAGTTAAATTAATGTACAAAATGTTCAACATAAACGTGTGTTGTTCAAGATTTGACCTTATATTAGAAAGAACTAGTTATAACTAAACTAGTTAACATAAATCATTGACACTTTAGTGTCCCAGGAGACTGATCTTTATAGCAACAGACAGGAACAATGGTTACAACATTGAAGAAACTAGAGTAAAAAAACCTGTCCATTGATACCCCATCCCCCCCCCCCCCCACCGCTCACAATTACTTTGAAAATTCAGGTGTTCTTAATTATGAACTTAAAACTTTATCTAGTTAAACGTGAAGGTGGAGTTGCAGATAAAACATGTAACCCTCCCCCATCCCCCAAAGAATGGTATCCCCTAATGTCAATGACAAAGTCCATGTTTTTCTATGGGAAACCTTCAATAATATTCTGATCAAAATGTTTAATATCCGGTGCACATGGCAATATATGACCAAGATTCTGTGTAAGTTTCAATAAATTCCATTCAGTGGTGTAGGAGTTGCAAATAAAAGATGGGTATCCCCTTATGTCATGTATGTCCATGACAAAGTCCATGTTTTTCTATGGGAAACCCCAAATATTATTCCAATCAAAATGTTAAATATCTCCTGCACAATGGCACTATGTGACATGGATTCTGTGTAAGTTTCATCAAATTCCATTCAGTGGTGTAGGAGGAGTTGCACATAAGAGATGGGTATCCCCTTATGTCAATGACAGTCCATGTTTTTCTATGGGAAACCCCAAATATCATTCTGAATAAAATGATAAATATCTCCTGCACAATGGCACTATGTGACAAGGATTCTGTGTAAGTTTCAACAAATTCCATTCAGTGGAGTAGGAGGAGTTGCACTTAAGAGATGAGGACCCCCTTAGGTCAATGACAAAGTCCATGTTTTTCTATGGGAAACCCCAAATATCATTCCAATCAAAATGTTTAATATCTCATGCACAATGGCACTACGTGACAAGGATTCTGTGTAAGTTTCATTAAATTCCATTCAGTGGTGTAGGAGGAGTTGCAAAAAAGAGAAAGTGAAACGGACGGACCGATGGATGGATGGACGGACGGACACCATGATCACTATATACCCCCCCGCTTTTCAAGCGGGGGTATAATAATTTGTGTATATTAAATCGTAATACTTCTTTCATCTGGGGAAAATGGTAATGCATACAAGAAAAGGAAATTCTAATATGATGTACTTCAAACACTTAAGAAACAAACATCTATTGAAATATTCAATAAAATATGGCTGTTCCAGCCATTTCAAAAATCATACGCCTCTGCTGATGTTTTTGCTGGCCTTTTTTCATTATTCCTATATTACCTTTGTATTCGAAAATCCAATAGAAAAAATGTTCCAACATGAACATGTCCATATTCTTTACAGTGCCTTTATTGTTTACATGTCACAAAATCTGCCTCGAGTTTTGCTAAATGTTGTAGGTTGTGTTTTCAGTTTTCTGTTTAACTAACCTTAAAAAATATATATGTAAAACTACTTTTGTGGTAATAAAGAAATAAATATACTGTAATACAACATGGGGAGGTAACTAAGGATACTTTTAGGTACAGGTCTATGGACGGAGATTTGAAAACCCACCCTTTTCATATATTTTCGGATGTTTTAAATGGGACCCAATCAAATAGTAATACTGAATTATTAAATCAGACCTATTCATATATATTTTATTACTGCACATCCCCATTGACAAAATAGTACACTCACTACCAAAATGATCAAGTGTTGTCAATGGAACACTTTAATTTGTTTTGTAAAATAATTGTGGTCTACATTGACAATTTCGAAATCTCAAACTCTCGCAAATTCGACGAGAACAGGGCGTGGGGAGGGTAAGAGATATTGCTGTGATGTAATTGTATATTAAAATTGCCTAATGTTTATTCGTTAATTGCTTACTATTACCCGACACTTTACATTGATGAAAGGTAAAAATGAAAGACCAATAAAAGACCGACATAATACGACAAGAAAAAGTAAATTTAAATAATGATTTTTATATGAAAATTAGATTTTAAAAACAGTTTTTTTTTAATCAAAATAAGACGTCTAAATCAGTAAAAATCAGTGGTAAAAATGCAAGAGCAAACAGAAGGAAAATAAATATCTTTATTATAAGAGAAAGTCACAGATATTGATTTTTATTTATTTTAAGAGTTAAACATTTTATTTTAAATAATTTTTAAAATGCAATTTATATTTGGATACTTATAGAATGAAATAAAACATACGTAGATCGTATATGAAGTCCTTTAAACTAACATAAATTAAAAAAGCTAATAAGTAAACGAAATTTTGAAAAATGTAATTAAATACAATGAAAAATAATTCAATTTTAATTAAGCAGCAGTTTATATAATTTAAAGAAACACAAAATTTTTATATTTCATAAATTGTTTTGCAAATATACGGGTCTTCCTCTATAAAAAATTTATTTTTTTGTTTTATTTTAAAAAATTCGGAGCTCCACAGAAACAACATGATAACTGTCGATCTTACACCCCACAGAACCATGTGACTATGAGATTTCGAAAAGGTCAATAGGCTTAACATGCTCAATATAAGAATTGAGGCATGGATATATTTACTAGATAATTTACAACTATACCCATTGATATATTTTTCAATGAAAAAGGCTACCCTTTCATATATTTTCAAAAGGTAAAAAAGTGACACACTCGACCCCCCCCCCCCTCCCCCTTGTGATATGGTGTCTAGTCGTTTCATACCATGTTCATTTTGTACCATGACCATTTCGTACCCAAATTTACCATTTCGTACCAAGATTTTGCCAGTTCGTACCATATGCTATTTCGACATTGACAGTTTCGTACCATATATGATTTAATTGTGTTACTTGTTTATTTTAATATTTCAAATACCAGTATTTATAAGCATGTTAATTTATGAGTTTTATTAAAAATAATAATTTAACAAAATACAGAACTAGCTTGCTATAATATCTTTGATGTTCATTGGAATGTGAATGATAAAAGGAAAATGCGGTTTGGTTGTTAAAACAATGATTTTCAATTGTCCTTGTATAGATGGGATATGTCCAAGCCAACATAGAAAATCCTCTTTGACATTTGGGCCCAGTATATACAGAATTAAATCTCCATCGGCCGTTTGCTCCGACTCAGCGCCCGCAATGTTTATGAGCCGAACAATCATACTTGTTATGTTATAAGATAACACTTTGTGACAATTCAAGTTTAAAATTCATATATTTAATTTTGTGTATCATTCATTATCTATCTTGTTATTGCATATAATATGTACTATATATTGTTGTTGTGCATCATTTTAATTGTAGCTATGATAACAAATAAAAAATAAAAATAACCTTTATGTCTATCCTTCTATTAAAAATAAATATTGGATCCAAACCTAAAAATAGTACATAACATCAACCATTAACAATTAAGATGTGGTATGAAATGGACATGGTACGAAATGGTTTTTTATGGTACGAAATGGCAGGTACGAAACGACTATAAACCTGTGATATTATACAATTAATGACTTTGATATAGGTCGCTATCAGGATTTATCAGCCAGAGAAAATGTAATATTCACCGAGCCGCTAGGCGAGGTGAATATAAATTTTTGAGGGCTGATCAATCCTGATAGCGACCGTATATCAAAGTGATTAATTGTTTTATTACATGAATAAAACCACCATCTCACTTGATCCGAAAAACAGAGGATGTTTTTTCTACTGGAGCCCCTGTTTACATTTTGTAATTGTTGTTACCCTTAATACTTTTATTTAATACTGCATTCTGATATCAATTTGCTGGTAATCCTGAAATTACAGTTGCAAATATTTAGAAGAGTATAAATGAATCAACATATCGCAGAGCCGACGTTTCTCCCATTTGTTGTTGTCACGCACGATGTACAATTAATACAATCGATTTTATTGGACAAATGAATTTGTTAAGACGGCTATTCTGATTGGCTAAAACATAAAAACCAGGTCAATATCGTATTCCGCTTGACTACTATGCAGCAGAATCGTGCAGCGTACAAACATTTAATGTAATTTTAGTACTGTTGCGATTTATCGTGACCCAAAAGTTGTTTTTAAACCAATCAAAAACACGCAAAATTATATTCATGTAATAAATATTAATGATAACCAAAAAATTAAAAAAGGTAAACATAATAACAATATTGTATATTTGTTTAACTTAAGCACTGTCTACATGCATTGACATAAGGAAATGCAATAAAACGCAAAAGTAACTATTACTTCGTCTTCATTTACTTCAATCTTAAAAAGTTTTCAATCTTAACTGTTGTGTCCCCTTAATGGCCTAATTGGCATATTTATGAGAATATATAACGACTCGCCCCACTCTTGAGTCGCCCCATCTTTAATAACTAGTCGCCCCACTCAATAACGACTCGCCCCACATATATAAAAAATATATTTTATAATATAAATTTATATATAATATAAATAAATACATTGATAGTATAATTTTTTTAATTTGCGTATATTGTACTGCTCGGTGTTTTAATTAATCGCGTCTTCCTCTAAATGTAAAACTATTCAATGCTGCCTGTAAATTAAAGTGTAGAATACTGTTAATCTTACATACTATTGAAAACAGTTTAAAAATACAAGGTTGTCTTATTGTTAACAAATATCTAACGTGCTTGCTTATTCAAACTACACCGAGACAGTTAACAAGAGACCATAAAAACAACGATTGTACTTAATATGTAAAGGGGACAGGCATACGCTTTAGGAAAAAAACCATACTGCATACTAGCAGTAAAAAATTCTGATCATTTGGATGCAATTTATCTCTTTACCGGAGTTTTATGTAAATAATTTTTAGTCTTTTTTTTTCAACTAAACCAA
Organism: Limnoperna fortunei; assembly: GCA_944474755.1. Classification (NCBI taxonomy): domain Eukaryota; kingdom Metazoa; phylum Mollusca; class Bivalvia; order Mytilida; family Modiolidae; genus Limnoperna; species Limnoperna fortunei. The sequence continues at coordinate 72,858,863 of OX104119.1, read as the reverse complement.
TGAATTATCACTTATTAAATGATTTTCAGGTACGAATTAAAGAATATACTAGTACTGCCTCCCTCTTTTTCATTTTTTTCCTTTCTTCCTCACCCGTTGCTCCTTTCTCTCTCCCCTTTGTTCCTTTCTCCCTTCCCATCACAGTTAAACACGATTGTAAACAAACAAACATTCAGTTATAATTAACACAATTAATTAAAGAAGTGAAGATGAGTTCACTTTAATCTCAAGAGATCCACCGCCAATTAAACACCTAGCAATAAAATATATATGCAAATTAAATAATTTATGGTATACATTCAATTAAATATATTTAAATATGTTTTAAGATATTAAATTTATAAACTTATATTATATATTTTACCTATGTGGGGCGAGTCGTTATTTAGTGGGGCGACTCGTTATTAACATGGGGCGACTCGTGATGGGGGGTGCAGGATGTTTCATCCCATAACCAGAACGGACCATAACCATAACGGACCATTACCAAATCGGACCATAACCAAAACGGACCACCGAAAATATAAAATAGTCTATACAACTATTATCAACAAACTAATAATTAATATTAAATGATTATAAGAATGTGTTCTAACATAATTAAGAGAAATTTACATGTAGATAATTAAGATTTAATGCTTTTGATAATAGTTTTACCAAAGTAATGTAGGCTTGACTTGGGTTGGACCAAACGAGGTTTGATTACAGAAGCAGTAATAATGAGAAATTTGTTATCAAAACAACGAAATGCCTTAGAAAGAAGTGATTCCATTGCTTCATGTTTAAATCACTGTTGCAATCTAGACAAATTAGAACTTTATTATTAGTATATTATTATTAGTATACATATTTAAAAATAAAAAATAAAACAGTCTCAGCAGTAAAAAATATTTTTTTTGAAACACTGACAGACATTCTGACATGCTGAAACACTTTTGTGCATTATTGTTTTACAGAAACCTTTGTGTTTCATTGTACAATCTATACTGAGATCATCAAAAGCTAATTACTTAAACTGAAACTGCAGCATAAATACAAACTGTCACAAAATGCCATATATATATTCAAGAACCGCCTCCGATGGAGAAGATGGTGTAAATATATATCAAAATGAATTTAGGATGGAGGGCCAACTATTTAAGATCTTACAAGCTCCTCCTGGGAAATTATTGCAGCCAAAATACAATCGATGATAAAAAGAGTTGGGAAAACAGGAACCTTGATTTTACATCAAGGTGAATGTTATTCAAACATATATTTTAAGCAAAATGTGGTTTGTTGGGAGAATTGTGCCTCCATCTAAAAAAATCATTAATAGGATAATTATATACAACTTCTTATAGAGCAGAGGACCTGAATTAATAAAAAAAAAGTCTTATAAAAAATCAAATCGGGAGGAATACAAATGATAAATATAACGGTAAAAATTAAAGCTATGTGGTTTTTTAATATAGTTAATTAATTGTTGTCTTAATAGTATGTACTCTGTGGACTTTGTTGTTATATGAAATGTCATTAAAAATAAAAATTCTCTTCACTATCTTGATGTTTTTTTTTAATTTATAGATATACTATGGCAATATACAATTACGATAATCCAATTAAAGAGTTAAAAAACCAACAATAATTATAATTAGGTTATGATATGTTGATAAGCAATTAAGATAACAATTACACTGATTAGATTACACAAATTTACAAAAAAACTAATTCAAATGTTGAAACACATTATAAAGAGAAACTAAGCAAAAATAAAATAACACATTTATTTATTTCCCTTTTTTTCTGATGGTCCGTTTTGGTTATGGTCCGTTTTGGTATAGTCCGTTTTGGCTATGGTCCGATTTGGTTATGGTCCGTTTTGGTTATGGGATGAAACGTCATGTAATCGTGATGGGGATACTCGAGAGTGGGGCGAGTCGTTACGATACCATTTATGACACATGAGGTCACACATATTCATCGTAATTTAGATTTTAATGTACAGTTGTTTCAATCTTGATTTGTATTTGACTTACTTCTATTAATTTCTGAACTAAAATAGACCAAACAATAAATCGCTGACACTTGTCGCACACAGAATTATTTGAAATACTGTTACACTACCGCCTGTGGCCTGGGCTAAGCAAGTATCTTCGCCTTACCGGTGTATCCAGTTGCCATACTGGGTTCCAAAATTTACATATTATAATTCTGCATATGGACAGGTACCAGTTAAAATGCGGCGATTTACAGCATGAGACTTGGCGAAAAGCAGACGAAAGTGATTTTGACCAAGTGTAATGAAAATCGTGAGTAGAATTTTTATAATCAATATTTGTGTTATTTTCCCATATTCTCGTTATTTGACAGTGACAGGATTCTTTTGTAGCTATCTCAAAATGAGTAATCACATCGTAGCCCTAGCTGACAGTGACAGTACGACAGCTGTAAGTGTAGCTGCTGAAAAGTAGGGCCATTGACCTTTTCGAATAGTCAGAACACTGTAAATTCATTTTATTTATTTGCTGTTTCTACTGTTATCTGCTTTGGGAAAAATAAAAAAATGTTAACCTGTGAATGGACTCACCTCTAGCTCCCCCCCCCCCCCATGACCATGTACAGAACCATGCGTCCCTAAAACATAAGGACATATTCACACTAAGTTAAACACTTACAAATACTAATTTTTTCAGCAGACTGTTGTATTATGAAATAAACTACCAACCACTGTTGTTCTGCAGCCTGATCCTGATCATTTCAGACAGGCTTTGAACAATCTAAACATAGCTTAGATATATATAGCAAAACACTCATGACTGTTTTTAACTCCTTATCAATTCCATCTCTAATTTTAATTAAATTTCCCAATTTTTATTCAATTACAATAGTTCCTATAGATGTCTTCCTGTCATCTTTAACTTTTATCTTTTTTTTTTTTTTTGCACTGCCACACACCTTCTAGTTATACACAAAAGGGGAGTCTAGCAGTATTTATTATAGGATTAAACACCGTTTTCAATGGATTTATCGGTATATCAACAAGACCAACTCACTCACAAACAATGATATGTTTGTGAGTGAGTTGGTCTTTTTGATATACAGATAAATCCATTGAAAACTGTTTAATCTTTAAAAGTCTTTAAAATTGCATTAAGGAATTAATTTATCTAACGTGTTTCTCAACTTCATATTTCTTGTGTATTTGGTAGCCGGATTGACTGAACGTATGAATATTTTGTTTATTTTTACGTGCGATTATTCCATAAACCATTTTCTGATTTTAATAAACACAATTAAGTTTTATATCAATCAATAACCTTATTTTCTGTATCGAACACAAGGAAAGTTTTAAATTTAGCAAATCATTTATGATAATTCATCAAACAAATAATTTATAAGCTGATTGCTACTTTCGATATTGAAAGCCGCCATCTTTGTTTACATTGGTTACGGTAAAAATAGTTCGGTCAACGTCATTTATCCAAATATAAATTAAGTCAACTTCATTTATCAAGAAATAAATTTTGTTGAAAACCTCTACCGGAAGTAATCTCAACCAATGAAATAAATGTATTTCTAAATATGCAAAATCATATTAGAATTATAGATATATGAAATAGAATGCTTTCAACCAATTAGCAGATCATTAGATATATTGATTTATATATTAATTTATAGTCCATTCTTATATTATGGAATTTCTTAATTCTAATTTAAGTATTTAAGGATTGTTTTCAATTGCTGGTTAGATTATTGGATATAAACGACTTTGGGTCGATTTACACTGAATAAACCGCGAAGCGGTAAACTTATGTTGCAGCGTAAATCGATCCAAAGTCTTTTATATCCAAAAATCTAACCAACAATTGAAAACAAACCTTATATTTAAAATTCTATAGTAAAAATGAAGTAACATGAACAATATTTTACAAGTAATCAAATAATATTTGCAATTCACAATTTTAGTGTCGTCACTTGTTGTTTGCCAAAGAATTCATGTATAGTCAACATCATCAATACATCTTATTATGACGTCACAATAAGTCACGTGCTGAAAAACCAAGTTAGGTTATACGAAATAACCAACTTTGCTCATGTATAGAGTATTTAAACGAAATTAAAATATTAAAAATATAATTTCTATTGAATCAAAACCATGACAAAATTACAAACTTCAAAGCCCCAGAAAATGTACTTATCTCACATGGGAGAGGGGTGGGTAACTAATGGTACAATTTTAGGTACAGATTTGGGGGTAAATGCGCCCTATGTATATACTTTCAGGAGTTATAAAACGCGACCTAATCATATATTTTAATTTCTAAACCAGACCTATTCATAAATTTAATTACCTACCCACCCTCCATTAGGAGGCGGGTCATTAAGTAATGTATTCACTTTGGCAAAATTTTGTCCGTCACAGATTTTGTGTGAAACCTTTTTTATCCAAAAACCACAATATTAAGAGCTCAAACTTGTAGGGATTAGTACAATAAACAAACAGCGTTCTTTTTTTTGATTAATTTAATTATTAATGAGATATTCACTAATTAAGGTTTCTTTTCTTTGTTCAATGCTGTGTGCACTGTTCTATAAATAACCAACGTTGTCGATCGGTAACAGGTATTTGAATATATCACATGGTTGTGCATTTGTGCTTGTAAAAATGTCACGTGACATAATTTTAAAAGATAGTGAAAAGGTGTAGATTATAAATTATCTATTGTATTACACTTTTATAAAATATATTAACTTTTTATTAATTAAATTATTACAGAGATATTCCCTAATTAATGTTTCTTTGTTCATTGATGTGCACACTGTTCTATAAATAGCTTACACAGCTACAGCTGCAGTTTAGATAGATAACACAGTGGATTTAAATATACCCACATGGTTTTGAATGCCAATTCATTATATTGAGGAGGGGGGAATAATTTAATAAAAAAAAATCTCAGATTTTATCTATCCTTCACGTTTGTTTATTTTTTAATTAAATAATTTTTCTTATTGTTGATAGTTTCCTTGTCGAATCAGGATTAAAACAATGTCGGGTGTACTTTTCAGCATATTGTTGTCATTGGGAACAAATGGCTGAATGAAGAAAATTTTCTGTCAGAAATAATATAACAACATGAACAAGATGTTGAAGTTTTTTGCTGCAAGTGGCAAAATATTGACAGATTGAAAAAAAAAAAAAAAAAGCGCTTGAATCCTGCGTGTACACCCATGATCTTGACTTTGCATTTGGTAATATATTGTTCAACATTTGTTTGGCAGGTGGGTAAGTCGTATTCGTGTGAATACATTCCTCTAGTTTATTGTACAGTGAAGCGGCATATAAATGTGCGCTAGTGAATGGCTGTCATAATTTAGAAAGGTGGAAACATAATTTAATGGCTGAATAATGAATCATGCAAATCGCAGAATTCAGACTTAAAATAACAACTCTATTAACAGTAACGATGATTATGGTTTAAAAAATTGAGTTGTTTTCAATTAAATTTAAACGACTTCAACCAATAACTTGCGCATGTGCGAACTAAATTTATTGGAATTTTAACACGGCTTTGTTTACATAGCGAATGCAGGATGTCATATTAGAATTTCTCTCAACTGAAAAATTTCAAACATTTTTGTGCATTCCTTTCAACTAATTAACATTCATTTATTATCACTGCATAATGCATGTTTCATCCATGTAGCCATACATACTATAGGGATTTGGTTTCAGCAAGTGATTTTATTGGAGCACTTAATTTGTTACTAGTCACTCTGCTTTCGATGAGAATTTATGAATTCTCCTTCCCCATGGGTTTGGTACAGATAGTACTATATAATTGTTTTAAACTTAAAAATACAAAAATAAACACAAAGTAGTATATGTTTCATGTTATCATAAAAATGCTTTAAATTGCAAATAGCTGTAACCAAATAATAAAATTTAATTTATTAAAACAGTCACCAGTGATCTACTGAAGAAGCCTTGAAGGCTCCCAGAAAGCTAATAAGGTGGCTACACCCATCACCATGAAATGATCCAATACTATACCACATACAGATACAGACAAAGCATTCAAACAAAACTACTCCTTGACATTATGACAGAATTTCCATATCCAGCATAATTTTCTGATAAGTTGCAGAATAGATTTTAAAAGTTTATTAATAGACTTAGACTATTACCTACATGTATAGTTTAGCATATTTAGAGGTCTGGGTTTCCTCCATGTACTCAGACTTCCTCGCCCAATATAAATTCGATGTGGCGATATAGCAGCAGAAAAACTGCTGAAAGTGGTGTTAAACACCATTCACACAAACAAGTCATTTTGATTAGGTTAATTTGCAAACATAATCAATTTACACATAGCTAGATTAAATAATCGAGTAATAATTTAATCAGTGCTAAAAACTTAATGATTGCATCCACTTGACAGTAATGTTGCTGTAAGACAATGATAATCTGTTTTTATCATGTATGACAGATCATGAATAGGTTTTGATCTTCATTAAGGAAGGACTTATCCTGATCCTGATTAATTTAACACTGGAAGTCATCAGAACACTTAAAGATTAAAGATGTTTCTGTTTAACAAATTAAACAAAATTTTTTGTCATAGCTTATTCAAAGCAAATTCTAAAATTTTATTGAATTCTATTGAGGGGTTTTCAAACATGAAAATATTACAAGACCCCATATACTCTTAGTTCTAGTGACCAAGAAATGCATTAATTAATTTTTAAGATTAAGATACTTAAAAGTGCAGACAACAATATTTGTACCATTTTGCAACAAGTAAATATATTTACCCAACTCTAGTGCTTAGTGTACATGCATCTTCTATAATCTGTATAACATGAGTAATAAACTGCATGAACTTTACTTGAACTTTAATGGGAACTTGAAATAAGATAACAGATCTGTTGCTGTCAATCAAATTGTTGAAAAGTTACAACTTTCAGAAATGTGAACATTGTATTCAGTAATCCAACATACCACTTGATTATACTATGTGGTCAAGCCCCAATTATCTCCCTAGTTGCTAGGGAGTATCGAATTTCTAGAATTGGTTATGGTTTGTTTGCATTACATCTGCAAAATTTTATCAGATGTATCATGCTGAGGTGATAAGTGTCAGTGGCATGGTAAGAATCAATTAAGCTTATGAATAACGGTAGTTTTGGCATGCAGTTGTGTATACACATTTTGAAGAACATGAAGAATTTGGAAGCAAAAGAATTGCAGTAATTTTAAGGTATGAACTTTATACATAATTAAAAAAAAAAACTTGTTTTTTTTTAAATTATAAAATTGACAATTTGTATAATATTATTTGTTTTAGTCTTATATTTGCATAACTTTTGTCAACACCCCCCCCCCCCCCCTCCCGTCCCAAACCAAAAGAAATGTATTTGCAAGACTGATATCACTTTTGAATAGCTTTATGGATTTTATGTACAAGTATTCAGTACTAATAAATTCACATTGTGAAAATTAAGAATATTAACCAGTTTTTTTTTTGTAAAAGCTCAGCAAAGTCAGTTTTAATCAGTATCTTAATTTTTATGATTGTTGTCCCTAAATGAGGATTTTAAAATGATTGTTTGTACAATCCTATAGTAATTTTATTGCAAACAAATACTTATAGGCGCACAGGGTATTACCAGCAACGGATAACACTGGCAAACTGAGGAAGTTAAAAAAAAATTACATGTGCATGACTTTCAACAAAATAAAAGACAATAGAAGAAAAAGGTTGACAGCAGTATAATCCTAAACTTCTGTCAACCTTTTTCTCCTATTGTCCTTTTCTTTGTCAAAAATCATACAATTTAAAAATCCACAATTGAAAAACAGCCAACAGTCAGCAATGTGACCAGTGGTCAATGCTCGCCGTCTTCAATTGGGCCTATATTAAAAATGTAATGCACAAGATTCAATACCAATCCTAAAATTATCAATGAAAGACCCCTTTCTGAACGTAGATTAATTAAAATAAAGACAACAGGTACAAATGTCAGCTTTGACAAAGATTCCTTGCTTTAGGGCAGGCACATATAACATGTAGACATCTTTTTTTAGGATGTCAGTAAAGATACCATCTTTGAAGCGGCTTCCTTTCCATCAAGATAATGATCAACAATATTTACTCTTGTTTTCGGACTTTGTAAATTTTATGCGTACCAAAAAGGAAGATGGAGACAAAAATATCAGACCTGACAACATTAAAGTAGAGTTTTCTAGAAAGAATCAGCTTGTTGAAAGAAATGGAATGCAATACATTACATTCAAAAGTCTCCTTCTTTATGTTGCTAACCATGTCAACGACTACAGGATTTGCCAGAACATTTTTGATGAGCTGACCATTATTTTATCTAACAAACATGACAAAGATCAACCTGAATATACAACAACCAAGGTCATATATCAAGAAATAGCCACTTTAAATATATTTGGATCGTTTACTAAATTCACAGTAGATGAGTCTGCTATTCGTACATTAGACCACAGATACAAATCCAAGTTCAACAGCGAAGAATGGAGCAAAATAGTCAAGTTTGAGTTTCAGTTTCAGAAGAAAAATCTAACACAACTACCATATGCCGATGAACTGAAAAAGAAAGTAGAATTTCTGGACCTGTTAAAGAAAGCTGAAGCTTTGGGCAAACACCTTGATGTCAAATCTGCTAACCTGGTCAACGAAAACAAAAAACGAAGAGAAGCATGTGAAATGTTAAATGGAGAGACATTGGTTTTGAATGAAATCACCCATACATATGATGGTCTTGATGAATCTGCTTTACATGAATTGAACACCCTGTCTTCAACCGATGTTCACACTACAGTTGTTGAGTGCATACAACCAGTTTGTACTGATCATTCATTCGGTGTTCATGTTTTCGTTACTGTCGGGCAATGCGAAGATTTGCAAACATTTGAAGACATTGCAACTGTTATAAGATCAACTCTGCAGAAAGCACATGGAGCACTTGTAGCTGAAGTAGTATTTTTAGAGGACAACACATTCGGGTCATACACTTGCAATAACTGTATTGGAAGCTCTATGCACAAGTTTCATCTCCGGGATGACTACTTTTCAAAGAAACTAGGAAGCAAGGTCAAGTTTGTCTCTCGATCGTTAGAAGATTACTCTGATATTCTAGAACCTACTACTATACACAACAACACTTTCACACAAACGTATTGCAACAGTTGTTTCCATAGTATAGCAGAACACCTTCACCACCCACTAGACTGGAAGAATTTCGACCTTTTAACTGAGTGGAATTTAGAGGTTCCATTGGAGTTTCAGGTTATATTGGGAAGTCTTTTTTTGAACAAAGAAAGTATGAAGAGATCTGAAGATTGGGAAAAGTATATATTCAACAAAGTAGCAAGACTTTATGGACTTCTAGACTCGGGGCTCAATATTCTCAACAGAAACTACACGGGTGTAATACAACAGCTGAATACAGAAGAACTCATTGTAAACTATCATTCAATATCAACTTTATTTTCCATTACTGGCCAAAGTGGAACAACAAGAAGTTTGAAATCAGCAACAAGATGGCTTCAAGCTAGAGCAGATGTTGACAAACGATACTTTGACGCCTATCTTAAAAAGTATCCTTTAGAGTATACAAACAAGGACCATAATCAAATAACAAACTATATCAGCATGAGAGACTGTCATGTAATATTTTATATGGATAATTTAGTGAGGCTGACCATGCATGCAGATCCAGATCCAGGAAAGAACCGAACAAGTCAGATGTGCACATTGCCAATTACTGTTAAGGGTCTCCCCAAAGACTCACTTTTTGTTCAAACATGGCATCAAAATGGTTGCACAGAAGATGAAGACTGTAGATGTTTAGAAAAGATTGAATTTGATAAGGAAAGCCATGCATTACTTTTAAACTTTACTGCTGATGAAGAAGTTGCATTGTTTCGGCTTGATGTACAGACCACTTTGGGTATAACACTTTGCATACCAGAAATAGCATCTCTTGTGAAGGAAGTGAGGGAATCTGTGCAGAACCATCAAAACAGCATTGTCAACATAAACCCAAGCACTGACATTGATATAGACAACCTTAATAATACTCTTGGGTCAATACATTTGGAAGAATCTGACACAATTGATCAAAGTGATGATGATGATGATGATGATCATGATGATGATGATGATGATCATGATGATGATGATGAAATAGATGATCTACTTCCTGGTCTTAACACATCAATGAGATCTATAAATTTAGATGAAAGTATGGACGACGATGGTCTTATCTTCTCTATGTCATCACTTCACCAGCAACATGACCATGATGAAGTTGATCACCGTCTACAAGAGTTCTTGAGAGAAGCTGAATTTGATGACATAACACCTTTAGACATTTCCCATGATGAATCAATGTCATCAATCCAACAGTCTGAATTTGAATTTAAAGGTAACAATACAAGAAATGACGATGAAAATGCCAATGATGATGTCTACAAAACAATTTCCTTGAAAATGACGAAATTTGTAGTACCGCCTCTTATTTGCCGGCACCCAAATCCAGCTCAAGGAAGAGATGATGACATCACAAATTTAAAGGAAATACTCCTAGACGTATTGGTCAAACTTGGTCGCTATCCAGATGAAGAATGCAAAGAAAGAATATTACTTGCTCCAGACCATAAAATATCAAAAAAACCTTTTGATGTTGATGAATACCAATCCTGTTTTTCAACAATTTTTGCCTGAGTTTCCAATCCTTCACCTAAAAAAATCAAAAATCACAAACCTGTTTTCGGCTTACAAAGATGCTGGAATACTCCATCTTCTTAAATACATGAAAGATTCAGACAAGGAGGGAGACTGGACAGACTTGTTATCTACAAATATTGAGACAGCCGCAAGGTACATCAAGCGATTGGCATTAGCACTACATTTGGCATTCTTCCTAAAGTTTATATCAACATTAAAAGAAATGGAAGCCGAAGAATTCTTAGAAGATATACAGACTGGTGCTCTTGACAAACTGAGAGGAAAATGGTACAAAAGACATCAAGATTTTATGGCAAAAGGAAAGGCAAACAACGCTACATTTGCACTTCATGCTGACATGATGCGTCATGCAGGTGAAATATTAGGAATTGGAATAGCTGAACGTGTTGGTGGCCACGATGGGTACAGCCTTCTCCTTGGTTGCATCAAGTCTTCACTGCCGTTTTCCTTCTTAAATGGTGCAACATCATATGCTTCATTTTGTACAGACTTGTTACATGAACATTATTCAGCTGGCATATTTCATCAAAATATGAAAAAAATGTCTATTCAGTACACCACACAAAGACAGTACTGTTAACTTTGCACTTGATACCCAACGTGAGATGGATCATCAAGATGCTATTAAAGGCTTCAGACCAAGATCAACAATAGAGTCCGTCATTCCACGGATGGCAATAGTAGACCATTTCACTGACGTACAAAAAGCAAGAAGCTGCTTCAACACTTCAGAGCTTAATATTACTAACTCCAAAGACACGGAGGATGATGATAGTCAACCCTCATTTCTTGACGGATGTCATGGTAAGGAAGCTTTGAACTATTCCGTAAATAACAAAGATCTAAAATTCATCATTCCTACTTCAAAACTGATTCTTAGAGTAAATGCCTTATCCATGCATGAAGATGCTGTTCCAGCAAATGTATATGAACAAAGTAAGAAACCTCTTTCAGCTGCTATCCTTGACAAAGACTCATACTCTTCTGGGCAATTCATGGTTATTAAATATGCCTGTCAACAGAAGCTGTTTAATTTGACTCAAGATGACATTCCAAATCTGGAAACAGTAGAAGGACCAGCCTGCCTGTTGCAGCGTTTAAAGACATCTAAAGGAGTAACTTTGAGAAGGGCAACCATAAAGACCAAGCTAGTATCAGGAAGCGATAAAAAGGAAATTAAAAGAGTTGCATTTGTAAAAAAACAAACTACAATTGCGGACTGCTTAAGCTCTGAAATGAATGCCTGTCAAGCTTTAGTAAATCCCGACTGCACTAAATCTGGACTACAAAAATCTCCAGCAATTAAGAAAGCACTGCTTAGACTTCTCGCACTTTGTATCCCAACAATTGGAACAACTGGCATTGAGGAATACCTAGTAAGCAACAACATCGTTCTGTTTGACATGAAGGAGGTACCTACAGACTTGAAACAGAAAATCAGATATGCTACAGTGGAATTTGCTGGAGTTAAATTTAAGACCACAGCCACATCAGGTGATGAATATATAAAACATGTCCAAAACGGTATCATCAACCGTTTACTGAATCCTAAGAACTTTCCAAATACAAAACGAATCATCATATGTGAAGAAAAATACAGTTTTACCCCGGATGATTTCAAAGCAGCCACAAGACAAAAAAGACAAAAAGCATCATCTGGATCAATCTCGCATTTGAAACTAGGATCAGAAATCCTGACTGAATGCAAAATGTCAAAGTCTGCAGTTATCCACACTGACCTTGGGAAGAGACTTATAAGCAACTACCTCGCAAGAAATATCCAGTCATTAGACATTAGACAAGATCTTATTTTAGACATTGACAGCGAGCTGATTTTAAAGACCTCTGAGAGCAACGGGCAAAACTGTAAACCATACACAACACCATTGAGAGGATACTTTTCATCCACTGGTTTTGTCCGACATGAGCTATTGGACAACATTCAGCAGAGGAAAGGAGAAGCCGAGATGTCACAGGTAGACTGGCTGAAGGACATCTCTGAACATATACAAGACGATGAAGAGGTTGTCAGTATAGTGACATCATCAGACGTTGACAGCATTGTCATTCACTTGTTTGTAATTTCACTTTTCTGGCCACGTCGTGAAGATGGATCCATCAAACACAACATATATGTTATGCTACAGAAACAAAAAACTGAACTGTATTGCATTACAAGAATTTTAGAACTCCTTGAGGCAAGATTTTCAAGACAGAATATAAGTACCTTAGCTTTGTCACTATTCGTTGGAGGAAATGACTTTTTACCAAAATATTATGGTATCTCCCATGAAAAATGGGTATCCACTATATTGGAAATGCCGGGAGCTCTAGAGCAGCTAGTTAAATTTGAAAAACAACAAATAACTTCAAGGCCTATCAGAGGGACTGTCAATGAAGATATTTATTTTGAAATAGTAAAGAAGCTTTACTGTCCTGCCAACCTGAATTCTTCAAATCTTAGCTTTGATGTGGCCAGACAGATATCAATCAGACCTCCTGGCAAACAGCCGAGACACCCAAAGCTTTGGATGCCTCCTAAAACAGCATTACAGAATGTCATCCAATTAATTGACTACCAGATAGAATATCTTCTGACCACATGGAACCATTCTGCTTTTCTTCCAGACTTTTTGTCAAAGGGTTGCTTAAAGAAGGATGGAAAGGGAAACATCTGTTATGATTTTGGAAAAGATGTAAAGGTACAAGACACAGCATCACTTTTACTGCTGAATGACGACCAATTAAAGAGTTCCACCAAGTCAGCTGAAATTAACCGGAAAAGAGGGCAAAAGACAAAAAGGATGCGGTCGGCAGAGACTACACCTGTCAAAGCAAGGCAAAGAAAGAAGAAACCTATGATGTCGACTCCAATGTAAGTAAAAAGTACACTTTTAATTGTTATAGCTATAACCCTCTACGAAAAAATTGACAGTATATAAACCACAATTTTTAACGATTTCAAAGGCATAAATAAATATTGATTTTTAAAAAGAGATGTATAATAATCATTGTACTTTCATATAGCTGAAAACATAAAAAAAATGTTTATTGTCACTGATGTTGGAAAAGCAATCTTATTCAACTATTGCATTGTGTGACTTTCTTAACCAAAATGAGTTCTTAACAGAATATTTAATCAAAGGTCAAGTTCCTGGTGCTCATACAAAAATATCATTTTTATCCTTAAATTAAAACTGCTTAAATTTGTAAACAATGAAGTTTTTTTTCTCTTTTTCAGAAAGATGAAGAGTCGATCTAGTGAAGATGTTTAATGTGACATATTCTCAGGACGGTTAACATGCAATGTGAAACAATTTGGAACTTTTGACAAAATGTTCATCAGACAATGTGAATTTATTGTTATTTTTTGTGTTTGCCACATTACTGACTATATATTGAGAGGCGTTAAAGAGACAAAATATATTTACGTAAACAAATTTTTGCAGTGTATTAGTTTATTTAGACAGTCTTGTTTGTGTCAGGTCAAATAGTTTTAGATTTTCAATCAGTTTATCTTCTATTGATAACCGTTAAATAAAAATAGCAGATTTGGTGATTCTTTGTACATATAAAATTTATTCCTAAAAATTATTTCTATTTTTTTAAAAAGACCATTTTTGAAGTCAGATAATTTTATTCAAAATTCAAAAATAATATTGAGCCTTTGCACAGTTTATAAAAAATCTTTTGTAAAAAAAGTAGATAACTTTGTATATGTATCTTTTTTCATGTTGTTTTTGTACCTTTTTTCAAAACAAATTAACAGTAAAAAGTAGTTGTATATAGTTATTCACACATGCAAATTTAAAACACATGTTACATTAATGTAATATTAGAATGTATAACTAGTTAAAAAATTAGCATTTATAATTTTTAATGTTTTTTTAAATCAATCTTTTGCTTTATTGTGTACTATAAAATTTTAACTACATTATATGTAGATTTTTTGAAAATAGAATGTTAAACTCTTGTTTCTTTATCTGTTATTTACAAGTAAATTATCTTTATCATCTTAATCTAATCTAAGATCATACTTGTGCTCAGGTCGGCATCCCACTGAGCAGCTAACCACAAAATGTTTACATAGTCAATTATCCAATTATTTATGATAGCCATTACTGTCATGGCAAAATTGGATAGGCTAGGGCTTGTCCTATAAGTAATTACAAGTGAAGGAATTAAGATTTAAGATTCCATGTAACAAGATTTTAATAGAAGGTGAGTTAATAATAATTGAACTGTCCGTTGGAAATTTTACACTAGTGTAATTTAATTACATGAAATAATACACTAGTGTACGGAAGTAATACACTAGCTGGTGGAAAGACGACACTGTTACATACACATGTATAAATAATTTTAATAAGGAAACATGCAAATTTATTTTTTGTGTGGGATTTATGCACATTTTTGAGTTGAAGTTATATTGTATAAAATATTACTTCTAATGATTTTTTTTTCAGATACTAGTATCAACCCAACATGTATGGTAAACATGGTAAAGGAGTATGCAAGTATAGGCACATCAATGCCATGGAAGCATAGTCATGACTAAGGTAATAACTGTTATTTATTATACTAGTATGTCTCCCATCTACATGTATGCTGTTTTTCTGTCTGCCAGATACACAACTCATATTCTTGCTTATGCACAGTACCTATTTTTTCACAGACTGATTTAAATACATGCATTTCTGAAGGAGTTTTGAAATTTGCTTTCTTATCTTGAAGTTGCAGACATTTTTTGTTTTGTTTTACTGTTTGTCTTTTCTGATATCCAAAGTGTGAAATATTAAAACATCCCTGCCATGAATATATGAACCATTCATGAACTGTTAATGAATATAAGGCTAAATCAGTTCACACAATTATGAACTGTATTCATGTATTTACATTTTTTTAATCCCTTAAAATTCATTGCAAGAGGCAGTCTGTGCCATAAACATTTTTGACTACTTCTTCAGACTTAGACCTGCTAGGTATCACTAGTCCAAACTTTATTTGACTAGTTTAAAAAAAAAACAACTACAAGTTAAAAAGTCAAGATTTTGTGTAATTTTTTCATTTTACTGAATTTACGTGATTTTATGACAATATTAAACCAATGAAAAGATTCTATTTTAAGTCCCAATTTTTTCGCTTTTGCTATCACTTGGCATCTGTCGTTCGTCGTAAACTTTTTCAAAAATCTTCTCCTCTGAAACCACTGGGCCAATTTTTTTCAAACTTAGCCACAATCATCCTTAGGGTTCCTAGTTTCAAATTTGTACCCAGGGTGTTGATCAACAAACAAAGATGGCAGCTGTTACTAAAAATAGAACATGGGTGTCAACACATGTTTTTGATCATAACTCAAAATTATAATAGCTATCTGAGAAAACCGTTACTTCAAATTGATCATCAGCACATTAAGTCTACAATAGTTGCTATTAGTGTGAAGTTTTGTATTGGCTTCTTGTAGGAGTTATTGCCCTTGAATGACGATTTTTAGGTACTTTTGAGCTAATTTCAATTTCTGAGAATTTCAACAAAAGCCATGATAAAAAGAATTCAAATTTGTTCAAATTAATGGCTGTTACTTCTTCATAATGAGGAGATAATAGGAAATAGGAATAGTTTTCTTATTTGACTTCTAGGTTTACATGTTTATATAAATTTAAAACTTCTCAAATTTAATGAGAATCTGTGAAAACTTTCAACTCAGTTGCAAAATATATATTAAAATAAATGGTACAGAAACCATGGCAACAGTTTTTAATTTTTAAGTGATTTTGTTGATTTTATAAGCATACATAAATTTGGTCCTATTTCTATTCTTCAAAGTACAACCATAGATATATAAACAATGTACAGTCTGTGTTTGATTCGGGTAGGTTATTAATGGTTAAAAAATCTCAATACCTGTAATCATTTTGTATTAACTTGAAAATGTTGTTATTTTTTTGTCAGATTGAATGTAAAAAGGCAAAGAAATGATAATGGAAAGATGTATGCCAAAGCCAAAGGCAGCTACTTGTGGGAAAAAATATATAAAGACTTGATTTGACACAGGCAAAGGAACATTGGTACATGTTTTTGATTGTATTATTCAAAACAGATCGTTGAAACAAGGTACATGCACTGGTATATGTTTATAGAATAAATATAGCAGACCAACTGAAACCTCTATAATATAGCAGACCAACTGAAACCTTTCCTGTATAAGAGGCTATACCCACAGTTGAACATTTTGTCCCCACCAGATAATATTTTGTGAGCACAATAATTATTTCATGCAAACAACTTTTAAAGTTGTTTGCATGAAATAATTATATTTTGTGTGCAACGTAATATTTTTATTTTTTACATGTACACAAATGGTCTTAGAAATAGAATTAAATTTATATAAGAAATTTATAGCTAAATATGCATGTGATATGTTTAAATATCAGGTATTTTGGCATATTTTCAATAAATAAAAACAAAATATATTTATACAGGTGATTGTAACAGTGAGGAAGAGAAAAAGTGTGGCAAAAGGTATTTTTAATAATATGTTTTATTTTTCGATCACTGGGATAAATTATCCACTTTAGTGATTTATATTTTTAAGAATCCTTTCTTAACATCTACCGTACGCTTTGTACATTTTAGTCCTATCTCAGATAACAGAGAGAATTTTAATAACACTAATTATTCGAAGAAGAAGGGGTATACTTGGTTCGTAACATAACTTTCGTTACATTTTTCTTCTTACCACAACCACTGAAAATTTTGAAAATATGTGACATTACCATGTGGTCCTATATTGCGATTACCGATTTCAGGTCCGTTGCATATTTACTTCCTGTTTACCGACTCAGTCAATTAAATGATGTGTATAGCTGGGGTATACTGAGAGAGCAGTAGCTCACAGCTTACTAGTTTTGGAATGGATAATCCTTTGCTTTATTTTCAAGCAAAGCTAGCTCACATTTTAAGCGTAGGGCCCTAGAAAAAAATGGGTGTTTAAATATTCCTGCTGAAAAAAATATGTTCGATTGTTGGAATTTTTTTTTAGTTTTTGTATGTCCTGACTACAAAATTTCAGTAGACATATTTTCTGTTCGTTTGTCCGTCAATTCAACTGTGCATCCCACATTAGGGTTTCCATTGCTGGAACCTTTAACTGCCCATAATCATGAAACTTGATATATATACACAGTTACAACATGATGAGACTTCTTCACTGGCAAATTTCGTTAAGGCTGTGCCAAATATTTCATACTTGACTGAAGAGAGATTGGGTGTGGCCAAGGCACATTTTCTTGTTGTTTTGTTTTGTTTTTGTTTTTTGTAATAATAGATTAAATTATAACTCTTTACAACAGTTTTATAGCTATTTTATCAAGTATTGTACTTATGCTTTATGCACTTTGTTACAGATAAGAAAGGAACAAAAACAAAGAAAACAAGTAAGGATACCAACAACAAAAAGAAAAAGTAAAGTTATATTCTTGTTATGAATTAGAGGACTATTTTTCAAACTTTTGTGGCGGTACCATTTGATTTTTCTAAACATTTTCAAAGACATTAGTGAAATATTTGTTAAACTATTTGTTTGTAATTTTTGGTGTGCAGACCATTAATGAATCTTAATTTAGATATATATCTTACATATTTATGGAATATATTAATCACTTTCCATTTGCTGTACATAGCTGAAGCATTGAAAAATATTACTTGCAGTAACTTTCAGTCATGTAGCATTAAATTGTGTGGTTTGAAATATAGCAGTAAGGCAGACAAGGTTGTATTCACTTTGATATAGCTTTTTTCTGAACATCTTAAGACCAGAAGTTTTTTGCATTTAATTTTGTGAATTAAGACTTTATTAAATACTACATTTAAGGGTAAATTTCCTCAAACAAAAAAATTGTTGATTAGGTATTTTGTTTTAGAGATCTGTGGTGAACAGTATTTGTCTCACCTGTGATGATAGTTACTGGAGACGAAACATATATATATGGGAATCAAGTGGGGGGTGGTATTAAAACTTGACATTTTGCTTGATATCTTTGTAAGCTAAAGCCCTAGGTCCATCACATTTGGTCCAAAGATGCGTTCTTACCAATCAGTCTCCTGTCACCTGATCTTGACCTCTTTTTCACGGTCCAGAACCTATGTATATAGATTGCTGATGAATTAGTACATGAATATCTGGTAGGTGTTACCTGACCTTGACCTCTTCAGGGTCCAGTGGCTATGTTAAAGTTTTTTGGCTAAGTGCAGTTTCTATGTAACTTTGAATGGAAGGATGACAATATTTGGTATATAGGTTGCAGTTGTCACCTGACCTTGACCTCAATTTTACAATGACTACATTTAAGTTTTTGATTTAGGTCAGTTTCTCTGTAACCTTGCATTTCATATTTTAAATGATGACCATTTAGAGGTTTATACATATTGGCATGAGTTTTTTTTTTCATTACTGATGCAGAATGCAGGCCAGAAATTTTCTGTGTCCACACCTGTTTATTTTGATCAGATTTTTAATTACTATGGAGGTTAAAAAAGTCTGATTCCACACTAAAACTTATAAGGTCTTCTAAATCTTAGTTCCGGTCAAAAAAGTTGTATTATGTCTATATGTTGTGTATATTTTCTTTTAATTACAATGTAGTCACCACCACTGTCACATTTTTTAATGTATTTTTAATCAAGGGCTTAAGTTTTAGGTATTTTATTTTATTCTTCATCACAAATTCTGTACATAGATTTTTATAATATAAAAGAAATGCTCCTTTGGGCTTCCATACTAAACTATTTTAAAACTGAGTAAAATACTTGTTGAGTGATTTGTGAATTTGTTTCAATGTTTCAGACAATTTTTACCTAACATTGTGACAGTTGTGTTATTTTCAACAATCATATGTATTGTATGACAAAAATTGCATCTTCAAAAGAAAATGTATGAAAGTTATTGTTTTGCATTTCCCTACCTATTGTAAGTCTGTAAGAAACATAATGAAATAAAGTAGCCTTTTTTTTTTCTAATTTTTCTGAAATTCTATATGCTAAGTTTTTAAGGTTATGCAAGAGACATATGAGTCAGAACCATTCTGAAACCACTTTTTTTCTTATTTTCCAGAAATATGATATATAAGATCAGATTTATTTGGAAAATTTCCAGAACTGTTAAATGGTACGTGTGTCAAGGGTAGGTTAAATGTTTGATTTTGACTTGCCTGAAACTATTATCTTTACTCAAAATTTGTAGAAATGTATTGATACATTTGAAAAGATTAATTTCATGTACTTTCCGAAAGTGTTTTAAATGTTTTGATTGTCAAGAGTCAGCAAAGCCTTGGATTTTGACTTGCTTCGGGAACTTTCTTAAAAACGATTTTTTCCTTAAAAATGTTGTAGAAAAATAGTGATATATTTGATAAGATTTTTCGGGATATTTCCTGAAACCTTTTAAATGGTATGATTGTCAAGAGTTAGAAAAGTGTTAGATTTTGACTTGTTTCGGGAACTTTCTGAAAACATTTTGTTCTCCTTAACATTTTGTAGAAATGTACATGTAGTGATATATTTGTTAGGATGTTTTCGGGAATTTTCCCGAAACATTTTAAATGGTATGTTTGTGAAGTGTAAGCAAACTGTTTGATTTTTACATGTTTCGGGATTTTTCCCGAAATGTTTTATTCTTAAAATTTTGTAGAAATGTAGCGATATATTTGAAAAGATTGTTCGGGATTTTTCCCGAAACATTTTAAATAGTATTATTGTCAAGAGTAAGCAAACTGTAGGATTTGGACTTGTTTCGGGATTTTTCCCGAAATATTTTATTCTTAAAATTTTGTAGAAATGTAGAGATATATTTGAAAAGATTGTTCGGGATTTTTCCCGAAACATTTTAAATTGTATGATTCTCAAGAGTAAGCAAACTGTTAGATTTTTATTTGTTTCGGGAACTTTCCCGAAATTGTGCAAATGTACACATTTTATAAAGTGAGCTTGTATTTAGTGTTTATGATGTGAAATTTTGTTGTATATATATTTGTTTGTTGAATAAAAGTTAATAATGGCTACAGTTTTTGCAGTATTATAAAATAAATGCTTACAGTTGAGGTTTACAAGGGAAAAGGGAATAAAATGGATTTTCCCTTTTTAAAATAGACAGCCTTACATGTACATCGCGTGAAGCTTACATTATAAAGCACACTCATATAGAGCCCCAATAACAATAACAACAGGTAAAATAAACATACTACAGTAAACACAGTAAACACAACGTATACAATTACAAGTGAACACTGCTTACCCTGTATGTGGTACAAAGGGCCACTGAAGCGTTCTAACAAACGCTACTGGTGTGTCTGTATAAAATTAAATACCTTCATGAGTCCATTTGTAGAACTACGCCAATCCTAATATATATATACAATAAAATAAAACTTTACTCGAGAGCACAATTAATTTATATGTTTCGAGCCCTAATCTATAAAAATTAGTTACTTAGGTTTTAACCGAAAAGTTAATAAAAAGTTTATTTATTTCTTAGTTTATTTCTAAAATCATCGGAACTTTGTTTAAATCGTTAAATAGTTTAAACACTCAAATTGCAAAGAATGCTAACCCCAAAATATTAAGAGAATGACTTCATAATGTTAATTAGTTAGAAATGGAAAATGAACCAACCTGAATATGAAAATCCAAGATTCACAAATATTTATAATAAAACAATGACTCTGCCACATATATACAACTACTCATATGAAAAATAAGTTAATATCAGTTTCACTATTATATTAATTCTTCTCCCATTAATGGAATATAATTTAATTTGCTTTGTAAGCTGAAATCTGATTGGTCAATTCAAATCGGGCAAACCATATTATAAGAAATAACTTGCGTGACCTTTGACCTATTCTAACGCCGTTAAAATTCAAATAGTTCCACGACGTCATCGACGCTTTTACCGCAAAAATTGATAAGATTTATAGTTAAATTAAATTATAATGAATATTTCAAATTTCTGAACAGATTATACGATATAATATGGTTTGGGTCTGTTTACGCCTAATAAACCGCGAAGCGGTTATTAGGCGTAAACAGACCCAAACCATATTATATCGTATAATCTGTTCAGAAATTTGAAGTATTCCTTAAATAACATAATGTACATGTATGCTAATAGTTTATTACATGAACAGAATTTTGCGTGTTTTTTTATTGGATTATAAAACTTTTGGGTCATGATAAATCGCAACAGTACAAAAATTACACAAAAAGTCTTAAACTGATCAAAACCAGGTCAACCGCTTGACTACTGTGGAGCGGAATCCAACATAGACCTGGTTTTTACCAGTTTAAGCCTGTTTTTCATAACTGTTCCAACATAAATATAAATTTCATTTTTAGTGGTCATTGAATTATCTGTAAACATAAAATATACCGTTAAACAGTAAGAATACAACAGTTGACCTTTTATACTTTTTTTTTCAATATTTGAAATTTAATTTAATTTTAAATGGTTACATAATGTGACGTTCTAAATTCACATAGGGGAAATAAAAAATATATTAACAAATTTAAATAAGAACAAAATCGAATGAAAAAAATGTTCTGCAAAATAAAGCAATAAGAACACAATTATATATATTTACAACTCAATCCGGACCTCACGTGAGATGAGGGAATTCAAAAAAGGATTTAATAGTAAAGTAATACAGTAAGATGGTACCACGTGGATGGTACAACTGAACAAAAAACAGAAATAACAATATTTCTGTCATTGTAATTGTAAATGTCAAATGACTTTCAATTAGCACACAAAGCTTTACATTTATTTAGATATTTCAATCAAAAGAACATAACATTATTCGAATTATTTTATGTTCATATTTAATAGTTCTTAATATTGATTTTATTGTAGAAGTTATAAAATAGCTCCTTTTTTCAGTCTTAAATTTCTTGTCCACCAGTAAATGTTTTGAAAAGAAGAAAAGCTAGCCCAATTAGTTAAACGCCTGGAAAATACTTGCGTGCATAAGGGATGGAAACTTATTCCGAAAAGACCAAGATTATGACAACAACACTAACGCCGCGGTCTGGCGGTCGGAATGTTTCGTCGAAAGTTATCGCAATGGTCGACATGATACTTCTATTGTAATCACGACTGTCCACATGTTACCTCTATAATTATTACCGCTGTCGATACCTCTGTAGTTAACTTATCATGACTGTCGACATGTTACCTCATTAGTTATCATGGCTGTCGACATGTTACTTCTATATAGTTATCATGGCTGCCGACATGTTACCTCTATATATAGTTATCATGGCTGTCGACATGTTACCTCTATATACTTCTCATGGCTGTCGATCTGTTACTTCTATATAGTTATCATGGCTGTCGACATGGCTGTCGACATGTTACCTCTATATAGTTATCTGTTGCCTCTATATACTTATCATGGTTGTCGACATGTTACCTCTATATAGTTATCATGGTTGTCTACATGTTACCTCTATATAGTTACAATGGCTGTCGACCTGTTACTTCTATATAGTTATCATGGCTGTCGACATGTTACTTCTATATAGTTATCATGGCTGTCGACATGTTACCTCTATATAGTTATCTTTGCTGTCGACATGTTACCTCTATATAGTTATCATGGCTGTCGACATGTTACCACTATATACTTATCATGGCTGTAGACCTGTTACTTCTATATAGTTATCATGGCTGTCGACATGTTATCTCTATATCCTCATCATGGTTGTCGACATGTTACCTCTATATACTTATCATGGTTGTCGACATGTGACTTCTATATAGTTATCATGGTTGTCGACATGTTACCCCTATATAATTATCATGGCTGTCGACATGTTACCTCTATATAGTTATCATGGCTGTCGACATGTTACCTCTATATAGTTATCATGGCTGTCGACCTGTTACTTCTATATAGTTATCATGGCTGTCGACATGTTACCTCTATATAGTTATCGTGGCTGTCGACCTGTTACCTCTATATACTTATCATGGCTGTCGACATGTTACCTCTATATAGGGATCATAGCTGTCGACCTGTTACCTCTATATACTTATCATGGCTGTCGACATGTTACCTCTATATAGTTATCATGGTTGTCTACATGTTACCTCTATATAGTTACAATTGCTGTCGACCTGTAACTTCTATATAGTTATCTTGGCTGTCGACATGTTACCTCTATATAGTTATCTTGGCTGTCGACATGTTACTTCTATATAGTTATCATGGCTGACGACATGTAACTTCTATATAGTTATCATGGCTGTCGACATGTTACCTATATATAGTTATCATGGCTGTCGACATGGCTGTCGACATGTTACCTCTATATAGTTATCTGTTGCCTCTATATACTTATCTTGGCTGTCGACATGTTACCTCTATATAGTTATCATGGCTGTCGACATGTTACCTCTATATACATATCATGGCTGTCGACCTGTTACTTCTATATAGTTATCATGGCTGTCGACATGTTACTTCTATATAGTTATCATGGCTGTCGACATGTTACTTCTATATAGTTATCTTGGCTGTCGACATGTTACTTCTATATAGTTATCATGGCTGACGACATGTAACTTCTATATAGTTATCATGGCTGTCGACCTGTTATCTCTATATACTTATCATGGTTGTCGACATGTTACCTCTATATACTTATCATGGTTGTCGACATGTGACTTCTATATAGTTATCATGGTTGTCGACATGTTACTTCTATATAGTTATCATGGCTGTCGACATGTTATCTCTATATAGTTATCATGGTTGTCGACATGTTACCTCTATATACTTATCATGGTTGTCGACATGTGACTTCTATATAGTTATCATGGTTGTCGACATGTTACTTCTATATAGTTATCATGGCTGTCGACATGTTATCTCTATATACTTATCATGGTTGTCGACATGTTACCTCTATATACTTATCATGGTTGTCGACATGTAACTTCTATATAGTTATCATGGTTGTCGACATGTTACTTCTATATAGTTATCATGGCTGTCGACATGTTATCTCTATATACTTATCATGGTTGTCGACATGTTACCTCTATATACTTATCATGGTTGTCGACATGTAACTTCTATATAGTTATCATGGTTGTCGACATGTAACTTCTATATAGTTATCATGGCTGTCGGCCTGTTATCTCTATATACTTATCATGGTTGTCGACATGTTACCTCTATATACTTATCATGGTTGTCGACATGTGACTTCTATATAGTTATCATGGTTGTCGACATGTTACCTCTATATACTCATCATGGCTGTCGACATGTTACCCCTATATAATTATCATGGCTGTCGACATGTTACCTCTATATAGTTACAATGGCTGTCGACCTGTTACTTCTATATAGTTATCATGGCTGTCGACATGTTACTTCTATATAGTTATCATGGCTGTCGACATGTTACCTCTATATAGTTATCATAGCTGTCGACATGTTACCTCTATATACTTATCATGGCTGTCGACCTGTTACTTCTATATAGTTATCATGGCTGTCGACATTTTACCTCTATATACTTATCATGGCTGACGACATGTAACTTCTATATAGTTATCATGGCTGTCGACATGTTACCTATATATAGTTATCATGGCTGTCGACATGGCTGTCGACATGTTACCTCTATATAGTTATCTGTTGCCTCTATATACTTATCTTGGCTGTCGACATGTTACCTCTATATAGTTATCATGGCTGTCGACATGTTACCTCTATATACATATCATGGCTGTCGACCTGTTACTTCTATATAGTTATCATGGCTGTCGACATGTTACTTCTATATAGTTATCATGGCTGTCGACATGTTACTTCTATATAGTTATCTTGGCTGTCGACATGTTACTTCTATATAGTTATCATGGCTGACGACATGTAACTTCTATATAGTTATCATGGCTGTCGACATGTTACCTATATATAGTTATCATGGCTGTCGACATGGCTGTCGACATGTTACCTCTATATAGTTATCTGTTGCCTCTATATACTTATCTTGGCTGTCGACATGTTACCTCTATATAGTTATCATGGCTGTCGACATGTTACCTCTATATACATATCATGGCTGTCGACCTGTTACTTCTATATAGTTATCATGGCTGTCGACATGTTACTTCTATATAGTTATCATGGCTGTCGACATGTTACTTCTATATAGTTATCTTGGCTGTCGACATGTTACTTCTATATAGTTATCATGGCTGACGACATGTAACTTCTATATAGTTATCATGGCTGTCGACCTGTTATCTCTATATACTTATCATGGTTGTCGACATGTTACCTCTATATACTTATCATGGTTGTCGACATGTGACTTCTATATAGTTATCATGGTTGTCGACATGTTACTTCTATATAGTTATCATGGCTGTCGACATGTTATCTCTATATACTTATCATGGTTGTCGACATGTTACCTCTATATACTTATCATGGTTGTCGACATGTGACTTCTATATAGTTATCATGGTTGTCGACATGTTACTTCTATATAGTTATCATGGCTGTCGACATGTTATCTCTATATACTTATCATGGTTGTCGACATGTTACCTCTATATACTTATCATGGTTGTCGACATGTAACTTCTATATAGTTATCATGGTTGTCGACATGTTACTTCTATATAGTTATCATGGCTGTCGACATGTTATCTCTATATACTTATCATGGTTGTCGACATGTTACCTCTATATACTTATCATGGTTGTCGACATGTGACTTCTATATAGTTATCATGGTTGTCGACATGTTACCTCTATATACTCATCATGGCTGTCGACATGTTACCCCTATATAATTATCATGGCTGTCGACATGTTACCTCTATATAGTTACAATGGCTGTCGACCTGTTACTTCTATATAGTTATCATGGCTGTCGACATGTTACTTCTATATAGTTATCATGGCTGTCGACATGTTACCTCTATATAGTTATCATAGTTTCGACATGTTACCTCTATATACTTATCATGGCTGTCGACCTGTTACTTCTATATAGTTATCATGGCTGTCGACATTTTATCTCTATATACTTATCATGGTTGTCGACGTGTTACCTCTATATACTTATCATGTTTGTCGACATGTGACTTCTATATGGTTATCATGGTTGTCGACATGTTACCTCTATATACTTATCATGGCTGTCGACATGTTACCCCTATATAATTATCATGGCTGTCGACATGTTACCTCTATATAGTTATCATGGCTGTCGACATGTTACCTCTATATAGTTATCGTGGCTGTCGACCTGTTACTTCTATATAGTTATCATGGCTGTCGACATGTTACCTCTATATAGTTATCATGGCTGTCGACCTGTTACCTCTATATACTTATCATGCCTGTCGACATGTTACCTCTATATAGTAATCATGGATGTCGACATGTTACCTCTATATACTTATCATGGCTGTCGACATGTTACCTCTATATAGTTATCATGGCTGTCGACATGTTACCTCTATATAGTTATCGTGGCTGTCGACCTGTTACTTCTATATAGTTATCATGGCTGTCGACATGTTACCTCTATATAGTTATCATGGCTGTCGACCTGTTACCTCTATATACTTATCATGGCTGTCGACATGTTACCTCTACATAGTTATGATGGCTGTCGACATGTTACTTCTAGATAGTTATCATGGCTGTCGACATGTTACCTCTATATACTTTTCATGGTTGTCGACATGTTACCTCTATATACTTATCATGGCTGTCGACCTGTTACTTCTATATAGTTATCATGGCTGTCGACCTGTTACTTCTATATAGTTATCATGGCTGTCGACATCTCTATATAGTTATCATGGCTGTCGACCTGTTACTTCTATATAGTTATCATGGCTGTCGACATGTTACCTCTATATAGTTATTATGGCTGTCGACCTGTTACTTCTATATAGTTATCATGGCTGTCGACCTGTTACTTCTATATAGTTATCATGGCTGTCGACATCTCTATATAGTTATCATGGCTGTCGACCTGTTACTTCTATATAGTTATCATGGCTGTCGACATGTTACCTCTATATAGTTATTATGGCTGTCGACCTGTTACTTCTATATAGTTATCATGGCTGTCGACATGTTACCTCTATATAGTTATCATGGCTGTCGACATGTTACCTCTATATACTTATCATGGCTGGGAGTCATGTGATATTGTGAAATAGACTTGTCAGCAATTACTTTGCGCAGACAAATAAGGATGCATTTCAGTTTGCAATACAAGAAGACAATTTCATGTGGTAATGTTGCATTGGAAATTTTATTAAACTACACGAACAAAATTTACATGTTGATAAAATGTCGATCGTGAAGTTTAATAAAATGTTTCGTGTTTCGTTTATTTATTACGGTTTGTTGACAACACATTAACTTAACTACGCGAAATTCCTAATATAAAATTATGCAAAAATAAATCCCTCCGCGTTGTTACTCGGATAGGGCAATAGCAAACTGACCTTAAAATTTATTGGATCAGGCTCGTCTTGTGACAAAGGTCAGTATGCCTTCATAAAAAGAAAAAGTCGCAAGTTACCGATAACAGTGCAAATGATTGTCATGCGACCTTTCGCTTGTGCTGTTGACCCATTAATGTTCAGATAGCAACACTATGTTGGCCCAACGTTGGTTCATTTGATGTCATGGTTGGAAAACAGCTGGCGTTGGTGTTTTAACGTCGGTCCAAAGTTAGCCAATCATACAATTGTGGCAGATAACACAACTGACACAATTAACAGACACAAAATAATTGACAAATACAATGTTATCTATGATTTTGACTGTATTTTGATGATAAAAGTATATTTGAAATGCAGGTGATTTTCTTCAATCTTCTTATTTAGTATACAACAATATTTCTATTTGCAAATTGATGCACGGGTAGTTAATCTTTAAATTAAGGTATCCGACCCATAATTAAAGTTACCGATGAATTTTATTTTTTCGACCAAGAAATACAGCTTTATTAAAACAATGTATTGCTAATTAATGATACAAATTAATATACTGTTTTAATTTGAGTCAGTGTTTGCAGTTTTGAGCAAAAAAAGTTAGTTACACAAAAAGTATTTCCGTTGTTTGCCGAACATTATCGAGGTCTGCTCCATTGAAAAAAATAGACATGCGGGACACTAAATATGATCACGTGGTCAATTGTCGTCCAGATACCTTAAATAATTTTGATATTTAATACTTTTCCATGCGATGTGAGAAAGACAAGACTAACTATACTTTAATTAGAAAGTGACAGTGATATTGACATTGTAATTAAGGACTGGTTAGGATATTGAGTGATAAGAAAAAGAGAAACTGAATTAGAATAACATTGTTCTTAAATCTGATGATTGTTTTAGTTGACTATATGCCAAGTACCAATCATATATTGTAAACCATCACACATTTAAATATTTTTACATCTTTTTTAGGGATCACTGATCCTTTGACAGGGTTACAACCCGATAAGTACAAACCAAGCAGTTTTGAGTTAGTGACTCACATATACACAGCATGTTGGTAAGATGTTGGCAAACTGCTTATTTGGTTGGCTACACGTAGTGGGGCCAATGCTGACCTACCTCATTGTATACAAAATCTTGTTGGCAATGTGTTTTCTTAGTTGGCAATATCTGACGGGGCCTACGTTGGCCCAACGTTGAGTTAATGATCAAAATAATGTTGGGCCAACGTAGTCTGCAAACAGTGGGCAACAAAAGTTGCTATAAAAAACCCAACTCTGGTCCAAATATGATTGCTATCTGGGTGAGCTATTATTGAGTTTAGTGTATCATGTACAGGCGTTCATCACATTATCAGCTGGATTCTTGGTTATTTGTAATGATAATTCGTTCAGAGAAGTGTGTGTAATATGCATGCAACGATTGATATTATAACAAGGGTATGTGCTAGTTTATCTCAATTCGGGTTCTCTAATAATTGACGTATAGAGGGTACTATACCAGAGTGAAGCTAGCCGGCAATTCTAGCCGTCAATACCGCTAGCCGTCAATATCGCTATCCATCAATAATTTAGCCCGCGATAATATTCATTCGGGAGTGTTCGATTAATGTATGAAAAGTAAGAAAATTTTTAACTTCAGTTATCTCTCTTTTCACACATGACTCTCAAACCGCACTTTACAGTTTCTTATTTAGATAAATTTATAGAAAAGTAGTGCCAATTGTCAAAATAAAAAAAAATAAAAATAAAATATGCATCCTATGCAACATAAAATTAATTAAGTTTATCATTTAACAAGAATCATCATTAAAAACTATAATTTTATTACAGTTTCATTATATTTTTATAATTATGTAGAATTGTTTTCTCAAGTCAAGGATTATGTCAGTGTTTGCTTCATCGGACGCTTTTACCTTTTTTCCTTTCTTGTTTTTTTTTTTTTTTTTTTTTTTTTTTTTTGTATTTTGGCGTTTTACATTAATATCTTAACTAATCGATTTTTCTATAGTTTAAACAACTAAAATCGTATAAACTTAAACTTATAAGCTTCAGACATGTAACAATTCCGCTATCTATTATAAAGAGGAGTGTGCAAGAAAGAAGAATACGTCGTTAATTCAATTTACTTCTGTTACAGTACCGTTACGTTTTTATAGGATAATTCTACAATTCTACAGTTAGGGATTTAGAAAATTATTTTAATTTTAATAATTTACTAATTTTAAGATTGAACAGTGGTCTTTAACCCAACTGGTAAATAGTTAGGCCACACTTTGGTTTTTAAGTTATTAAGGACCGACTTTACTTAAAATGATCGATATGAAAAAATCGCGTCCCTATATCTTGAATACTTTGACAAACTTCCGGTGTTCAAATTTTCTGTGTCTGATTTAAGCGATGACATTTATTCCAGAGCTAGGACTTAACACCCTTCTCAATCGCCATAGCCGTAGAATCAGTTAAGAGGGGAATCAGGGAGGTCCTTAATCCATATCGTGAATACTTGGACCAACTCTTGGTGTTCGAGTTATCCGAATCTGAATTAAGTGAAAATTACCGATAAATTAATATCTCCTATCCTGCTGGGACGTCACACCCCTTTCAATTGCCATAGACTTAGGTTAAAATAAAAGGAGAGTTCAGTAAGTCATTAACCTATCTCAAGCATACTTGGGCCAAATTCCGGTCTTCGAGATATCGGGGTCTGAATTACGTGAAAAAGGACTCGTATGATGATAACTATTCCTGTAATAGGACTTCACACCCCTTTTAATCGCCATGGATCTACTGTAAATTGAGAGGGGAATTTGGCAGGTCATTAACCTATCTCATGAATACTTGGACCAACTTCCGGTGTTCGAGATATCGGGGTCTGAATTACGTGAAAAATGACTCGTATGGTGATAATTATTGCCGTACTAGGACTTCACACCCCTTTCAATCGCCATGGATCTACTGTAAATTGAGAGGGGACCTTAGCATGTCATTAACCTATATCATGAAAACTTGGACCAACTTCCGGTGTTCGAGATATCGGGGTCTGAATTACGTGAAAAATGACTCGTATGGTGATAATTATTGCCGTACTAAGACTTCACACCCCTTTCAATCGCCATGGATCTACTGTAAATTGAGAGGGGACCTTAGTAGGTCATTAACCTATATCATGAATACTTGGGCCAACCTCCGGAGTTCGAGATATCGGGGCTTGAATTACGTGAAAAATGACTCGTATGGTGATAATTGTTGCCGTATTAGGACTTCACACCCCTTTAAATCGCCATGGATCTACTGTAAATTGAGAGGGGACCTTAGTAGGTCATCAACCTATATC
Organism: Limnoperna fortunei; assembly: GCA_944474755.1. NCBI lineage: Eukaryota > Metazoa > Mollusca > Bivalvia > Mytilida > Modiolidae > Limnoperna > Limnoperna fortunei. The sequence goes on along the minus strand of OX104119.1, from coordinate 72,827,219 downwards.
ATGAATACTTGGGCCAACTTCCGGTGTTCGAGATATCGGGGTCTGAATTACGTGAACAATGACTCGTATGGTGATAATTATTGCCGTACTAGGACTTCACACCCCTTTCAATCGCCATGGATCTACTGTAAATTGAGAGGGGACCTTAGTATGTCATCAACCTATATCATGAATACTTGGGCCAACTTCCGGTGTTCGAGATATCGGGGTCTGAATTACGTGAAAAATGACTCGTATAGTGATAATCGTTGCCGTACTAGGACTTCACATCCCTTTCAATCGCCATGGTTCTATTGTAAATTGAGAGGGGACCTTAGTAGGTCATCAACCTATATCATGAATACTTGGGCCAACTTCCGGTGTTCGAGATATCGGGGTCTGAATTACGTGAAAAATGACTCGTATGGTGATAATAATTGCCGTACTAGGACTTCACACCCCTTTCAATCGCCATGGATCTACTGTAAATTGAGAGGGGACCTTAGTAGGTCCTTGACCTATATCATGAATACTTGGGCCTACTTCCGGTGTTCGAGATATCGGGGTCTGAATTATTATTTTTATTTTTACCTCAGGCCAATTACGATTGAAATGGCTCCCACATAGAGATGCATTTTTTGCATTTCGGTAATTTTTCACAAAAATAGGTTCCGGATAACTAAACAATAACATTTAACCCAACTATTTACCAGATGACAACTGTTAGTTATCCTATAAAAAACGTACTGTAACAGAAGAAAATTGAATTAACTACGTTTTCTTCTTTCTTGTACACTCTTCTTTATAATAGATAGCGGAGTTTTTACAAATCTGAAGCTAATAAATTTAATTTTTTACGATTTTAGTTGTTTCAACTAAAGAAAAATAAAATAAAATAAATAAATAAATAAATAAATAAATAAGCCAACCATTTTGTATTTTAAGTCCAATGATGCAAACACTGATTCCCTGACTCAAGAAAAAAAAATTCTACATAATTACGATTCTTCTTAAATAATAAACGTAATTAATTTTATGTTGTATATGATGCCTTTTTTATTTTTATATTGTGACAAGTGGCACACTATTCTAAAAATTTGACTTAATAAGAAAGTCGTTTTGAATTATCGGGCGTGTCTCAAGCGAGATAACTCAAGTTAAAATTCAATTACTTTTCATGCATTACTCGAACTCGCCAAAATGAATATTATCGTGGGCTGACTTATTGACGGATATCGTTATTGATGGCTAGCGTTATTGACGGCTAGAATTGCCGGCTAGTTTCACTATGGTGGGTACTAGCACGTCGTTGCCAGAGATAACTTTCCCAGATGTAAACTTTGTAGTTGACAACTTTTCTATGTACCGTGCAGATCGAACACAGCATGGTGGTGGTGTTCTTGCATACATGAGATCTGATCTACCGGGGGAGCGAGTGAAAACTTCTGAATTCAGCTTAATAGAATCGATTAGCTTTGAGGTAACCATCAGTGATGAAAAGTGGTTAGTCAGTGGTGTCTATAAACCACCTGACATGTCAGACAGATCATTCAGTGATGATTTCACAAAGACAGCTGACAGAATAGTAGCGAAATACGATCGGTATATGTTTATTGGTGACTTAAATTTTAATATGTTTGATACCAACAAAAGTAATACCCTTAATGAAATGTGTGATATTTTTGACCTCCAAAATAATGTAACTAAACCAACTTGTTTTCCCAAAAACTCTAAACCAACATTGCTAGATGTTATCCTTACTAGTAGTAACAACAAGTGTCCAAAAAGGTATGTAACTTTGGAACAGGAGTAAGTGATGTCCACAATTTTATTGGTGCTCAATTTGATTGCGAAGTGCCTGAAGTGAAATCGAAGACAAGATTGTGTAGAAGTTTTAAAAATTTTAACTCTGAAGATTTTTTATCTGATTTACAAAATCAAAATTTCAATTTAGATGAAGATTCAACTGATGTAAATAAGTGTTATAACCATTTTCAAAACTGTTTTACTGATGTAATAAATAAACATGCCCCTTTTAAAGAAAGAAAAATTTTATCTAAGCAAATCCCTTATATGAATAAAGAACTTAAGAGTGCTATATATAAGAAAAAAATGTTATATAATAAATTTCAAAAGATAAATAATAGTAGAAATTGGGAAGCATATAAAAAACAGGAATCTTGTAACTAAACTTAAAAAAAGATCTATAAATACATATTTTTTAGAAAGATGTACTGGGGGACCAAAATCGAAAGATTTCTGGCCCACTGTTAAAACTTTTTTGACAAACAAAGGATGTTTTACCCAAAAGGAAACAATATTATGTGAAGAAAATAAATTAATTACTAAACAAGATCAAGTTTGTGAAATTTTTAATGATTATTTTGTTAATGTTGCAAAAAATATTGGAACCTCATGTTTACCAGTAAATGATAACCACCCAAGTATTCAGGCTATAAAATCTAATCACCCTGAATTGGATAAACAAAATTTCTCGTTTTCACATATAGATGATGACTTTGTTCGTAAACAGATAAATAAAATTAATATCAGAAAGGCCACTGGAAATGATGGAATATCTCCTAAACTTTTACATTTGGCAAAACCAGTTATCTCAAAACCTTTGACTAAATTAGTAAATCTGTCTTTATCATTATCTACTTTTCCAGACTGCCTTAAGGAAGCTCAGGTGGCACCCATACATAAAAAAAATAGTGTTTTAGAGAAAGGCAATTACAGGCCAGTAAGTGTCCTTCCAGCAATTTCTAAAATTTTTGAAAACGCAATTCAATTTCAGTTAACTGCTTACTTTGACAGCATCTTCAATCCGTTTTTGGCCGCTTTCCGAGCAAACTTTGGTTGTCAGTCCACCCTTTTGAGAGTGATTGAAGATTGGAAAACTTCTTTAGATAAAAACCACTATCTAGCTGCCATCTTAATGGACCTATCCAAGGCCTTTGATTGCCTTCCTCACGACCTATTATTATTAAAACTTAAGTCTTATGGTATGTCAGAATCTGCCTTAAATATGTTAAAATGTTACTTAAGTAATAGGAAACAGTGTGTTAAAGTAGGACAAGATATTAGCTCTATGTTAGATATATTTAAAGGAGTGCCCCAAGGTTCCATCCTCGGGCCTATATTATTTAATTCCTTATATAAATGATATATTTTTCTTTGTTCACCATTGTAATTTGTATAATTATGCAGATGACAACACACTATCAAAGTCTGATCAATCATTAGAAACTGTAGTTAGATCTTTGCAGGAGGATAGTAAATCTTTAATAACATGGTTTTCCAACAATAAAATGCAGGCTAATCCTGAAAAATGTCAGGCAATTGCCATTGGAAATAAAACCCATGATGCAAATGTTGTTTTTAATCTTGAAAATATTATAATTAATTGTGATGATGAGGTTAAACTGCTGGGTGTCACCTTAGACTTCAAATTAAATTTTCATTCTCACATAACTAACATTTGTAAAAAGGCTGCAAGGCAATTGAACGTCCTAAAGCGGATAGGAAACCATTTGAATCGGCTTGGAAAATTAACTATCTACCACTCTTTCATTATGTCTAATTTCAGTTACTGTCCGCTTACCTGGCATTTCTGCTCAGAACAAAACACACGCAAAATTGAAAAAACTCAGGAAAGAGCTTTACGTTTTGTGTATAATGATTCAGTGAGCCCCTATGATGACCTTTTAGAACGATCAAAATTGCCCTCTCTAAAAACAAGACGAATGAGAACAATTACCTTGGAGACCTTTAAAATCATAAATAAAAAAGTCCTATATTTTTACAAGATTTGATTGTTTTAAAAAATAATTCTTATAACTTTAGGTATTCAAATACAGCAGATCTTCCAAGACCCAGAACTACTAGGTATGGGAAGAACTCGTTCAGGTATGAGGCTGCCAGACTGTGGAATGCACTGCCAAATGAGGCACGAATAATGACCTCCTTTGAACAGTTCAAAAATTATATTGCCAGCTGGTGGGGGGGGGGGGGGCAAAAATGTGTTTGTACAGCATGTAAATCACAGTCTGTGTGACTTTATACCAGCACGAGTTCTTTCATGAAAACTTTGCTCCATAGATTATTATTTGGTTATTCTGCTAGTCTTGCTTAATTCTTAGTTTTATTACAGTGCTTTATATGCTTTTTATTGTGTGCTGTGTTTGTGCTCGGCTTTTAAATTAATCTATTTAAATATATGTTTTAGAGCATGTATTTTTATGCTGCTGATGCTTATCATGCTTTTATGTACTGTGTATGCTTTCCTTTATTTGTGATCTGCTTTGGTGCTTTTTTCTGGTTGTTGGAAATATATGTTTATAATATATGTTCCGATGCTACACGCTTTTAGTTTAGTGCTTTGTACGTTATTTTATGCTCAGCTCTCTAAAATGAATAATATTCTTAATATATGTTTTTAAAATGCATGTATTGTTACATGTATCTATGCTACCTGCTTTTAGTTTTAGTGCTTCTAGGCATGTTTTTTAAATTTATGCTCAGCTGTCTTAAATGAATCTTTTCCTAGTATATGTTTTAAAATGCATGTATTGTTCTGCTGTCCATCTGTAATACCACCCTGACTGTTTTATATACTTTGTATGAATGTACCTTAATATGTATGTTAACCTTGTGCTGTCATGTTATGTTTTGTGATTTGTTTTGTTGGAAAATATTAAGTCGGTTAAAGAGCTCACAAGAGCTCATGTTATATGTTTTGTTACTATGTATATATATATTATCCGACTCTAAATAAAATTTACTTACTTACTTACTTACTTACTTACTTACTTACTAACTAACTTAGATAGTAACATTAAAATTCTGATAACTTTGCTATTAAATAAATACAAAAAACAACATAATGTCCAGTTAAATTGCACTATGGAGACTCCCGGTATAATTACAATAACTACCAAGATTCGTAACAGCTGCCGTATAGTAATAAGTGTTTAATTAGTGGCATGCACTGCTTACTCGTCCGGAGAACCTGAGTACACTCATTGTTGTTATAAGAATAAGTTAAGCCCTTTTTCGGTTTTTGTTCTGTGTTGTATATGTTTGCCTGAATACCAATTTGTAATCTTCCTTTGATGTTCAGCTCCTGTTGTGACGTCGGTTTCCTTGACATTTAATAGAAGTTATTAATCAAAGAGAACTGCCGAAATTACAACGATCTATAAAAGCTAACATTACCCGTAGCAAGCCAAATTCTCTAGACCTCACATAGAATTATAAATTTGGTATAGACTCTGTGATCAGAGGAATAAAAGGAAATGTTTTTTCCGTGCCTTCTATCGTAAAAGCAACGATTCAGATCCACAAATCGTATATTTGTTAACAATTTACCTGATAATTAAAAGAAAATATAATTTACTACCGAGATCCTGATGCAAGCGGTTTATTTCTTACACAGATATTTCCTATTGAACAACTGCCTTTGTGATACTATTCACAGGAACGCGGGCTGAACAGCCGTGAACAACTGCCTTTGTGTTACCATTCACAGGAACGCGGGCTGGACAACTGTGAACAACTGCCTCTGTGTTACCATTCACAGGAACGCGGGCTAGACAACTGTGAACAAATGATGTGATACCATTCACAGGAACGCGGGCTGGACAACTGTGAACAATTGTCTCTGTGTAACCATTCACAGGAACGCGGACTGGACAACTGTGAACAACTGCCTCTGTGATACCGTTCACAGGAACGCGGGCTGGACAACTGAACAATTGCCTCTGTGATACCATTCACGGAACGCGGGCTGAACTACTGTGAACAACTGCCTCGGTGATACCATTCACAGAAACACGAGCTGGACAACTTTGAACAGCTGCCTCTGTGATACCATTCACAGGAACGCGGGATGGACAACTGTGAACAAATACTGTAATACCATTCACAGGAACGCAGGCTGGACAAATGTGAACAACTGCCCCTGTGATACTATTCACAGGAACGCGGGCTGGACAACTGTGAACAATTGCCGCTATGATACCATTCACAGGAACGCGGGCTGGAACTGTGAACAACTGCCTCTGTGTTACCATTCACAGGAACGCGGACTAGACAACTGTGAACACATGCCTCTGTGATACCGTTCACAGGAACGCGGGCTTGACACCTGTGAAAAACTGCCCCTGTGTACCATTTTAGGAACGCGGGTGGGACAACTGTGAACAACGTTCTTTCTGTTACTATTCACAGGAAAACGGACTGGACAACTGTGAACAATTGCCTCTGTGAACAATTGCCTTTGTGAAACCATTCACGGGAAATGCGGGATGGACAACTGTAAACAGCTGCCTCTGTGATACCATTCACAGGAACGCGGACTGGACAACTGTGAATAACTTCCTCTGTGATGTAATTCACATGAACGATGGCTGGAAAACTGTAAGCAACTGCCTCTGTGATACCATTCGCAGGAACGAGGGCTGGATAACTGTTAACAACTGCCTCTGTGATACCGTTCACAGGAACGCGCGCTGGACAACTGTGAACAACTGCCTCTGATACCGTTCACAGGAACGCGGGCTGGACTACTGTGAACAACTGCCTCTGTGATAACATTCACAGAAACGCGAGCTATACAACTTTGAACAACTGCATCTGTGTTACCATTCATAGGGAAACGGGCTGGACAACTGTGAACAAATATCTCTGTGATACCGTTCACAGGAACGCGGGCTAGACAACTGTGAACAACTGCCTCTGTGATACCGTTCACATGAACGCGGGCTAGACAATTGTGAACAACTGTCTCTGTGATACCGTTCACAGTAACGCGGGCTGGACAACTGTGAACAACTGCCTCTGGGTTACCATTCACAGGAACATGGACTGTCCCTCTATTTCATTGCAACTATTTTTAGGTTTATATCCAGTACCATGCGACATGAATAGATAATTAACGTTTGCGTGCCTTGTGCAGCGGGTTTGTTACAGAATGCCGTCATTTTTCATACTTTAGCGAAAACAAATCCTTAGAAAAAACTTTTGTTTTATCTTAAGCACACGTGTGTGCCTTAAAAATCGGTATAATATTAAATTAAGATTTAGGTACGACGATTGGTAAATTAAAAAAGACAAACTATATATTGAAAAAAAAAGAGGAATCATTTCAATTAAATAAAGTCGGTGTTATATGCGTTTGTTTTGTTTGTTTAATGTTTAACGCCACTTTCAGCAAATTTTCAGCTATACCGCGGCGTCCAGTTTTTATTGGGGGAGGAAACCAGAGTACCCGAAGAGAACCCCGACCTTCGGTATGAAAACTGGCAATCCTTATCAATTAAGATTGGAGTCGAGTTCAACCTGCCCGCAGTGAGACTCGAACCCGCAACCTCAGTGTTGACAGACCACGTGATCATTTGTTGACGAACTACCTTAACCACTCGGCCAACGTTTTATATGTGTGGAGCATTATATAAAAGTATCACAGTATAAATATTTGTATCTGTGCCAAAAAGACGATATTATTTGCACTGGACCTTGGTGTTTCAGAAACTGGTCAGCCATATAATGTTGTCTAGTTTCATTAGGCAGTGAGCATCCCGTGAAAACACACACACTTTTGGTATTAAAACTGACAGTCTTTGTCAAGGTTGTAGTGTAGCACACCGTGCCTGCAGTAAGACAAGAAACCACAACCTCAGTGCTGACCGACCTGTGATTTATAGTAGGTGACTAACTACCTTTACCACTCGGCCATAGAGACTTGACGTAAGGCAATACAATTAATTAACAATGACTGTTGGTAATTAAATGTGTTTAATTGCAAGCATTATATACTAAATATGATTTTTAAAAGAAAAAAAATAGAAACGTTTATAGAATAAATACTAAAAAGGATTATGCAAGACAAATCTCGGCTGCATTTTGAATCATAATATTTAGTACCATCTGTACAGAATTAATGATCGAGACTTGAATGTACATTAGTTTTGCATGTTAACGACTGCATCAGGACAACAATCGCCCTACAATTAATATATAAATAAAACCTAAATAGACAAAAATAAGCAATAATAAATAAAAAATTTCAGTAATTATCAGTCAGTCATGTCAGTGGAAAGTTATAAATAGATGTAATTAATGCAACAAATATTGGTCAATAAATTAATTAATCACTTTAAAAGGTTTGCATAATTTTACAACTGTACATTTAAATTTTGTATTTATTTGGTTTATGCAATTAATACAGTACGTGAAAATATATGTCCAAGCATTTCTTGCAAATGACAACCTATGCCAAAAAATGTTTTCACTCATTTAGAATTCATTGGATCTGTAATAGTAGTCGTCGCCTGGTCCTTCATGGAACAATCCTGCCAGCTGGGTCTTTATTTCACTAAATCCTGACCTCTTGTTTGGATCATAATGCCAGCATGTCAGCATAACCTTATAGAAGCTAAACAAAATAATAGGCTGAATTTTACTGCCGTTATAATGCGAAGTTATTTTTGTGATTTGTCGGATTAACTTGCCAAAAAAAAAAGCGAGGGTACGATTATTCGTTCTATAATAATAATAATAATAATAATAATAATAATAATAATAATGAAAAGTCATTTGTTCAGAGAACAAATGTGAGGTCTTTCCCTGCATTTTGTAGTGTTATGTCTAGTTATATAGTTGCTAATGACTTTACGGTCAGTAACCATGGTTTTAGTGTACAAAGCAAGTGGTCCTAAGTCAGAAAATGTATGGTTGCTAAGGACATTTATTGGTTGCTATGGACAAAATGTCACTTCCGGTCATACAATATGATATTTAAATTTAGTTAGTGATCCTGATTCAGTTTCCCATGTATTGTCTACTTCAATTTTTTATGGTTTTTGAGTTATTTCGAACACAAAATTTAGCCGAAACCTTTCAAGGGCCATAACCTCTAAAACGGTTTGTCGCACAGTTTTTGAACCTGTATATCAAATGTAGAGCTCAATGAGAGGAACATTTTTCTGATATATTGTCTGCTTCAATTTTTTTTGGTTTTTGAGTTATTTCGAAAACAAAATTTAGCCGAAACCTGTCAAGGGCCATAACCTCTAAAACGGTTTGTCGCACGGTTTTTGAACCTGTTTATCAAATGTAGATCTCAATGAGAGAAACGTTTTTCTGATATATTGTCTGCTTCAAATTTGTATGGTTTTTGAGTTATTTCGAAAACAAAATTTAGCCGAAACCTGTCAAGGGCCATAACCTCTAAAACGGTTTGTCGCACAGTTTTCAAACCTAATATCAAATGTAGATCTCAATGAGAGGAACATTTTTCTGATATATTGTCTGCTTCAAGATTGTATGGTTTTTGAGTTATTTCGTAAACAAAATTTAGCCGAAACCTGTCAAGGGCCATAACCTATAAAACGGATTGTCGCACAGTTTTGAAACCTATTTATCAAATGTAAATCTCAACGAGAGGAACATTTTCCTGATATATTTTCTGCTTCAATTTTTTTATGGTTTTTGAGTTATTTCAAAAACAATATTTAGCCGAAACCTGTCAAGGGCCATAACTTGATATTTGTCATGGTTTCTAAATTTATCTGAACACAAGGGTTTGGGGCAGATAACTCTGTTACTAAAAATAGATCGGTTTCGCAAGGTGACTCAGGTCGAGCCCAGGTAATGTTGGTTAAGTGTGCCAAGTTTCAAAGCGATACGTCAAGACACTTTTTCGACATTGACCGTCTTTCCCGTGTTGTCCCTATTTCCATAGAAAAAACTGACGTTAAACGTCAAACAATAAACCCCAGAGGGTAAAAATCTATTATTTTATATTGTAAAATATCCGTAGGCCTCCTCCTCCCCCGGTTTCTTTTCTAATGTTTCTATAACATTCTAATTATTTTAAAAAGGGCCCGGCCCCCCAACCAGGGCAGCATGTAAACTTATTTTGTTATTCATCTTGGTATTTTAAATTGATTGTCTCACATTGATTCAAATAGCTTTGTACTAATTTTGAGAAAAAACGGGAAAATGGGACTCTACAGATTTAAATATTGTGACAAAAATTTGTTTAACTAGTTTTAAAAATTCATATACATTATTTTGGTGTAAAATAAATACTTCTTTGTCATTTCGCTCTATTTATAGTATACATTAAATGAACACTTTACATTTCACTGAGGTGTCTTCGTCGAAGCTCGCGTTCATAGCATTTTGTCAGCGGGTTACACTAATGTCCTGAAACTTACCTGGAATGTCCTGAAAAATGTCCTGAAAACGTATTTAAATTGTCATAACTTTTTTATTTCTTGATGGATTTAAACCAAATTTGGGTCAGTTTGAGATATAAACTTATATTATAGGAATATGAAAACAAAATTAAAAAAAAATTTTTTTTGTAGGAGATAAGTTGACCTGAAGGACTACCTGTCGTGACCTGAAAAATGCCCTGAAAACGTATATAATGATCATAACTTTTTTATTTATTCATGGATTTTCACCAAATTTGGGTCAGTTTGAGATATAAGCATATATTATAAGAATATGAAAACAAAATTTAAAAAAAAAATTTTGTGTGGGAGATAAGTTGACCTGAAGGACTAACTGTCGTGACCTGAAAATGTCCTGAAAACATATAAATGGTCATAACTTTTTTATTTCTTCATGGATTGTCTTCAAATATTGGTTGGCTGGAAAAATAAACATATTTTATATGAATATGAAAAAATATGATATATTTTTAATTTTTTTAGGAGAAATGTTGACCTGAAAGACTACATTTCGTTTGTATATGTCCCGAGAATGTCCTGAAAACATACAGAAATTATCATTTGATCTTGACAGAATGACTTCATATTTTACTCAAATGTTGCTGAAAATTATAATATAACATTTGTTTTATGAGAATTTCTTACAATTTTTTTCTGCATATTATAGTTAAAAAAAGCCATTAATAGTTGTACGGGTGCATTCCAGTTTGCCGAATCCCAAATTGCCGATTCCCAGATTGCCGCGTCCAATTTGCCTATATTCCCAGATTGCCGATTACATATTATTAAACCAATTAAGAACAATCCAAATGGTGTAAAAAGAATTGTATCGAGAGCTATGTGTTTTTAGGAAAATTAATTATATAAATTAAATATTTAAGTGACATAAAAGGAATTATCGGCTTATAAAATTATAAAGTATCTGCTTGGGACAACAAAATATGATAAGCTGAGAAAAATCAAGTTACTGAACTTTACCGACAATTATCTGTGCTTAATTTAGGCAATCTTTCACAATTATAAATTATCAGCTTTGGTAGTTATTGTTTTGAATTAATATTAAATAATTAGTGATTGAGAAAATTTAACAAAGCAAATTTAAAAAAGAATTGCATTTAAGTTATTGAACTTAAACAAAATATTTTCTTTAATAGTAAAATATCAATGAATCGGCAAACTGGGAATCGGCTAATTGGACGCGGCAATCTGAGAATCGGCAATTGAGGATTCGGCAAATTGGCACTAAACCAGTTGTACAAATTTATCGTGATGTATGTTTTCCTTAATATTCATGAGCTTTGGACAGTGATGTACGATTTGGTCAAAAAGCTAGGCAGATTTTTCACGCACGACATATGACCGTGTTAAGTATATTATCTCTAACCGTTTTCAAGTTATAAGTCAAAAACCGAATAACAGAAATGCGTCAAGGCGGATAACTCGAATACAGTTCATATAACAGTTTCGGATACATTATACTAAATGAAGGTTTTGATGAGAGGATAACTTTAAATACACATGTTTACTATATTATCTCTAACCGTTTTCAAGTTATAAGTCAAAAACTGATTAGTCGAAACGTGTCAAGGGCCATAACCTCGAAAACGGTTTGTCTCACAGTTTTCGAAAATTTATATCAAATGTAGATCTCAATGAGAGGAACATTTTTCTGATATATTGTCTGCTTCAATATTTTATTGTTTTTGAGTTATATTGAAAAACAAAATTTAACCGAAACCTGTCAAGGGCCATAACCTCGAAAACGGTTTGTCGTACAGTTTTCAACTCTTTATATCAAATGTAGATCTCAATGAGAGGAACATTTTTCTAGTATATTGTCTGGTTCAATTTTTTATGGTTTTTGAGTTATATTGAAAACAAAATTTAGCCGAAACCTGTCAAGGGCCATAACCTCGAAAACGGTTCGTCGCACATTTTTCAACCAATTATATCAAATGTAGGTCTCAATGAGAGAAACATTTTTCTGATATATTGTCTGCTTCAATTTTTTATGGTTTTTCAGTTAGGCCAAAGAAAAAAATATGTGTGTTTCCGGTTACCCGACCCTACCTATTTTTTTGAAGCCGACCCTAAATTTTTTTTTTGTGTTTTTAACGGAGGTTACTTCGAACCGGAAAACTCCCGGTATTGTTCCGGGTTTTAGTTCTATTTTCATACTTCCGCCCCGACATGGCGGCTAAATGTAAACATATTAACGCTTGTATTTGTAACGATATTGATAGCTCATTTAATGACTGTATTAGTCTAGACTTTTAAAAGCTTAATGGTAAATTCTTGAAACTTTTAAGCTTTACACCTACAAAGGTATAAAAGATAAAGGTCAAGATTTAAATTTAAGATTTAAATTACTAATTTAACCAACACGATTCACGATTCAAAAAAAAAAAATAAAAAATAATCGACCTACCTACCTATTTATAATTCTATGTAACCGGAAACACACATATTTTTTTGTTTGGCCTTATATTGAAAACATAACGAATCATGACCAGGAGCCTAGCAACATTTTCCCCACTTCAGATTTTTGATAACTGTTATGGTTTCTGAGTTTATCTGAACACAAGGTTTTTGGGTTTGGGGCAGATAACTCTGTTATTAAAAATAGATTTGTTTCGCAGGGTGACTCAGGTCGAGCCCAGGTAGTGTCGGTTAAGTGTGCCAAGTTTCAAAGCGATACGTCAAGACACTTTTTTGACATCTGCGGCGGAAAAGAAGAAGAATAAAAATAATTACAGTTCATTTTTCCTTCGGAAGAAAAAATCAGGGCTTTCCACATCAAGCGACATTTTTAACACCGCAGCGTAAAAAAATTGTTTTTTTCTATATAAAAGTCCATAACTGCATACAATATACGTGAAACGTAGCAGAAAACCATGCAAAAAATACATGTCACATCCTAGGCTCGAACCGACGATGTCAGTATTGCTAAGCAGCGATCTATCCACTGCGCCACGGAAGCCTGTTGTTGATATATCAAATTTTGACGTATATATACCTTCTATGTGTTTTCTACATTTAAAATACAAAGAGATTTTGTAATGTTTTCGTGTATTTGCAAATGAAATAAATAAGAAAGACAGAAAATTCTATGATTTTTATTTATGAAATACATATAGAACGCTTTGATTTGACTGGTTATTTCGTCTTTCGTCACGTGATATCGAGGTATATTATCGCGGACTTGGTATAATATATTCTTTTGGGGGGAGAGACTTTATACTGCGCAGATGCATATTACATATGATCGCGATATACATAAAAATGTCATCAAGATCACGGCTCAGGAGGTCAACAATTATGCAGTTGTGATCAACGTTGGAATATTACGTTCAATGTATTGTAAAAGGCAACGGATTTTCACAAAAAGGAAGGAACAGACGACACATCGCGTGGATTTTATTGTCATTTCAAAATAAATGCTAGTACAAAAAATGTTTGTTTCAGCTAGAACAACTCACGAAGAGACGATACAGATGTAGATTTCAAGGATTACTCAATGCACAAAAATTCAAGCGATGAAATCTAGGGGGTCCCGACGGGGTCTCGACATTTGATTTTTTCTGCCGATTTTCGAGTTTGTTGACATTTATGCAGATCCGAGATACTTGGTTGGGGGTAAAATCGACATTCTAAATAGATTGGCACCATTTTCGAAAAGCTAGGATTTATGGTTTTTCTGAAAATTGCGATTTTTGCATAAAAAACCTATCCTCAACTTTCATGACCTGGAAATTTTTTTATCCTTCGTTAGAACGATTTCTACTGCAGCGACAATTTAAGGACATCGATCCCCGAACGGTTTGGCGTCCATTTTGTTTCACCATTCTCTGTGGTCTAGGATGAAATCTGCCCACTACATTCTTATGGGGTCCCCTTAGAAACACCCCCCCCCCCCCCCTTTATTTTTGCAGGATGCCGGAATACCCTAAAATTCCCCATGTTTTTGCCCATGCCTGGCACCAAATTTCATTGCGACATGTAGCAAGCTAAAAATACAAAGCGAATCGAAAGGTACAAAAATTCAAATGTCGCTGTACTGAAACACAGGTGACCTTGACCTTTGACCTTGTGACCTTGCGCAAGGTCAAGGTGAAAGTTGACATTTTACCTATTACAAGTGATTGCCTATCTTGTAGCGTTTCAAGGGAATAGCGATGGCGAGACAATGTCAAAATTTAGAACGTGACCTTGACCTTTGACCTTGTGTCCATTTTCAAGGTCAAGGTCAATGATGACCAATGATATAAGGTTTCATGTATATATCTGTTATAGTTACTGAGATATAGTGATCTAATGTAACTCACAATGCATTTTATTGGTCTAAGGGGAGACAACTCTTATAAAATGTCAAATACAAAAAAGTGACGATTCAAGATCTTAATATGAAACACATTTTGGTAAAGGTTTCAGTTCTCTATCTATTATAGTAAAGGAGGAGATCTGCACACAACAAAGGGTCAATAATTAGAACATGACCTTGACCTTTGACCTTGTGACCTTTTTCAAGGTCAAGGTCAATGATGACCAACTGTGAAATATCTAGTCTTTATCACCTCTGGTTCAAGAGTTACAATGGTACAAAATGTGCTTTCAATAAATAAGGGGAAATAACTCCTACAAGGAGTCGTCAAAATACATTGCGCGATATGTAACAAATTGTCGCAATCAATAGCTGACCATTTTGCAGCAAATTTTATTGCGACATCTTTTATGGTTTCAAAGTTTATCTGCATGCAAGCTTTTTCATGACAGGGGAAATAACTCCGTAAAGAAAAAGTGTTCGGTGTGACAGGGTCAACTGCGAAAGCGTAATGTCTCATACATTCATAGTACAAAATGTCTTTACGACATGTCGCGAAACAAAATTTATAATGCGAAAAGAAAAAAATGGCGGAAGAATAATAAGAATAATAATAAATATAAGTTCATTGGTTCTACCGAACAAATGAGAGGCTTTCCACTTATTGCAAAAATGACCTTCACCTTGACTTTGGTTATATGGAAATTAAATCTTCTTTTCAAAATAAGTAAACGAAAGAAAACGCATTCGTATATCTTTCGAAATAAATAAGGTCATAAAATAGGACGTTAATTGAGATAAATGACCTTGACTACCAAGTGTTTAATATTTGCATATTTAATGCTTTAAAAACAAATCATTTATTAGTATTTACCATTTTATATACTCGAAAAAGCTGAATTTCCAAAAAATAGGATTTGACCTTGACTTCTTACAATGTGACCTTGACCTTGCTGAGGGTCAAAAAAGGACCAACAGTGAAGATCCTATGTCAATATATCTTAAAGTTATGAAGATATGACTATTTATTATAAATACCAAAATTTATAAGATTGACCTTTGACCTTGTATCTGTTTCAAGGTCAAAGGTCATAATGGTCTTTGGTGAAGACCCCATGCCTCTACTATCAATAGTTAATAAGTTATCAATTAAAAACTAAATATCAATGGTTGGAATGGGAGATAACTCCTATAAGATGAAGTCAAATCCTTTTCCTCCAAATAGGAAAAAGTTGCGCCTTTATGAGGCTGACATTTTATCCGTTACAAGTTATAGCCTATGTTTTACCGTTTAAAAGAAATAGCGACGACAAGAAAATGTAAAAATTTAGATGTGACCTTGACCTTTGACCTTGTGTCCCTTTTCAAGGTCAAGGTCAATGATGACCAATGATATAAGGTTTCATATATATATCTGTTATAGTTACTGAGATTTAGGGATATATTGATATTCACAATACATTTTAATGGTCTAGGGGAGATAACTCTTTCAAAAGTGAAATCATTTATAGTGACCTTTCAAGACCTTAATATGGTCTACATTTTGGTAAAAGATTTATTTCTGTAGCTCTTATGGTTCAGGAGGAGAATCGCACACACCACAATGTCAAAATTTAGAATGTGACCTTGACCTTTGACCTTGTGACCTTTTTCAAGGTCAAGGTCAATGATGACCAACTGTGAAATATCTAGTCTCTGTCACCTCTGGTTCATGAGTTACTATGGTACAAAATGTACTTCCAATAAATAAGGGGAAATAACTCCTAAAAGGAGTCGTCAAAATACTTTGCGCGATATGTAACAAATTGTCGCAATCAATAGCTGACCATTTTGCAACAACTTTCATTGCGAAATCTTTTACGGTTTCAAAGTTTATCTGCACACAAGCTTTTTATGACAGGGGAAATAACTCCGTAAAGAAAAAGTGTGACAGGGTTAACTGCGAATGCGTAATGTCTCATACATCCATAGTACAAAATGTCTTTACAACATGTCGCGAAACAAAATTTATAATGGGGTAACAAAACTTGGCGGAAAAAAATAAGAATAATAAGAAACAGACTAATAACAGTAAGTCTTTCCACTCGGAAAGTGGAAAGCCTTAATAAGAAACAGACAAAATGCAGTAAGTCTTTCCACTTGAAAAGTGGAAAGCCTTAATGAAAAGTCATTTGTTCAGAGAACAAATGTGAGGTCTTTCCCTGCATTTTATGTTATGTCTAGGTATATAGTTGCTAAAATGTCACTTCCGGTCATACAATATGATATTTGAATTCAGTGAGTGATCCCGATTCAGTTTCCCATGTATTGTCAACTTCATTTTTGTACGGTTAAAGTGTCATTTTAAGATGCCCCTCACTACAGAGTATAAGAGCGCCATTCATACAAGAGATTGCTAAAGTGCTGGGCAGTGATGTAACAGACAGTCTCAGTGTCATTGTTTTCACCTATATCATTCTTGACGGCTCACACGCATTTAGATTTGCCCCGGAATCGATACCAAAGATAGAGCACATAGGTAGAGGGCTATGTTACGCTCTTCACCAAGCGAGATCCTTATTTCTGAAGAATCAAGTAAATAGCTAGGGAAAATTGACGATTATATATTTTAGGGAAAAAAACATGAACTACTAACTTTGAATACAATAGATGAACTGATGTTCCTGTAATTTATAAGGACTGTATATAATACCTCTAGACACGTTTTCACGTGTTGTAAATATCCACAAAGTCCCAATACTAACAAGTTTGTGTTGCGGTATATAGGATGTAAATAAACACTGTCACTGTACATTGTAACTGCTATTTTAGGGGAACTGGTCATTTCGTACCCTGACCATTTCGTACCCTTACAAATATAGTCAATTCGTACCCATCGCTGAGTCAATTCGTACCCGGCGGATTTGTTCGACAATGCGTCAAGAAAACGGACTTGAAATGAAATATGTCAAATATAAAAACTTTTATTTTTCAAATTTTATTACGATAAATGACATAATAATGGTAACAAAGAACACAAAAATAAGTAACTGGAGCACTAAATAAAAATATATATATTAAAGACAAAAACATAGCAACACACCACAGTTATGAAATTTAATGTCCGTACACTCTGGATAGGAGTCTTAGCAATTTCGTCAGCAGACATGTACCCAGGTCCGTATTCCTCCCACGTCTTCATTACTTTCGCGCACATCTCGGCGGATCAGTCTTTTTTTCATACTTGTATTAGGTTTGTTGGCCGAGACTAGCTTCACTTGCGTACGGACAAACTCCGCTTCTTTGTACAACTAGCTAATGAGCACATAGAAAGGCGGAGGACACTGCTCGAACGTTCAAGCGACGGTGCCAGCCCTCACAGTCGTTATTGGTGTGGACAGGGATCCCGTAGACCGACCAGTCTTTTGGTTCCCATATGCTGCTGTCGATTCATGAATAGATAAATACAATATAACAATTATAAATTTAATTATATCAAACCATAAAGGTATCTTGACCAATTAGTTTTTTTTTCAACAATAAGTATCTTCACATATACAGACACGTGCCTGGAAGTGAACAATAAGTCTGTAGTAATAATGATTTATAATATATACACTTATATGGAACGCCGTAGCTGTCTTTACATAAGGATTTTGTCTATATTCGGTGGTATCGACATTATATTCGGTAGAAACAAGTTTATAATGAGTGCATATGTCTTTATATTGAGTGCATATGTCTTTATATTGAGTGCATATGTCTTTATATTGGGTGCATATATCTTTATATTGGGTGCTTATTTCTTTATATTGAGTGCTTATGTCTTTATATTAAGTGCATATATCTTTATATTGGGTGCTTATGTCTTTATATTGAGTGCATATCTCTTTATATTGAGTGCATATGTCTTTATACTGGGTGCTTATGTCTTTATATTGAGTGCATATGTCTTGATATTGAGTGCATAAGCCTTTATATTGAGTGCATACGTCTTTATATTAAGTGCATATGTCTTTATATTGGGTGCATATGTCTTTATATTGGGTGCTTATGTCTTTATATTAAGTGCATATGTCTTTATAATGGGTGCTTATGTCTTTATATTGAGTGCATATGTCTTTATATTAAGTGCATATGTTGTATCTATATTATATTGAGTGGTTATGTCTTTATATTGAGTGTTTATGTCTTTATATTGAGTGCTTATGTATTTATATTAAGTGCTTATGTCTTTATATTGGGTATAATTGTCATTATATTGAGTGGTTTTGACGGTACTCTTAACTCTATGTTGGGTGGGTTTTCCATTATATTCGGTGGTTTTATCATTATATTATGTTGTATCAATATTATATTGAGTGCTTTTGTCTATATGTTAAGCTCTTTCATTATTATATTCAGTAGACGTGTTTATATATTAAGTGTCTTCTTCATTATATTGTGTCGATTGCTGGATTATTGAGGCTTGTTAAGGGTATATTGGGATATGGGATATTCACATATTTTGTTCATGGGATACGGGATATTTAAGGGAAAACACTTTTTCGGATACGGGATATTTGATGAAAAATTTTAAGGATATATGGGATATTGGTACCCACCTCCCCCCTTCCAATCAAGCCCCTTTTATGGATCTGCTAGTGGTCAGAACTTATCAACACCATGTTTAATATAAACTTTTAACGTAGGTGTATTAAAATAGACGGTTAAATGCACATTTCCTTGTTTCCATCAATAGCAAATCTTGATTTTTAAATTATAAATTGTTTCAGGCGTATTGTAAATTGCAGTGCAAATAAGATATAGCGGTAATGTTTTCTCAGACTTCATTTTTGCAAATATAATTAGATCGATCCGTTACGTCTTTTTGCATATTTACATTAAGTGCAACCCTTAGCTGCATTCAATTTTAAAATAGCCTTTAATTATTTGTGATCATTTTCAAAAGCCTGAGCTAAGAAAATTTGAAAGCATGTACTGCTTACTTGTATTTTCATTTTGATAACTAATAAGTGACTAAAAACAGAAGCCTTCAAAATGCAGTAGAGAAAAAACTGAAAAAGGCAGGCACGCGAGAGTTGACAAACCGAATGACTAAGAATTTAAAAGAAAGCTCAAAAGAATTGAAAAATTCTGAAGATAGCCGAAGACTTTCAGTTTTCATAGACATTTATAAAAACGCAAATAATTTTACATTTCTGTAGGCATAGACAAAAGGTGCATTTGATGGATTTCATTGGACCAGAGTCAGCATAAAAAATGACAATATAACTAAAAATTTATGACATTGTCACAAAATGTAACATTACTTTTAGCAGGTGCCCCTGCAAATATCATCAATATGAATATACAAAAGACTCCGAAAAGGAGTTTTAACGTAAAAAAAGAAGATTTTGTAGTGTTAGATATTAATATATAGCGTTATTAATTCATTAGCGTTTTTTTTCAATAATTAAGTTGGAAAAAAAATTTTCAAACGCGAAATTTTTCTAGCAAAGATAAGATATTCTTAATTCCTAATCATAGTGGCCTTTATAGGGCATAACATACATGTATATGACACTCAATTGCACACAACATTACAATGCAAAACAAATACAGTATTCTATCAGGGTTTCGGTTTCGTTTAAACAAAGCACCACTTAAACCAGGCCCTTAATCGATAGAAACTATATAATTTTGAGGATTTCTCTTTCAATGTAAAATTTAAAAAAATCCATTCAGCAATATTAATTTCAAATTAAAAAGATACAATTTTTATAGTAAAAATAAAATTTTCCATGTTCATGGCTTCTTTGGCAATCGCCCAAACATAACCCATATAGTGTCGCTAGGCGTAAAACACCACACCCACACACTCCTTTTCAAGGAAAAAAAAACAATTAAATAAAAAAAGTTTTCGTTTATACTTTTGAATAAAAACATGCTAAAGCAGTGGTGGATCTGAATGGGGTTGTTGTTCGGGGAAAGGAATATCTTTTCCTGATTCAATTTGTAATTTTCGTGCAGATTTTCCGCAATAAATTAATTTGCCTTCACCCCCTCAACTTTTTCCAAAATTCTGACCCCTTTGCAATCTCGCATCATCCAATTTTTAGGTGCGTCGACAAGGGCGTTAAAAACACTCACACACACAACTCTATATTATTGATTGATTTAATTATTTAATTTTATATTAGGGGGTGGGATTAAACAAGAAGTTTGGAAGAAAACCTTGGCTCAGAGGCGGAGCTTGTTATAAAATGATACGCAAAAACCCCCAGTTCGACCTATGGCATCGCAGCAACGTTGAAGGCAATAAGGAAGATAATTATTCTTTAAAAGATTTAAAGACTCAGAAGGTGTCAATCAAGTACGATTTTAACCCTAGTCGGTAACGTTTGTTCCTGATAATCCTTTCAGCAAAAATCGTTCAGTAAAATTAAGATTTATGACATGTCAGATTAACTTTTGGTATATAAACTTATATCTCGAACATCGGTATTACACACTCTGCAGATGTAAGACCTCCAAGACGGTCAGAGTGGGGAAACGCTTCTACCCATGTGGGGTACTGGAGTAGGCCAACGTTACATCGGAGCAGTCCGGCCGTTAGTAGGACATATGCTGCCAAGTTCTTCGACCAGGTATCCCGAAGGCCGGGCTTCGACAAAACCACTACGGTGGAGTCCATGGACAACTAACCCTAACAACCGTCCGAACGAGGGTATTAATTTATCAGTGTAGGACGTAAAAAACCCCCATCATCATCATCATCGGCATTAATTTCACTCAGCCTTGAAGATGTGGCAAGACAAGTTCAAAGAGTTTGTAAGGTATAACATACATGATAGTATTTTACAGAATATCCGTATAAATTTTGTACAAAATATCCCTTCTAAAGAAATACACCTTTAGGAATTAAACTCTCTAAACTACATATAATTCACATTGGTGTGCATTTTTTAAAAAGTTCCCGAACTTTCCTTGGACAATGCTCAAACACTAAAGCTGTCATGTTATCCCAAGTTCTGCATAAGATCATTACTAGAGAAGAGCTTGTTGAAATACCGGCACTATATCAGTAATAGTTTTTATTAAGTTTTGAACCACCAGTATATAGCTTTAATACAACAGTCTATTACAAAATGGAATTCACCTTCAATGCCTGAGACACACACGCGCAAACTTCGGGCATGATTTAGTTTTTAAAGATATTTTAATATCTATCTATTTATTCATTTTTCCGTTTTCCGTTCCGTTATCCGTTATCCGTTTCCGTTCCGCGTTCCGTTTCCGCGCTTTAGTAACACCCGGTGGACTAGTCTCGATCATCCAGACGCTTAATTACATTTGTGCGTCTGGATTCATCTCTATATTGAACTCGTTACCATTACGCCCAAAACTGGGCGTAATTTTTGATTGGATGATATTTTTATTATCTAAAAAATTACTTCCGTTCATATCGAGAAGTGTTTAACAAATTGTGCCAAAGTTTACATTTGAATATTTTTATAAAATATAACTTTATCAATTAATTATACAAATATTATTGTTGTGCACAATCAAGAGTGAATCTGAATGTGACGTCATATTATAAGTATGCATGGTTTTCCTAGTTTAAAAATAGGGCTCTAAAAATAGAATCATTGTTTTGTCTCCACCTATTGGTAGCGAAATTACAACAAGGTGATACCAGACGCTATTATATATGCGTCTGGGTGATCGAGACTACCGGTGGACCGGTGTTTCTAGTAAAAAAAGCCCGCCAATACTTTTTCCGTCCGATCAGTCGATGCCACTAACTCAACTAATTTCAAGCGAATATAAATCAATTACCACAAAAAAACACACCTAGCATAATGATAAATCAACCGAATATATAATGACATTTCAGCCTAATATAATGCAAAGTCAGACTAACATATAGTGAAGTCAACGTAATATTAATAATGGGGCTTGTTTATAGGGGGTACCAATATCCCATATCTCCGTAAATTTTTCATCAAATATCCCGTATCCGAAAAAGTGTTTTTCCAATATCCTATATCCTTGTAAATAGAATGGATTTAAATATACCATATCCCAGTAAGTTTTGCCTTAAATATCCCGTATCCCATGAACAAAATATGTGAATATCCTATATCCCAATATACCCTAAACAAGCCTCAATAATCCAGCAATCGATACAATATATTGAAGAAGACACTTAATATATAGACACGTCTGCTGAATATAACAAGTTTGGACTGTGAGCACGCTCACAAAGGGATATCCCTCGCTTCGCTTTCAAGTCCAATTATCTCCCCTTAATGATATCCGATGTCAATAAAAATTCTTCATGCACATCTACATATAATGTACTTCCTGTATGCTAAGTTTCATTCAATTTCATGAAGCGGTTTAGGAGGAGTTGCGCTTACAAGTGATGTGGACAGACGGACAGACAGACGGACAGACAGACAGGTTGATTCCTATATACTCCCCAAACAAGTTTGCGGGGGTTATAATAATGAAAGAGCTTAACATATAGACAAAAGCACTCAATATAATATAGATACAACATAATATAATGATAAAACCACCGAATATAATAGAAAACCCACCCAACATAGAGTTAAGAGTACCGACTATACAGTCAAAACCACTCAATATAATGACAATTACACCCAATATAAAGACATATGCACTCAATATAAAGATGTAAGCACTCAATATAAAGACATAAGCACCCATTATAAAGACGTATGCACTCAATATAAAGTCATATGCACTCAATATAAAGACATAAGCACCCAATATAAAGACATATGCACTCAATATAAAGACATAAGCACCCAATATAAAGACATATGCACTCAATATAAAGACATAAGCACTCAATATAAAGACATATGCACGCAATATAAAGACATAAGCACTCAATATAAAGACATAAGCACCCAATATAAAGACATAAGCACTCAATATAAAGAAATAAGCACCCAATATAAAGATATATGCACCCAATATAAAGACATATGCACTCAATATAAAGACATATGCACTCAATATAAAGACATAAGCACCCAATATAAAGACATATGCACTCAATATAAAGACATATGCACTCAATATAAAGAAATATGCACTCAATATAAACTTGTTTCTACCGAATATAATGTCGATACCACCGAATATAGACAAAATCCTTATGTAAAGACAGCTACGGCGTTCCATAGAATATAATAGAAAACCCACCCAACATAGAGTTAAGAGTACCGACTATACAGTCAAAACCACTCAATATAATGACAATTACACCCAATATAAAGACGTATACACTCAATATAAAGATGTAAGCACTCAATATAAAGACATAAGCACCCATTATAAAGACGTATGCACTCAATATAAAGTCATATGCACTCAATATAAAGACATAAGCACCCAATATAAAGACATATGCACTCAATATAAAGACATAAGCACCCAATATAAAGACATATGCACTCAATATAAAGACATAAGCACTCAATATAAAGACATATGCACGCAATATAAAGACATAAGCACTCAATATAAAGACATAAGCACCCAATATAAAGACATAAGCACTCAATATAAAGAAATAAGCACCCAATATAAAGATATATGCACCCAATATAAAGACATATGCACTCAATATAAAGACATAAGCACTCAATATAAAGACATATGCACTCAATATAAAGACATAAGCACCCAATATAAAGACATATGCACTCAATATAAAGACATAAGCACTCAATATAAAGACATATGCACGCAATATAAAGACATAAGCACTCAATATAAAGACATAAGCACCCAATATAAAGACATAAGCACTCAATATAAAGAAATAAGCACCCAATATAAAGATATATGCACTCAATATAAAGACATATGCACTCAATTTAAAGACATAAGCACTCAATATAAAGACATATGCACTCAATATAAAGACATATGCACTCAATATAAAGACATATGCACTCAATATAAACTTGTTTCTACCGAATATAATGTCGATACCACCGAATATAGACAAAATCCTTATGTAAAGACAGCTACGGCGTTCCATACACTTACCTTTATGTTCACGCTTACATGAGATAACACAAAATTAATTATCACCACACTACATCCAAAATAACTATCAAAGAGACCGAACCTGATCACAATATGCCGACTAATTACAAATATATTTGAGTAAAATAACCAATAAAACATTTTATTAATCATTTTTAATTTTTAATACATACAATTTCATTACGATTTTAGTCGGGTACGAATTGACCATCCGTCGGGTACGAATTGACTCAGCGATGGGTACGAATTGACCATATATTGTACGAAATGGCCAGGTTACGAAATGACCATAACATTTTTATTTTTTTTTTTATAGCCCATTAAACTTTTTGACCCCGTTTATGTGCATCACTGCATAGTTCTCCAGACAGTGGAGGAAATTACTTACATTTACAGTAGGCAAACTTGCAAAAAAAATCCATTCAGCTTTTAGATACTTTATTAATAATTATTTGCATTAAACTATATATCTCCATAAAGATCTTTTTAATATCTTCCATGGGCATTTTTAATCTATGTTAACCCGTTAAAAAGTTATGAACAAAAATATGTGTTTTTATTTTTCCGGTTTTTTCGTTTCCTCGTTTTAGCCCAACCCTTGATCCTTGCGCATGCGGGTTTATCATATCCGATCATATATTGCAAATTTAAGTTTGAGTTCAAACTGGAGAAATATTTGGATTTAAATGATTTTAATGATCGTAATACTTTAACCCGTTTTCGTATAAGTGCCCATAAATTAGAAATTGAGAGAGGAAGATACACTATTCCTAAAACATTACTTGAGGAAAGACTTTGCAAGCAATGTAATAAATCTGCTATTGAAGATGAGCTCCACTTTCTAACTTCTTGTCCTAGATATAACACCATCAGAGATGATTTTTTAAAGAATATTAATAACTCTAATTTCTTAAAATTATGTGATGAAAATAAATTTATATGGCTTCTAATAAATGAAGATTTAGATGTTATTAAAAAACTAACAAAGCATATTTCCACATGCTTAAGTATCAGAAATAATGTTACTTAATTAAAATTTATTTTGTTCTTTCATCTTTGTACTTGTTAATGTTTTCTTTTTTATACCGGTTATGCAAGAGTTATCTCTCCTTAAACAGTCTCCTTCTGTCAGTGGTAGTTGTAAAATGTAGTGGTAGTTGTAAAATGTATTGTGTTAAAATATGTGTTTTATTTTCTCTTTGTGTTTCTAGTCAACTGTAACAATTGTATACCCAATATGGGTTTTCTGCATTAATAAATTGTTCTTGTTCTTGTTCTTGTTCTTATATTGATCAGCCATTTGTTTTTATGAAATTGTTCTTTTTTGTCATCAGCTAACGTTTCACGGAATTGATTATTGTATACCGATTTAATATCAGGTCCATATTTCCGTAGCTGATTCTGTATTCGCAGTTTACTGTATTGTAATCTAGATTGACAGTGTTGAAGTTGTCTGTTTGCCCTGGCCAGCACGTTTTTTGAGTTATTTTGGTAAGTTTATCATAATCAAACACTGTCCCAGAAAGCAAACTAGTAATAACAGTTTCATGCAGCATGTCCCGTAAAAGCGGACATTAAAAACGAAAACAACTTCTGTCTCCAAAAGAAAACAAGATAAGATAAATAATCTTTATTTAAAGTCAGCAAGACAAGTAACAGATAACATAGGCTCTTAAGAGCCTTGAACCGACAAACATATATACAAATAAATTATTTTGTTATAATCACCCCCCCCCCCCTAAAATATTGATTGCATAAATTATTCATTCACGCTTAATACCAGTTATTAATATAAATTGATGACATACATGAAATTGGTGGTTCCAAAAATGTGTAACCTGTAGTACATGTATACAGTACCTGTACCATTTTTCAGCTCATTTTCCAATACTCGTATCAGCTTTGATTTTGGCTAGATATTTGTGAAAATGAAAATGCAATAAACCTTTAATTATTTCACAGGAGGATTCTTTATAGGAAGCGACTCACTGGTATCATTGAAAATTACATCAATCGTTGTATTTCTATTTGAATGCCGGACAATTCGGCCCCCAGATAATTCGGATCCTGACAATTCTGACCATATACCTGGACAATTCGGACCGTATACACACATGGTATATCATTCGTTTTGTAATGAATAAAGATATTAATTTTACAAAGATAATTATAATATATTCATGCTTTTTACAGCCGACTTTTGCATGTTTTTGTTTGTCTGGTTTTTTTTTTAATTTTTTGTTTTTATGTATCTACAGCCGACTTTTGTATCTAGCATTATTATTCTACTTCAAGCTTTTATTAAAAAAAAGGTTTTGTTTCATATTTTATTTTATTTATGCTGATAATCAAATATCATAACAAACTTAACAGTCAAAATATACATTGATTACAAAGTTAAATAGCACAATGTTCAGCACAAGGGACTAGTCAATAGTCTAAAATTGCTTTATTTGGTAACAATTGTTTAAATAATTTATTTGGATTCGATTTTTGTTATATGATTCTAATTCTAATTAGCAGATAGGGAAAATGCAATGTCTTAAATATTTTTTTAATCTATTTAAACAATTTCATTGACATATGGTCCGAATAGTCCTGTCATGCGGTCTGAATTGTCAGGGTCCGAGTTGTCTGGGGGCCGGATCGTCTTGCCCTTGGCAGCAGGGGCTGCTCTGGCTTCTAAAAAGCTGGTGCCAAAAAAATCGCCTACTGCAATTTTCCGTTGCCAGTTTTGTAAAAGTGGTGCCATATTTATTAGAAATCACTATATGGCCTGGCGAAATTGTTTGGTCCGACACCCTCTGTAACTTCGGACGAAATCTAAGTTTGCCGGCTCTTATGTCAATTTTTCAAAAGTTTGGTCTCAATCACTGGTACACCAATTTTATTTTAATCATGAAAATATGTGTGAGTGATTTCGTGTTGGCAGAAAACAAAAATTTTACAGTAATTTATTAGAAACAACTATTCCTGTGAATAACCGGAAACACTGAAAACAGAACTACGCATGTTTAAGAGTTTTCTTATTACGAAATAAAGACGGACATCCGGTCCGGAAATCACTCAACAATGACATCAGTTTTCATACCGTTTATTATTAATAACAATAAAAAAAAATATTACTACAAAAATTTTGTTTTTTTTATTTTTGTCAATTAATTAACAGCATCAATTGTTTTATTACACGTCTATTCAAATCTGATGCAGGTAAAGCCACTTTTCATCAGACAACTTTGTTGATTCATTTATTACCAATTTCCGTTCAATAACTCCAAATAACACACATGTCACTGGATACTACACAATACACGTGTATTTACGACCATAGAAGCCGACAAAGGATCTTTAACGATGCAATCGCCAATTACCGATAAATTTAACACGCACATGCATCGTTTAACACTATAAAACCTTGGCGCCAAAAAAATCGCCAGATGCAATATTTTGTCGCCAAATGAAAAAAAATCGCAATTGGCGACATTGGCGGGCGAAGCCCAGTGCGACCCCTGCGGTCCTTTTTTTTTTGAAAATATACTCTTTGAATCTTTGCATTTCAAATCTTTATTAGCACTTTTGACAATTAATGTTTTATTTTTTAAATCGGGTGCCTACATGTTAAATGTAGAACTAGAGATTTACATGTAACTGTACCCAGGTAAATGTGCCAAGGAAATGTTTTTTTATCTATCTTGATCATTATTTTTTGTTTTTTTTTTTTAATTAGTTACATCTATATGGTTTCAAACAACTATTCGATTCATTTCAAACAACCTTTATAACTTTGTTGTGACCAGATCTATCTGATTAAAATTTATCAATTTTATGGCGCAGATTTTGATTGGGTACAGGTATTTTGCAAACATTGGATTAAATAGTGACACAGATCACTTGTAATAGAGTGAGCTTGTGAGAAGTATTGTGATTGATGTAAATGAAGCTTGTATAAAACTAACCTTTTGCTGATATATTTTTGTAAGTGACACGTAACATATTTTTTACAGAAAAAGCCAATTATGTCATCGGGTACGGCTAAATTTTTTATGTCGGTGTCACTCAGTGACTAATGAAAACTAATAAGATATTGAAATGTTAATGTTTTCATTTTGACATTTGTTAATCTCTAATCTCAGTACAGGTACAGGTTACATATTTTAGGCTTTACCAACATACATGTAAGTACCTATTTCTATAGCTTTTAAGGTTAACCTTAAAAACTAAATAGATTTACATAGGTGACCATTATAACATTTTTATAAAATACTGAATTTACCTCAAGTTCACTACTAGTGACAACCTTATTTTCTTTGCTAAAAAATATCTGACCGGCATAACAATATTAAAGTATCATAAGAATGTTTTGTAAAGTTTACAAAATAACGTCACAAATAGAGCTAGTTTCAGTTGTCAGATGGATAGAAAAAGGAGCCGCCAGTCTGTTAAGTTTCGTACAAAATTTAATACTTGCTTGAAATTAATAAATTAGGATTAATTTCACTTCTTAAATATTTGTGCATCATATAAACTTAATTTTAAACAAGTTCATTCAGAATAACAATTTTTATGCAAAGTGAAAGTTGAACTACTTTGGTTCTTTTAAGGACTACTTTTGACTAGCAGCAACTGATTGGCAATTTAGTAGAGGTTAACCTTAATGCAATTTAGTAGAGGTTAACCTTAATGTCTAATAAAAAGTTACCCATAGCAGTCTGCACTAAAAACTTTTGAGGGTACTTGTGCACTGGACTAGTAAAAATTTTAATTTACTAGTTCTCAAAATTTTCCACTCGTCCGACACCGGTTGAGGTTCGCGAAGCAACCCGAACCTGCTAGGGGCGTCTGGGGCATGCCCCCCCCCTAAATATTTTGAAATCTTAGATGCAAAATCCAGCATTTTGAGCATACCTGAAAAGGTTTTAGCTGGTTGAAAACTTTATTTTTAGCTAATTTTAAGGATTTTACATTAGCAAAAAATTTATTAAACAAGAAGAACTTGTGACACTATTTATTTTAATTTTTAATTTAAGTTTTTATGTTTGTTGACACATGGTGACTGGTCTTCGGTCTTTCCAAATACCAAAAAGATCGAAGTGTACCAACACGGTGTTGTGAAGATAACTCAATGACATAAATCTATTTTAATAACTTTTTTGATTATGTGAATTAAACTAAAACATTTTTTACCATTAAAGATTTATAATTAATCGGGGGGAAACATCATAGTCTTTTCGTTTTATAAACAATTGCCTTCATTATTGTGTCCGTGTTGGTCCACTTTTTACTGGTTATCAGACAAATCGAAGTACCGGAACTAGCGACTGGTTTTCGTTTCCTTCTGTTTATCTCCTCGGGATAAATGTATAATTAGTTCAGACTTCGTACACAATCTTTTTTGAAA
The DNA here is from genome assembly GCA_944474755.1 of Limnoperna fortunei. Taxonomy (NCBI): domain Eukaryota; kingdom Metazoa; phylum Mollusca; class Bivalvia; order Mytilida; family Modiolidae; genus Limnoperna; species Limnoperna fortunei. Next base: position 72,797,224 of record OX104119.1, on the reverse strand, counting down.
TACTTTGAACTCAATTTGAACTCCAAATATGTTTATATTTCAAATAACATAAAAGGGAAGTTATATTTTTTACTACTCCGGTATGATAGGCGGGTATGGCTAGCGATAAATAAAATTTACTAGTCCGAGCTGAAAATTACTAGTCTGGGGCATAGGGCTAGTGGATAACGTCGCAGACTGCCATAGCTGCTTTCATAAAACTTTTGAGACACAAACTCATTTTAAGTAGGTTGAATTTGAAAAATTATTTCAAGAAAATTGAAAAGTGGGACAGAAACTTTTGTGACATATAGGAAAAGTTAAAATTGAGGTTTTCTGAAAATTCCTGATTTTTATGTGGACTGCAAACGTGTTACAAAGCAACATACATGTACATGTATTTTACTTTGGCTCTACATGTACACGTCACAAACATTTCTGTCCCAGTTTTTCGGGCGACTACATACATGTCACAGCCTCATATATTTGCCTTTTATCTTCAACCTATAGTACTAATATGGTGTAAAGTGATTTTATGCCCTTAACTCATCTATGTCCTGTTGAAGAATTTTAGAGACAGATGACATATGTCTTCGATGGAAGACAGCCTTCTATTTGATTTATGGTGTTTTGTGTTACAATGTACATAAGATAAATGTGAAATTTCACTTTAAACTAATATAAGTTTTTATGCATTCCCAGTTTTTAATTAATACAATGTCCCGTAAAAGCGGACATGGTCTCCGCCACTATTTATCATGTTCATAACTTATTTTGAATACATTGCTGTTTGCTTTAAAATTGTCCTATAGAAATCAATATTAGTAAGACTATCTCCTGTAAAAGATAACATGTTTCAATTGTCTTGATTATATACGAAATGAATTTATTCCTGTCATCGCCTTTTATAACTATAGGAGTCTGTCTGTCTGTCTGTCCGTTCGTCCAGATATCTCGTAAGTGGAACTCCCAAGTCTTTCTAAACTGCTCAATGGATGTTGATGAAGCTTTACATGAAGGCAGTATGAACATCATATGGAGATGTGCATGAAAAAAAATTGTTGCTTGGATATCATTCAGGGGAAAGTTTTTACCTCTCCTGACCCGAAGGGTCATGAGAGCCAATGTTATCATTAAGCGTCAGTCGTCCGTCCATTGTCCGTTTACTTTTTTAGCTCACATGTGAGCTTTTGCTATCACTTGGCGTCCGTCGTGTGTCGTCAGTTGTCCGTTGTAAACTTTTTCAAAAATGTTCTCCTCTCAAACCACTAGGCAATTTTTTTCAAACTTGGCCCCAATCGTCCTTAGGGTTCCTAGTTTCAAATTTGTACCCAGGGTGTTGATCAACAGACAAAGATGGCCGTTGTTATTAAAAATAGAACATGGGTGTCGACACGTTTTTGATCATTATCTTAAAAATTAAAATAGCTATAGAGAAAACCGTTGCTTCAAATTCAAGTTGCTATTAGTGCGAAGTTGTATATTGGTTTCTTGTAGAAGTTATTGCCCTTTAATGACGATTTTTGACAAAAATTTTTGGTATTTACAATATAACTTGAAAACTATAAGAGGTAGAGTGAAACTGTAAATTGCAAATATGATCAGCAATAAAAGACCTTCAATTCACTTAATTTGTCTGAAATTGTCAGATGACTCCTTATAGAAGTTATTGCCCTTAAATGGCAATTTTTTATTGATTTTTCTGTTTTTGTGCTGTAACTTAAAAACTATAACAGCTAGAGTAAAACTGTAAATTGCAAAAATGATCAGCAATACAAGCTCTACAATTTACTGCATTGGTCTGAAATTGTGAGATTACTCCTTATAAGAGTTATTGCCCTTAAATGGCAATTTTTTATTAATTTTTCCGTTTTTGTCCTGTAACTTAAAAACTATAACAGCTAGAGTAAAACTGTAAATTGCAAACATGATCAGCAATACAAGCTCTACAATTCACTGCTTGGTCTGAAATTGTCAGATGACTCCTTATAGGAGTTATTGCCCTTAAATGGCAATTTTTTATGAAATTTTCTGTTTTTGTCCTTAACTTAAAAACTATAACAGCTAGAGTAAAACCGTAAATAGCAAAAATGATCAGCAATACAAGCCCAACAATTCACTGCATTGGTCTGAAATTGTCAGATGACTCCTTATAGGAGTTACTGCCCTTAAATGGCAATTTTTTATGAAATTTTCCATTTTTGTCCTGTAACTTGAAAACTATAGCAGCTAGATTGAAACTGTAAATTGCACAAATGATTGCTTAGTCACAAATTGCAAGATGACTCGTTATAGGAGTTATTGCCCTTTAATTATGAATTTGGACAAATAATTATTTTTTGTATTATAAATTATTCTATAACACACCTAGAGTAAAACTGTAAATTTCTAAATTACCTTTAAGGACAAGGCCTGCAAACCATTTAATTTTCAGAAATTGTCTAATGGCACCTTGCAGGAGTTATTGTACTTAAATAAACTAGACTGAAACTGTAAATTTCAAAATTTTAAATCTAGTTGAAGTCAATATGGGTTCGAGGTGAGCGATTACATAGATGTAAATGTAGTGGTCAAACGCAGACCTCGTAAGGGCAACTCATCCTAAACTGCTTCGTGGATTTTGCTGAAACATTACATAACGGAACAAGAGTGTTTTTGCTCCATTACAAGTAATGGGACCGCTTTGTAGCTCCGTCCATAAAAAAAGGAGCTACATTATTGTAGCTAATGTAGACCATGACCAAGTTATCTTACAAATGTGTTGTTTTCTACTTTCAGAAATGCCTCGCAAAGGTAAAAGTAAAGCCTTGAGGAGCAGAGAAAATAAGGAAAGAATGAGAGAGAGAAGCCAGGCAGTAGATGATGCCTTTATGGGGTTGGCACCTTACCATAAGGAAAAACCCCTAGCCAGGATAATGGCTTCTCCTAGTGTAACTGGCGAGAAAAATTGTCCAGCCTCGATGGGGATGGCACCTCGGGATGAGGAAAAACCCCTAGCCAGGACAATGGCTTCTCCTAGCTCTGCTAGCGAGAAAAATTGTCCTAATGCCCTGAGTTCTGCATCATCTCAGGGAAGTCTGTGTATCCAAAAGGATATGCCACCGAGCTCTGACTCCCCACCGTGGGTTTGTACATCACCGAATGTACCCTCGCCAAAGCTAGGCGTTGCAGATCAGACGAAACTGGTGGAACACCCTAGGAATGAGGGCACCAGTATAATGGATCACAAAAGCAAAATGATGTGCGAATCTAAAACTGAATATAGAACTGATATAGAAACTGACATTGAACACAAATCTATGCTTGAAAACAAATCTGATACTATACTTGAAACTCAACCTGAACCTAAGCCAGACTCAGAAAACGAATTAGATTCTGCACTATGTAGTACTGGTTTGAAGCTTGACCCCAATCACAACCAGCTAGAGTCATTTACAACATCAGAAAATGTAGAGATTAGTGCATCTCTTCTCAATTGTGCAGGAAATCAGGTATGTGATATTTTATCATATTCTTTGTGTCAACAAATTATTGCAAATGGTAGTTTTCATCAAGGCAGCTTAAGGTTTGGATTTAATGCAGGAAAACAATGTGTTGCTAATTGTTTAGTTGCCTTGGTTCAAAGTAAATTGTCAACAGTTAGTACCTGGAATTTTTCCATGTTAGATACCATTCTTACTCAAGGTAATGATTTGTACACATGGATTCATGGAAACAATGATTTGCTTTTAGTTTCTGACTTGCCTTCAGAAATAGAAATGAACAATTTGCTAGTAAATATTGAAATGAAAGAATCTTATGCTGCACTCATCAATATGAATGAAAACATTGATATCCCTGGTGCTTTGCCCCTAGATCAGGCTATTCAAGAATCATTAATTGAAACAGATGGTTGTTTCATATGTGTTCAAGGCTCAACATCTTTAGTCATCAAGCAGAAAAACAAATTATATTTATTTGATTCACATGCACGAAATGATTTTGGTCTCCCTGAAAGTAATGGTACAAGTATTGTCATGAGTCTTCAGAATGTTGATCATCTATATCATCATCTTGTTACATTTGTAAATAATAACTCTGAAGTACAGTTTGAAATTACTGGTATTGTTCTCCATATTGCACATGCAAATGTTGTTACTGCTGTGAATAACAATGATCAATCTGTTGAAAGGTTGCAAAATCGATATCCCAACCAAAGTGACGAAAGGTTCAGATTGCCAGAACTATCAAATTGTACCCAGAATGAAGTAAAAACAGTTCCTACATGTGACTCCTTTGGCTCAGGTAAAGAAAACACACCAAGCACTGACACTGAGGTAAGCAAAAGCTATGAACCTGATGTACAGTTTAGTTCTATGTTAAATGCAAAATTTGATTTTAAACCAACTGACACACCACTAAGGAGAAAATTATGTTCCAAATTAAAAATGCCAGTCAAATACATTTCAAAATCGGGTAGTTATAAGCCTGTAATGAGCATGGGAAATCCTGACGGCACAAAGAGTATTGTTGGTGATGGAAATTGTTTGTTTAGAGCTTTGTCTTTTGCAGTTTCACAAAGACAGGAATTTTATTCCATCATGAGAAAAGCCATTGTGTATCATAGCTTGCAGAATGCTGACAGGTTATCTGCATTTGTTGACAGTACATCTGTAGAAGAACATGTGATGACAAACAAAATGCTAGAGAATAACAGTTGGGGAACTGCTATTGAAATATTAGCTGCTGCTGATTTAATGAGGACTGACATTTATACTTTTACAGAAGGTAAATGGTTAAGATATTCTGCAAAACAGATTGAAAAAGATGTTGTTATTAATGAAAAAGCTATATATCTTAAACTTCAAAATAACCATTATGAAGTTGTTACAAGTGTCATGGAAGATTTGAACATAAATGAAACTACAAAAAGGAAAGTAAATAAACTGAAAAGGACTAAAAGTAATTTGAAAGATGTATTGACAAATGAGAACTTTGAAAGTATTGGCTTAACACCTCCTAAAAAACAGAAGAAAGTAATAGAAAAAGAAAAGTATCAGTCAACACCTGAAATAAGAGATAGAAAATTGAAATCAGCTAAAGAAAGATATGCTACAGATGCTGCATTTAGAGATGATGTGAAGAGCCGATATCAGTCCAACAAAGAGTCTATCAAAAGAAAACTCGTTGATAAGTATGCGAATGATTCAGAGTATAGTGAAGTGAAGAAACGAAGGTGTAAAGCAATGTATGATACTGATGAAGTGTATAGGAATGATAAGATGCATGCAAGTGTAAACAAGTATGCAACTGATAAAACTTTTCAACAAAATGTAAAGGATGCAAGCATTACCAAGTATGCCACTGATATAACTTTTCAACAAAATGTGAAGGATGCAGGAATTAACAAGTATGCCGCTGATGAAACATATCGCAAAAATTTAAAGGATGCAAGTATAAACAAGTATGCCACTGATGAGGTGCATCGCGAAAATGTGAAAAATGCAAGTAGCAAGAAATATTTTGTTGATGAAGAGCACAGAAATAAAATAGCAAGGCAAACAAATGAAAGAAGAGAAGCAGAAAAGAGCAAAATAAGAAAAATTGAAAATGTTATTCAAAAGTTCAAATTGGAATCAAAAAATGGACCAGAGTTTGTTTGTGGTTGTTGTTTTAGATTGTTTTTCAGAAAACAAGTGATTGAGTGTGATGACAAAACATATGAAAAAAAAGGTTTAGAAGTAGTAAATTTATCAAAGAAATGCATTTCAAATAAGTATGTGCATGAATGCAATGGTGATTGTGAGACAGCTTGTAAATATGCAAATTCTAGTAGAACCTCTCTGTGGGTTTGTTTTACATGCCATAAAAAGTTGTTAGTAGGTACTGTACCAGCTGAAAGTTTTGCAAATAATCTAGAATTAGAAGAAGTACCTGCAGAGTTAAATTCACTCAACAGTCTTGAGCAACATCTTGTAGCTTTAAATATTCCATTTATGAAAATACTTGGATTGCCTAAAGGAGGACAAAAAGGAGTTCATGGTCCTGTTGTCTGTGTCCCTTCAAATATACACCAATTAACATCAACTTTGCCAAGGTCAGAGGACAATAATCGAATGTTAGCAGTAAAACTGAAGAGAAAGATAGAGTATAAAGGCTATCAAGAGTATTAATATATAAGCACAAAAAAAGTTGAAACAGCCTTAAACTATCTGAAACAGAAGAATGCTTGGTATTCAGATGTTCAACTGGCAGAAAGTTGGCTAAACCCTATTCCAAAGGAGGATAATTCAAATGAACAAAATAGTAATCAAAATATGGAAAAGACAGATGTAGTTAGTTCAAATGTAAATGAAGAAAAAACTGATAGTGACAAGTCAATTAGTCAAGACACATTGGTTGAAAAAGACTTGCAAAATAATGAGCACGAAAGTAATGATGAAGAATCATATTTGGATGATAAACTTAGAGGTGTTCAACTAAATACCTGTCTCCAACCAGCTGATATTGGACAAGAAATGCTAGACCAATGTTTTGATGAAGTGTTTGATATATCCCCAGCAGCTGGCAATAAACCGGTTAGCGTTTTGCAAGAAGAAGGCATTGAAGCAAAGTCATTCCCAACACATTTTCCTAGCGGAATTAACACTTTCAAAGAAGAACGATAAGAAAGGTTATCACTTCTTAGATATTTTAATATGAGATTAATGTGTGTAGACAACAGATTTGCCAAAGATACCTCGTATATATTTTTTGCTCAGTATTTATCAGAGCTTGATCAAGTTATGTCAAATGTCCAGATTTCATTAAGAAAACAATCACCAATAGCGCCAGATGGGAAAAAAGTGACAAGTAGCATGCTTCTTAACAAAGAGTGTCTGAGGGATTTGATAAAAAAAGATGAAGCCATAAAGTACTTGAAACCAATAAGAGGAACACCACCTTATTGGCAGGCAACACAGAAAGATATATTTGCTATGATAAGACAGTTGGCAAAACCTACATTCTTTTCTTCATTCTCTTCTGCTGATTTTAGATGGTCAGAAATGCTGGAGACTGTAATGAAACAACAGGGGGATACTAGAAATATAGAAGATCTAGACTGGAATGAGAAATGCAAAATCTTATACAGTAATCCAGTGACATTAGCAAGGATGTTTGATCATAGATTTCAAACCTTCTTGAAAGAAGTAATTTTGTCTGATGCAAGTCCTATTGGAAAAGTAGTTGATTACTTCTATAGGATAGAATTTCAGCAGAGAGGTTCTCCACATGCACATTGTTTATTCTGGATTGAGGGTGCTCCAATATTTGGTATAGATAGTAATGCTGATGTTGTTAACTTTATTAACAAGTATATTACATGTAAAATACCAGATAAAGAGGTTGACTTTGAATTAAATAAAATGGTTACTTCTCTGCACCAGCACAGCAAAAATCATTCAAAGTCATGTAAGAAGAAAGGTACAACTTGTCGGTTCAATTTCCCAAGACCACCATCTAATGAGACATTTATAGCAGAAGTATTAGATACAACTGAAGAGACAGAAATTCAGGCAAAGCAGAAACTTAATCAGCTATGGGATTGTATTCTTGATAAAGAAAATGATGGATTGTCTGTTGATCAAATGTTTGATAAAGTCGGAATGACACAAGAAGATTTTGAAAACATTTGTGCTGTTGTAGCAAAGAGAAATACGGTTATTCTTAAAAGAAACACTGATGAAATCTACATCAATCAGTACAACGAACATCTTCTCCGAGCTTGGAATGCCAACATGGACATTCAATATGTATTAGATGAATATTCCTGTGTGGTATATATCATAAGCTACATAAGCAAAGCTGAACGAGAGTTAGGGTTGTTGTTACAACAGACTAAAAATGAAGCTGCTGAAGGTAACCTAAATGCCCAACAGACTATGAAAAAGGTTGGCACAGCATACCTGCATCATAGAGAAATCAGTGCACAAGAAGCAGTATATAGGGTTACAGGATTGAATTTAAAAGGATGTTCTAGGAAAGTAGAGTTTGTTCCACTAGGGTCAAATCCAAGTAGAATGAGTGTTCCTTTGAAAGAAATTGAAAGAGCAAGAAATGCTGCCAAGATTCGCAACTTTGATGATACTGATGAAACTGAGGATCAAGCAATATGGTTGACGAACATTGTAGACCGATACAAAGCAAGACCAAATGATGCAATGTTTGAAGATATGTGCTTAGCAGAATTTTGCTCTGATTACAGCGTTCTTGCCAAGTCACAAGTACCCCAAAAAATAAATAAAGAAACCACATTCAAGCTTATGAAAAATCTTGGATACATACGAAAACGAACTCGAACTAATCCTGCTGTTATTAGATATCCTAGATTTTGTATGGAAACAGCACCAGAGAAGTACTACCAAAGTATGCTTCAATTGTTTCTACCTTACAGAGTAGACCAACAGCTAAAACCTGCACAGTTTGAGACCTTTGAACAGTTTTTCATTAATGGGTCTGTTAAATTAAGCAATAGTAAGCAAATTACTTATGTCCAAAGTATTGTTGAAAGCAACAAAGCTAACTATATCAAAATTGACCAATCTCTAGATAGGGCTGAAAAAGATTTAGAAATGAGAGGGTATGAAGAAGATGCATGGGCTCAGCTGTGCCCTGAAACTGAAGCAGAAAGACTTGAATGTAACATAGAAGGTACGATATCTACTGTTGAGAATGAGGTATCAGATGAAACAATACCTGATCTCAATCAGCACGACACAGTCCAAGGTTCAAATTTTTTGACAACCTCTCTGTTTCCAAAGAATGAAATTACCCCTTTATTACAAAATTTGAATAGTAAGCAGAGAAAAATATTTTATAAGATAAGAGATTGGTGTTTACAGAAAGCAAATGGAAAAACTGTTGAACCTTTTCATGTATTTGTCACTGGAGGAGGTGGAACTGGAAAAAGCCATTTGATAAAATGTTTGTATTATGAAATGACCAGAATACTTTCAAGGACATTAGAACACCCTGATGATGTTTGTGTACTGCTAACAGCTCCTACAGGCACTGCAGCTTTTAACATTTCTGGAATGACAATACATAGTTCATTAGGCATTTATAAAAACCTCTCAATAGACCATGCACTTTTAAGTGAAGACAAAATTAACACATTGCGTTCAAAATTAGAATCTCTACAGGTCATCATCATTGATGAAATCTCCATGGTCAATAAAAGACTACTATTTTTCATCCATCAACGTTTGAGACAGATAAAGAAAATGCCAGAAGACAGTTTGTTTGGAGGCATATCAGTGATTGCAGTTGGAGATTTCTATCAGTTACCACCAGTTAAAACTAAGAAGTCTGACAAATTGTACATAGAAGATCCTTCCAATCCTATGAACCTTTTATGGAATGAGCTGTTTGAGATAGTTGAATTGGACGAGATTATGCGTCAGAAAAACGACAGTCTTTTTGCAGAAATTCTCAACAGGATAAGGGTAAGAACAAAGAACAATCAGATTGATCAAAACGACTTGTCAGTTTTGAAAAGCAGAATTAAAGAAGGACCAGACAGTGCTTTGCATATCTTTGCAACAAATGATGAAAGTAAAGCTCACAACAATGAAATGGTCATGAAACTTGGATCAGAAGTTAAGCTACTTGAAGCTGAAGACTATCAGAAAATAAAAGCAAGTGGTCAACTTGTAAGAAAAGCCTCTCATTTTCCAGAAAAAGACCTACAATTATCATCGTCATTGCTGCTAGGAGTAGGTGCCAGAGTTATGTTGATTAAGAACATTGATACCAAGGATGGTCTAGTAAATGGCGTTATAGGAACAGTCATGGAAATTGTACAAAATGCATTAAATAAATTGCCACAAATAATCTATGTTAACTTTGATAATGAAAACGTTGGGAAAATTGCAACTGTACAAAAGACTATCAGTGGGAAAAGATGCATTGGCATTGAACCGTCAACAGAAGATGTTCCTAAATGCAATGGAAGTAGAAAACAATATCCTCTTCAGCTTGCTTGGGGCTGCACAGTCCATAAAGTTCAAGGTTTAACTGTAAAGGAATGTGTTATTGACTTAAACAAATGCTTCTCGTGTGGTCAAGCATATGTAGCGCTTAGTCGAGTGACCTCTCTTGATGGTTTGTACATTAAGGACATAGATGAAAAGGTATTGAAAGCAAAGATTTATTGTGATCCAGATGTTGAAAAAGGGCTTTTGAATATGAAAAAGTTTGTAGATGAAGTTGAAGAATTACCTGATATTAATTGTATAACCTTTCTGTACCACAACATTGAAGGGTTAATAAATCATATTGAAGACTTGAGAAAAAACCCTATTGTCAAGAATGTGGACTTTATTTGCTTGACAGAAACCTGGTTACAAAAGGAAATGAGCTGTAATCTTGATGAATTTACTTTTGAACATATTTCAAGATCAGATGCATTCAATGATAACTCTGAGTTACACACATCTTTAAAACAAATGCATCATGGAGGCATTGGCGTCTTTTTTAAAGAAGGGTTTCTATTTGAAAATGTTGAACTGCAATATCAAAATTTAGAATGCTTTGTTTTCAAAGTTATGAGTTTAGATGTAGTCATCGTCACAATCTATAGGTCTCAAAAGCAACCAATTCATGATTTCATGGACAATTATAGACATCTTATAGACAGGTTATTGCTAAGCACAGATAAACTAATTGTTTTGGGTGATTTTAATCAAAACATCTTAAAAGATGACACAGTTGTCTTACATTACATGGAATCAATTGGATTTAGACAGTTAGTGACAAGACCAACCACAGAGGGTGGCACATTGATTGATCATGTGTACTTCAGGGGAATCGGGCCTTTAGAAATATCAGTGTTGCCAACTTACTACAGTTACCATGAGGCAATCTTAGTGAAGATCAAATCTTAGTCTAATTATGTTTTTTTTACTGTTGTGCCAAATCAGGATGAATAAAGTTGAATAGCAAATCCAAGAATTAAAATATAATATATAATATGTATAAAATATATTAAAAAAAATCTGTGCCTCCCACAAATCCAACCCTACGTCCTCGTCGTGGGAGGTGGGTACTTGTGCTAAGTATAATGTATACTTTGCACAAGTAGCTAACAGGGCTCTGGTAATGTTTTGTTTTCTTTTTTGCAGGTATTCTTTTTGATTTTTTCAGTGGGAGCTTGGTAAAATTGATATATGCTGTGATTGGTTTGTCAAAAGTAAGTACAGGTGTGTCAATAAGTTTATTTTCTAAACATATATGGCTGCTCTTGCTCTATGGTTTGAACTTTTACCTATGACCTCTGGCTTAAGGTGTTTAAATTTAAGGTCTTTTCTCTATTATCTGCAATGATTAACCGTTTAGGTTATCAACAAAAGCTTATTTTACTAAACTGTTTACTATATTATCTCTGACAGTTTTCAAATTATAAGCCAAACACTAATAAACCGAAACGTCAATATTGTAATGAGTGTATTGCTGACTTTGATGCATGTTGCTAGGGAAAAACCAAACTTGCGATTGAGAAATAACATAAAACATCATATTAATTATGAAAATGTATGGTTGCTAAGAATTTTCTATTCTGGTATTCTTGTTATGGTGTGACCTTTGAGTTATATTGAAAAAAATTTTTAGCCAAAACCTGTCAAGGGCCATAACCTCAAACGGTTTGTCGCACAGTTTTGGACTATTTACATCACATGTAGATCTCAATGAGAAGAACATTTTTCTGATATATTGTGTTCTTCAATTTTTATTGGCTTTTGAGTTATATTAAAACAAAATTAAGCCCGAAACCAGTGAAGGGCCATAACTTCCAAAACGGTTTGTCGCACAGTTTTCAACCATTTATATCCAATGTAGATCTCAATAAGAGGAACATTTTTCTGATATATTGTCTGCTTCAATTTTTTATGGTTTTTGTGTTATTTCGAAAACAAAATTTAGCAGAAACCTGTCAACGGCCATAACCTCTAAAACGGTTTGTCGCACAGTTTTCGAACCTTATATCAAATGTAGATCTCAATGAGAGGAACATTTTTCTGATATATTGTCTGCTTCAATTTTTTATGGTTTTTGAGTTATTTCGAAAACAAAATTTAGCCGAAACCTGTCAAGGGCCATAACCTCTAAAACGGTTTGTCGCACAGTTTTCAAATTTTATATCAAATGTAGATCTCAATGAAAGGAACATTTTTCTGATATATTGTCTGCTTCAATTTTTTATGGTTTTTGAGTTATTTCGAAAACAAAATTTAGCCGAAACCTGTCAAGGGCCATAACCTCTAAAACGGTTTGTCGCACAGTTTTCGAATTTTTATGTCAAATGTAGATCTCAATAAGAGGAACATTTTTCTGATATATTGTCTTCTTCAATTTTTTATGGTTTTTGAGTTATACTGAAAACAAAATTTAGCCGAAACCTGTCATAGAAAAAACTTGATGTTAAACGTCAAACAATAAGCCCCAGAGGGTAAAAATCTATTATTTTATATTGTAATATATCCGTAGGCCTCCTCCCCTGGTTTCTTTTCTATTGTTTCGAAAACATTCTAATTATTTTAAAAAGGGCCTGGTCCCCCAACCAGGGCCAGCATGTAAACTTATTTTGTTATTTGGTATTTTTAATTGATTGTCTCACATTGATTCAAATAGCTTTGCACTAATTTTGAGAAAAAACGTGAAAATGGGACTCTGCAGATTTAAATATTGTGACAAAAATTTGTTAAACTAGTTTTAAAAATTCATATACATTATTTTGGTGTGAAATAAATACTTCTTTGTCATTTCGCTCTATTTATAGTAACACATTAAATGAACACTTTACATTTCACTGAGGTGTCTTCGTCGAAGCTCGCGTTCATAGCATTTTGTCAGCGTCTTCTGTCTCTCTCGTTCTGTGTGGCATATACTACATGAAGCACGATCTTTAATCTCAGTGATTATTTATTTCAGGACGACACGGATTATTATAAACGGAGTATGCCGATGACCATTTAAAGACGTTTTCACATTATTTCATAGGAATTTCACACTGGAAAATAAGGACACGAGTCACGTAGCAGACAACCGAATACACAAAAATTCACGTCGGAAATTGTTTCAATTTGATTAAAATGTGAGGTAAAATGTAGTTCGGATAGTTATAACAACTTGTTGATAAACGATTTACACTATGATTCACTGACGATAACTGAAATGGACATCACAGCAGACGAAATTTACAAATAAGGGGGAGGTGTGGTCACGTGCTTCAGTCTGGGATTTTAAGGATTTATTGACTCGTGTACTTTGAGGAAATACGTTTTTAGACTGAAATCCACATTCTAAACGGAAAGTATCTTCTATTTAGCTAACAAAGTAAGTTGATTAAATTTAGTGTTTTGGTCATGTATATTGAAAAAATGTACACAATGAAAATAGACCAAACTTCATAACATTGTATGCAAACTTATTTTGTCATACATCTTGATATTTTTAATTGATTGTCTCCATACAATATAATTATTATGGATCAGAAATAGCTTTGTACTCAATTTTAGTGGAGAAACACACTAAAATAGGACACAACAGCTTTAAATATTTTAAATTTAATAATTAAACAATAAGGAAAAGAGGGAAACTTGTAGAAATCACAAGGTTTTTGTTTTAACATTGGTTTAAATTGTGTCGATTTAGGCTATTGTCACAGTGTTGAATATTTTTTCATGAAAATTTAGAAATATAGTGTACCATTTTTAAAGTAATTGCACTTAAATTGCTAATTTCTGTATAAATGTGCAAGTTAACATCATTTCAATCATTTTAATAATTATCACATTTGGTTTAATACAGCAAATTTTGTAACAAAGTGCATGTTTTCTTCACTTGACACATAATTACAGTGTCGGAACTCACTGAATGTTCATTATTTTATCAATTTTTGCCAAAAGTTAGTTTTTTATGTTACAAAAAGTACATTTAATATGTACTAAAATTTTGAAATTAGTGTTTAAGCCATTTTGTATTGTCCATCATTGAAAAATTTTAAGTCTCATATGATTACCCCATTCTAAGCCAAAAAGTTCTAATATCTTGACACATATTAATTCTTAGTTGTTTTTTTATTCGCTTGACAAGGCTTATCAGGTCCATATCAGATGAGCTCGAAGATATAAGATACTCTCTAGATACTGGTTATGTGTTACGTTTTATATATTGTAACACTTCTTAGTGTCTGGACAGGTCTGATTAATTGCAGCAAAGATGTGTATTTTTTTTTATCGTGATGTATGTTTTCCTTAATATTCATGAGCTTTGGTCAGTGATGTACGATTGGTCAAAAAAGCTAGGCAGATTCTTCACACACGACATATGACCATGTTAACTATATTATCTCTAACCGTTTTCAAGTTATAAGTCAAAAACCGAATAACAGAAATGAGTCAAGGCCGATAACTCGAATACGGTTCATATAACAGTTTCGGATACAATATACTAAATGAAGGTATTGATGAGAGGATCACTTTAAATACATGTTTACTATATTATCTTTAACCGTTTTCAAGTTATAAGTCAAAAACTGATTAGTCAAAACGTGTCAAGGGCCATAACCTCGAAAACGGTTTGTCTCACAGTTTTCGACAATTATATCAAATATAGATCTCAATGAGAGGAACATTTTTCTGATATATTGTCTGCTTCAATATTTTATGGTTTTTGAGTTACGTTGAAAACAAAATTTAGCCGAAACCTGTCAAGGCCATAATCTTGAAAACGGTTTGTCGCACAGTTTTCAACCAATTATATCAAATGTAGATCTCAATGAGAGAAACATTTTTCTGATATATTGTCTGCTTCAATTTTTTATGGTTTTTGAGTTATATTGAAAACAAAATTTAGCCGAAACCTCTCAAGGGCCATAACCTCGAAAACGGTTTGTCGCACAGTTTTCAACCAATGATATCAAATGTAGGGCTCAATGAGAGAAACATTTTTCTGATATATTGTCTGCTTCAATATTTTATGGTTTTTGAGTTATATTGAAAACTATATTTAACCGAAACAAGTCAAGGGCCATAACCTCAAAAACGGTTTGTCGTACAGTTTTCAACCCTTATATCAAATGTAGATCTCAATGAGAGGAACATTTTTCTAGTATATTGTTTGGTTCAATTTTTTATGGTTTTTCAGTTATATTGAAAACAAAATTTAGCCGAAACCTGTCAAGGGCCATAACCTTGAAAACGGTTTGTCGCACAGTTTTCAACTATTATATCAAATGTAGTTCTCAATGAGAGGAACATTTTTCTGATATACTGTCTGCTTCAATTTTTTACGGTTTTTGAGTTATATTTAAAACAAAATTTCAATGGCGGCCATTTTGAAAATGGTGGACCAAAAAAAAATTTTGATCTGATATATGTAATTAGGACCCTTATATCTACTTGGAAACCAAGTTTTGTGTAAATCCGACAACTTTGAGGTTTTCGACAAATTTCGCGTCAAAATCGCGTAACCAGGAAGTTGATGGAAACAAAATTTTTTGCATAACGAATCATGACCAGGAGTCTAGCAACATTTTGCCCACTTCAGATTTTTGATAACGGTTACAGTTTCTGAGTTTATCTGAACACAAGGTTTTTGGGTTTGGGGCAGATAACTCTGTTACTAAAAATAGATTTGTTTCGCAGGGTGACTCAGGTCGAGCCTAGGTAGTGTCGGTTAAGTGTGCCAAGTTTCAAAGCGATACATCAAGACACTTTTTTGACAACTGCGGCGGAAAAGAAGAAGAATAATAAAAATAATAATCAAAAGAAATACAGTAAGGTCTTTCCCTTGGAAAGGGGAAAGACCTTAATAATAATAATGTCATAATTTATTATATGCAATATTTGTATATCCGTCATTACTTAATATGGTAAAGTTAATGTACTACCGTTTTATTATAGGTTTATTCTATATAATAACTAAAATGTACAATTTAGCTCCAAATAGATACGTCTTTGAAAACTACAATATTGGAGATAATTTTTCGCATTTTTGTGATAAAAACTCTTCATTTCTTTAGCTTTTTAACTTAAAAGAAGCACACAACAAACAACGTTGAAAACTAAAATTGGATAACCTTTATTATTACTGATGACTTAAAATTTACTTACGAATCATCGCAGTGTTCAGGTTTTTTCATCTTGTATCCTTGTTTTAGTTTAGTTGGCACCTCTCTACTTTGTAAACCCGGGTATGGTGTCTCGCCTATAAAGATAAAATGTAATGTTAATTGGACTGTAAGTCGGTAATTTGCATTCGCATTGTCAGTATATTATTTTTGCACCCCATGAAGCTGTTGATGAACGCACTATGGTTAAACTAGACAGACAGGTAAATTATATTACAGTGCAAAATGAAACCAATAAATAGACAAATAATAAAAATAAATAGACACGCAAAAAATTAATACCTTCATTTCATCATATAGAGTATACGCTGTGTGTCTCTTTGGAAATAATATGTCTAATTCGGGTGGTATATGAAAACGTCAGGTTATGTGGGTCATACATATGACAAATAATTACGTCATAACTATCGGTACGACAAAATGTATCTCAAACGCAAATTTTCCGATAAGAAAATGCTAACACTGTCTTCATACATTGAAACTAAAAAAATATTTACCAAGAGAGAAAATTTCCCACATGACAATTCCAAACGAAAATACGTCACTCAGTTCATTTGCATATCTTGTTGTCTTCATACACTCTGGGGCCATCCATTTTAATGGGATTTTTTCCTGAAAGATTATCATTGCATGATATTGTCATAATATAAAAATTTCAAGAAAATTAGGGATTTCAAATGATGTTCAAATAGAGGTTTGATTATCGCATATAACAGCAAAACGAGAAATTACAAAAGATGAAAACTACACTAAAATTACCTCTCCATCTTCTTCTTCTGAAGGATTGGGTCCGAATCCGGCGATCTTTGGTTCATAAAATTGATTGAGGAAAATGTTCCTGGCAGCCAATCTTCTGTGGACAACCTATTGAATGAACACAAAGCATATTTACTTTAAGAAATTGTGCAAATGAAAAGGTACATGCAGCTGTGTTACGAACACTATGAATGCATACGTTTCATAATATAATTTTATATACAGTGTTAAACTGAAAAAAAAACTTGTCGCAGACCTGTGTTATGTATACGAGTATTTAATATACATATATTGTTTATTCCCACACAGCCAATAATATAATTAGTACATAGGAAAGTAAGAAATTAACAAACAAACAAAACAACATACAATGTACCTGTATACGAACAATAATAAGTAAGGCAGGAGCGCTTAGATTTCTTAGCAGAGATTTCTGTTGCTGAACAGCAAGTCTGAAACCTGAATATTATGGTTTTTCAAGTAGTAATTTGGGACGATTTTTTTACATTTTGTTCTGAAAAAGCAGTGCATTTAAAAATGAGATTGTATTCATCTCCTAATTTATTACAAATACATAAATGACAAAAGCAATTTTCTCTTTCGATATTTGTCCACCTGCCGGTTTCTATTGGTAAACCATCCAAAAATTTTAAGACATTAAAATAATTTTTCTAATTCCAATTTTGTTTTAAAAGTTCTATAGTTTATTGCTTTTGTTGAATGAAACACAACCGACTTGCAATTTTGTACAAACTGGTCTTTTAACCGTTGTTTTACTTTGTTTGTTAGCCAGTCATTACTGTAGAATTGATCTGAGTCTCATAATAGTGAAAATCCACAACCATTTAAAATTATTTGAAGTTTGACTTAGTTACTCCAGTAATATTGTATACTATTGTTTTCATTCAACTCTCGAGTAAGACTGTACAATATTGAATGACACTTTGGATTGTGTGCCATTTACAATTTTTGACCAGAAAGATACCATCCGTATCTTAATATCAATAGAAATAGGAAGTTTACCAAATTTCGATAAATCAGATTATTTGGTGTTTAAGGCTAAATACAGAAGTTTACAAAGTTTTGAATGTATCCTTTCTAAAGCCTCATTTTCACCGAAGCCCAAAATTTCACAGCAGTTAACAAGAACAGGTTTAAAGTTTCTTGGTAGTATCAAAATTGCAGGTTTTATTAAAATAATTCCTAATCTTTCCACCATTTCTATTTCAGTATTTTGATAAGAGAATTTACGTTTTTTCTTAGGTTTAGTTAATCCAAGTACCATATCTTTGTTTTGTCATCGTTTACTTTTAACTTAAATGTATTACAATAGTCACAAAAACATTTAATTCTGCTGACAGACCTAGCTATTACAGTAGTACCATCAGCATAAAGCAAAAGAAAAATGCAGTAATTTAATTTTTGTTTATCTTTTGTAACACTGCTTAACCCAGCAATATTTTTGTGATCAAAAAGTCTTCCAAGTCATTTACAAATATGAGAACAGAAAGGAGTACAAATTTTCTCCTTGTCGTATGCTCAAGTCGCAGTTAAAATATTCTGAAGTATAATTATTTGATGATATACACGAATTTATATGTGTATAATTGCTAAATGTAGCATTATATATCTTGCCATTTATATTACTAAGTAATAATTTATTAAACAAACTATCTCGCCATACTGTATCGGGGGCTTTCTCAAAGTCGGTAACGGCACAAAACATCTGTTTAAATATATTATCCATAATATAATAATTTTGACGGAAAACACTCTAATTTTCTTTAATGATATTATATTATTCTGCAAATGTTGTGACTGTTGTATTTAAAATAGCAGTGGCTAACACATCTCAGAAAATAACGCATAAAAATACCAGGGAAGATGGTTACGTTTCACGACGATTACCAATAATCCATAGCTTTTTTAGTTCACACTATTGTGCAATTTATTCGCAAAAAACTACAGCTAAAATGATATACAGTTTTGTTTTCTACATTTTTGTCATTAACGAGAATCTTAAGAATTTAATATTTATTCATTTAATGTAACCAAAACTTGACTGGTTTGCAATGCGAAAACAGGTTCATATAATCGGTTTACCGCTTGAAATGCCACACATTTGCTTTAAAACTATTTGTCTCTTCCTAAATCCGAATTCCACATATAAAATACAAAAATTTATTATATGTTTTATAATGGTTACACAGAAAAACGATCTCAAAATTCATAAAAAAGCTGTATTAATTCATCGAAAAAAAGTTTGAAAGTGATATCAAATAAACATGTGGTCTACCGTTTGTGATGCTAAGTAGTCCATTCCAAGACAAACTCCGTATATCATACGGTACATTCTTTCCGCGATGTCAACAGTTATGTTGTCTTTACATGTCAGAAGAAAATCTCTAAGGACGCCTTTCTCACAATACTCGAGCACCATGATTGGTCCTCCTGAAAACAAAGATTTTTTTTCAATTTTGTATATTAAATTATATTGGTTTGACAAATTTACACGGAAAGAAGGAATAACTTTTTTCTTCAAGTTTCTATAAAGTACAACGAGTGCTTGAAATTTCAATCATTTCTTATTGTTGTTTAGTTTAGATTAATTTACTTACTGACGTCATCTTCAGTCGATCCCAGAAAACCCATAACGTTTTTATGATGCCCAACTTTACTGGCAAAAAAAATTATCTTTGTTTTCATTTTCATAATATTTTCTTCCTTTTTGTCGTCTACAAAAAAATTCGTAATAATGTCTTAAAAACAACTGCAACATATAAAGGCTGAAAGCTCAACTCAATTTCTGATTAATCGTGTTGCTTTGAATATGTTGTGTGCGATGTTGTGCAAAAAGTGGTGCAAAATGCCAAATTTTATCGGTTTATTAATGCAGCCTACAAAAAACGGATATATAAGTTAAATGAAAGTAGCAAAGAAAACCGACCGAACAACAAGAGCCAAAAACCAAGGGACAGTTACAAATCCTGATATAGACAAACACAACACAAAAATCAAAAACATAAAACACAGAAAGAGAGTAACCCGAACCCAATAAAAACCATGGGTGCACTCAGGTGCTCCGGACGAGTAAGCAGTGCCTGCCTCTAATTAGACACCCGTCGAGTTACTCATTGTCTTGTCTAGGGAAAAGTCAAATCCAGGAATAGGAAACACTACCTATGACTCAGCGAAAATGTCAGATCGTATTTGAGACACTGATTTCCCGTAACGATCAATTAAGTCGTGGTGCCGACCATAGAACTTCTGGAGAGATAACATCAACCTAGGTACAACAAACCCTTGTTTGAGTAGTTTAGCAGTCAACAGCAGTGATCGGTCTAGAAAATCTGAATAACGATCGCAGGATCTAGAATAACGTATAAGTTGTGAAATGTACACACCATACGCTGGAGCTGCTGGAATGTTGCTGTCGATGAACGGGAAGTTGACAATTGGGAAGTTGAAGTCATCACGCTTGTCGTATAGCCTAGTTTGTAGTTTTCCTGAGTCTGTTTCTAGAAGTAGGTCTAAGTAAGAGGCTGATCTTAGTGTATTGGTGGTGTCTTTAATTTCAAGCTCGCTAGGGTAAATTGAATGTAAATAGTCACCAAATTTAGCATTGTTGAGGGACAAAACATCATCACTATAGCGGAATGTGAAATTAAAGGTCTGGGCCAGAGTCTTTTCTTTCTTCTTCAGTAGGCCTTCTAGGAACTCAGCCTCATAGGAGTACAAAAACAGGTCGGCGAGGAGAGGAGCACAATTAGTACCCATTGGAATACCAACAGTCTGTTGAAAAACATGTCCTCCAAACATGACGAATATGTTGTCAATTAGAAAATCTAACATGTGACAGATTTGGTCTTCAGTATATTTAGTATTAGCTTTGGAGTCATTGATGACGAAGTAAGATCTGTCATGACCAATTACCAGGTATTTATATCGTCTCTTTCCGTTTTTCTTGAAAAAGCAGCGTTTTATAAGATCTTTTAGCCTGGTTTTAAGCTGCGTATGAGGGATGGCCGTATAGAGTGTCGAAAAATCAAATGTTTTAATGCTGTTACAACGGGAAAGAGATCCAGACCTCAAGATGTCTATCAGGTCTTTTGAATTTTTTAATATCCACATTTCATTTATTCCACTTCTGGAGTAGCAAATGTCACTGTATTTTTGAAGTCCCGTTTTTACTGTTGTTAAAATAGTGGTCAGGAGTTGCGATAGTGTTTTGGTAGTACACTTAGACGATCCTGCTATGAAACGCTGTTTGTATGGATTTTTGTGAAGTTTAGGAATCCAATACAATAAAGGGAGATCACAATCTTCGACTCTGACTTTGAGATCAAAGGATGCCAATACCGATTTGTGATTTTCAATAATCTCCTCTTTTGAAAGCGCAGTGAATGTGTAAGTAGGATTGCCTAGTGAACTATCAATGCCTAACTCATTAATTAAACACTCTATGTAATGTTTTTTGCAGATAAAAATGATATTGTTAGCGGCCTTATCTGCTGGCACAACAACATATTTGTCATGAATGTCGGACAAAGTTTTAAGAGCATCAAGATTTCTGAAAATTGATGATGCTTTAGTACTCATAGACCTTCTTAAACGACTTATTCTTATTTGAATCAATGACCTCAAGGCCTTTACCCACTCGGACAAAGTATCAACCTCCTGGTCCTCTTGCTTTGCCCATTTTCTGGCATAGTCCTCTATTGAATCCATCAATAATTTAAAGTTATAATTCCAGTTGATGGATTTAGGTTCACGATACTTAGGTCCTTTGGACAAAATATTGCGGAGTCTTTCATTTTCAACAATATTAAGATCTCCAGTTATCAAGTGACCTGAAGGACTATATATGAATGGGGAATTGTGGCAAGAGCAGTCGGGGGGTTTGGCTTTGAAGTCTTTGATCAAAAGATCCTGCAATACACGTTTGTAATTGAAAATTCTGGGTGCAATGGGGGTAGTATAGGTATAAGATATAATAGGAATGGATTTGTTTTTGAAGTATGGTGGAATTTTGGAAGTAACAGACTTGTGATGCAAGATATTACCAAGATTGATAGCATCTATGCCTTTGTTAGCAAAAAGTAAAGAAAGAAAGGAACGAGGTTCTTCTTCATCTTTGTGTGTGTTAACCGGTTTGAACAATCTGTGTTTTCCAATGTCTAAAATAATAGCTACTAATCTATACAGAGTGGACGAAGGGTCTGTTACAGATGACCGGAGACATTCTTTGTAAAGATAACGTAGTGTTTTGAGTGGAACAGAGTACAATTTAGTGCGAATATGATGAAGTCCTAGTGGTTTTTGAAGAAACGGTAGTAAGCCATTAATAGATACATCATGTAACAAAGGTGATGTATAGTGACGATGACAATGACTACGTTGTCGCCTGTGATTGTGATTAAAAAGGCCCATCACATTCACATTGCTACAGCCAGGACTGGAAAGGTTACCTATACTATCGATTTTGTCATTGCACCCATACGGTATTGCAGTGCCTAATTTTCTGATCCAGTATTCTTCTTGTTGTCTACGTAGAGGTGTACTTAATTCAGGATTGTTAGAATGAAAGTAGATTTTTTCAAGGATGCGGACCTTCATAGACAGAATAGAGTGGTCTGGCTGATTGAAATGTTGATATACCGCAGGAAATTTGTTGGTATTAATTCCTGAACGGTGTCCACATATACGTTTGTTGAGTCGCCCTTTCGTTTCTCCAACATAAATAAGTCCGCATATGTTGCATTCTAACGCGTAGACAATATTTTCTGATTTACAATTCAGATCATCAAAACTTCTGGTGTGATATGTTTTGTTTGTTAAATTACTTGTAAAGTTAGTTTCTGTTATTAAAATATTACAAGTTTTACAATTCTTCGATTTACATTTAGTTATGGTGCAATGTTGTTCATCGTCCTTATAGTTAAAGATATCATGTAACTGGACGGAACATGGGCGAATATTGTTAATTTGATCCGAATTTTTATACTGGAATTGACTATCAACTGATTGAACATAAGTCAAATTCGATTTAGTTTGGACACCTGCCTTCAAAGACAACACCGTGTCCATGGTGCCATCAGTTCCGGACCTTTTTATCCTGGGCGACGTCCGAGCCAGCATACCTGACGTTTTCTTGTAAATCATGCTAAAAAGCTACTGGGCGGATGATGTCCTCGGGGACAAATTGTCCACCAGCAGTGACATCGACCCAGTGGTAATAAGAAAGTAGCAAAGAAAACCAACCGGACAAAAAGAGCCAAAAACCAAGGGACAGTTACAAATCCGGATATAGACAAACACAACACAAAAATCAAAAACATAAAACACAGAAAGAGAGTAACCCGAACCCAATAAAAACCATGGGTGAATTGCATCAAATTTGCTATGAAAATCAAAGCGAACTAGTTTTTCATTAAACCGTAAAAAAATGTTTAGGAATGAAAACGATTAATACGAAGCTCAGACCGAACCTGTTGCTAAGCAAACAACATTTTAAAAACTACGTTCTAAAACGTGTTACCTGTTCGATCATAACTAATTTTAAAAGCCAACCCATGCATCTTTTAAAACGGAATTTGCTTTTTAAAGCATGCTTCAACGAACTTCTGTACATACCTTTCAGAACTTTTGCCACAACTGTTTGAACTTCGTGTCCTTTGTGGTATTGTGCCAGGTAAATAGAAGCAAATTTTCCTTCTGCATGCAGTGATTCGAGTGAAATATTACTTCGTAAAATAACTAAATTGTCGCTCTTGAAATCCATTTGACCGTAATAGTATACGTCGTCATCAAACTTTGTACTGTAAGCTCGATTCTGAATACACGCATATATTTTACTGATAGAAATGTGTTAAAGCAAAAATTTCAGTTAAAGAAATAAGATTATAGTGGTATTTTGATCGTAAAACTGCACATAAAAAACCAAATGTTGACAGACCACGCTTTAGAAAATTTTACAAATTGTCTAGATCTATAGAGTATACAATATGTTTTTGCCTGGATTGCTTCAAATTTATAATTAAGCTCTGTGTGTAGTAAAAAATATAACAAAGAATGTTTGACGGCCGACAATTAATCGTGCCCAAGGAATCAAAAATGTATTTCTTCTTAGTAAGTTATAATATTTTCATGTAAAACCTACATTATATCCGCTACGTCCGTTGTTAACACGTACACGTATAGTGTTGCGAATTGTTCTGATGCCTTGTGTCATCCTGGCTTTAGCTGGCTGAAGACGTCCAGTTCTTCCGAGAAATACCAGAACAACGACAGTGATCGCCAATATAGCTATAAAACCTATTGAACATAATAAACCTCTAAGTTATTTGAAACTTTAATTACTGCCATAATATGGTTAACTAAATACAGCAAAAGCACCGCGTGCTAACACACGAGCCGAGATACTTTTTACAATTGCATGCAATTCCAATTGTAAGACGTGTGTGCACATCCTATTTCACGTCGTTTTTCAATTCCATTATGTAATTTACAGTCATCATGCGATAGTATCATTTTAAATAATAAACAACAGAAAAGCGTTGTACTTACCAACTGATAGCCCGGCAACCCCACCCGGTGGAAAGCCCGTTGCTGAAATTTAAATGAAAACAAGGATTTCAATTTATTTAAAACACAATACAATTTAGGAGAAGCGTCGTGTGCCTCATTAAAGGAGTATGTTTTAGGGGACATGTGCATACTTTTTTCAATTTACTAACATATCATAATTCACTTTAAGTCTGCAAGACAAATCATTACACAAGTGTCCAATTATTTTAATTTAGATCCTACATTACACAAACTAATGTTAAACAAAATACCATATACAGAATATTAAAAATCAAAGAAAAATTGTATTATTTGTAAATTGATATGTTCTTTGACACACATACGATATCATATCATTTTCTTTAAAACACATCCGCAGTACGTAATTGTTTACAATACTTATTTATTAGGGATTAATAACTTATTTTCCTATTTACCATTCAGATGTTTCCTTTGTTTTCATACGAATATACAAAAATAAATTAGATACAGTATTGTGCGATGCTGGTTTATTTATTTACAGAAAAATCTAACATAAAATCTCGTGTTTCAAAACAGTTAATTTAATTAATATCCTACATGCTTCAGTTGTTGTAAACTTTAGAAGTGTAGGTGATCCACTCATCACAAAATGTGTATCATTTCCATATTTGGTGTAGAGTTCAAACCAATAACTTGTGGTCGGTGATAGTCCAGTGAGGTCAAAAGATGTAGCATCTTTATGAACTTTAAAGTCCCTAGTCCTATTGTCTGGTGTAAACAAACGAATAAGGATTCCAGCGCGTTCGTAACATGTCGGTGCCTGTATCCAGCTAATACTAAGGCTTGTATCTGTTGTTTTATGTATTGTTATATTGGACGGACTGTAATCTGAATACAATAAAATTTACACAAACCTTAGTAGATTTTTCTTTAAAACGAACTGTTATTTAAATGCACCATCAAAAATTCACAAAAGAGGATTACCATGCAATAAAAATTTACATAAGTGATTAATAAATTTCCGTACATATACTAGTTAAAAATTTCCAAAAGATATTCCTCTCCTATCGTATCGCATTCTACTGAGCCTATACCGCCATCTCAGCACAAATGTGTGGCATTGTGTTGTCAAAAATGTAATCGAAAAAAATGGCGGAGGGGAGACCTCTTGTTAGGGGCTGTCAGGTAATAATATAGAAAGCCTGGCCGTGGACAACAATGGGTGAGGTGTCTGCAAATTCTAAGCTCCTTGCACGCTATGGATCCCTTTTGTAGATGTCGATAACTAAAAAATAGATTCGTTGTAGCTGCCAAAAAGGCTATATGTTCCGCCACTACTCATTATTTCATTCCTTTACAATGGAATTCATACTTATCTACCCTTTTGTCATATTACGTCGTTGTTTTATTGTTTTCAATTGTCATTAATATAGCTGAAATACTTCTTGAAGATGTACAGGAAACACCCAATCAACAATCCTCACAAGTCAGGATTTCTGTGTCAACATGTGTCCACGAAACCTTTACAAACTTAGCTAGGAAATTCCCGGGCTAGAGGATTTTCATATGACGTTAAAACTTCAAAATATAAACTAATGAAATTGCTTGACAGAAGCAATTGTTTGGCAGTAGTCATTCTTACTCATTCTTGAGTGGAGAAAAAAACGTAACGCTATTATATACTTCAGAATTCATATACTAGTATATAATTTTTCCGGAAACTGTGTTTTCCGAGATTGGTTTTGTATGTTGTTGGGTTTTGTGGTTGATTTTGGCGCTGATGGAGAAATAAAGATGTCACATTGAACGTCAGCTCTATCTCTAATTCCCCGATAATTAACCTATTTACCTCTCGCATAAAAGGATAAAGGTTACATGATGGAGAACCCGAATTTAAGTTGACAATTTATTATTGCAATGGAGAGTTTCTGACAATTTTTGATCCCAAAACACGTTGTCTTCTGCTACACCACGTGATCACATGTTCTGAATCTACAGAATATTTGTAAGTGAGGTCTCCCTCATTACACCGCAAAACCGCTAATAATATTTTTGGATACTATGACCGCTATATATGTGCAAACAGTAGGTGAGATCATTCTCATTACTGCGTAATGTCGTATTTAGATGAAACCTTGAGCAACATATCCGAGTCAAATTTTTTAGATTATTCTATTCTTTCTGATCAGTTTTTAGAAGATAACCAATTTAGTGTCACAACATCAGAACATTCAACTCCTACAAGTGTCCGTTCCAATGTACATTCTGACTCCGAGGACGACCATTCTTTAGACCCCCCTGTCTTAATCCCACAGTTTGGCCCCTCTTTCGATCAGCTTCACCAAGAAAATTATAGATCAAATACTTCAAGAGTTCCTAAATCCACAGTCCCAATTATGGAGAAACTAGCTGTATGTCGAAAATTTGGTGGGTATCCACACGAGAATGGGTATGTTTTTCTTCATGAGTTTGAATCTTATGCTACACTCCACAATATTTTAGATTCCGAACCAGAACGAAAAATAGCCGCGTTCCACCTGCACCTAACCGGCCCCGCTGTCACTTTGTTTAACTCGCTATTATCAGGAGAGAAAAAGTCATGGAAACATTCTGTGACACTATTCAAAGTAAAATATGTAAATTTAGATTGGAATAACCCTACTGTTTTGATGGAAAACGAAGTTTTTGAGAATCTAAAGTTGTCACAGGGTCAAACCCTCGAAGACTTTCACTGTCAGTTAGTTGATAAAGCCCACTTGTTGTCAAAACCAGATTACGAAGTAATGTGTAAATTTATCAAGGGACTTCCAGGAAAGCTAGCATTTTTTGTAAGGGCCGGTTCTCATGCGACAAGTTCCAGTGCACTCTCTGCCGCAAAAATGGGGGAGGCATGTGGGTATCGCGTTCATGACGACATTACTGTTTCTGCTGTTACAAAATCTTATGATCACAAATCGACAGGAGCCGACAAATCAGAACTGTCGGAATTACGAAATAAGGTAAATCACTTAACTGATTTGGTTGAAAAATTGGCAGTTTCTCAGAGTACACCATCCCGTCGTCCACAAACACGTCGATTTAATGACAATAGTCGAAACACGAGAGAGAACTTTTCAAATCAGGACAGGCGAGAACAAAATTCAAACGTGCCAGAAAACGCACCATTTACATACTATAAATGCCAGGGTAAAAATCACATCCAACGAAATTGTATGTGGAACGACCAGGGACCAGCAAATTCGAGCGTTCAGTGTCAACTCTGTTCTCAATACGGACATGAAGCTCTCCAGTGTGTTAAGTTGGGAAACATTCCGAACCCGAGGGACGCAGGGCACGCCCCCTCGGGCGGACGGAATTAAGTGCCAGAAAACGTCCATCTCCGAGCCGACCTAGGAATAATCCATTACGCACAAATTCTATTTCAAATCAAAACTTTTCGTCTGATGAAACCTCTGACGCTGAGCCAGAAAATGACTCGAAACCGAAATTTCCATATCTCCCGGTCAAAATTGACAATATTAGATTGGCTGCTCTAATAGATTCTGGAAGCTCAATAAATGTCATTTCTCAACAACTGTACGACTCGATTTCTTCACAAAACAAACATTCTATTCAGCAACTTCATGATAAAATAACATTGGCAAACAATCAATCGGTCGACATTTTAGGGACCACTCGAGTAAAACAAAATGTCTCTAATGGGAAACATTGGATTAACGTATATATCCTCAGGCAAACTTCTCACCCTTTAATCCTAGGTACTGCTTATTTATTTTCACAAAACATTGTATCGAATTTTAAAGATATGAAGGTGGACTATCAAACACTTAAGGTTAAAAGTGACAAGAGAAATAGTTGTATGGGGAAAATTAAGTGGTAAAATACTGTATGGAACACAGGGACTTTGTACGAATAGTAAATTTTTAAACAAGATAGGACTTTTAACTGCGAAAAGTTTAGTTACAGTTAGTGATAGAAGATGTGTCCCTGTCAGACTTTTAAATGTTATGAACGAACAAGTTGTTATTCCGAAAGGAAAATTACTTGCGAATTTTGAGATTTTAGATGGTGATTTTAATATTTCTGCCGTCAACAATGAGATACTACATGGGGCGACAAAAAGTGAGAAATGTGTACAAAATATTCAATTATCAGGTAACTGTGCATCTGTGGAAAAAGACACAAAATTTTTGTCGTACTTTGAATTTCCTGACAATTTAAGCACTACTGAAAAATGTGAGCTTGAAAACTGTTTACAATCCCATAAAGACTTGTTTGTTACTGATGAAAACCCGGATCTGGGGTATACTGAGGTTGTCCAGCATAAAATATGCTTAAAACCGGATTTCCGGCCGAAATACCAAAAACCGTACCGGTTACCGCCCGATAAAAAAGAGGCTCTACGAGACCATTTAGATGAACTTTTGCGACAAAATATCATAGCCCCAGTACATGAATCTTAAAGTGTACCTATAACCAGTCCAATAGTGCTAGTTACAAAACGAAATAAGCCTAAGAAAGCTTCGGCTACTCCGAGAGAAAACAACCTTTCACAGTACAGATTCTGTTGCGACTTCCGATATCTAAATAGTCAAGTTCAAGACTTTTTTATTCAATACCGGATTTACAAGACTTAACAGAATCATTTTCAAACAAAACTCCGAACTATATGACGTCCATAGATATGTCGTCTGGATTTTTCCAGCTGCCAATTCACCCCGATAGTCAAAGACTAACTGCATTCAATACTTGCTTTGGAACTTATAAATTTCTCCGACTACCAATGGGCCTGGGATCTTCACCGGCATCGTTTCAACAACTGATGGACAAAATATTGCAGGGTCTTACGTTTAAAATATGTCTTTTTTATCTCGATGACGTGCTTCTCTGAAACCTTCAATCAACATATTGATGATATAAATAGTGTGTTTAACCGCTTAAGAGAAGCAGGACTTAAACTTGGACCAAAGAAATGTTCATTTGCGAAGGACTCATGAATTTTTCTTGGCCATAAAATATCGAGAAACGGAATTGAGCCGCCCTCGGACCGAGTCAATGCTATTTAAAATTTAGAGCCTCCGAAATCAGTGCGAGAACTGTGACGTATCATTGGCTTATTCAATTGGTTTAAGAAATACATTGACAATTTCAGTTCAACAATAGAGCCGCTTATCCGCCTACTAAGGAAAAATGTGTATTTTAAGTGGACTTCAGAACAGGAATCTGCTTTTCAGAAATTAAAATTACTGCTCATTTCCGCTCCGATACTTGCATTTCCACAATATGAGGTACCATTTTATCTAGACGTAGACACTTCCGCAAGGGGCATCGGATTTGTATTATATCAATATCAAAAAGACGATAGTGGTATGGAATCACGTAGAGTTATTCGTTATGGATCGAAATCTCTTAGTAGATGGTAACAGCAATTTTGGACTGTTCGTTTTACTTACGAGGACGTCGTTTTATCGTACAGTGCGACCACCAAGCTCTGAAACCCTTGTTTGAAAAACAGCTCAAAGGTGCCATCTATGAAAGATGGATTGCAATATTGCAACAATATAACTTTGAGATCCGTTACAGATCTGCTAGGGAAATGCAATTACCTGATGCGTTATCACGAATGCCGAAAACTGCTGATGCCGAAGAATTTTCAAGTCCAGATATCGAGGACCCTTACTTCCCGTATAAAACGGAAAATGTCGGCGAAATCGTAGTTGAGGGTGGAAAGAAATTTCCATTAACATTGCATACCGATTCTAGTAACGAGCAATTAAACAATGTCTGCATTAACACACCTAGTTTAATAAAACCGTGCACAATGGTAAAACCAGACCTAAATCCCGATATGGTATGCGGACACGGAAGTTGACAATGTCGACATGCCTTCTACACGTCGGAAACGAAAGTTGCACGTGAAAGCAACTTACGAAGCTGACCGAAGAATTTCAAACACGTGTTTTGGCGAAAGCAAAAATGACAGTTCTGCAATTCTGCAAAATTACATACCAAATTCTAATGATATCACGGATAGTGACAAAACTGCGCCTGAACAAACAGATATCATCGAATCACCGAAGCAGACAAATTCAGAAAATAGTAACGACGAAAATGACGTTTTCAATCGCCAAATTAAATCTATCGAAATATTTGAAAAATCTGATTTTAGTATGGAAAGTTTACAAAAATTGCAGGAAAATGATGAATTTTGTCAACCATATATACAATATTTAAAGAACGGAAATCTTCCAAAATCACAAAAAGAGGCTCGAAAGTTATTGGTTCAAGTATCGGACTATATTTTAATTGAGAATTTGCTATTCCATTGCCGTGTTGCAAAGTCAAAACGATTAAAAGACTTGAACAATTACCAATTAGTGCTACCGGAAGTAGCTGTCAAAACGGTGATTTCACAGTTTCATGATTCGGTCCTTGGTGGACACGGTGGCATCCAACACAGCATTGACTTAATAAAGGAAACATATTTTTTCCCGAAATTAGCCCAAAAAGTCACCGACTATGTTAAAAGTTGTTCCGACTGTCAGCGTCAGAAAATGACAAAAATTAACACAAAGTCGGAAATTACAGCTTACCGAACCCCTGATGCCCCGTTTCAAGTTGTTCAAATAGATATTTACGGACCAGTTCCAGTTTCGAACAAAGGGAATAAGTACATTTGTACGGCGGTCGACTTGTTTAGCAAATTCATTTTTGCTGAACCTATACCAGCAGCAGACTCTATAACTGTAGCGGAAGTAATATTCAGGATGATTACACAGTTTGGTGTATTTGACACTTTAATTAGTGATTTGGGCTCAGAATTTATCGGTCGATGTACAAAAGAAGTCTGTCGGTTACTGGAAATCAAACAAGAATTCACCCCTAGCTTTGCACACCATTGTCTTGGTGCGTGCGAACGCCAACATAGAACACTTGGAGAACTTATCAATCCATTCATTGCAAAAGGCAAAAACTGGGAGGATATTTTACCAGGAATAATATTCTCTATGAACAACACAGTGAATTCAAGTCTTGGATATTCTCCTTTCGAGATAGTTTACGGGAAACGCCCATCTTTTCCCTTGTCTGACCATGCTCGGAAGACCGACCTAAACACAATCCCAAAGGACTGTCAAGCCTACGTGAGGAGTTTTACTGACAGGCTAAATTGTATCCGCAATGAAGTCAAACAGAATTTGCTTATGGCACAAGATAAAATGCTAGAACGGGCGAACAAGAACAAACAGACATTATCATATGAAGTAGGAGACTATGTATATTTAAACAAAGAGCCTACTGGTCAAGGAAAAAAATTCCAGTTTAAATATAGAGGCCCGTACATCATTCAAAAGGTCAATAGTCCGCATATGTTCGTGCTAAAAGATGTTAAAACACAAAAGTGTCTCCCAAGACCAATCCACATTAATAGACTTAAACCGGCTTTTGTTCGTCAACCTAATCACACTAACTACTTTATGGAACCCGTGGCAACAAAAGTGCGGACTGATAATCAGTTTGAACTGTCGTCCGAGTCAAGCAGTGAAACGCACTTATCCGGTTCACCAGATGCTAATTATAGTGTTACTTCAAACTCGGATAATGTTCTGCAGCCAGATAGCCATTCTGAAGATAACGGTCGGGTACACAATTTACGTAGATCGACCAGAAAGAAACGAAAACCGACCTTATTCCGAGACAGTTCATTCACGGACATAGACAATGTTTCAACTGACGAAGTCAAAGGTGATAAAGTCAAAAGACTTTTGGCCAAAAAGTTAATCGGTGGCCACTGGAACTTCTTAGTACACCTAGTGGGAGAACCAGCTCACAACGCTAGATGGATTCCTCATTCTCAATTAGACAAGAAAGCAAGAGATATGGTGGAAGCGAGACCACCACCTCACATACTCTAGAGATATTTCTTTTGTGAGATCTTTCTCACATAGACGAAAGTTGTGTTATGTTTTATACTATCTTTTGTGAGATCATTCTCACAAGAGTGTTGAAATGTACATATTGCTATTATTTTTGTGAGATCTTTCTCACAAAATCATGAGATCGTTGAATGTTAAAAGTACATCGCTATTGTGACGTCATATAATTACTAGATTTCAAGTTGCACACGTATTTATTTTTACCATTTAGACAACTTTTCATCAAGTGAGCGCTACCATGTGTAATTTGTGAAAATTTTGTATTATTTTGTAACTGTTGTAACGATTAAGTATGAGTCTCGCAAAAGTAAATAAACGGATCCGAGACTTGTCTGAACGATTAGACAGAGGAAATTTGAAGAAAATACCAGTGTTGTTTACCGATAGTAGAGGAAGAAATTTAGAAAATGTTGTAAACCCATATAAGTATCCGGAAAATAAAATTCACTTTTGGTACTCTGCTGGGAAAGGTGTAAAAGAACAATACGAGCGTCTTGAACAGGATTTAATTTCAAAATGTCAGGAATGGGGATCCAATCATTTAACACTGTATATATGGCTAGGTACATGCGACCTTACCAAGAAATCCGACACCGGCAACTTTCTTGAACTCAGGACGCGAAATAACGTATCAGTGAAACACATCTGCGACTATTATAAGAAAATACACGTTTTCGTAAAAGACAAATTTCCAGACATTAATATGGTGTTCCTTGAACTTCCGTTCTATTCTATATTTTTGTGGAATTTACACCATGGCCATCCGCAACCAGAATCTTTTCGGGAAGATGATTGTACACTACAGGAACAAGTTACTTCAGTTAACAGATTTATCCATAAAATCAATACTATTCATCATCAAAATTCTCCGTGTTTAACCACGATCTTGAGAGAAACAGAAAGACAAGATATCAAGCCACTGCTCATTACAGTTCAAATTTCGGCGTATACCTAGACGGAGTTCACCCGCACCCAGATTTGGCAAAACTTTGGCTTATCAGAATCGCACACCGCCTTTCCAACGACTGTGGCCGTCTGTAAACCTCAGATTGTTATGTGAGATCATTCTCACTACTTTGTGTTTTTAAAGTGACAATGCTATGTACATTAAGTTTATCCCGTGAGATCTTTCTCATGGATTTTACTAGAAATTTTGGTATAACCGGTTTTATCTTCAACCAGACAGTTCACTTGACTTTTCTGTATCGAGCGTCATGCAAGAAAGTAAACAGATATAATTCGTGAGATCTTTCTCGCAATTCCTATTTTTTTGGTAACAATTTTGGTTTTAATATGTATTGAAACTTTTTGTTGATTTTTCCTGTGAATTTATACACTTTTGTCACGTGCGCCAAGTATTTGTTTTAATGTTGATTCGTACGGATAGTACAAATACATGTAGAGAATTGTTCCCCCCCCCCTTTTTGTTTTCCATGATAAAGATCGAAAAGATATTTTACAGATTTTTTACATGACCCCGATTTCATATATGTATAGTTTATTAAATTTTCATTATTTACTTACTTTGAGATTTGAGATAAGGGACAACATGTATTTCAAAAAGTGCTAACTGAGTCAAATGTGCGGTTATACGATTGTATGTAGTTAAACATGCCCGTTTTAATGAAATCCAAGTTCAGTGGTCAAAAATAAAGTTCAGAAATAAACCCAGTTGAAGATGCTTAAGGCCGATTTTCATTTGTTCCCAAACGTCGTTTTCCCCCAATTTTTATGAGAGAAAGAGAGTGAGATAGTGTTTGTCCGGACATCGAATGTGTGCGTGATCTTATGATTTTTTTTTCAAGACAAATGTAAACTTATGATTATTCCGTCTTATGTAAATCTTCCAAAATTGTAAGAGTTAGGGCTCTGCTGAACGATAATTCTCGTTTTAACCTGCCACTTTTGTATGAACTTTGAGAGATTTCTGGTTGGTTTGCCAATGTATAATGACTCTTGCCTTTGCAAAAGCATGTACCTGTAGTGAGTCAGATTGAGATTGATTTGATTTTTTGTTTACTTCATTGCATTTATTTTTTCATTGATTGCAATTAAAATAATGGCACCTTATGATATAGACTTTCGATACATTGAATGGTAATATTTGTTCAATTTTTTAATTTCTTTTCTATTACTGGTATATGATTTTTTTTTGAGATACTTAATGTGAATATGTGAATATTTGTATTATGTACATGTATAACTTGTTATTGCTCTGGTGTGTTATATATCTGAATTCATTGTTGTTCGAAAAATGGGATTTTTCTCTTAAGCGGGGGGATATTATATACTTCAGAATTCATATATATAATTTTCCCGGAAACTGTGTTTTCCGAGATTGGTTTTGTATGATGTTGGGTTTTGTGGTTGATTTTGGCGCTGATGGAGAAATAAAGATGTCACATTGAACGTTAGCTTTCTAATTCCCCGATAATTAACCTATTTACCTCTCGCATAAAATGATAAAGGGTACAACGCTACTAATAAATAACGCTGTAATAACAAACTATTAACACTACTGTACAAAATACACTGATTTTCACATGGTCTATGCAACAAATCCGTTTGGTTTATTTACAATCGACATCGGGATATCCCCTTACAAAATCATGAATGAAAGCGAGCTTTTGCTTGGCTACATTAAGGTATGATGAAGCCAATCAAACTAGTGACTTCTAGCCCGGGAAATTCCTAGATAAGTTTGTCAGAGTTTTGTGGACACTTACAGTGGACATATAAACCCTGACTTGTGAGGATACAAATCACCCAGTCATGGTATATCATCTCTCATGTCTCTACATGCGAATATTTACAAAGAACTTCTGATGCAGTTGAAGGTTTTTGTGTTGTTCCAAATTAAATTGTTTCAAAAGACAAAGTAATTATCCCGCAGACATTATTATAAGACAATGCAACCTTGCATCATGTTTTAATAATTCATACTTACACTCTCTAACGCCGTGAAGATTATCAACCATACCAATCTAAATAAATAATTAAAGGGCAATTAGAATAATCACCTAGCCCACAAAATGGGTAATACGTATTTTAAATAAGGTTTCTACGTTTTGATTAAAAAGATTTTGATGCCGGATCGGGCTAACCTCAGGGAATTAAAACTCCACCAGCAGCGCTAGCCATTACAGACGTCAGAAATAAAAAATACAACAAAGTTCCAGGAATTTTTCTACGCCTTACGCGCGTTTCGTCTTTTCAAGACTCATCAGAGGCGCTATTCCCAAAAAATTGAAAATGCCAAACACTATATGAACTTGAAGAGCATAGAACAATAGAACCAAAATATGCCGAACTGTCAACCAAATTATGACTTAGATCAACCTATACCTGGGGTAGGAAGAACCTCAGGGTTATTCCTATCCCAAGTATAGGTTGATCTTAGTCATAAGACGTTTACTATTGAATGCAAAGACAAAAACAATTAAATAAAATGTGTTAGCCCAAGTTCAACATTAAAAAAATTATACATGTAACTGTAATAATATTTTTAGAAAAATAAAAATGATAATGATATTAACTCCTAACCTTCACATGTCAAGTATGAAAGAAAGTTGGCAAATATTTACTTAAACAAGTAAAAACCGTTAATGTTTTAACCAAAACGAAATTGAGTTACGCCATTACAATACGACTTTTTATATCTATAGTTATGGTTACATATTTGTTTTGAAATGTTTTCAGGTGAATGTGATCATTAACAAGATAATGTCGCAAGATAACATTTTTGAGGTGCTTTACCTGCGGCGTGTGAACTGTATGCGTAAACGGTATGTTCTTTTTTATTGAGATAAGTTATATCAAGATTCATGAAAATCGATTCGGCAAAAAAATTATTGAGTCCTCTCGTATGTCCTATCATAATTATTTGTTATTTAAACATATTTTCCAGCAAATTACACGGCTATGAAAAAATTTACTTCATATACAATTGAAGAATGTAGCATTGCCATATTATACACCGTCATCTCCAGTTTGTAAATTTCGTCTTTTACTTTGTGTATGGGTACTTTGAGCCAACAGTTGTTAATATCCAGGACGTTGTCTATCATAAAGCATTCTCCTTTACGAATGCAGTAACATTCCTTTGGTTTGGTGTCGCATAATTGTTTTTCCTAAAAGGCAAAACATATTCTAACAAGAAAAACAATCTCTGAGAATTTTTTTGAACTTGTTACCAATCAGACTGGATTAAAGTACTTTATATGCATGGTAGAATGCAGCATGAATGCTATATCATACACAGTTATCTCCATTTATAAAGTGCTTCATTTACTTACAATACAATTTTTTTCGAAAAAATTTGATGATAAACATACTAAACATATTAAAAGGTCCATTATAAACATAGAATTTATGACCACCAAATAAATAAATAAATGTGGTATCATTGAATGAGCATCATCTACTTTAATTGTTATATCTCTTATATATCTTCGTCTGTAGACACACATATTTGTTTGCAGACAAAATTACTCATTACATTATTTACCTCTACGGGTTTTATAAAATCTCTTTGTTCGGTTACTAAGCCAGTGCTATTTTCAACAAACTTAAAGGTTATTTTACTAATTCCACTATTAACGTCCCTCGCTTCCATGGTCACCCTTTGAAATGCAAGAAAGACATTGTAAACATTTTAAGCAAATATTATATCGTGTATATTAAAATTGATATTTGTATCAATTATCACAGTAGAATTTTTAACAACTTGTAAATTTTATTACCAATTTGACAATATTTTATAGAAAAAAATTATAAATTTTAACTGCAAACGTTGACAGAATTGATATAAAAACAATTTAGGATCCTATTGAATAGCTGTTACATTAAGGTTAAATTTAATGCCATTACCGATATTTTTGCTTAAGCATTAACGCTTCTGTTTTTTAGCTTTTACACATTTATCTTATGTATCACTGATCTTTTATGATCGAACAATTTTCCTGTTCTTTATTAATAAATATAGTGGGAATTATTTCACCACAAATAATCATAATTCGTGTGTTTTTTTATTTTATAAAATGTACATGTTAATATAAAATATTTACAACTAAATTCGTTAAATAAACTTATTAAAATGTCTAAATATTTAATCCTGATATATTTTTTGTTTGTAAGTATAAAAACACCACAAACCTGCTTGAAAAATCATATACACTATCATCTACATTCGGGATAAATGTCGGCGTGAACAGATCCGGTGGGCTGTTATCAAAATAAATTATAGTTGAATCAATCCTTGTGTTGCCCATTATATCAGAAGCCCTGACCCAGACTTGATACGAATCTCCATTCCGGATATCAACACCTAACAGATTAAACGTTTCATTTTCCTTTAACGGCACCACGGTTTTCCATCCTGCTGGAGGCACAGTACTTGGTTTTCCGTGAACTGTTTCAAACCGAACAATCGAATTTATATTTGGTATTGCCGATTTATTTCTGTTACCATCTTGGTCGTCAAAAATCGGATCAATTCTTTTGTAGTCAACTCTATTAATGTTGTCACTTAATCGAGGTGTATAATCAAGTACTTTCGCCAAGAAATATCCTCTCTCATGAATCTCATTTACGAAATGGTTCTGCCATGATATACTAATTACAGTCGTTTGTAATTGTTCTGAATTGTTTGTCGTCTGCCAAGCGTAGTCAGATGCTGGTGACGCTGATGTAGCAAATAGCTTATGATTTGCGTTGATTGTTATGTCGGATGTTTTATCAAAAATGGCTATTCTTCGTGCATAGCGTGAATTATTAGCGTTGTCTGCTACTTCTAATATTACTGAATAAACCCCAGGTTCGTTTGGTTCATATTCGGGATATTGTATTGTTATATTCTCAAAGACCTCTGTTATGTATTTCGGAGCAGGATTAAAGTCAGTTAAAATGTCTGGTTCTCTCAACCCGTTATAATCTCTGCTGTAGTCTAATTTCCAAAATTCCAAGGCATATTTGTACACTCCCGATAACTTTCCATCTGACCATCCTTTCCATCTAGATTTAATAGGATCCTAAACAAGAGAAAAAACAAAATGTATCCTTAGAAAATGTACAGAAATACTGATCAAGGATAATTCATGAGCAATAACCATAGTCAACAATATACGATTTTGCTGGCACCTCTTATCTCGGGTTTAAATTAATAAGCAGTATAGATCAAACCGCATATTATCAAAATATACCGGAAATGTCTATTTTTGTCTCTAGTATAGTTAACCACCTTTAACTATTTCGCTAAAATGGTAGTACCAATCACACAAATGATTCAAACAAACAAAGGATAAAGTGAATTAAAAGGAACAAACGGAACCAGACTATCTTAGACATTACCATATAGTTATAAATATACATAGTGGATGTATATATAATTTCAGTTGCGCACTGCAGTAGAAATAATTTGGCACCCTTTATTATTTTTCTAATCGAATTAGTTTTAACAACACTTTCAGCCATTTGGGCTACATCATGGCGTCAAGAGTTTATTGTGGAGGAAGTATTTGAATATATTTTCGTTACTTGCAAATTTTTGTACTGGACAATGTTTTTAATTAATAGAATTAAATAATCCAATCAGATCTTTTTGTAATCATATACTTTTATCGAATTCTGTCGTACAAAGAGAACCCGAAGGTATTGCGCGAAAGGGCCGTGAAATTTTCATTTACTGATTAACTTTGACGAACCACATTGCTCAATTTGTCATTTTAGAGCAATTTATGTTTTGTGTGTTTTTCTAGTTTACTGCTCATATTTTGCCTGGCGTTGTGTCCGTAAATGTAATTGTTATTTGTTATAATTATATACAACAGATTATTTATATCATTGAGAAGATTAAGTAATTAATATAAAATCTGCAAAAGGTACTACTCTTTATACTTATATAATTATCTACTTGCAGAGTCAGTATAAAGTAATAGTCCGGTGATGATTATTGGATCTACCTATTACTGACTAGTGGTACATTATGATACTCCACGTCCATGTTCATAAAGAAACCAACTCACGTACTACAGTAATGAAAGCGAGAGGTTTGGCATGCCATAAAGCCTTGTTTAACCCACCATTCTTTTTAAAGTCAGGACCAATTCAGTAGCTTTGGTTGTTGGTTCTAAAGTTTGACGGTTTGTTGGACTTTCTTTGAAGTTTGGTATTTTGTGGTATTAACTACATTATTAATCTTCTATTTCTAACATTTTAAGTTTTTTTTTCAGTACTCTACGGATGGTTTATGGTTTATTAAGTTCGTTTGTTTAATGTTTAGCGTTTATACAATTTTGTTACCATAGTTGCTTTATTTTTTATTGTTGGTTCTCGAGTTTGACAGTTTCTTGGACATTGATTTGCAGATTTTCTTTGTTGGCAGTTTCCTTTGTTTTCATTTTTATCTAAATTCAAGGGTGAAAATATATAGCATTATACTGATTACCTTGGTTATGTCTTTGTCCAATTCCAGAGGAACGTCGTTGATGCTGCAGCCACCAACTTCGATGCAGTGAACAGGAACATCATAATCAAATCGGTACTCCATAGCATTATATGAGGAAACAGTAGAGTAGTTATCTCGCCGGTAGAAGAGACCATTGTCAGGGTTAATGAGCTCGCGAAATCCACCAGTTTTTACAGTAATATTCAGGGTGAACCTATCAATCAAAAATCTTTGGACATGAGGATAATTTTTATAAATTGTTTAATTCGTAACGTATAACGATAATTTCACCAACAATTACCATTGAATTATGACTCTGTTTATTGAAAAAAGCATTAAAGCATTAAGGTTAGTAATACTTCAGTTTCAGTCCCCCCCCCCTTTTTTAAATTTCACAGTTAAAATGTCTTGAATAAGCAGTATGACGGATACAAGCAGTGAAATGACGCCTCATTATTTGAAATGCAGTTAGGACGTGAGAGTAGATTACTATGTCAACTTTATATATGTCGTTTATAATAAGTAAACTCTGTTTTTCACCCTGTATCAGTATTATTCATGTCAACCTTTACCCATAAACTGCATGAGTATTCATGTAACACCATTACGTTTGAAACATATTAAAGTATTGTACAAAAGTGGTACAAAATAACTTCGCAGTATTTTTGCAACACGTGGAAAGTATGTCATTAAACTTTTACGTCCAATATGTATATACATAGACTTATATAATTTAATTTTGACAGAATGTCAATATGGATGTAGTAATTAAAGTAGAGCCAAAAATCATCGATTAATTATTAATAAGTAATTACAGGAATTACTACTTACCCAGGTCACGCGATTTATTGCTTGTAAAAACGAGAGGCGGTAATGGGCATTCGTTTTATTTTAATTCTACAGATATACAGTTTTGTTCCCTTTTATTTTATGTTTAATCCGAGTTATGTCGTGTGTTCATACGTAGGTTGCGAGATATGGGCGTTTTGCATAAGGTTTCAAGCATTTACTCAGGGTTTTATCAATGTGTACCGATGGATTTGTCATTGTTTGGGGGTTACCTTATGTCGGAACTAATTCTTCGTGTTTTTGTATATTTGTTTGATGATCTAAAAAACTTTTTCTTATTTTAATTCGTCAGACATAATACTTTCTATTTGGAGTGATAATAGTACTGCTATTATCATAGTTATCCCTTTTAGCATAAACAATAAGTAGTGTTCTTATAATACATGCAT
Organism: Limnoperna fortunei; assembly: GCA_944474755.1. Classification (NCBI taxonomy): domain Eukaryota; kingdom Metazoa; phylum Mollusca; class Bivalvia; order Mytilida; family Modiolidae; genus Limnoperna; species Limnoperna fortunei. The sequence continues at coordinate 72,756,175 of OX104119.1, read as the reverse complement.
TAACATTATGTGCGAAATAAACATATCCAACTTAACATTTGTTTATATAACCTATCAATTATGACTACAAACACAGAATACAGCTTAGGTGATATTGTTTATTGATATGGAAAATCTTCACCTCGAACGCTACAGACAATATTATTAATGCTGATTTTAAATTAGCCATATTATCTATACTACATATGATTAAGTTTCTTGACATTTGATTAACTAACGTTTGCTTTCGTCACCACTAATAAAAATCATATCTGTCTACTTTTAAGCAATTTTTTAAGTATGTTGCTATTTTTAAAGAATATTTTAGGATTGTTACTATATTTAAAGAATATATGCGATGTGTTAGTAAAAGATATCAGGATATACGTCCCGGTTTGATTTTATTATGCAATCGATATTAAAAATATGGTTGTGTATTTCATTCGACCTCGCCTAATACTTTCAATTTCACAATTTGAAATTTTGTTTTCACAATTAATATAATAATTGAGGACTTTTAATTCAGTCAATACACTTTATATGGTCTTTTGAAGCATATTTACATCTCATTTAGTCGTCGGTTAATACTATTAAAAATGGTCCACATAAAGCGTATATACTTTATAAGTCCATAACTAAATAACATTTTACAGAACATACAATGTCAATGTCACTTGTCCTTAATCAATATATATATATATATATATATATATATATATATATATATATATATATATATATATAGAATATTCTTACTTGTCGCCCGAATCGAGCCGAACGATATTCGTTCCATTATGAAGTCGACATTCAAATAGCCGGTCTGAAATGGGATTTGCGTCCGACAGTCCGAGGCAGACGTACGTTTGAGTGCTTGCAACATACTCGCCAGCTTTAAAATATAATACATATCGATTACCCATATTTTTATTAGGATATAGTAATCTGTATAAAAAGGAGTTATAAAAATTAAAAACACATCGTGCATTGATGCTCAATAACTCATAAACTTGTATTTGCCCTATAATATGTTGTAAATAAAAGACATAATATTTCGTTAGAGCTCAGTTTTGTGGTTAATTTAGAAGTGAGGCATTCCCAAAAGCGCTTACAAAAAACGATAATCAACAAACTTTGCGGGGTATTCGCCGAATATGTTGTTTGTTTTATCTCGTCATCTTGTTGTATTGTAAGACCATTCAATTTTGTTTGTCTGTTTATTTTAATGAGATTTGACGCCATTTTCAACAGTTTTTCACAGCGACAGTTCTGCCGGATACGTTGACCTACATCTAGAAATTGACAGGTCGTCTGTTAGAACCAAACTTTTTGACAGAAGGGATGATTTTTATTTTCCTGTTTGAAATTTAAATTTTTGTGTGGGAACATTCCGGCGGCATCTGCATATGGAATATAGGATCAAGAGTACCTGGTCAATCGCTCAAGAGCCTTTTTTCCTATCCTGATTTCCTTGATAGAGGGCTTCTGATGAAAGAAAGCCTTCTCAACCAGGGTTGAAGGTGGCAAGATTGAAGTAATTACATTTTACGGTCGTCATCATGACCTGATTAAACATTATGCAATATCTATGTCAAATATGACCATTGATTTGTTCTCAGCCCTCGGGAAGGAATAAATAACCAGATTGACACGAAGGATGCGACGCGTGAAGCATAAGTTCCTTAACCTTCCGGAGTACCTGAACTCAACCCGATTTTCAGTGGTTTTTGTGTCATTCAGTTTTTTTTAAGTTCTGTTGTGTTGTGTTGTTTTTCCCGCTTTGGTACCCATGGTTTTGTCTGTCATTTACGTATTCTCTAAAGAATACTCCTCATTCTCTTCGATTCTTTCTTTTGTTCTATATATATGCATTTCAAAAAGGTGTTTCATCTTTCTGACTTATGTGACATACATGTGCCTATTTTCCTGTGCTGAACCTGTACTCGTGCATCGACTATGCCAAATTTAATGTTACGTATATAGCTTGGACGTGGTGGTATATGTTGAAAGGTATATACACTCTCCATAAATGCATCTATATCAAACTTCATCACGTTGAATTGGTGCTGGTTGGTCCAAATAATATCAACCCCCGTGTTATTGGTGGCGTCTGTCATAAAGTTATATGCATATTCATTCTTGGTGTAACTGTAGTAAGAAAACGTTGAGTTCACTCTTTGAATCTCAGGTTTGTAGTTGTCACTTTGCACTGTAATAACAATAATAATTTTTTTAAGGATCGCAGATACAAAAACACAATAATTACACGTGTAATGCGCATTATTCCTTATGCTTGAACATTGAATGTCGTTGAACGTAAAAATGTATGAAACTATCTAATTTCGGCTTTAGAAGAGGTATATAAAATTTGAAGGTAACATAACGATATGACGTGATTATGACATTGTTATCTTGTTTAAACCATAAATATTCTGTAATAGTGCTAATCTTAAAACGTTTATCTCTCAGTTAAATAATGTTGTTTCGTAAATAGAAGCAAATAAAGGCCTGTATATAAAATGGAATAAGAAGGAGTAAATACGGGTATAGCAACTTAGAACCTATTTCTACGCTTGTACTTTACATCTTTTAGCCCTTTACACAGTGAAAAGCCGAGTTATTTTTTAAGTTACAATTACATAATGAGATATATTTGAAGCTTAAAACACATATTAAAGTCTTATATTATAGATATATGTAGCATGAGAAAAGATAAGTAATCCATAAATAACAACAATAATATAGTTCAATTAGTGCTAGATCAGTCAGATGCAGACTGATATAATCACAATAGCACGGCACGTCCGCGGGTGGCGGACTGGGAAGCAACTATTTTGGGTTAAGTTGGATTGAGAAAGTTTAAGATCAATATGTTATGACTTGTTTACGTCATTTATTTATATTGACACTCTCAATGACTAAGGCCATTCGTTGGTCAGTCTGTGTCTAAATTTTTGACAAGAAACACCGTCATTTGTATCGTTGCATAATCTTCTAGACTTGTATATATATATATGCAAATGTCTAAAAAGTGTGACAACCATATAATATATCTATACAGCGGATATCTGAAGCATCCGAAATACAGGCTTCTATCAAATATCTCTCTACACGTCTACAATTTAAGTCTAACACTCTTAGAATTAGATTTGTAACACTGACAATGTAGACGTATATATATATATATGTCTAGAGGAATACGCAACGATACAAAAATAGAGAGGTTTCTACTATAAAATAACTATATAAATAAAAACGACAAAATTTTCGACCAACTGATGGCCTTCTTCAGTGTCAATATCAATCTATTAATAAATGATAAAATTGGTTTCAAATATATATAATAGAAACTTACATGTCAGACAAGTACTGCCAGCAAAATTCTCTGAACACATACACGCATTGTTCCCAAAACATCTGCCAGGATAACATGGCAAAAGGTGTGAACATACCGCAACTATAAATAATAATCACATATATCTTTACGTCTATGTAATATATCAAACAATTTAAGAGTGGCAAACATATACAACGTTATCGTTATTTTTCTGTTTAAAAGGATTAATTTTATCGGATCATAAACGTCCTGAATATAGCTGAAATATTGCTTGCTGGACGTAAAACAACAATCAATCAATCAATCAATTATCGGATTATATATATGCATCGGAAATGTATAAGAATAAAGACACAAACATCAAGTTGGCAAAGCTCCGGAGTCAAGGTTTAGGACGCTATATGATAAAATATATCATTTCTTCTCATATATGTAATATTCGATCAATTTACTTAAGCTGCGCCTTACGAAAAGTGCAGTGTACAATATGTTTGTTTACTGGAATATGTTAAAGTGTGCTAGTTTAAGACACTTGTTCTTTTAGGCAATCTTAAAATCCAGGCACAACCTTATAAAAACTAACAAACCTGGATGTACAAGTCGCATTTTATCATAAAACATACCCGTTTCACAACAGACATGTTTTTGATAGACTGTTTTGGTAAATGCAAAGTTAAATAATATATTCGATCAATAACAAAAATAGTACACTTATATATACTGTTAAAAAACAAAATGCATAGCCTTTTTTTAATTTAAAAAAATGCAAAGTATGTATTTTACAAGGTGTACTGAAATGGTCAATTTAATCGTTGATTTTTTTACAGGAAAGTTTTCAACATGAAGGTCTGTTCATTTGATTTTGCTCTCTTCAAAATAAGCACAGTAACTCTCAAAGAGTGCACATCAATTCTATCTGCTTGAAATTTTGATAACGTTTTCACGTGATTTCTGAGTTTAATTAATGCACTAAATAACAGTGAAAAAATACGAGGCTTGCAATAAAACCCTGACACTCGGAATATTGTAATCGACTGCCTGTAGGCTGGAGTATCCCAAAGTGAGATTGCACAAACAAAACAACGTAAAACAGACCACGATTTCTCGGCTGTGAAACATAATTATTATAATAGAATCAAATCGTTGTCGCAAGAGCCACTACAGTGCAGACAGTGCAGTCGGAATACCTGAATTGAGAAGAATCAGCTCGCAAACAGTCCGCAACCGACTTCGACAAAATGGCATTAGAAACAGAAGGCCGTATTAGGTGGCAGTTTTGACACCGTTACACAGACGAAAAAGAGTCCGATGATGCAACAGATTGAAGGGATTGGACATGCCTCATCTGATGTAGAATCTGGTTCAGCGACGAGTCTCGGGCATAAATGAACGTTTCTCCCCCGGTGTCAACGAAGTGGATAGCGTCGGTGGAAGTAGCAGGTAGCGTATGATATAAGTGGCGATCTCTTATGACTGTAAAACAAAACTGGTCGAGCCCCATGCAAGTTAACGGCTCAACGGTACAGAGAAGAAATAATCCAAGCTCACTTATGCGCGTAATTGAACAAATGGTCGTGCCCAATGGATTTTAATCCGACTGAACATCCTCGATCAGCTACGTTGAATGTTGCAACAGGAATGGTAAACAGTTACAAGTAATGACGTAAGAACGTTGGTGGACTCTATGATAAAGAAATGCAGAGCAGTTTTTGCAGCTTGTCATACACGGTGACAGGAAGTATTCTTCACTGTGATAAACTGACTTATACTCTAAGGAATGGACACTAATTTTGTTCAATTTAAACTATTTAGTGAATATCTGTATTTATTATTTTAAAATCCTTATTCAAACTACAACTACATGTACTCAAATCTTTTTAAAAAAATCCATTATCCGTATTATATAACCTTTTTCTACGAGACATGGACTTATTGACTACATAACACTTAGTTGTCTAAACTTACTTCCACTACAGATATCTCCTACATAGCCTGCTCGACAACTACATTTATTAGGACTAATACAGGTTCCTCCATTTTGACATAAAGGAGAGCAAATGGCTAAAAATTGTAAACATGTATACATCAGCAAATAATTGTGATTCAGTTTAAATTACAAAAACAGAAAAACATCATTTATATAGTATAAAAATATCAGCCTGCTTGGAAAAGTAGTTTAATCAGTTTTACAAAGGATTGGAGAATTGTTTTTAGACAAGACCAACATTTATTTATTCTGCAACAAAACAAAGAACACTTAAATAGAAATAAGAACACCACAAATAGGATTTACTTTATATGTTGCCTGGTATCTGGTATTAGTAATCACCAGTAAAAATATACATACGAATAATACAGTTGTAATTTCCATCATGCCTCCATCCTGGACAACAGTAGTACTCTGTTGTGAGGTACGAACGACATACAGATTTGTAGTGACAACACCTAAAGACATATTATTTTTTTATATGTGACTATTTTATATTATTCAATATATACACTGTAATTCTTAAAAACTTAAAGTACTTAAAACTTGTTATAGATAACGAAAGTTATATTTTTGAATCTTTGCAGCTGCAATAATGTTAATGTTAATGGCAGTTATAATAACGCGTGTACATTCTGATACTGCATGTATATACGGCAACCATTACCAATGCAAGAAATGGCTGGATAATGTAGAGCAAAAAAAGATAACGATACTACACAAGTCCAGCAAATGAAATACATGAAACATATTGAACACGTGAATACTTATTTTGAAGAATTTTATAATTTTTTACGAACTAAATCTATTTAAACGATTATATTTAATGCATCTATATACGATTCCCACAACAATACATACACATTACATACATTATATGTAGGTATAACTACCCGTATCAAGTCGAGACAGTTGTGTACATTCGTATCAATACCTGACACGTAGCATCCATTCATTTTGATGTCATTAAGTGGTTCCGACAAAAGTATCTATATAGATGATACAAGGTTTTGTATCACCCAGGTTGTATCAATCGCTATTTTTTAGATTTTGACAATATAAATACTTATTGTTAGACAAAACAAATGTATAAGCGATTACATACCATCCCCATATGTCTTTTACGCATTCACGACTATATTGTAAGCGGGTGACTGTTCTAGTACAATAATTTCTGCCAAAGCAATACAACAAATCACAATCACAATTTGTTTAGATACACTGATAAATACTACTGAAATTTATAAGTGTATGCTACACCTATTGCAGTTTTATAGTTTTATAGTTTATTTACCTCAAGCTTTGGTTAGTTACCTTGATTACACCTTAACGACGAACACAAACAACCAAACTTCCAAAAAACCTTAGAAGTTAATTGGATATTTCTCTCGCTTCAGTTCAGTTATTTTGTTAATTGCAAATTTAAACTAAGAACAAAGCGAACTGGTTTTGTAAATGCATGACATATTATTTGTCGGCATTTGAATTGAACTCATAATAATTTTTAAATTGTAGACTTTGCGAAGAGCCTTGATGTATTTTATGTAAGTGTTGTTTCTTTTTATAAAACTTTGGACATAGAAAAATTAATGAATTGACTGAAGTTGATATTCGGACTATTTGTTTTCATTTTAAGGTATTGTGAGAGTCTTACGCCAATGTGATTTCATAATGATAACATATTATAGTATATTTTAGTGCATGCTAATTTTTACTAAAAATTAATTTAAATCAGTAATTAATAACTAGCTAAACTTGAACACTATGCATATATTTTAATATACTATCATCACAAAAGTCATCACAAATATCAGTTTATTGGATAGTGACATTTGTTTAGACAATGCAGGTCAAACTTACAATTTCTAGAATTTTGAGAAGCCTGTTTTCTTAATTTATAATAACGTGTAAAGAATTAAACAAGCATATAATACATATTTCTACCAAGTACTTTCATTTTTATTTCCGGTGTCGTATTAATATCAAGCTACCCATGAAAATTAGCTACCGGAAGTCATTGGTAGTAAATTTTAATACCGCGAAGATATTAAAAATAGACTACGCATGAAAACAAGCTACCGTACATAAACGTATAACATTTATCTCCCTTATACCATGAGAAGAAGTTAGATTGGTCGAGCTATTACAAATTTATTTTAAAATATTTATTTCAATATCCATAATGCCATAAAGTTAGTTCTGTTGTTAATTAATTCATTTAAATTTGTTCTTTTGCAGACACATTTTCTAGTCTGTAGATTTATAAATACAACACTACACAACTAAGGGATTTATGTCGTGGAATGAGTCAAAATGATTGTTGGGAATTGTTTCTTCGAGAATATTTTGTTCTCCTATAAAAATCTCATAATACAAACAAATATCATTAGCAACCTTATGTATTAGTATGTTCACCAAAATTTAACATGCCAAGAAATAAAGTTTTTTATTAAAAGTTATCCCGCCCTGTAATTAGTATTAGTTATCATGCAAATGGCTTATCTGTAGCAAGACATAAGTGTTCGTTACGCCACAGAGCAATAAATCCCCCCCCCGATGCCCTTCTTTTTATGGGTTAATTGATGTTTAGTTTTGACATAACTAAAAGGGAAATAAAACATAGTACAAACTTTTGGGTGTATATTTTTTGAGTGATAATATTGTTAGAGTTTTAATTAACTTACAAATATTTTTGTAAGTTTTAAGTTAAACAGCCATCAGTTTACTCAAAATGTTCTTTATAGGACATGGTCTACTTGGTACACTTTCTAAGAAATGATATAAACAATAGTATATTTTAAAAACAAGAACTATCTATAAAAGATAGTCGACGTATTTTTTCTTAGACAGGACATATATCGTAGAAAATCAACTATAAGTAAAGACTTTTAAAAATCAGTGGACATTTAAGTTTAAAGAAACTATGATAACCAAAAACAAAGTTAAACTCTAAAAGCTCTGTAAATTTATTAAAACTATTAATAAAAAAACTAGTCTACTTGACTAACTCTTCTTGTCTGTCTGTTAATTACACTGTATTAGTATCTATCTATGAAATATTGCTGCTCGGGCGTTAAACACCATTAATCAATCAATCAATCAATGTTTATGATGTTTTCGTTTGTAATATTGTAAATATTGTATACAGTATTTCTCTGTACCTCTGTGATATTGGTTAATGAGAATAAAGTTATTATTATATAAAAAGTATGGAAACGGAAAAAAGAAAACATTAATTAACGTACTATTCTGACACTTGAATATAATGGAGAATTGATGTCAGTTTATTAAAGATTCATTAATGTAGGGAGGGATCAATAAATAATTAAAGGCTGCGAATTGTATCCAACAAAAATATATTTTACTATAATATAACCAGGTATCTTCTTTATGAATTTATCTTGAACTTTTCAAACATGATATTTTTTACAGTTATGTTTGTATAAATACTAGCCATGACATAAACAAGAAGATATTAGAAATACATGCATTTTGTTTTGTTAAAATTTTATTTATAACATGGATGCGGTTTAGAGTTTATGCAAATAAAAACAAAATAAACAAAGATTAAATTATCTGTAAATATTTGATATGTTGTGTGCCTTTTTATAATGTTCAACATATTAAAGTTAAGAAGGATCTGATATCGAAACTAATCATGTTAATAACAAAATGAGCTTTTGTAATTAGAGCTTCATCTCCTGACTGCCCGTGAATGGCGACGGGCGCAATGAAGGCTATTTCAGAAGTTGAAAACAACAATGGTGAATAAGCATGTGTTTAAAAAATACCCACCCGTCTATGTAAATATATATGTATTTCATGTGTATTATTTCTTTTTTTGCAACAATTTACGCACTTCATATATGCTATTTTTACTCGAAAACAAAGTTACTTAAGTACCTAGTTAAAATTTAAATACGCCAATCAGCTTTGTTTCATATGTACAAAACTATTTTTAATAATTTACTTCTTCTAAAATGGGAACTTCTATGAAAGATATTTTAATTAGAATGGAGACAGGAACATAAATTGTCAACTGACTGCAAACTGCAAGTGAATCTTTCAATCTGTTCACATGTAGGCTATTCCACACAAAAAAGGCCCAGGGGGGGGGGTGCGAAACTGTATACACAAGCAAAAAGCAAAGTATCAGGCTTCTACATGCTAAATTTTTGTTACGGATGGACGTTATTCTGTGTTATCCAGTAATAGCCTGGAATTACATCTGGCATACTACTCGTGTCTAGTTTAGGTGAATCACGGGGGGGGGGGGGGGGGGGAGGGTAACCAAGGATACTTTTAGGTACAGGTCTGCGGACGGAGATTTGAAAACCCACTCTATTCATATATTTTCGGACGTTATAAAACAAGACCTAATCATATATTTAATTATTAAATCAGACCTATTCATATATTTTATTACTGCACATCCCCATAGACAAAACAGTACATTCACTACCAAAATGAGCAAGTGATGTTAATGGAACACTTTGTTTGTAAAATCACTGTGGTTTTTCTAGCTGAACATGATTATGATGAGAATTGAGGCATGGATATATTTAGATAATTTTTAACTACCCAATGATATATTTTTCAATGAAAAAAGCTACCTATTCATATATTTTGGAGAGGTGAAAAAGTTATCCATTCGGGCCGCACATCCGTATTACCCTATATATACCAAGTTACCCCCCCCCCCCGTGAGGTGAACGAGGTCCTACTAAGTAACTGTAATGAAACCATAAATAAATAAATTTTCTTTTAATACTATTGGCCGAATCAGTACAGTTACAAAAAATGTAATGAAATCTCTTCGTCTCGTTCGCTGCCAATTACCAATGACCCATATAATTACTTTTGTGTTACATCACTGGCTTGAGAGTAGTTACATAGCCGACAGTTAACGAAGCATATACTTATAATACTGTGTTTGTAAATTGAAAAAAAAGTAAAAACCTACCTAAATAGAGTGCGCAAAAATTACACGACGTATGGATTTTATTATGTAATTATCATATTTTTATTCTAAATCGGATTCCCTATTTTAAACCAATTACGGCCATCAGTTGTTTTAATAATTAAGAAATGCATATGGAGATGCTTTCAGATCATTGATCACACAGTAGACATTTGTATTGTTTGTTTGTTTGTTTGATGGTGTTTAACGCCACTTTCAGATCATTGATCACACAGTAGACATTTGTATTGTTTGTTTGTTTGTTTGATGGTGTTTAACGCCACTTTCAGCAATTTTTCAGCTATATCATGGCGTCCAGTTTTTATTGGGGGAGGAAGCCGGAGTACCCGGAGAAAACCCCCGACCTATGAAAACTGGCAATCCTAGACATTTGTAGTATTTTAGTCCAATCAGAATGCAAGTGCACATTGTGTTCAATAAGAAGTTAGCATCATTTAGTTCAATGGTCACAATTCAAAAATATATCGACTTCTTCGGAAAAACTCTAAGTCATGAATATTAATAAAGGAATAAGATAGCTAATTAAGTTAACAATATCTATGCCATTGTATACTAAACAACTAAAGATACGTTACATTTTGGAATATTTCTTAAAATATCTTAAAATATATATTTATTAATTTGACACTGAAGAAAGGCATCAGTTGATCGAAAATGTTGTCTAAGGCCATTCGTTGGTAAGTCTGTGTCTAAATTTATGACAAGAAACACCGTCATTTGTATCGTTGCATAATCTTCAAGACTTGTATATTATTATTTTTTGTTTATGCTGTATCGTCATGTTTGTCGATCCGATACTAAATAAGTGTACTGGTTTAACAGCTTTCTTTTAGACTCTTTATATAATATTTTGAACTGCCTGTATTGTGTATTTACACGATCCGAGTGCACTTATATTATTCCATCTCCAAATGAAAAAAATATGATTCCATCTCCCAATGAAAAATATCTTAAACATATAGAGTTAAACGCCACTGATGAGTCTTAAGTAGACGAAACGCGCGTCTGGCGTAATGAATTTGTCACCTTGATAATTTTGATTACATCTTGTTGGAATATTTTAGCAAAGCCAAGTAACAGCACGGCACGTCCGCGGTTAGCGAACTGAGAAGCAACTATAAAAAAAGTTTTGGGTTCAGTTGAAATGAGAAATATAGTATGATTGTTTGCGTTATTTATTTATATTGACACTCAATGACAAAGGCCGTTCGTTGGTCAGTCTGTGTCTAAATGTATGACAAGAAACACCGTCATTTGTATCGTTGCATAATCTTCTAGACTTGTATATTATTATTTTTTGTTTATGCTGTATCGTCATGTTTTTCGATCCGATACTAAATAAGTGTTCTGGTTTAGCAGCTTTCTTTTAGACTCTTTATATAATATTTTGAACTGCCTAAATTGTGTATTTACACGATCCCAGGGCACTTATATTATTCCATCTCCCAATGAAAAAAATATTATTCCATCTCCCAATGAAGAATATCTTAAACATTTAGAGTTAAACGCCACTGATGAGTCGTACGTAGACGAAACGCGCGTCTGGCGTAATGAATTTGTCACCTTGATAATTTTGATTACATCTTGTTGGAATATTTGAGCAAAGCCAATAACAGCACTGCACGTCCGCGGTTAGCGAACTGAGAAGCAACTATAAAAAAGTTTTGGGTTCAGTTGAAATGAGAAAGTTTAAGATCAATATGGTATGAAAGTTTGCGTTATTTATTTATATTGACACTCAATGACAAAGACCATTCGTTGGTCAGTCTGTGTGTAAATTTATGACAAGAAACACCGTCATTTGTATCGTTTCATAATCTTCTATATAAGTCTAGAAGATTATGCAACGATACAAATGACGGTGTTTTCTTGTCATAAATTGATCTTATACATGGTATATATATTAGGACGACAAAGTTACCTGTCATACAGTCACATTAAGAAAATTATATACAAACGACTGAGTATTGTGACAACTTTTTAAGCTGATTTCTGAAGAATCAGAAATACAGGGTTAATACCAAATATTTATATACGTCAACAATATAAATATATATAATTTATATATTTTAATTAAATTTTTGCTCGAATGATTTTTCACTGTAAAGAACGTATGTACCTTGGGACTCTCGTGGGAAACTACGTGCCACAGAAAAAATAATTTATAACTTGTGCGCACGAGTACAAACTTGAGCGCACGAGTTTCAAACTTGTGCGCACGAGTTGCAAACTTAAGCGCACGAGTTACTAACTTGTGCGCACGAGTAACTAAATTGAGCGCACGAGTTTCAAATCTTGTGCGCACGAGTTACTAACTTATTAGTTAGTAACTCGTGCGCACAAGTTTGACCTCTAACTCGTGCGCTCAAGATTTGAAACTCGTGCGCTCAAGTTAGATCTCTAACTTGTGCACTCAAGATTTGAAACTGCCAAGTTAGTAACTCGTGCGCTCAAGCTTAAAACTCGTGCGCTCAAGATTTGAAACTCGTGCGCTCAAGTTAGTAACTCTAGCGCACAAGTTTGAAACTCGTGCGCACAAGTTATAAATTATTGTTTCAGTGGCACGTACGGGCTTCCATAGGAAACACTTAGTGGTAAAAATTTTATAAAAATTAAATATTCATGATTTTTGTGTTTCGTCATGGGTATAAAATGTCTTCAAATTCAATGGGTCCACAACTGAGAGAACAAGCCATTGGTAGACTGCAAGATGGCCAGTCCGCTAGAGTTGTAGGCAACGACTTGCACTCCAGGACTATTAACTACAAACATCACGAATAATCGGCCACAAGTTACAAATTAGGCATTTTGTTCACCCTTTGACGAATCGGTTCACCACAGCTTCTGAAAATGTAAGACATTATTTCGGAACAAACTAGCGATATACAGTTCATCGTCGAATACATCGTAGTTGTCGTCAACACCAGATGTCATCGTCCAAACAGAGGGCCTGTTTTAACACCCTGACACGGACATGCACGCTTTTAATTGTTTTTGCAGCAACAAAACTGACATAATTAGCAATGACGTTACATCATCTTTTTTTAATAAAACCTTTAGTGCATATCTACAGCAGATGATTGCTATGGGGTTTTTGAGAGAGAGAAGTGTAAAGAGGGGAGAGAGACAGGAGCTGAGGGTAGGGAGAAAGGTAGATGGAAGGTTGTGTGATTTGAGCCGTCTCATGAGGCTAGAAATGTAAAATAAGTTTCAAGTAGATATATTGTCTGACAGATGTATCAGAAAGTCATCCCATGAAAATCATCGTTTCACAGAGGTATCAGAAAGATGTTCATGCAAATCAGCTACCTTACATCTATACATTGTATTACAAAGGTATCAGAAAGATGGCCCATGAAAATCAGCTCCATTACATCTTTACATAGGATAACAGAGATATCTGAAAGATGTCCCATGAAAAACAGCTACTCTACATCTATGCATTGTATAACAGAGGTATCACACAGATTACTTATGAACATCGGCTACCTTACATCTATTTATTTGCATAACAAACATATTAGAAAGATGACCCAAGAAAACAGGTACCTTACATCTATGCCATGTATAACAGAGGTATCAGAAAAATGTCACATGAAAACCAGCTACCTTAAATCTTTGCACAGAATACCAGAGGTATCAGAAAAACCATAAAAACTACCCAACGTGTATGCATTGTATTACAGAGGCATCATAAAGATGAACCATGAAAATCTGCTACCTTACATCTTTGCACAGCATAACAGAGTTATCAGAAAGATGTCCCACAACAAACAGCTACCATACATCAAAAACTTGTATTACAGTGGTATCACAAAGATAAGTCATGAAAATCTTCTACCCTACATCTATTTATTTGCGTTACAAATGTTTTGGAAACATCATCCATGAAAATCAACTACCTTACATCTATACGATGTATAACAGAGGTATCAGAAAAACGACACATGGAAACCAGCTTCCTTACACCTATACATTGTACAACAGAGAAATAAAAAAAATGACTAATGAAAATCAGCTACCTTACATCTTTCTATTGCATAACAGAGGTATCAGAAGTACGTTGCATGAAAAACAGCTACCTTACTTCTTTGCATAGCATAATAAGAGGTATCGGAAATATGTCCGGTGAAGAATCCGCTACCCTGCATCTTTATATCCGGTATTGTATTACAAATTGATTACAAAAATGATCCATGAAAATTAGCTACTTTACATCTATACAATGTATAACAGAGGCATCAGAAAGATGACCAATGAAAATCTGCTACCTTACATCTTTGCATAGCATATCAGAGATATTAGAAAGATGACCCATGAAAAACAGCTGCCCTGCATGTATACATTGTCTAGCAGAGGTATCACCAAGATGACTCATAAAAACCGGCTTCATTGATCCTATAAATTGAATACAAGAGTTTCAGATAGATGACACATGAAAACCACCTACCTAACACCTATACATTGTACAACAGAGATATAAGAGAGATGACCATGAAAATCAGTTACCATAAACCTATAGAATGTGTAACAGAGGCATCAGAATATGTTTCATAAAATCAGCTACCTTAAATCTATACAATATGCAACAGAGGCATCAGAAAGATGACCCATGAAGATCAGCTTTCTTAAATCTTTGAATAACATAATATAGGTACCAGAAAGATGTCCCATGAAAAACAGCTACCCTGCATCTATACATTTTATTACAGAAGTATCAAAAAGATTAGTCATTAAAATCAGCTACCTTTAAACTATTCAATGTATCACACAGGTATCATAAGATGTCCTATGAAAAACATCTACCTTACATCTATACATGGTATTATAGAGGTATCACACAGATGGCTCTTGCAAATCTGCTACCCTACATTGATATATTGTATTACAAATTTAGTAGAAAGATTGCCTATGAAATAAGTGTATAACAGAGGCATCAAAAAGATCCACAAAAGTCAGCTACCTTGCATCTTTGTAAAGCATAACAGAGGTATCAGGGAGATGTCCTATGAAAAAGAAAAACAACTACCCTTCATCTATGCATTGTACAACAGAGATATCAGAGAAATGACCATGAAAATCAGCTACTATACATCTAAACAATGTATAACAGAGCCATCAGAAAAAGGACACAAGGAAATCGGCTCCCTTACATCTTTGCATAGCATATAGAGGTATCAGAAAGATGTCGTATAAAAAACAGCTACCCTACATCAAAATATTGTATTACAGAGGTATCACATGGATTAGTTATGAAAATCAGCTACATCTATATACATTTGCATTACAAATGAATTAGAACGATGACCCATACAAAATCAACTACCTGACATCTATACCATTATAACAAAGATATAAGAAAGATGGCCATGAAAACCAGCTTCCTTGCGCCTATAAATTAGATAAAGGAGTCTCAGAAAGATGTCCCATGACAAACAGCTAACTTATTCAATACATTGTATAACAGAAGTTTCCCGTAGATAACCAATTAAAACCAGCAACCTTAAATATTTACATAGCATATCAGAGGTATCAGACAGAATAGTCATGAAAATCAGCTACCCTCCATTTATATATTTGCATTTCAAATGTTTTAAAACGTGAAACATGGAAAATCAGCCACCTTACATCTATACGATGTATAACAGAGCCATCAGAAAGATGACACATGGAAAGCAGCAACCTTGCATCTTTGCATAGCAAATAGAGGTACCAGAAAGATGTCCTATTAAAAACAACTACCCTTCATCTATACATTTTACAACAGAGATATCAGTGAGATGACATTGAAAGTAAGCTACCATACATCTATACAATTTACATGTATAACAGAGCCATCAGAAAGATGACACAAGAAAAAAAAGCTCCCTTACATCTTTGCATAGCATATTAGAGGTATCAGAAAGATGTCCTATAAAAAACAGCTACCTTACACCTATATATTTTACTCTAGAGATATCAGAGAGATGACCGTGAACATCAACTACCTTACATCTATACAATGTGTAACAAAGGCATCAGAAATATGAACCATTAAAACCAGCTACCTTAAATCTTTACATACCATATCAGAGGTATCAGAACGATGTCCTGAGAAAAAAAACTACTCTATATTTATACATTGTATTACAGAGGCATCAGAAAGGTGACCCATGAAAATCAGCTACCTTAAATCTTTAATCATTATATCAGAGGTATCTTAAAGATGTCCTATGAAACACAGCTACCGGCCCTACATCTACATATTTGATTAAAGTGGTATAATAAAGATGTCAATTAAAAATCAGGATCCTTACATATTTATAATTATCACCAGAGGTATCAGAAACACTACCCATGAAAAACCGCTACCCTACATCTATCTACACATAGTATTACAGATGTATCACAAAAATGATTCATGAAAATTGGTTTCTTTACAACTATAACAAGGTATAAGAAAGATGACCATGAAAATCAGCTTCCTTGCGCCTATGAATTTTACAGAGTCTCAGAAAGACGACTAATGAAAACCAGCAACCATACATATATGCATTGTTCAAATTTAATCATAAAAATTAGCCTGCTTTCAACTATAAATTGTACAAAAGAGTCTCAGAAAGATGATCCATGAAAATCAACTACCTTACATCAATACATTTTATAACAGAGATATCCCAAGAGATGAACATTAAAACCAGCTTCATTGTCTTTATAAATTGTATACAAGAGTCTCAGATAGATGACTCATGAAAACCAGTTACCTTACACATGTACATTGTACAACAGATATATAAGAGAGATGACCATGAAGATCAGCTACCATAAATCTATAGAATGTGCAACAGAGGCATCAGAATATGTCCCATAAAAAAACAAATGGCCGATTTCTGGTACAGATGACCCAGAACAGATGAGCTCACGCGCACACATCTGTACTTGCTGCGTCATTCAATCACAATGCCAGAAACAAGAACGTTGTTATGGAAGCATAACAACGTTCTTCTATGACGTTCTTGTTTCCGGCGTTCTGATTGGATGTCAGAGACAATGGAGTATAAAACAATGGAGAGTCTATAGGATATAGCAATGTAAAAGTTGTTGGTTTACGGAAGAAATAGGTACTTTCATGCGGTTTTTTTGGGAAAGCCCGTGTGAACTTTCACTCGTGATAGAAATTTTTATGTCTTTTGGCTCGTTCCGCTGTGCTCCACTCGCGAAAAGACATACAATTTCTATCACTCGTGAAAGATCAACCGGTCTTTCCCAAAAACGTATGAAAGAACCTATTAATCTTTACACAACATATCAGGGGTATCAGAAAGATTTCCTATAATATATATAATATACCCTACATCAAAACATTGTATTACAGAGGTATCACGTGGATTACTTATGAAAATCAGCTACATATATATATTTGCATTACAAATGTATAAGAAAGATGACCCATCAAAAATCACCTACCTGACTTTTAGATTTACACTAATGGTTTGAGGTGGAGCTAAAAGTATCCGCAAATTAAAAACAAATTTTTCCCTGCATTCAAATATGATGATTTCATATATAAAACGATATAAAAAAATCATTATACGTTGGACGGGGTGAAGATATTGATCACCTCCAAGAACTAGGAATGAATTAGAACCTCTAAAATCTACAACACATATTTTTCTGCAAAAAATGTTGATACATTTATTAGCTTTCATTAAAACAAATGTTTATGAATTTTTAAGAAAAAACTTGGTCTTTTAATCAGATTTTACCTTTACTTAGATAAAACAACTAATTAAGGTAAACAACGGGAAACTAAAACAAAATATATATTTAACCAAAGTCCGTGTCGAATAATTTTCAGTTTGTTGCTCAATTCCTTAAAAAGTCTTCAATACAAAGGAAGGTGGACAAACATTTAATTTAAACATATTTCATTTGTTAATTAAAAAAATGGATTGGACACACGTAAATACATACTTATAAAGTCCTCTGTACATTACAAGTATATACATATGCTAAAACAATGTAGATCACAAGATAGAAGAACTTGTACACAATTTCAAATAAACAAACGTGAGAAATAATTACAAAAGAATCAAAATAAAAGTCAATAGTGGCTGAAGATGTTTCCGTTTGACTCTGACCACTACATCGCAGAATTAAAACTCTTTTGGATCTCTTAACATATTCAAACACTTCTCTAAAAATACTTAAATTTTTTTCATAAGGATGTTCTACATTGCCACTAGTAAGCGTATGCAAATCAATATTAGTCCCAATAGGTAGCAATCTTAGATAACCAATAAGATCTAATCTGTGGTTGTTATATATGGGACAATCAAAGAAATAGTGGTTTGCATCTTCAATACGAATACCGCATAAACAGGATGGATTTAAAATAAGGTTTGATCTGAATAAATCGTAATTAAGAAAGGATGCTGACCAACTTAGTGTGTTAATACATGTATTATTTTTAATTTCGGGGGCCATATGCATAGTGTCTTGGCACTACCCACAAAACAGAATCTTTCCTTAAAGCATTTTTGAAGGCCCAAATAGAGTTAACATTTCCGATCAATTCTATTCCATTGCTTAATTGTTTTGGGAATAAATGATTGATTACCGAGGGAAAGTCTACAGTATGGTAATATTATGTCATCACCATTTCGCAATGGATGAGGACTTAAACTTTGAACTTTAGTGGGAACGATACTCCTTACGTATTGAGGGGCATTTTGGTTTCGTATTGTATAAAACGTTTGTAATCTTTTAAATTTTAGTAAACAGACACAAGCCAGGTTATAGAATATAACCTATTTAGAAATGTGCAATGTTCCTTGTAATTTAATTTTAACTATAAATCTAAACAATTTTCTAATGGTAAATAGATCGACCACGTCGTGAGACTATTTGAATTTTAACGGCGTAAGAATATGTCATTTTTTATCGTATAATTCCCTACTTGCGGTAAACAAGATTTATCTCCCATTTGCAGAGTTATCTGTTCTTTATTCACATATAGCAAAGCATCCGGTAAAATTTATTATGATATGCAAACTAATTCTGCAGTTTTTTAGTTGTACTGGAGGAGTCAGTCCACAGACATTATTTAAAAAAAAAATAAAAACGTAATTTTTCCCTATCTGTACCTGCTGTTATGAAAGACAACTCTTGCAAATGGGAAGTAACTCTTGTATTCCGAAAATAGGGATATTTGCTCATTTGAATTATATAGTCATATTTCAGCTTACAAAGCAACTTAAATTATTCTAAATAAACTTAAATAAAAATGAATATATTCTTTATCTATAGTATGAACCAAACATGCCGTGAACGATGGCAGGTTTGTATTTTTCTTTAAGAAGATAAATTTCTAAAAGAAATTAAAGAATTCACTATACTCCTCATAGAATTGTTGCACTGAAAACTTAAGACAGTTATTGATCAGGTTTAACCTTTCGTATGGGGTCGTATCAACATCTGGAAGAAGAGATTTTATTTAAATATTTTCGGCAGTAATTACTTCAGTGTCCCCATAACTTCAATCTAATTAAATTGT
The DNA here is from genome assembly GCA_944474755.1 of Limnoperna fortunei. NCBI lineage: Eukaryota > Metazoa > Mollusca > Bivalvia > Mytilida > Modiolidae > Limnoperna > Limnoperna fortunei. The sequence continues at coordinate 72,736,359 of OX104119.1, read as the reverse complement.
AATAACATCAATTAAGTTCATCGCACAAGGACACTACAAAGCGAATTTTATTGATTTAGTGCTATAAACATGTAGATAAATCCTAACACATCTAGTATAGTGACAAATCCGTTAGTTCTGGTGGATACTTTTACTACCTTCGTCAATAGATTTAATTAAGTTACATTTGGTTAGGTTTTCACAATGACTCTAGATAAATAGTCATTAGATAACACTATTATCCGTCACAGTCAATCTTTAATTTGAATAGAGCAGCAAGGTATCAAACCTGGAATCGAGTTAATTAAGGTCAGATTAAAGCAATTATTGGTGAAATTATTTGTTTATAGGTAAAATATGTGTTGAGGATATATTTTAAATACAAATTAACGACACTGTCATGTGACTGTATTATAAAACTCTTAAATGGGGACATTTCTCGTAGAATTATGTTTTTGATAAATCTGTCTATAATGTTTTAGTCAATCCGTGGAAGGAGTTGAATATATGTTAATCTACAAAATGGAGAGTTGTATTCTACCAATCTAATTAAAATTAAATCTTTCACCTGCTTCACCCTTTTTGCTGTGTCGCTCGACAGCGACCAACAACATAAGGGGGAAGCGAGTGAAAGAGTTATTTTAATTAGGTTTTGTTTTCTACTTTATTTTTTGCTTCTCGTATATTATATATAGTGTGTGTAACACTCCCCATTAAAAAAAAAATAAGAAAATCCAAACATGCACTTGCATTGCTGAAAACTAATTACAGGAAATACAAGTATTCCATTAATTGACAAATTAATTTTTATTTTACATGTATTGCAGAATCCGTTATAATCTAGCTTCGAATTTAAGATGATTTAGAAAATATGCTTTTTAAATATCACCGATTACGCAAAGTATAAATCTGTTTTCTAATTAACATTCCTTTTTATCTCATTGTGAAAAAGAACTATAACCTATGGCCACCTATCTAGTATTACGCAGTTTCACGGAGACTTAAAAACACCGCATTAAAATATCAGAACTTATATAATTGGTCAATAGAAAATTCTGAACACCACGGATGAATTTGGTTGTATATAAAGGCGAATTGAAAGCATGTTTTAAAAATTTGACGCTTGTTTTCTAAATTTTTTCTCATTTCCCATTTATTTTATTTCGGCTATTTTAGAAGCTACTTTTTTCCAACATAAGGCATTGAAAAAGGAAGGGGCATAACATTTTCAAATTTCGCAACAAATTTGGGTCAGCCAAGATTATTTTGAATTGTGCAGTTAGATCGAAGCAGTCTTCTCAATTACAAGATGATGTTCTTATTAAATATCTTAATAAATATATTGCGGAAGAGTAAATTACAATGTAAATTTTATTTTATTAATACTTAACATCAAAGATAAGAAATACATATCGCAGCAGGGGGGTCTCAGCCCCCTAGAAGCTGAGCACAATTGTTTAACCAATTCCATGATCATTAGTAGATGACTTACTACCTTAACCCCTTAGTTTATAAAGTTGACATATACTGTACTATTTAAATAAAACATTTCCTCTACTGTACATATATAGATTAAGGTTTGATAGTTAAAATGCAACGCAATTAAACAAAATCGAAAAGTGTGTCCATGGGACACAGATGCCCCCTCCCCCCCCCCGTTAAATGAAGTCCCAAACAGGAAGTAGTTGTCCGGCAGGTCTGAAAGTCGCTTAGGATGTACAACTTGTGATAATGAACCACCTTGCCAAATTTCAAATTGTTCTCATGTACGGTTTCTGAGAAAAGCTTAACGGAACTTTTCATACTCGTGTTCACACATTTTCATATCGGCCCAGCCCCAAACACGAAGTAGTTGTCCGACAGGTCTGAAAGTCACTTAGGACGTACAACTTGTGATACTATACCACCCTGCCAAATTTCAAATTGTTCTAATGTACGGTTTCTTAGAAAGGCTTAACGGAACTTTTCATACTCGTGTTCACACATTTTCATATCGACCCAGACTCAAAGAGGAAGTAGTTGTTCCACAGGTCTGAAAGTCGCGTAAGACGTACCACTTGTGATACTGAACCACCCTGCCAAATTTCAAATTGTTTTCATGTACGGTTTCTGAGAAATTTGGGTCAGCCAAGATTATTTTGAATTGTGCAGTTAGATCGAAGCAGTCTTCTCAATTACAAGACGATGTTCTTATTAAATATCTTAATAAATATATTGCGTAAGAGTAAAATTACAATGTAAATTTTATTATACTAAACATCAAAGATAAGAAATACATATCGCAGCAGGGGGTCTCAACCCCCTAGAAGCTGAGCACAATTTTTTAACCACTTCCATCATCATTAGTAGATGACTTACTACCTTAACCCCTTAGTTTATAAAGTTGACATATACTGTACTATTTAAATAATACATTTCCTCTACTGTACATACATAGATTAATGTTTGATAGTTAAAATGCAACGCAATTTTAAAAAATCGAAAAGTGTGTCCATGGGACACAGATGCCCCCTCCCCCCGTTAAATGAAGTCCCAAAAAGAAAGTAGCTGTCCGATAGGTCTGAAAGTCGCTTAGGATTTACAACTTGTGATACTGAACCACCCTGCCAAATTTCAAATTGTTCTCATGTACGGTTTCTGAGAAAAGCTTGACGGAACTTTTCATACTCGTGTTCACACATATTCATATCGGCCCAGCCCCAAACACGAAGTAGTCGTCCGACAGGTCTGAAAGTCACTAAGGACGTACTACTTGTGATACTATACCACCCTGTCAAATTTCAAATTGTTCTAATGTACGGTTTCTTAGAAAAGCTTGACGGAACTTTTCATACTCGTGTTCACACATTTTCATATCGACCCAGTCCCAAAGAGGAAGTAGTTCTTCGACAGGTCTGACAGTCGCTTAAGGCGTACCACGTGTGATACTGAACCACCCTGCCAAATTTCAAATTGTTTTCGTGTACGGTTTCTGAGAAAAGCCTGACGGATATTCGTACGGACGGACGTACATACAGACAGACGGACAGCATCCAGGGCCGTGTAAACGAAAGAATCCTAAGATATGTCCTAAGGTACGTCTTAAGATAATACTTAGGATGATCTTAGGACATGTCCTAAGTCTGACTTAATGCCTTCAACAAAGCTTAGGATAGTCCTTACTAAGATTATCTTACGACCATCCTAAGACAATCTTTAATAATTATTTAAAAATGAAAGTAAAGATACATGTAAAATTTAAATGATTTTAAAATAATTGTAAGAAATATATAATTCATTCAATTCATTCCCATATTCGGACATAATAAAGGTAAGATATTTCCTTTTAAAACATCTCTTTCATAAAAAAGCATGCCAACATACAAGTTTAATTTCAATAAATATATATTATTACAAGCTAAAGAATCTAAATTGTTTTCAAATGTTAACAATATAATTTTAGTTAGATTTAAAACGGCATTTTAATGCGGTGGTAAATGTTTTACAATGAGTTAATTTCATCACTACCTTTAAATACAAAAATCATAAGTTATATTTAGTTGGACCAACTCAAAAGCAACAGAAGATGATCCTTATATATTTTTTCTCAAACTAATAGGAATATTTAAGGGTTAATAAATTTAATATATTAATATATTATACTTTGAAGATTTATTTTCAATGATTTTTTTTGTAAGCATAAACGGTCTATATAATCGTATAAAGACACACCGAAGTATATGGACCGGTCCATATAATATATATGGACCGGCTGGGATAAAATGTACATTGGATTTACACATCTGTTCGAAGATTATTTACGACAAGTAATTGACATGCAAAATGAGTTTTCAGAACAACAATAACCTAAAATGATCAGTCATGACAGTACATGTTGTGCATATGGAGCAAATAAATGAGTATAAAAGCTTATAAAAAGTAAAGTATAATATAACAAATAGTTAATGACACTTCGGGTCATATGGCAGTATATAGACCGGTTGGTGGCCCCAAAAAATAGATGGACCCCAGTGCGCTTCGGTCCATATAAATTTTTGGGGCCACCAACCGGTCCATATACTGCCATATGACCCTCAGTGTCATGAACTATTTGTTAAATATTTCGGCGTTTGAGATAATTAATTTGTATTAAAAACACAAAAAGTTAATTATTTCAAATTTATCAATTATAAACCGGCAAACTATATATAGAACCGTTGCTATAAGGTCCCACTCGATATCTACACGTGTACATTGTCATTAGTTAAGCCATCTATCGTTGGATGCATGGATGAATGGATGGATGGATGGATGGATGGACTGAACTTGAAGTTTTGGTCGCCGAAGTGAATGCTAACAAAAATATTATATCAAGCAAAACTTTGTAATGTAACAATTAAAAAGTGCTGAAAAGAAGACATGGAAAAAATATGTACCAAGGTCAACTCCACAAAATAAAGACTATCAGAGGACAACGAAGGAAATACGAAAAAATGGTCAACCTCGAGCAAGCAAGCGCGCAAGCCTGTTGTCTATATCCCTAAATATTCTGTTTCGACGAATATTATATCCCCGTCGTCTGATGTGTCGAAAAAGCAGCCATATTTTTGTTTGTTAGGCAAAGTTAGGGCATCCTAATTGTTTTAGGAAGAAAATTAGATCTTCTAAAATAGGACGCGTTCGTTGACACGACTTAGGACTAACATGTGTCCTAAGACCATCCTAAGACATATCCTAGTCCTAAGATAGCTTCATTGACATGGCCGATTTTTTAAGTACATGCCATAAATAACCCCAAGTTTTTGATTTAATGGTATCCCTCTGTGGTCCTCATTATTAATTAACATACATAAGGCTTATCTGTAGCAAGACTATAAGTGTTCGCTACGCCACGGGCAATAAATTTTCTATCTGTCTTTTTTTATGAGTTGTGAAAGTTTAAGGAAAGGAAAGGTCTTGTAAGAAAACGTTTAACAAATGGAAGCGTGATTTATACGATAATGACTTTACATAATACGAAAACTTGGTTTTCGGGCGGTTATTGTCTCTTAAATTCTCCCTCTTAAAATCGTCCGAATTTAAATTATTTCTACTCTATGGCAAATGGCGTGAAAGACAAAACAAATATCTAGGCTTGGTTGCTCGCAGTAACTTCTAATATTTTCTCTCCAAGAGCAAAATTTATTACATTAACATTTTTAACAAAATAAATAACAAAACTTCAATCACACATCCATTACAATGAAAATATAGTATGCAGAAGAAAAAACACCTGTTTCTTTGAGGTTACTGCAAGCGTCGATACCCGTAATACCCGTCAACACTATTTATATCAGTCCGTGCCCGTCCATATCATGCAAATCGTGCACTGTAAAAGCGGGTATTCTACCCACACTTAATTATAGAACTGACCAAACAACTTCAAAACTGACCAAACAAGTTATTCATAATTTATATGTAGTAACTTAGGTAAAACCCCATTTTACCCGAAATAGAAATATATTTAAATTCTCCCTCTTAAAATCGTCCGAATTTAAATTATTTCTACTCTATGGCAAATGGCGTGAAAGACAAAACAAATATCTAGGCTTGGTTGCTCGCAGTAACTTCGAAAAAACTAAGGAGAAGTTAAGAATTAAATGCCAAGATTCAGAGATGCACGTAGTTGAGAATCAATATTGTCTTTAATATAACCGTCTTTAGCCAAATCTGAAGCCCATCTCCCATGAGCTTTCAGCAATCTTTCAGAAACCCCTCGATTAGCCGCACTTGATGCACCCCCGCTTCTCAAACTGTGTAAACCAAACTTTGTTTTATCCAAACCAATTTCTTCTAAAGCATCAAGTGTAATTTCTCTAGCTCTGGTATAAGACAATGGTGTATTCTGTTTGCATAAAGTGTACACACCAGTCGATTTGAATGATAAAGCTCTAAAAATAAATTCATCTGAACCCTTTTTCAAACCAGCTAAATCTATATATCGATTTAACCATAAAATTGGACAAAAATCTGAACCAGTTTTGGCTATTGTAACAGCACTACCTCTCCTATACTTATCTGTCTTACTCTTCTTAATGATTAGCTTGACAAAATTGTCAGAAAACTGTAAATTACACATTTTTAAATTGGCTATTTCATTGTCTTAGAAATCCAGAAAAACCAAGCAAAAATAAAACAATAATTCTTAATGATTTTAAATTGGAACTAGTACTAAATTTGTCAACAATTTGTTTTAATATTTCTGGCGTAATTGGCTCTTTTTTGTTTACAGGTTTACTCAATAAACGCTTTCCACCTTCTAAAATTAGATTAAAAAATTTATCAGAACAAGGATTTATCTTAAAATGAAAATCATGAAACCATTTGACAGCATAAAAATTGGATAACAAGACTGCTTCACTGCATTTACTTTGAATAAGACTACCAATATAAAGTGACACAGTGGTTTCTGTAGCTGGCAAACACTGTAATGAATTAGAATTGCACCAAGTCTTAAATTTTTGAAAATAGCATTTGTATTTCTTGATTGTATTTTCCGACTTTGAAAATTCAACGTAATTAGGTAACTGTTTAATAATACTGGAAAATCTTGAATCGGTGGCATAATTCTTGAACTGTGTCCAATTTGACTGTACAGTCTAAAAATAAATAAACAAACATTAACATACAATATAAAAAAGTATTACAAGAACTGTAATGCGGCATTAACCCTCGCATTATTGCGACACAGTGTCCTCTATACATATTACAGTATGTGGCATTTTACCTCACATACACTATAAAACACACGCGGCATTCAACTTCGCATGAATCAACAAATCTGAGTATGTGGCATTCTACCTCACATACAACATATAACATGCGGCATTCAACCTCGCATGTTCAATATAAATCAGTTGACAGTTCGTCATCACTTATACAAACACATTTTCATCATGTTAATCAAATATTAATTAACTGAAAAATCTACTAGCAATACAACAACATTTCCATTAAATGGAACATTAGCAAACACACTATTTTCCTGTGAACCTTTAACGAAAAAATTGACAGGTTTTTCATATTCTATATAATCTTTAATAAAATTTTTAAATTTTCCAGAAAATTTACAGACTAAGGATGGCCAAAATAAAGCCGACTTCTATTTAGGAACAACTAAAGTTCCTTTTGCTTTACATAAAAACATATGATTAATGCAAGAAGAAATTAAGCTAATTGGAGGTACCAGCCAGTTATTATGTCCAGACTAATCATATGCAAAAGCATCAACTCCAGAGGTGTCGGGCGTATAATACTTCGAATAAAAACAGTTTAATTTCTTATTTTTGTAATCTGCAAAACGATCACAAGTGTAAGGGCCCCAAAACTTATTGAAAAAAATCAAAAATATGTTGAGCAACACCCCAGTCGTCGAAATCGAAAATTTTGCTTAAAGAATCTGCGAAAGTATTTTCTTCTCTGGGAATCCATTCTACATCTAATTTAACTTTATAAGTCAGACAAAAATGAAAAGTCTCTAAAGCAATATCCTGAAGTTCTTCTTTCATACTGCCCTTTTTTACAATTTGCACTACATTTTGATTGTCAGTATACATTTTTACATATTTTTCAGATAAATCAGACTTCAAAGCTGTCAAATTATTTTTTAAAGAATAAAGTTCTCTCCAAGTAGAGCTCTTTTCACGTTCATTTTCATCAAACATAAAATGTACAATTTTTTCGTCATTTAATATAAATCCAGCGCCAGTAAACTGACTTGCATCTGAAAAAACTATTCTTTGTGGTTTCCTGTAAATAGGAACTATGCATTTTGAAGATAATGAATCGCATTGAAGATACCAAAATTTTAATTCTGTTATAACATTATCATTTATTGAAATTAGACTAAGACTATCCCAGCTTTTATTACAACAAATAGCCATATGAATGTGTTTTGTCATAAGGTTACAAATGTTTCCTAATGCTGGAATCCAGGATATTATTTTGCCCGCAATTTTTGCTAAATTTCTACTAGTCACGTGACACTTTCCTTCAATCAGATTAACAATGCTAGATTTTAGACAAACAAATTTCTTTTGGGGAATTTCTAAAGTACAATTTTAAAAATTCCATAAAAAACCTAACCATTCAATTTTTATTGCACTGGGTCCCAAATGCTTTTCTCTTTATTGACAATAAACCCCGATTTTAATAAATCTTGTTGAACTAAAGCTGAAAATTGTTCACAGAATTCATAAGACTCAGCCGTGCACATACCGTCATCTAAATATATGACAATAGGCAAACCCAGACTACGCCAATGTTTGACTAAAACACGTAAAGTTTCCGTAAAAATATGACCGGCCGAAGATAACCCAAAAGGCAATACGGAAAAAGTAAAATATTTTCTAGTGTTACCAAATATCCAAGAAAATCCTAGAAATTAATGATCATCAGGATGAATATCAATATGGTGATACCCGGATGTTAAATCAAACCTAAATGCATAACAATTAGAAGTCGCAAAACTTTTGGCTTCTTTTACACTTTCAAATTTAACTTTCATCTTATCAACAAATTCGTTTATATGACGAAGATCCAAAACTAACCTTTTCTTTCCGGAGCTATTAACCGATAATGTTAATGGATTTACAACAAAAGGACAATCTACTTCATTGATACAATTTTTCTGCAAAAGTTCATTAATAGCTTGTGCAACGAATTCCGAATGTTGCAGTGCAGATTTATTATTACGTAAAAACGAAGAAGTAGGCATGGTATGAAAAGGAATCCGGTAACCAAAATTAATAACATTCAAAATAAATTCATTGCAATGCAAATCATTTTTCCAAAAACTAACATGCTTCTTTAAATTGCTTTGAACACTTAAAGTTATTGAACTACTTTGAAAGCTGACAATGTTTATACTAGACGTACTAGGAGTTAAATACTCAACTATATCTGCTGTGTCTGGTTCACTGATCTTTTGCGAGGTCTTTTGGAACTGACGAGATTGAACTAGCTGCAGGGAGTGATCCCTTGTGAGGACAGGCCCTGGCGAAATGACCTGGTTGATTACAGTAGAAGCATTTGAAGACTTCTGGTATTTTCTGGTTTCTTCCTTGGATATCCGATCAGCTGTAGTGGCCAAAGCCACGAAAAAAACTTCTGGAGTTGAATTTTCCTCCCCTAACAGACGAATTCTGCGAGAATCCTGATGATTCAGTATGCCGAACTCTGTCATAAGGCTTAAAAGTCCTATTGCGATTAGCCCTTAAAAACATAATTAGTACTACAAATAACTGGATAGAAATACAACATATGCATGAAAATCTTATATATTTATTTATTTACAGGTAAACGTATTTGCGAAAGATTTTTTTTTTTTTTTTTGTTTGTTTGTTTGTTTTTTTTAAATTTATTTTATAATTCTATTATTAATAATAATTATTATTAACAGTGCCAACAATATGTTAAAGCAAAAGTTTCAATCGCACATATCGCATATAATAAACGAACAAACCTATTTTATACATACCAAAATCTGTGTCAATCTATAAAAGAATAACTAGCTAATTCTAAATATATATTAAGAATAAAATAAAGTACTTATAAGAATTGTAGAACCGTAAGTAAACTATCTTGCTCACTACCGAAGACAGGACGTTACACAATTAACAAAAAATAATGTATTTGCAGAATGAAAAGTGTATATTCAAATAACAAATATGTTGTTCTTATTATTACTATGTATAAATGCCCCAATTTATTTTTATATCTCTTTATCTAGAAATAGCAGCACGTAGTTCTGCTGCATCTTCTTTGTTGTCCGCCAAAGGACTGTCCTAGTACTCTTTTACGGTGTCCCACCCGTGCTTGTCTGCAATCTTCAATATCTTATTTCTCTTCCGAATAACTTCTTTCTCTGCGGTGATCAAATCAAAAGCTTCTTCCAACTTGCCAAACTTCAAACAACTTTCCAACACCGATAACTTGTTCAACCTTTCACCGTTAAAGCCGTATTGAATTTTATTTCCCTCGTTCTTAAAAATATAATCATTAGCATCTACACCTGTAGCTTTTCGAGATGTGGAACATTCAAAACGATCTTCAAAATGTTGAATTAATGTGGTTTTCTGTCGTTCCAAAGCTTCGTTCAGCGTAGCAGTAAATTGTGTTATAGCCGCTTCTGTAGATAAGTCTGTAGACCTTCCTTCACTAAAATCTTCTCGGTGTGACATAGTATGCAGAAGAAAAAACACCTGTTTCTTTGAGGTTACTGCAAGCGTCGATACCCGTATACCCGTCAACACTATTTATATCAGTCCGTGCCCGTCCATATCATGCAAATCGTGCACTGTAAAAGCGGGTATTCTACCCACACTTAATTATAGAACTGACCAAACAACTTCAAAACTGACCAAACAAGTTATTCATAATTTATATGTAGTAACTTAGGTAAAACCCCATTTTACCCGAAATAGAAATATATATATCCAAATCATGAGGTTATACATTTCATGTGTCTGAACTCTTGAAATTTTCCCTTTTCTTTTGAAAGTAAACAGCTTCATATACGAATATTATTATCAACTGTTTAACTTCAAAATTATTAAAGTGCCAGTTTTTGTCAGAGGTCTTCGAACAATCATTTTCATATTGGTCCCTTTTAACTAATTTGTGCATTTATTATCATATTCTAACGGTGAAGGGGAGATAATTCAAACTTTGTATTATTGTGGTAGCAAATTTTCATAATAGACTTTCGGAACACATCGTTGTTGTACCGAATGTGTATTCCGAAAGATAAAAAGAAGCTTGTTTATCATGGTAGCAAATATTAATACCACACCGGAATAAATGTACACAAATCCAGTAATATATATTAAGAAACAACGACGCAGTCAAAAAAATAACATTAACAATAAAGTAATAGAACATCCTCTCAAAAAGGATGATATCGAAACTTCCAGAAGTTGATTATATGACGTTTTTCCGTCATGCAGCGTGTCAAGGTTAGGTTTTTATGTTGTCGAGGGAAAAGACTGGCAAGTTACCAAAAGTTTTCCATCACCACTTGACAGATATCTTATTGATGATTGTGACCATAAATTATGCGTCGACTAGAAGTTTATACGCCTTTCGGTTAGAAACAATAAGGAAGTAGACATTATATTGTTAGCAATGATTACTTCGGTTTTCTCTTATGTGATAAGCTGGATTAAAAAAGTAATAAAAATCTTAATTGTTTTACGATATATCTTTTACGTACGAAAGCTTAAATTTTACGATTCAGTCAGTTTTTGTTGTCTTTCGCCTGTCATGAAAATCTGTAATAAAAACTAGTCAGTAAGTAGATTCGACATATAACATAATAATGAGTGGTCTTCTTTAATTAGAAAAAGTTATAAATAGAATGGTATAAAAAAGAATTTGGACTTTGACAAAATCCAAATGGCGACCAAGATACACGACAAAAGGACTAAAACCCCACCAAAAGTAAGTATCCCAAACAAAATAAAATTACGAGTGTACCTAGGTGCTCTGGATAAGTAAGCAGTGTATGTCTCTGATTACATACCCGCAGAGTTACTTATCGTCATGTCCGGGAAATATAGTATTCCAGAAAAAGAAATCCTACAAATGGCTCAGATTATATGTTCGATTGCATTTGGGAAAGGATTTTATATAACTATTTACTAAGTAACTTCTGACGGGATAACATCAATTTAGGCAACAAATCATTTACATGCTCTACCAAAGAGTTGTCAAAACGGTTGATTAAGATATTGTCTGCAATGAAAGAAGGACAGCAAAAATACTGTGAAACTGTTTATTCGAATGGTATGATATTTCTTAAAAATTTAAATGAATTTTTGTGAAAAATTTAAATTCAAGATCGATATCGAAAATAACATCAAAACCTTTGACTCGTCCGCGCCTTAAATAAGATACCACTTTTAAAAAAAAAACTATTCTATCTCGTTTGAAAATATGGTTGTTTTCCAAATTTTAGAATTCAGTGTTTAGTGAATGTGCCGTTTTCTCGGACTTTGATTTGTGGATTGTCTTTTTGATAGTTTCATCGGTGTTCTGTAGTTTGTTGTGACCTTCATTTGTTTGATTAGCTCAATATTCAAAAACAGCATTCAATCTAAAAATTCAAATATTTATCGTGAGATCCCAACGTATAATTTAGCTGTTGTAAACAAAACGGAATTATACAATGGTTGTTTATATAGAGGGTATTAATACGATATCTTGACTGTACAAGATTGCCTTAAACATTGATAATGTCCGGGTCAAAGGCGAAGGCATTATTCATGTTGTCTCGCTTGCTGTCAAGTAGCATTTTGCTGTACGATTTGAATGTCGACTTTGTGATATATCATCACATGGTATTTTTCAGGAGATATACACAGGCCATTTTCTGAACTTTAAATGACATTAGTTATTTCACGTACGTGCACTTATTGTTTTAAACATTTTTTTTAAACGGTTGGTATTGCATATTACTGGAGAGGGCATTACCATGACGTGATAATGCACTCATGTCAAATTTCTGTAGATTATTTAATACCAGCTGACATTGTTTTATCCAATTGAAATAAATACAATTTTACTGATATGAGTTGTAAATTATACAGTTTAAGCAAATAATAAAAGGAAGTATCAGACCTTTTAGCATCCTCAAAAGATCGATGAAAATTAAACAGATACCTTAAAAATTCAGCGCGTTTTAAATTCACTATAATATTAATCGCAATAACCTCTTGCATTACGTTTCTGTATTTCTGGTCTACTCTACGCATTTATTAAGGCTCGTTTATTATTTTCGCAGCAATTATTGCCCTGGTTTAATTTCTTTACAAAATATAAAACGGTAAGTATTGAAGCTAATTGGAATTTGCTTGCCATTCAGTGTCAGTGCAGAATGAATACTTCCAAAAATAAGGCATAGATGCAATCTCTGGCTTCTGTTCGGACGTTGTGGATGAACTATTTGTGAAAGAAGTTACAACAAAATGCTGACTTTAACCCCAGACAATAGTCAGGGTAAAAATATAATTGGAAGCTATATAATTTAATGTAACATTGAAAATCAATAGTTGTCATATATAGGTTATGCGTAACCTATTACGACTGTCGAAGGTAATATGCATTGTTTTGGCGTTTGTTGCAACAATTGTACATTTATTTGGTGGGTCCTTATCTTGTTCTACATAAACTCTTGTTATTGTTTTACAATATTTAATATATGGTATTGTAGTTCTCTCGAAAACTATGTAGTGGTATGAAGGCAGAAAAGTAATCCAACATTTGCACCAACTAAACGAATTAAATATGAGTAAGTGTGAACATTCAACCGTCGCAGATAAGTTTTTAACTTCTCTTTTATCGTGTTAATATTTTGAACAACCTTTTTTGTTCTCTAAAACTATAACAAATGCTTACCCAGTCCATGCAGCAACCAATTGTGTTCTCAAATATAATCCAAGCACAATCAGTATGAATCTGTGTGCATTCATACTTGGGTTTTGTTCAAATGACTTCCAAAGAGGTCTGTGTGATTAAAAATAGTATGTTTTCTTCAGTTCGAGGCTACAACAATACCTTTGGTTCTTAAAGCGGAAGAAGAACACAATAAATACCCCACATTAAAGTTCAGTTTTGTGAACAAATATTTGTTCCTATTATATGAACACAAAATATTATACTAACATCATTATTGGGAAAACGTGATTTGAAAAGTGAAACAGATTTGGTTTTGATTTACTGTAAACAATATTTGTGCGAACTCATGTAATACATCCGATCAGTTTATGCAAAGGAATAGTGTGCTAGGTCGACATATACAAAAAACATATCCACTCTTTTTAGACTACTAATTGTCCAATTTGTTCTGACGACCTCAAAACTTTTTTGTTATCACCTTTTGACGGTTTCCTTACCATTTTTCGAAAATATTTTTTACATAGTAAAGAAGTGATACTTAAACCCCTTTATGGCGTTTGCCTTTCTTTAATTTATGTTTCTATTACCAGTGGCTTTTTGTGTGGAAAAAAGTGTTACTTAATCTGTTAAATTATTACTTATTAAGCTTGTTATACAAACCATTTCTGTATGTGTCTTGTCTTTAAATGCAGGTACAATATACACGTACATTTCAATACATGTAGAAAATATTTGAATTAGGCGTGAAATAGGAAATTACAAGGCACTGTCGAGTAGATTCCTGTTTTTGAAGAGTGCAACATTGGTTTCTATGGGAGAAACGGAAGCTAGGAAGGTACTGTTATTCTTGAATCTTAACCAAGTTAACCTCAAATTCTGAATTAAAAATTGTGAACCAGAAACTACGAATATTGAACTAGAAAGTCCAAATATTGAACTAGGAACTACGAATGTTAAACTAGGAAATACAAATATTGAACTAGGAACTACGAATGTTGAATTAAAAAAAAATGGAAAAATCAAATGTTGAACTAGAAACTACGAATGTTGAATAGAAACTGAAAAATTAAATGTTGAACAAGGAACTGACACTACTGGCTAAAAAATGACTGTAAATACCAGTTGCAGTCGTTTTTCGTCTGTCACTGACTGAGATTGACTGCAAATGACTGCAAAAATGTCTGTAAAAGACTGCAAACGTTGTGTCAGACAATAATTTTTACTGTGACAGTCATTTTATGCCTGTCACAGACATATTTTGTCCGTCACAGACATTTTTTCCGTTGGCGCAGTCATTTTATGTCTGTTACAACGGCGTATCCGTTGTATCAGTCAAAAAATGTCTGTCGCAGTCATTTTGTCCGTTGACTCAGTCGAAAATCGTCTGTTACAACGGCGTTACCGTTGTATCAGTCAAAAAATGTCTGTCACAGACATTTTCTCCGTTGTATCAGACAAAATACGACTGTCACAACGCCTGGTAATTGTTATCGTTAATTTATTAACAGCGGCCGATTTATATTTCAAATTTTAATTTCTTTTATGAAAATATTCGGAATTCAACAAAAAAAATCTCTATTTGGAAATTGATCTCTCGCACACTTTACGATAACAAATGTTTTAACGCCTGGTAATTATTATTTGTATTGTTGTTACACCGGTCGATTAATTTTCTAAATGTCAAGTTATTTTATGAAAATGTTCGGAATTCAACAAAAAACATCTATTGGAAATTTGATTATCTTCTGCATTTTTATAATAATATTTTCTGCAAACAAAGTTAAACAAAATATGATGACATCGCTTATTTATTAAGTTATGTCGAAAATTATTTTACAATTATAGTTAGTATACATATGTTGAGCTATTTTAAATACAATATTTAATTTAAAAAATCAAATCATGTTTGTTTTCTATTGTTTAAAATATCAGGTAATTCAGTAAACATAATAAAGTTGTTGATGTCCACGGGGCGCTTCCGATTTTAAGAAGGACACATGTGGTTAATTATGTTACAGGTAATCCCGCCTCACTGATCAAAGTTCACGTGTATGAAACATTGGGCTGCATCATGTGAAAACATTACACAGGTGACCGGTAATTAACGATACTAAAATCGGCACGTGCCGATAAATATGCAAATATCTCTAAAACTACAAAATTAAAAAAAAATTTGGTAAAAACTATATTTATGCACTTACTAGTAGTTTGCGGTTTTTCTACGGACCAAATAAATTTACAGTTATAGATTGTACGGTTAACTTAGTAAACTTCAACCCCTTTTGTTCTACAGACAAACACTAAATTTTAAAGGTGTTTATTTTTAATTGTCTACATCGACTCTTAAATCATACCATACAAAGGCAAAGTGCCACAGAACAAATAACAGACACACTTTATCGAATGAAACAGAATCGAGTGCGCCGTTTCGTACAAAGTTGACATGTATTCGAGAAAATCATTCGATATATGTTCAGTGAGCAGTTGTAAGTATAGTATATAGTATATACAAATATAACTGTGTCTAACAGTTTCGGTGTCTCTGCAAAAAGAAAACGGAAATTTTAGGCAACACACAGTTAAAGTTTATGGTTTCTAAAATAAATATACAAGTCGTCTCCTTTGCAAAAGCTTTCCCTAAATGTTGTACGATTTTATTTGCAAATTTGCGTGCTAACATAAGTTAACGATGTTATCGTTCGTACATCGTTAGTATATGGTTAAACGTAAATCGTTTTTCTATCGTAGAACATATATCATTGAATAAAACGTAAAATCGGCCCTAATTTATTAATATAGGGATGATTAATATTTGATCACTGTACTCATATAAAAAGGTTAATAACTTTCGTTCAAACCGCAGGGCCATACGGAAAGTTGTATTACCCGATACTATCTCACCTCCGGTCTTCTGGACCAGTAAGCTATTTCGTGACTCCTTCCAGCATATGTTTGATTGGCTAGTCATACGGACTGTTCATACAGGCTAGCGATACGACTTTTACTTTATTTAAATAAAATTGTTATGAACTGGCGTCTGTATTGGCTTTTTACCGATTATCGGCCAGTCGTATTGGCCCTGGACCCTACGGGTCTCGGGACCTATACATCCAACCTAGAATCAATACAAGGGCCAATACATATTCAGCCAGTTAGTAACACTTAAGCATGGTTTCTCCAGCTTGCATTGTAGGGTTTTTCCTTTATTCTATCGAGAAGTGTATACAGTTTTTACATCATAAAACGAAATAAACCATTATAAATTTGAATAAAGGAATTTGAAAATCTAACTTCTTTGAGTTTTTACTGGTTCGAGTATACCACGAACATTGTCCCTGCGCATATGTACACAAGTAATAAATACACTTCAAAGACATATACACGACCTGTATTGTATTCGGTTATTGTAATTAACAAAATTAACAATAATTCTGTAGTTCAGATTTTAAAAAACGATACTCAGAATTGAAATTAAAAAAAAACTAAAGTATATTATTGTGCACACGGTCTTTTAATTTCTTTAATAAATATTTAGGGGCCTCGGTGGCCGAGTGGGCTAATAGTTCACGAACAATTAGAAAGGTCTTTCCCAGATACCTTTATGAAATTAATTTTTCTTCATCTCTTGTTGTGAACTTGACTACATAAGTTACTGTACCATTTTTTTAGGCGGAATAGACTATATCTGTGGTCCTGAGTAAAAACATACATGGTTGTCAAGGACTTTCGTGGCCGTTGCTAAGGACAAAATGCCACTTCCTGTTGTAAAATGACATATTTCAGTAAAATACATCATCCTGATTTAAAAAATATATGGTTGCTAAGGACTTTTTGTAATGGTGACCTGGTTGCTATGGTATGACCTTGACCTTTGACCTTTGAATTTGGGCTCAAATTAAAAGCCTTTACGTGATGATCATGTTAAACCTATATGTTTACTATATTATCTGTAACGGTTTTCAAGTTGTATGCCAAAAACTGATTAACCGAAATGAGTCAAGAGCCCAAACTCGAAAACGGTTCATCGCACAGTTTCGGACCAAATGTATCAAATGGAGGGCTTGATGAGAGGAGTATTTTTCCCATTTATTGTCTTCTTCTATCTTTTATAGTTTTCGAGTTTTAATGATAACAAGATTGGAGGCCTAAGGTCGAGGTCACTTCTGAACTTTGACTTTGAGATTTTCTTTAAGGACATGTGACAGGACGATAAATTGTGAAGACCTTTTATGATTTCGACTTACGGTTTGTGAGTTCTTGTGATAAGCGGAGTCCTTGAAACATTCAAGCTATACCGCTCGCCTTCGCTAGTCAGGAATTTTTAGCCAAAATATGTCATAAAGTTGTCCCAAAAGTTCCTTAACATTTGTCACTTTTTAGTTTTCTTGTATCTGTTATAGTTCCAAAGATTACGCGATAACAAGGTTTTCGGTGTTTGGGCAGATAACTCCGTAAAGAAAAATGTTTCGATTTCACAGGGTGAATTCCGAATAGACTTTCAGTGTCCAAAACTTGTCGCGAAAGACCAAAATGATATGTCGCGTACTTTTTAAACTGTTTGGGTTTGAAAGTTGGCGGAAAAAAAAAATAATAATCAAAGCAAAAGCAAGAAGGTCTTCCTACTGGAAGTGGGAAAGACCTTAAAAAACTAAAGTATATTATTGTACACACGGTCTTTTAATTTCTTTAATAAATATTTAGGGGCCTCGGTGGCCGAGTGGTCGTAGTTCGTCTACAATTGATCACGTGGTCTGCAACACTGAGATGGCGGGTTCGATTCTGACTGCAGGCAGGGTGTACTCGACTCCAATCTTAATTGACAAGGATTGCCAGTTTTCCTACCGCAGGTCGGGGGTTCTCTCCGGGTAATCAGGCTTCCTCCCCAATAAAAACTGGACGCCATGAAATAGCTAAAAAATTGCTGAAAGTGGCGTTAAAACACCATTCAAACAAAAAAAAAATATTTAGCGTGTATTAAAATACTTTATGAAAACTTACACCTTTCAAGTAGATTAAAGGTTTGTTTTTAATAAATCGATAGTCCAAGTGTGGTAATGAAATCACATAACAGTCAGATTTCCGGTGAAATGAGAACAAAAGAATCGGAGCTCTTTCGTTTACGAGGTACAAAGGTTACTGTGTCGCTGTTTATTCTGTTGCTATGTAAATTAAAAGTTATTTAGAACATTTATTGAAAAACGTTTTCAATCAATATGTATTCGTTTGCAAAATTTCAAGCACAACAGATACGTAATATCTTTGTTTCAGTCAATAAACATTAAAAACAGGGGGTGTTTTCGTAAGTGCTGCAAAAAAATGCACCATTCTAAATTTTGTTGAAAAAAATTCCATGTATTTGTAAAACATTCATCTTTCACTTGTTAATTTTTTGGTTTGTGACGACTTTTTGTTTTCGAGTAAAAAAATTCCAAAGTCGATCATTTTTTCTATTGCGGTTCATTCATGTGTGATAAATATCGGCGTGTTCGTATATGTCACATTTATTTACATCGTAACTACGGCGTGTGTGATTTGTAATTATTTTATTTTGTAGTGTTCAGAAATTTTAACGAGTTTCAATTTGTTGAAAGTGTTCAAATAACTAAATTTATGGCCAAATAAAGTAGAAATTTAAAATAAAACTAAAAAATGTAAAATTGAACTACCCACTAAAAACACGGATTTCGTGCCTATACAATTCAGAAGTATATGTTGTCATAATAGGCATTGAAAAATCTTTGGGTACAATCCAATTGCATCCTCTACATTTGGTGGAGGAAATTTTATCGTATTAAAGCAACTGTTCCGTTTAAATATCTTAATTCAACATATTATTTTATTTGAGGTTAGAACAGCGAGTTAGAATACATGTACGTTTGCATGTATACAGACACTGCGTGTATCGATTGTATATTTGTATATTTTTCTTTGCATTGTATTTTCTCTTCTACTGTGTTTGAAATTCACCAAAATAAATGTTTTGCTCACTCATTATTCACACCGTTTCTATAACACGACGTGTGTGCTGCAATATTATGGCCATCCAATTCTATAGCAGCCTTATAGTTGATGGACTTTTTATATATCATTTGGATTGTCTTTTACATCCCGTTTTGTTCTTTTAATCCACCTTAAAATGTTCTAGTTGGGATAAATTCTAGATTAAATCTTAATTACATATGTAATATGTATGTTTTATTTTATCTTTGTTCTGCTATCTGTAATATAAAAGAAATATAGTTTCACAAATGGAAGAGAACGTTGATCAAAGCACGAATAAAACTTATTCTTCTGCAAATTCTATTGATTTGCGTTCACGTAGAGGCAGTCAAGGACACATTCTTCCTGGAAGACCATGTACTAAATGTGGAACAGGCGTCACAATCAGATGGTATCACAAGACAAACAAGCCTTCCGAGTATCTACAGTTTATAAATTCGAAATTCAATTTACTGCCAGATGATTGTCTTTGCAGTGCTTGCCATACATTCTTAGATAAAACATTTAACGGTCCACCTCCACGTAAAAAACAAAAGACTGATAACTGTAAATTATGCAACAATACAAGTTCACACACAATTTATGTTTCAAATATCTCTGTTTCTTGAAATCATGGATGTCAACACTACTGCAAATTCAGAATTTAATGATTCAGTGAATATTAACCTTTTTAGCTCTCTCATTATGAGATATGGCGGAAAAACCGCTTCAAAAATAAGATAATTGCATGTTGTCAAATGGAAAATTGTAGAGAAAGACTTCGAGATAAGAGGACTTACTACATTCCCGAGTTCGGTTTACTTTCTCAGTATTTTAAGGAAAATGGGGAATCTTGGTTTTCAGAATTAAATGAAGGCGGTCCCATTTGTGGTAAATGCAGATGTATTTTGTTGTAAATTGTTCAAAATATTGATCCTCAGAAGCAAAATTGCTGTGAGGAATTTAACAGTTCTGCTTCTGAAATTCCAATACCATCTCTTAATTCTCTAGCTTCGCACTACCCTATATTGCTTTCTAACATGAAAAGCAGTCAAGAAAGTCCCCTTGAATTAATAGCAATGACAGAAACGTTTTACTTAGTTTGTAAAGAATTATTACTGGACAATTCACTACTTTTACACAATTTACTCGATAATTTTAAGGAAAACGCCAAGAAACACTCTCCAACACATGGAACATTGAAATATGCTACCCTCTCCCTCCCACCCCTTATGCCTTATGCAGTGTTTTTGCTAACAAATTCCTCATATCTAAGACAAAAATACATATACGCATTAATTCCTCCGTTTCTATAATGTACAATAGTGATTCCAATACAACTGGATTCATTTTAATTTGTGCTATTTACTTCATGAAATCCAGTGTAAAGAAAATAAAATGCACATGTTGTCTCACCAATTCTTGCCACACAAAATGTATGTGATGTGTGTACATATCCAAATATAAAACACATTTTTTCTAACAAGGAAATAATCCTTTGAACTGGAAAAAATTATATTTGTTCAAATAATTTACAGTATAAAAACATTTTTTAACGATATAAAAATATTAATTTAGAAATTTAGAGTACAAATTTGCTTAAAATGATGACAAATGTTCCTTCAAGCAGTTTATTGTAGTTATTTTAATCCGGGGTGTTTAAAAAATTAGGATCACACTAACGTTGACTGAAACGGCTTCCCATACCTGAATCATCACAGATTATCGGACGTGAATCGTCTTGCGTTTCATTACATTTACACTTGTCTCCCTTAATTACTTGACAACCGACACATTTTAGTGCTGCGAATTTTTGCACCATTTTTAATTTACTTCAAACAAATTTTAATCGAATCTATATATAATTACCCTTGTCCTAGTGAAGATCTGACATGTGACTACATCGGGAACTATGTTTTAATATTTTTCAAAGATCTGGCAACATTTTCCAAAGTTGTTCCTTGACGATGAAAACATGTTTATTGCAACTTATTTCAGGTCATCTGTAACTTTATACTGCAATGACTCGATGGAGGAAACATGCATGTCTTTGATCATCATGGTATTTGGCAAGCCTGGGTTGAATTGTATTACCTTTGTACATGTTTTTTCGTGGCGTCAAAAAGTACGCGTCCATCAGAAAATGGCGGTCGGTCATGGTGACTGCATCTCATGAATATTTTGAAGGGAGATAATTCGAAGACACCGCAAATCTGACTGAAATAATGTGTTAGAATTCAAACTAAACGATGTGATATCCAATTATTACAGAAATAGATAGATAAGTTTGATCGAATGTTTGCTTTACGTCCAGCTAGTAGTATTTCAGCGATATTCAGGACAAGACTAAGTCAACACACAATTAATCAACGGAAAAAGGGGGTGGGGTGGGACACAAGTAACACAATTTAGACTGCCACTGGAAAAGTATGAAGTTTTGTGTAGGGGCGGAGAATTTAGCCTTTTGTAGCGGCTACAATGAGACTACTCTTTTTTCAAATCTGCAAAAGGGGCTTTATCGTGCTAGGGGAATTGCAATCTTCAAACACGTTACCCACTACGGTCAGCGGTCAGGCTTTCCGTATGATGACCTAACCCTAACCCTAACACGACAACTAGAGGGTCTCCACTACAAGTAGAAATAAGTGAATCAACAACGTGTACAACTTTTTCAAAAATACATTTTAAAATTATTTTGAAGTAATAATTTCATTTTCTTATTAAACTATACCGATGGGCTAGTAATTCTAAAGTCCCCGTGTAGTTTAATTCTCTTGCTTATTATGTTTCGTGCTTGAAGCAAACGGCGCACTCGATTCAGTCGCATGCTATATATTATACAGGTCGTCGGGTCTTTCCGTGGCATTTCTTTGGAATAATTTTAATGATCTCTATTGCTTGTCAAAGTTGACAATAAGAAAAATACACCTTTACAATTAGTGTTTTATGTGTACAAAGTTCATAATTTACCACGGGGGGGGGGGGGGTGGGGGGGGGCAGGAACAGGTATTTTAGAAGACAGCACCCATTCATCCATAACTATAAATGTATTTATTACATTATTATATTACACAATATCAACCCTTGTTCTGCATGGTCGCGGAAAAACACCGGATGGTGTCGCAAAATGTATTATACACATTATCTTTGATCAGCGAGGCGGCGAGGCGAGATTACCTGTAACCTAATTAACAACATGTATAATTCTTTAAATTGTACATGTACAATTTTATAGTACTAACTAAATTACCAGATCCATTTAAACAACAGTAGATGCAGCTTAGAAAACAAACATTATTTTAGGTTTTTTTTAATATTTAATATTTAATATTGAAAGACAGAAAAAATATAACGACTAAAATGTCACAATTTAATGTATGTATCCGTACTAAATAAAATACTAACAGTTTCCGCCATAATTAAAGAAATTGGCGATTTTATTATATGTATTTTTTTTAACTTTGTCCGTGTTTTAAGAAAACATTATTGTACAAATGTTTCAAATGCAATCGTTGTTATGGCTTTAATGCGGTTTTTAATTTTCACCAGATGTGTAAGTAAACAATTGAGAAATTCAGTTTAATAATTATAAATAAGGACAGAACAAATGCTAACATTTTCAGCAGTCTTCAGTTTTTAGAAACAGATTTATTTAAACATACATTTATCTTTAACATTACTATTTAAATAACATTTGTTATCGCAATTGTGCGAACGTACAATTTCCAAATAGAAATATTTTTTGTTTTATTCCGAAAATTTTCAAAAAAACAAGTGAAATAAAAAATATTAATCGACAGCAGTAAATAAATTAACAATAATAATTACCAGGCGTTGTGACAGTCGTAATTTGTCTGATACAACGGAGAAAATGTCTGTGACAGACATTTTTTGACTGATACAACGGTAACGCCGTTGTAACAGACGATTTTCGACTGAGTCAACAGAAAAAATGACTGCGACAGACATTATTTGACTGATACAACGGATACGCCGTTGTAACAGACAAAAAATGACTGCGCCAACGGAAAAAATGTCTGTGACGGACAAAATATGTCTGTGACAGGCATAAAATGACTGTCACAGTAAAAATTATTGTCTGACACAACGTTTGCAGTCTTTTACAGACATTTTTGCAGTCATTTGCAGTCAATCTCAGTCAGTGACAGACGAAAAACGACTGCAACTGGTATTTACAGTCATGTTTTTAGCTAGTAGTGTGGCTGTCAAATGTTGCACTGAAAGAATTCTATTTGAATGTTGAATGTTGAACGTTGAACAAGTAACCAACTTGACCCACGTGAGAAACTGGTACATAAACCGGGCAGTAAATTCATTCACTGACATTATAATAAGGAAGTACACATAAGAGGTTGTATAAGTATACAATATAAAATATGATTTTGTACAAGTATAATTGAAATTACTTCAATAAGAGACTTTGGATAACAGTCTGCTATAAATTTGCCAGTGTAAAAAAAATAAAATCCCCAGCTGTTTTTTAAAATTCAATAATATAAAGATATATTGTTAGGCCCCAGTTCATATATGCACGTTGTGTTGGTCAAACATTAATTACACTCATAAAAAACCACTACTTGTGTTAATGTTTAGCGTACTGTTTTTCAATTACATGTATTATTTTAGTTTATCAGTTCTTAAAATGATTACATATATAAAATACATTAATTTAATAACTTTTATGGCTTTTTAAATTGTCTTTCTATGACTCAGTATCGTCGTCTTTACTTAAGAATTGAATGCATTTCATTGACGTATGAAAGCGTTGACCGAATCACATTTTCAATGATGAAAATTTGCGTAGGTCAACGCTTTCATACGTCAGTGAAACTTCAAGAAAATGCATTCAATTCATATATTTACAATTTTTTCATTTAAAATGCATGGGCCTGATTTAAATTGTGCACAATGTATTTTTGTGTATATAAATTACTCCGCGTTGTTTGTTTACTGTAAACAGAGTCAAGTAAGCGCGTGCTCTTCGTGTTAACCGGTTTCATTGAGTGAGAAATTCAAAGAATAATTCTAAGTTGAATCGATAGAACTCTACGATATTGATGAAAGACTTTCGTTATGTAAATATTAATTCATAACAAAACTACTTTTATAATTTTAGTGAAAGTTGACAATGTGTTGTTCACCACTATAACAGTCGTTTCTTTGTGGATAATAATAGTTCTAAGGGGTCATCCATAATTGTCAACATTTTTCACAAGTTTGCAAATAGCACTCTTTTTGAAAACCCCCTCCCACCCCCCAAAAGAGTACGTCAACATTTTTTGCATGTCTGCACATCCACATGCAGGGTTAATAATTGATATACTTCATAGCCATTCCTATTTAATGTTCCTGCGATTGCTTCAAATGTCTTTTGCAAATCATTTTATAAGAAATTTTCCACATTTTTCAGCCTTTTACAATATAGCAGTATAATTGAGATTTTTAATCACCAATTACCAAAGTCACCTGTATGTATCCAAACTGTCACTCAGCGATTTTAATTTATTTTGTTCTGTGATCACCTTATCGTTCCTGGAAACTAGTCATTTTAATTCGAATGTTGCCGAGTACATGATTTTTGTCATTAATTGAAAAACTTGTTTGCTCTTTTCTTCAGTTTGCTGTCTCATTGTCCCATATACCACTTTTATACTTCTTTTATTCTATTTAATTTTATCATAAAACAAATATATTGTATTGAAAGCAGCAACCAAGGTGGGAAAGTATAAACAACACAACCAGAAAGAAATACAAAAAATAGGCCATTTAATGGGTATACCCCGCCACGTTGCATTGTTTTTAATATTGATGAACACATTTTACTGAATTACAAATCAGCCAACAGGAACAGTAGAACGAATAATCGTACCCTCGCTTTTTTTTTGGCGAGGGTACAAATTTAGTCCCATTACTCGTTATGTAGCAGAGCAGGAGTGAATCACTCACGGCACTTTGATGTCCAATAGAAGTTGCATATACAATCAGACGTGGTCGGTCTTGATAATTTTCGACAGTGTCACGATTTTGTGTGTTTAAAATCGATCATTATTGATGCGTGATGATAGTTACTGAAGTTTTTAATAACCCGCTGTGCGTTGTGTATTAATTGACATTCGTGTCTCTTTTTAATTACGTTTACTACATGGAAGACATTGAGAAACCCGAAAATGAATGGCGTGTTGCATCTTGGGTAATACATATGTAAATTACTTGATTCTTACTACGGAATGGCTGTTATAGTATGTAAATTAGCACGTTTATAATAAAATTAGGTCACATTATCCATATACGGAAAAATGATCAACCATTTTCCACGTGCATCTTTCAAAGACGAAAAAAAAATTTCTTCAATAAAAATCGTTTGCCATTATTTTCGAAATGTCTAAAGCTTTAATGACGTAAAGAAGATGAATTTTATGTTTGAATTTTGTATAAACAAACCAAAATTAGAATTTTTTATTTGCTACATTACGAGCAATAGGACTGCCGTTAATCTGACAAATTACAAAACTAACTTCGGATTATAACGGCAGTAAAATTTGGCCTAATGCAGACTGTGATTTGTCTTTCCGAATATTTGGACGACTGAAAATGTTTCAGAAGGGGAAACAGTTCCGGAAGCATTTCGGTATTACCGGAAGTTTAAAAAAAACGTACGGAAAAAATGTTGAAATTGAAACCCCCTCACCCCTGTAGTGCGCTTTGCAAACTCGTGAAAAATGTTGACAATTATGGATGACCCCTAAAACAATATATTTATATTGATCCGTTTTAAATTTAAAAGCGAATGTGATTGATTTATAAAAACCTAAGCTTAAATTAATACATCTATTTATTCCAATACAAAAATGTTCATGAGTCAATGCAGCTTAAACTCACTTTTAATTATGTTGGAGTTTAAACTATTTTTAAAAAATGTAAAAATATGGGTCATTCAGTTTTGTCGCGCGACAACAGTGATAACTGCGCAATATACTGCTTGAAAACTGCAGTAGCCGTTAATAATATTTATTTACCATAACTTATACAACTAACGACGTAATCTTAATCATATTTTAGGAGTAATATGCACTTTTCAATTAAAAATGATTCCGCGCATCAGCTATGTTAAGATAATCAAACTTAATAACGTCAAAGAAGTAAGGTTCAATGAAAGTAGAGTGACAAACCATAAATAATGATAACTGAACTGTTGTAATAGTTTCAGGACATAAAATGATTATCCAAATTTTTGTGAGTATCAAGAGCTATAATATTACGATCATTAACAAATAAACCCATGAAAGCTGGCAATCCGAAAGACAAACAGACCTAAATAAAGGAAATCAACTCTTTAAACAAAATATTCTTGAAACCACATTCTCTATAGAAGCAATAAGGGTCTACGCGAATACAACCATAATTGACAATATAATGTGAACGCCTTCATAAAGTTGAAAGATTGCTGAACATGGCATCAAACCCATTAAAAACAACAACAATTCATATATTTTATATTGATTACCAGTGACTGATTTAGGTTGACCATTTGATCATATTTCGCTGGATGCCCTTACGATTATTTTTGGATGGATTGATCATATGAAAATGGCTTACCATGTTACTGTTATCAATAGTAGGATATTTTATTATATTTAAGGTGGACTGACCAAAATTTTGATTGAACACGTTAAAATTTTAATATGTGGATCGACACTATTTACAACTGTACAATGCCATGTTCATTGTGATTTACTATGATTTGGTTTAACATTTTGCTAATTTTAATGTGGATTTATTATAAATTGGATTCGCCTACTTTACTATTTCCCAGGTGTATTGACCATAATTTAGGTCTAACATTTTTAGTTGTAGTGACCATTATTTTTTAACCTTACTAATTTCGTAGGTTGTAAATCAATTTCGTGAATGTCTTGTACAATGTATTTTATGAATATCGAGAACAGTGTTGGAGATAAATTATCACCCTGTTCGGCAAATGCACGTCATTTAGTTATACAACTTATCGTTGATCTTTTAAATTAGTTTCTTGTATAGCATTATGTCTCAGTTTATAAAATCGAAACAATTTAGGAAAATCAAGAGATGCAACAAATAATTTTGAATTTCGAATTGTATATATGTGAGATTCTTCCAACCTATTTTTTCCTTAAAGCGTTTGCTGCACACCTATAACTTCATTATCAGCTAATTGAAATACGCTTTTTGCCTTGAGCGGTATACATTTTACTGCTCTTAAGAATATAAGTAACCTGGCATTTCATAATTTTTCTTCAAGTATCAGGCAAATAGTAGCCTTGCGCCATATCAATGGAACTATGCCAGATTTAAATATCAACAGAGAATATATATATAACATTCTGCCCATATTTTATTTAAGAACTAATTCATGACTGCCCCAATTTTATGGATTATTTAAATATGGGTAGGCATTATATTCATGAACATGTTGCCTCCAGCGTTAGCGAGTGTAAAAATATAATGAATATAATGCCTACTCATATTTAAATAATCCATAAAAGCGTGTGGCAAAATATTCATCAATATAATGCCTACCCATATTTAAAAAAAAACATACAATTGGGTCAGCCATGAATTATTTCCATTATGATATGAAGATATAGAAATTTTATATTTCGCAAATACATGTGTAAAGGTTTATGTTGGCTGTTCCGAGATCATGCATTTTACAAAATTTTATTATTTTTCTTATGTAATATTGGTAGAAAAAAGGAAAAATATAAATTCAGAACAAACTAACATATGTATTAACATTAACAATATAATTTTACACTAAGAAAAAAAAAGAACCTCAAAACTGCATGCTTTGTTACATCAGTCTGGTGTCGTGTCTTTGACTGTGTGTTGCTGCTTTTGTGTGACAAATAAAAACTTCTTACCGCATTTGGTCGAGCTTATGCTCCTGTTGT
Organism: Limnoperna fortunei; assembly: GCA_944474755.1. Classification (NCBI taxonomy): domain Eukaryota; kingdom Metazoa; phylum Mollusca; class Bivalvia; order Mytilida; family Modiolidae; genus Limnoperna; species Limnoperna fortunei. The sequence continues at coordinate 72,708,037 of OX104119.1, read as the reverse complement.
AGATCCAAAATGGTGCACATTTAATTTTTTTTCCACAGTTTTTCAGTCTTTTCAAATTCGATTGTGTTTTCATTTTGATACATTAATAAATCGTTTTAGGTGGAGGTGGGAAAACTATCACGGTTTGTCCGATTACCATTGAACGTTACGAAAGTAGTTGTAAAAACGCAAGGTTCCTTGAAACCCGTGGAAACATTTTTTCTATTGGTATTTTGGAATACAAAGGTACAACATGGAATAAATAAAACAAACAAGAAACAACTACATTAACACATGGGGGTAAGATTTTTTAAATGGCTGGAACAACCAGATTTTATTGACTATTTAAAGAGGTTTATTTCCAAAGCATTTGAAGGACGTCATATTAGAATTATTATTTAAATATAGGTCAGTAATCTATTCATGGTATTTTAATAAACATTACCAATGTAATTCAACACAAAAGAACGCAACATAATGACATTATACAAGAAATCAAGAAAGATAACAACAAACGCTTCACATGTTATCAGATTGGAAGATCGAAATGGCCAACAAATATTGTCTTTTTATGTTTACTTATGAAAGTTATGTCAAAATGAATGGCACAAAACATATCCTGGACGATACTTTATTGCAGATTTAAATACAGTTTGGTTTTCAATAGCGTCTAAAGGAATATTAGAATTCGTACTTCGTTATTCTCATTAGAATAATTACCTTCTTAATGGCAAAAGAAAGGTAAATTTAACAGCTTTGGAATATTTTTTAAAGCACTAATGTGCGATTTGTTGTGTGCAACTGGTTGATTCTTGTGTTGTCATAAAGAAACCCTGTTACATGTGTTAAAACCTTTGGACGTGTAGAACCATCAGGTTTAGGCATAATAAAATGTAGTCTGAGGCTGGTTTTAATGTTTATTTTTTTAGTAATCGATAGAGAAATCCCGGTAATATAAATATAATATAAATTACGAATAATAATCTTATGACAAAATAGTACACAAAGAAATTATAACTCTTGTTACTTTCTAAAGCACCGAAATCATTCAAAAATCAATACAAATGCCATTTCGGAATAAATAATTACATGACGGATTTAATCATAAAAACCAGTTACTAACAGCACCTTGTGCAATTACATTAATAATAATTCTCTACAACGTGAATTTCAAATAAATGCGAAGAATATTGAACAGTTAAAGTACAAAACTGAAACGCTTAAAGTACATAAGACTACACTGAACTAAAATACACACAAACAATACGACAAACAAAAATAAAACACAGAACACGGCTTATCTTATATATTATACAAAGGACTTGGGATAAATATCCCCAATAATAATATCTGGACTTTTCAGCTTATTAATACACAATTTTGGATCTGTATAAAATAAAATATGACCTGTATAGGTCTTGTGGTTACCATAAAGTTTACATTTCTTGCTATTAAATTTAGCAAGCTACTTTATTGTACTGAATCTACAATAACATATAGAAACAATAATTATCAGTCCATGATATTTAAGCTGTGTCGTAAAATACAAATGAATATGCACGTACCAGTAGAATTACTTTTACTATTAAAAATCTTACTATTCACTCTTATAAATATATCAAACTATTATACAAAACTCTCTTGCAAAAATAAGAATATCAAAGAAATGATAAATAAATGAAATAACTGACCTGTTAATGTGAAACAATGAATCCTCTAAAATAAGAATAAATAATGCAGCTGAATGACAAGCAACAAGAATTTTCCAATCCAATTTTAACTCACCCAAAGAATCAGATTAAATTTAAAGTGCGTACCTGAACACAGTTCACTAAGAATTCACTAACTGACCAATGAGATAAGAGAATTAAAATGTAAATCCCAGGATGTAAAGTAAGCTAATCAGAACATCAAAGTACTCCTGTACTCATAGTCAATTTCCGTATACATGTAAATGTCCCCAGTCAATAAAACTAACTAAAAATATAATTAATCATATACATTACAAATAACCCTATATATTACAAATAACACTTTTTATTACAGACGACTTCATTTAAAAAAAACAAATCATGGGTACTCGATAGCACAATTGTACGCCGGAAAATTGGTTAGTTAATTGAATGTACAGACAAATAGTACTGTTTATTATTAATAAAAAATCTGTGTGCATCTGAATAAAGATAAAATTTGCAATACTTTTTTGTCAAGGATAGATTTATAGTTCCTCTGTGTTTGTTGTTGCTTTGTTTCTAGTAAGTATACTTGATCGAAATATTTCATTTCAAGACAGAAAATATATATTTCTTCAAACAACCAAATATCAAAATGGCATTGTTATATATAATACTATTCTTTAATTTTGTATGTACGATTTATCAGATGTATATACAGTAATGAAGACAAGTTGTGTACATGTACGTGAAACAGGACTTAACTTAAAATTGGGTTTGAATGTCCTGGTTTTCGTTTGCCTGATAAATCATGTTGTTCTAACGAAAAGATCATACTTCAATTAACAAAATTATGTAACTTAAGGGGATGCAGGACACCATCCGCCATTTTTTGTGAAAATTTCAAAATAGATAAAACATTTATGGTAAATTTAATAATAATTTCTTTCATTATTAATTTCTTAATTTCAATAAAATTTAAAATTATAATGAAAGTCTTGTACCTATATTATTACTTCAATTTATTAATGATTGAAATAAAAAGTTTTCGTTTAAATTAGTTCGGTATTGGCAATAATAATGAAAATGAAATTTTTAACAAGGGAGGTAATTTTGACCAAACAATACCATTTTTAGCACTTTTTGACTGGTTTTTGCCCAATTGACAAATATATTTAACACAGAGACCTCTATTTTTCTTTCCATCACTAAAATGTAAACCAATTGCTTGACATTATATCAAAAATTCTAAAAATTTCATTGGACGGAATTTTTGTAATCTTTTATTTTTTTGCTTTTTTATTCTCTTCTCTGTATAATCTATATGAAAATTGAAAAATTTCAGTGCTCAACCCCTCAAAAATAAGCTCTGAAACCCCCTATTTTTTATTTTGAATTATGAAAACTTGCATAAAAAAACAAACTATTCGGTGAATTTATAGAAAATTCACTGACAAATTTTCAGTGAAAGTGTCCTGCATCCCTTGAAGCGAAGACAAATAACACATGCGTTATAAAAGAGCTCAAAAATGTAACCTCAGTAATAAAATTAACAAACACAGTTACAAAAAAAACAACGTAAACTCTTACTAAGAAAGCTAGGACTGAAACCATGTGCTGCAGGTGCTGTCGGTGTAAGGAATTAGCGCGTGAAATTAACTGTGTTTAGGACAGTGACAAAATCCGGATTGAGATTAAGACACATACATAATTATGCTCACAAAGCGATCTAGAAGACACCATAATAAAAGGTAATAAAAACAAGTTAATCATGTAAATACGAAAGACCAACAAAGAAAAAGACAGAAAACTTTTTTTAAAAATCCAGACATTTACAAAATCAGATATTAGGAACAAACACATAAAACCTAAGAAATGCATCATTAAAAACTGGGGTTATTTCAGGTGCGCGTGAGGAAAAGCAGATCCTGCTCCACGTGTGGCTACGTTGAGTATTTTTTGTAGAGTAACTAAAATCCTTTAATCAGATCAGAATGTTCAGATCTCAAATCAGATCAGCATGCTATAAAAAAATAGTTAGTCATTGTTTACTTTGTATCATCAACTACTTAGAGTTATCCTTCTTTGCATTGATTGGCTATAAATCCACTCTACCTGTTTATATACCAACGTAATACCGGATATACTAACATGGTTAAAAAAAGTCCATTAAAATAAAAAATTTCGTGTTGGAAATCTTATATTTAGACAAAACATTTTCAAATTGATGCATCAGTACTAATAAATAACATTTTACCTTGCCTTGTATTTTCAGCCGAACTAATGAACTAATTGTGTGTGAAACGATCAAATGAGCGATGGCTAGCCGACTTGTTTTTGAGGAATAAAAATAAAATGAAAAATACTACTATATGTCAACAAGAGCATTATTCCTGCAAAGTTTGATTTCAGTAAGCCAAGTGGTGTTAAAGTGCAGATCAAATGCAATACGTTTACAGACAACGAAGGAACGGGCGTGCGATAAAAAATAATGGAAATAGCTTATTTAAAATATTTTGATGGTGCACCTTTTTATTCTGACCTTGCGTACGACGACTGTACTAGCAGTATATTTCGTTGATACCTTTAATGGCCCGTACTCTTCAAAAACTTACAAACAATCTGATGGGAAAAACGACTGACGTTATTCTTCCTACACACAATTGCAGTCCATCTTCGCTAGCCAAGTGTTACGATCAGGTTCCCCCTCTCAGTATCAGATCGTAACCATTGGCTAGCGAAGATGAATTGCAGTCTGGATCTTGCGAATCAAATCAACAAGTTTTTCATTAGTAAAATTGAAACTAATCTATTCGAAAAGACTTAAGTTCTTTGACTAAACTGGATACTTTAGATTTTCTTTCTGCGGACGTCAAGTTTGAAGGTGGTGCTCTTACAACATTCTCACCAGCTTCCATTGTCTAAGTCAGAAAAATCATCATGAACTCACCATCTAAGTCGTGCGAATAAGATCCTATGCCTTCTGAATCATTGTATTGAGGACACTTCCTGTGATCACTCACATCATCAACTGTACCGAAATCATTTCGGCAAGCAACTGTCAGTCCGCTGCTAAAAAACCGTAGCTTGATCGTACACAAAAACTATCGTCTAGTGTCAAATCTACCTTTTGTTTCGATGCAAAACGAACCCTGTTTTTTGTGGCGTGGTGCAAAGCCCACACTAAACATAAATTTATGAAAGGGGTTGCGTTTTATGCCATTTTATGCCGTTTGTAAACAAAATTTTAAAAGAATTTGCGTTGAGTAGCGCCCTAAATAAAATCACGCGATACCATATATATCAAGTGATAGTGTACATCTAGCTACCTTTCTTGAAAATGGTGTAATGACTGGAACATGAAGTAATAAAGTTTAAACAAATTTTGTTTTGTAGCCGTAAACATAATTAACATATCATTCGATTAAAAACAATCTAAGCAAACAGTTCATTGTAAATACGTCGTACATTCCCTGGGGCAAAGATACGTTTGTTTGTTTGACAATAAACTTGATGATATAATTAGTGGTTTTTAAAGATTGAAATCAGTATAAAAGGTGTTAAAAATAGAGTTAACAACGAAAAGGCAAAACAGGAAGTACGTTCATTACTGACGGGATAACGCAATTAAAAATAACAACAATGTTTTTATGATTTTTTTTCTATTTAGTGTTATAAACACACTAAAGTTGTTCATAATGCAAAATTGTCATATCTATTGAAAACACATCAATATAACAATGCACCTTGAACATAAGTCGTCATTATCCATGTACACAACCGTCCCATAGCAGTTTCTCATGTCAACTTACCGTCATTATAGATTTCTTTCGATCATTATTCGTTGAATTCTTGATTTTGTGGTTTGTCCGCCCCTCCCCCCCCCCACGAAAACGACGAAAATTGGTACCCCACGAATAAAAATAATAAACCACAGTGTACTAAATAACGACTCATCAGCGGTGATCAAGCCCAAAACCTATATAAATAACGACTCATCTGCGGTGATCAGGCCAAAAACATATCTAAATAACGACTTATCCTGTGAAGCAACGAACTAAAAACTAAAAGATGCTACCGGGATATTGTAGTTGCTCATCTGCAATATCTTTGAACAAAAATAAACAAGTCCAAAATGCAGATCCACTGCGGTTATATCTACGAATAATAAATTTGTCAACTTTTCGATTCATAGTCAATTTGCGTTTTTTTTTTCGTCAAATAATGTCAACACCTTTTCAATTAAGGTACAGTGAGTACAGTAGCTTTGAAAATAGGGAAATACATTGATTAAAAATAACAGAATATTTTTTAAGTATTTTTTAAGTTAATTTAATAAATAAAGTTTGTTCTGTAATCAATATGAGAGATAAATTAAAAGTAATTCTTTTTAATATAACTTACTGTTAAAAGAGACTTATGGCTACCTGATGCACGAATGAGTTGAAACAAAACAAGGATTTTATATTGTTCACTGATATATAACTCAATTTTATTTTTAAAAAGGGGAAAGTTGTCAAAAGTTGACCGGAAGTGTGGTTCTTTGGAATATGATATACAATAAATGAACTTAAATTGAAAAACGTGAAAAACTTCGGTCAAATTTGGTTAATATATTCCTCTAGTAAATTTTATGTAAAAAATTCATTGATATATAACTCAATTTTATTAATGAAAGGAAAAGTTTCAGAAGTTGACCGGAAATGTTGTTCGTCATCTCATACATTGTAACAAAACTGATTAACTATAAGGTAAGGTGAAAACCCGCGACCTACGGCATGCCAAACTGCAAATCTTCATAGGTAAGGTGAAAACCCCCGACCTACGGCATGCCAAACTACAAATCTTTATAGGTAAGATGAAACCTCCGACCTACGGTATGCCAAACTGCAAATCTTTATAGGTAAGGTGAAAACCCCGACCTACGGCATGCCAAACTGCAAATCTTTATAGATAAGGTGAAAACCCCCGACCTACTACATGACAAATTGCTAATCTTTTTACTTAAGGTTATAGCTGAACATACACTGCCGTTGTAAGGTTCCTGTACGCCACCTCATTAATGACCGATCAAGGAATGACAACCCAACAAACAAATTAAAACATAGTCATTCATTATAAATAAATTCTAGACAATTAAGAAATTCAAACACTTTAATAACATTCAACAAGTTTGAAAATGTTTTAAAAAGATTCAAATGAAGAGCGGATTGATACGCACGAGGCGTCTTGTCAAAGACGATATACAAAAATTAATAGGTATGAGTGTCCCCAATAAAATCTTTTTTATTGCAGAATTAAAACCAATTTTGTCCACTCAAATCAATTTATTTCGTCGTAGAAACAACTTGCATACCTACGCATTACCACGTCGAAAATGAAAATGGAAAACCCCTTTTTAATTCTGCAAACTGCAATCCATTAAAACTTTTGTTAGAGTAGAAATATCAAGTATTCATCACGGTGGCCATTTCCTAAAGTTTGATTTTGCCAAAAGGATTAATGTCAGAAGGCGGTTCTATCTTACAGCAGCCGTATGTTTAACAAGGACAACAGCATGCCAATCCTGCAGTCTTAAGAAATCATTAAAAAGCAACATATTGCTTATTAGCAGAAAAAAAGAAATATCTTAAAGGACATTCCATATTAAATGCTATAAAGTTACAATCAATTTTACAATTTACATTTCATTCAATCAAAAACAAGAATCTTCTGGCCATATGTGAAAAGATTTAATTAATGTCATCAAAAGAACAAACTGATCAACTTGACCTACATATTTTAATTAAATATTGCATATAATTAGATTGTAGATTTGTCTGTATAAATACGAGTTCTCAACGGAGTAGACAGAAGATTTGTGCAGCGAGGATACAGATACTGGAGAAAATACAAGGTAAGTTTATACACAAAAAACAGGATGAGATTTACCGAAACAATACTGGGGCTACACTGACTAAACTTGTTGTGTTATTATTATTTACATTTTCTCACTGAGATATAAACTATTCTTCTCTTTGCATAATATTACCTTTCTTATTATAATGAATTATACTAATTTTAGCCCAATTATCCTATGTTTTCCCGGTATTTCTGTTGATATATTGTAAAAGTCTTTGGCAGAGGTTTTTTGAGTGAAAAATTATTACTTCTTACGGCTGATGACCCAGCTTATTCTCCTTTTGTAGATCCAAAACCGTGCAAATTAAATTAAACAATTATTTTCAACATTTAATCAGCATTTTAAATGCGGCGGTTTTTTTTCATGTTCATAGGGCGATTTTGTTTAGTAATTTTTTACTTAAATTAGAATAAAACTGTACTCTAGAAGCAGGCAATGTTGTTTGCGGTTGAGGTGAGAAAAGTCTCGAGGTTTGGCTGAATACCATGGAACGTCACGAAAGCAAACGAACTTTTGTGAACAACGAAAGGTCCTTTACGAATCAGTCCCTAACGACTGACTTACAATGTAATATTCCCGTAGCAAATGTCAAGGGCGATTTATGAGAAATAACAACAGAGGCATAGTAAAAAATATGTACAAGTTATTGCGGATATTTTTTACTTGATTTTTCGTAATAAAAAGATACAATTATAAATTTTAAAAAATGCAGAATAATGAAAATTTCATCAAAGATTTTTTTTGTCTTGTGCTCAGTGGTATCTGGCTCGTTCGCATTCAATCCAACTCGTAGGTATACATTTAGTTTATACGCTTAACAGGGCTTCGGTGGCCGATTGGTTAATATAGGTCATCTACTATTGATCACGTTTTCTGTCAACAAGATTGCGGGTTCGAGTCTCAATACGGGGAGGGTGCGCTCGATTCCAATCTTAATTGACAAGGTTTGCAGTTTTCCTACCGTAGGTCGGGGCTTTTCTCCTGATACTCCGGATTCCTTCGACAATATAAACTGGACGTCATGATATAGCTGAAAATTGCTGAAAGCGTTAAACATCATTCAAACAAACGAATAACATACTTTTATTTTTATTAAACAAGGAAGCAATACCTTTCCTCTGATCATAAAGCTTTCGTAATAGTGAACACTATATCCCTTTTTTTAAACATAGAAATTTATAAATTGTTTGCTTATTTGTTCTAGTCCTAGTTGAAATATTGAAGATTGATAGTCGTTTCCCCTTGATAGACTGTTTTTTTTAATGTTTATTTCTTTCTTCGTTTTTGTTGGGGTTTTGTGGTGGCAGGGTCGTGCCACTGCATAATTATTTGGTTGCAGCAGTTGTACACCAATAAACGTTATAGATAATTATTTATCGTTTTATTAGTTGTTGTCATTGTTACTATAGTTGTCACCTTCAGTAATCTAAAAACCGTTTATATCCGCTTACTGGACAGAGGTTAGTCTTTCTTTGTAAACAATTCTAACAGATAAGACATATTTGATTCGGCATTGAGAAGGAACTAGTTATTTCATACATTATCAGCCTCTGACCGGACAAATAGAACAGGACACTATTATCATATCAATCAAATTGTCAGTTTTATTGTTTTACTTTTAAATACCAGTATTTGAACAGCGAAACAGCTAGTAAAATATATCATCTGTTTTAGTAACCGTTGATAGTTGTACAAAGAGCAACCTAAAATTGACACTGACAGATGCCGCTGACAGTGGAATAATTTACGTCCAAGGTCAAGAAGTTGCTTGTAAGCAGTTAACATCAACCGGAACAAAATCTCACGAGTTTAACTTTGCTGCATGCGGTATAACATGGGTAAGTATACTTTAATTATCTAAATTGGAACCCCGTGGTATAAAACAGGACATATGGTGCAACCCATCTGAATGGCGCGGCATTCAGAGGGATTTACAAGCATACATATAGTCACGTACATTTGTTCTGGACACTTAAATCAGAGGTTTAAAGCCGACACTATCACTGTGACCGTTAATTGTTGTTGAAAATACTAACTTCTCAGCTGGTAGACTTTGACAACGCATGTTGAGAGAGGATCCCAGGTAACAAACCTATGTACGAGTGGTCCCGTGTAAATCTTATGATCAGTGTTTACTTGTGGCATTTTTATACTTTCTAATTAGTTAATTGTCTTCGACCTAAATTTCATTGAATATTGGAATTTCAATATCTGTCAATTTTAGGAATAATTATTTGCTTTAACTCTGTTCGGGACATTATTACATAGAGACTACAAATTTCTGCGCATGATTGAAACTGTTTTCTTTTTACCTGAAAGAAAATTTTATTTTAATTTCATAGGCGAATGTGTTATTCCTAAGCTGCTAAAATAAACATTAATTTTCGTGGTCTAATATCTTTATCTGCTAATTTGATAGCCATCTCGTAAGTTAGCTTTGTATTTGTCTTCACAATTGTTTCCAAAAAATACGTTACTGTTTTTATTTAAGTAATTTTCGTATTTTAATTATCTTATGTTTGGGCTGTTTCATCGTATTCAAAAACTATTGTGTATTTTGCTATATCGATTGCACTCTCCGGCACAGAGAACATAACTGGTTCCCAGAAATAACCTCTGCCACTTGTCATCACCCATTTACTGCAGGACTACATTTGTCGTCTGCCCTTTACGTTTGTAAACAAAGAATGATTTTTGTAAAATAATATAATACACGAGATCTTATTTATTTTTATATAGTCTATTTATACATTTTTGATACAGTTTTACATTAAAATTACTTTGTTTGTACTTCAAGCTAACCCGCCATGAGAGATATCTCTCATAGCGTCAACCAATATGTGGCTACGTGATTGTGGTTGACGTAGGATACCCAAAATCATATTCGTGGTGATTGTATCGATTGCACCCTGGGTGATATGGAAAAGTTTATAAAAATCGGCTCGTCTGATTGGATGATTGTCCACACTTATTTTTTACACATTATGATTGGTTGTTGGGGTAGCTTTGACGTTGTTCACCCCTGACAGCTATTAACGTCATAATGGAATGTACCGAAAATCATTGCGCAAGCGGCTACCGTTGCACTGCTTGAAAAATAATTTATACGTAATCATACGAGAATAAATCACAACAATTTATTGGAAGGATAAATAGAAAACAAAGACAGCAATCCATTTTCTGTCTCTTCGTTACGTAGAACATTTTCTCTCTCCTAGGGACAAGGCCGATGACGCAGGGCAGAATCTGACAATCAAACCCACCGCCTTTATGAAGTTATACAGTGGAGGCGTGGACATTACTGGCGGAGATGTCAAGTTGACCGACACTATCACTTTGACCATTGAACTTGACGCAGATTATCTTAGTATGAGATTAAACGTATAAAATATAAGGAATCGCACATAGAAGTTTATATTAGGTCGATATTGACGTTTAAGTGCTCAGTTTTTAAAATGATTTATTTCGTATTAACTAACAAATAAATTTTATTAACTGTAAGCCAAAATAAGTCCTTTCCGGACTGTTTATTTCTTTATGATGAAATGTTTTAACTGTTATAAACTTATTTGTAGATGATTTTGACATCAAGGCTACCTACTGCACTGCATCAACCATTACAGTTGTCGAAAATTCGTAAGTATTTTACATTTTTATATTTTAAAATATTTCACTTGGTAATAAATTAACGGACATTCGCTATAAAGAGAAATTAAATTCTTGGAAGGAAGTATGTTTCTCTACCGAGACAAATTATAATTCCCGTCATTGCAGTTTAAATGTAATTATTATTTTCTGAAATGTTATGATGGAAATTGCATATGTTTCTTGCAGAATAATATAAAGATCTAGAGATACATAGCAAAATTATTACTAACAAAAACACACAACGATTACGCCATGAAAATAACAACAGATAAAAAATGCACGTAAAGGCTTAATGAAAGATCAACATAATAAATTGAACGGCAGAACGACAATGCCGCTGCTCCTGGGGTGTCAACACGACAACGCCGCTGCTCCTAGGATGGCAGCACGACAACGCCGATACTTCCGAGATGGCAGCACGACAACGTCGCTGCTCTTGGCGCTGGCCATTAGCCATACATAACACAAGCTACACATATATACTGTCACACATACTCTACACACAATTAAAAAAAAAATGTGTTTATCCAAACAAAATAAAATTTAGCAAACTTAACAGTAGGACATTGTCGTGCTGCATAACACTATATATGTGACAAACAAGGAAACATGGATGTAAAAACTGTAAAGCGTCACCTACCCATACAAATGATGAACTTCAACTAGTAGAATTTAATTTCATTCTAATTCACTCTGTTCATCCGAAAGAAATTACAAATGTATCAATATGATTATGTCTTTTACTTGCTGACATTGTTATTGAAAGACACGTCCAATGTCAATGAATCAATTACATATGTCTTTCAATCATTATCTTTTAAGCCTGCATGCGACTTGTTGTTATAATACGAATATACATTAATAGCAGACAGAATGCTAAATTTAAATTCTTCAACGCATCCACAATACAATACATAACTAAAATATTGCGACCTTAATTTACTGATGAATCGTTGCGAAATTATATAAAAATAAAACGCGATTTTAATAAATAATACAAATCACGTACTGTCTTCTTTGTTTTTATAAATAGTTGTGCCACCGACATAGAGCTTTTCCCGGCTTTTCTAAAACCAGCTCAGGGATATATGACCGAGTGAAATATAGACAAAATTTTATACATCAATCTTTTATTATTTTCAGTATTTTTGTACTATGTATTCTTAACAGTTTTTTAATCTTCTTTGATGTTAAACATTCCATTTGGTGTGTTCATGTTTCTCCAACTTTTGATAATTAACTATAACAACATCCAATTAGGGGTGGGGATTAGGGGGCCATCAAAAGGATTGCTAAGATTTTTACCTGTAAAGTATGTAGGAAAAAATACGTTTTTAAGTAGCATAAGAGAATGTGAATATAATTTAAGAATATATTAATGTTAATAAAACTAGTATTCTTATATGTTAAATAAGCAGATATTTTTATTTTATAATTGAATATTTTCTTCATCATTTAGTTTCATTCTGCATAAATGTAAGAGATGAATAAAATATTTGAAAATTATTAAATAAAAAATATTTAAAATTCAATAACTGTCTTAATTTTTTTTCTAATTATTTCCTAATTTAAATGCAGATTTGTCAGCTTGTCTAAGTATTTATATTAGCTTGGCAAAAAAAAAGCTGTGAATTTTCAAATGATTAAGTAATTTATGCATCAAAGTAAGCTTGGTCAAACAGAAGCTGTGAAATTACAAATGATTAAGTATCAAAAATGTGATCTGACACACTGAATATCACTCATAAATGCTTTATAAACCACGAAACTTGAAATGGAGGTCAGTTAACTTAGTACACACAATGGCGAACGCAATGCTTGCAGTGAACTTTGTGCGTCTTCTTCACTGACTTTGAGACCGCTACCCGTAACGCCGCACGCAGAGCCTTTCCAGCAACATCACCCAAGAGCTGCTTCTTCCATTACACACAATGCATCTGGCGGAAAGTACAGAAACTCGGGCTGGCCACCAACTACAAAGAGAATCATGACCTAAAACTCCTAGTAAGACGCGCAGCCGTACTCCCACTGATACCGACAGCACTAGTAGAAGATGTATGGTTCAACGCCTTAGAAGACGCAGAAGTTATACCCATGGACACCACCGACTTCGCAGACTACGTTACCACTCAATAGGTAGAGGGCCAAGACAGAGACGAATGGAATCATTTCACCAACGAAGGACCACTTGTATCAAGTATCTGCCACTTATGCAACTTAATCCAATTAGACATTACAGTGTTGATTATAAAGAAAATATCTTTAATCATGTCAAACATGGTCAAATTGAATTGAGTATTATAGATCTTAATAGTTTTCGTGTATAAATATGATGTTAAAATATATTTCGTCAGTTGGAGTCAGAACTCTGTTACTGACATATCCACTATTGTAAAATTAGTCTGTACTGGATCATTAAATTATTTATCGTATTTGAGTTTGAGAGTCAACTCTACGCCAAAGTAAGTCCCTCTGGAAAATTGGCATCCGACTAACTACAGTCAACGCCATTCATTGTACGGCATCGTCGCCTCAGTCACCTGTCTCATCAACGAGACACACACTGACCAACAAGAAGCCCTGGTCACAGATACTTGTCGACAACATTCGGAGCTTTCCGTACAACTGACCTCAATGGCGGATCAGTTTTAATGACCTTCACCTGTAATTTACAAGTGTGCTTAGGAAGTTGTGCTGAAGTAAGTGTTCCATTGGGGTTGATGAATGCGTACCTACATTTCTATCTAAACCTGACATCATGGTAAAGAAAAAAATGTTCTTGCTAAAAACTATCTGACGGCTCCTTTTGTATTCGAAGACAACACTTGTCGCTGTAAAATTGATAGAGAAATAAAAATCAGATATATTTGATATTGTAAATGGAAAAGGTCGTTACAACAATTAACAAAAAATACAAACTACTGAGATCATTACTCAGATAAATGCATACTTATGTAATCAAGACCACCAATTGTCGTTTAGTTTGGTACATCTAATGGTTACTTATCTTATTCATGTTACTACACACCCAGCAGTTACAATTATTGGATCAACGATTCGCTCTGTGGACTATTTAACGGCGTGACGTCCTTACATCTTTACACCATGGATTTCGATCAGGCTACTCGTGCGAAACACAACTAATTGTAACATTAAACGATCTGCTACAATCTCGCGACCAAAACAAGCAAACAGATGTGATAATACTTGACTTCTCCAAAGCATTCGACACAGTTCCCCACGACCGACTACTTCATAAGCTAGAAAAGTATGGTATCAAAGGAAACATCCACAAATGGCTGGCATCGTTCCTCACCAAAAGAGAAATGTGGGTAGTAGTCCAAGGTTAACATTTAAACAATGCAGTAGTAGAATCTGGTGTACCACAAGGCACGGTTCTTGGACCCTTGCTGTTCCTGTGTCACATCAACGATCTACCCGACAGTGTGAAATCTCAATTACGGCTCTTCGCAGACGACTGTCTACTCTATCGATCCATCAAAAGCCATAAAGATCACATTATACTACAAAACGACCTGAAAAGCCTGGAAGAATGGGCATTAACATGGGGAATGTGTTTCTTGGACCCTTGCTGTTCCTGTGTCACATCAACGATCTACTCGACAGTGTGAAATCTCAATTACGGCTCTTCGCAGACGACTGTCTACTCTATCGATCCATCAAAAGCCATAAAGATCACATTATACTACAAAACGACCTGAAAAGCCTGGAAGAATGGGCATTAACATGGGGAATGTGTTTCTTGGACCCTTGCTGTTCCTGTGTCACATCAACGATCTACTCGACAGTGTGAAATCTCAATTACGGCTCTTCGCAGACGAATGTCTACTCTTTCGATCCATCAAAAGCCATAAAGATCACATTATACTTCAAAACGACCTGAAAAGCCTGGAAGAATGGGCATTAACATGGGAAATGTGTTTCAACGCCACAAAGTGCTAAGTCATGAGTATTAAGGCAAAAACCAACAGCCTTTACATCCTCAACAACACAGTTCTAGAACAGGTCACAGAAAACACATACCTAGGCGTACTCCTTTCGGAAGACTTGGGATGGTCTCAACATACATGTATTGCGAAAACCGTAAGCAATGCAAGCTCTACCCTCAGATTTATACGACGCAACATCAAAACTGTCCTATGTCATGCCGAAAAACAGCCTACATTGCACTTGTAAGATCTGTGCTGAAGTATGGATCAGTTGTATCTTCAAAAGGACATAGATAAAATCGAACGAGTACAAAGGAACGGGGCACGATTCATCACGGGGGACTTCAAAAACCGCCAAGATGGAGCAGTTACGAACATGCTAAAAGATTTTTAATTACCATCACTACGAGACAGAAGAACCAACGCAAAATTAGTGTTCCTATACAAAATAGTGGACGGATTATTACCAGCAATAGACCTGGAAGCTTACATCAGACCAGCTAGACCAAAGAGGCAAATCCATTCCGTTAAATACAAAGACCCCCGACTAATAACATCATAGACCGTCAGGAAACAAACAACACTAGGACTTTTATTGTACCACCATCCAAATGCAACCAATACAGGAACTCTTTCTTTGTTGACACAATCGTCCACTGGAATAAGCTACCGGAAGACACAGTGCGCAGAACGACAATTGAGACCTTCAAGGAAGCTCTCCCTACCTTCTACTAAAGCAGCAGCTCTCTTCCGATGCGCCTATACCAGTATTGGTCCTGCATCGTATTTGTTCAGATTAAGACGACAAACCGTAGTAACAGTCATTTAGTTGTAAGATAAACCTATCAATCACGTCTTTTTTACCTGTTGTCCGACAAGTTTGTCCTGCTATTATAAAACTTGTGTTCGCTGATCCAATCATCCTTTTTGCAAGTCTAAATTGTACATCGTTCACGGCTATTAAATATTATGATTTTAGCTCGTCACTCAACAGAAAGATTTGTAGATTGGCCGCTTGTCTTCACTCACTAGAAAGCTTTGTAGATTTTCGCTTCTGTTCAATCAGCATAAAGCTTTGTAGATTATCCGCTCTCGTGTTCACTCGCCAGAAAGCTTTGTAGATTGGCCACTTGTGTTCACTTACCAGAAAGTTTTGTAGATTCGCCGCTTGTTTTCACTTACCAGAAAGCTTTGTATCTTGACCACCTAAAGCTTCACATTTTGGCCGATGCTTCATATTTGACGATATCCCACAAGGAAGTTAGATATCGTCATATAAATATTTCTTCTCTTTTTTAATTTTCGTAACAGATACTCGTTGCTAAAGTAATATGTGCAATTGGATATTTTTTATTACAGACAACATGTACTGGTGGAGGTTGGGGAAGGAAGAAGAGAGATGTCATGGACATTCTAGTATCTGGCGGCATCCGTAACAAGAGAGCTGCAGGCGACTCGCCATTCGATGATATTAATGTCGGGTCCACACTCCGAGTAGTAGCAGACAAAGTTGTCATTAATGGTAAGAACATTGTATTCTAATGTACACAATGCACATGTATCTGTAAGTGTTCGACATAAATTTATAATCATTTTTCTTATTATATTCTATTTACTAAAGATTTAAAATAAACATGATAAAAGTTTATAACTCAAAAGAAACATATAACAGTTTTCTTCAAGTGTTAAAAATAAACAATTAGAATGGTTTTATAAGGTGATTTGGTGAAAATTTAATTATGTACAAACATGTGAAATAATAACATGTTGTCGGTCAAACAATATTTATAGCGAGCATTGCACATGCTATATACACGGTTACTTGACTGTTTGTAATAAAAATCAATTGATCCATATGAACATATTTATTCATATAGAAATATTAAAGAAGAGCACTAAAATTAATTTGAAGTGTTTTTTTTATAATTCTATCAGCCAATATTTTGCAATCTCCGAAACGCTGTATTTTAAATTGACATTTTTGTTACGTCACTAAATTTTAATTACCAATGGTTACACTGAAGTAACATCAAGAACCAAAATCGCCTTTAGGCTCCGCCTATATTCATATTATAACTTCCGATATTTTATAGGTGACGACACTACAGAAGTTTGCATTGACAAAGCCGCCATGATTGTTGGACTCGTTGCTATGTTGGTTGCTATTGGAACAACTATTGCCATGTCGCTGGTCATAGCCAAGAAGATGATGACACAGAAAGCGGAACTGAAAGCTTTAAATTCTAAATGTTAGATCAAAACCTTTCGACCAATCAGTGTTAAATTGCTGTCTCACTGCTTATGCATGCTTTTTAGTTTTTATTGTTCTTAAGGAAATTGTTTTCCTTTTCCCTAGTGGTATCTGTATTAGACATATAGAAACAACAGTTAATATTACATAATGTTTATTACCGAAATGAAGTTAATTCTAAAACTTTCACAAAAGTCAATTTTTTCCAAGGCAGGTGCGGATGGGAGGGGGGTGGTATGATTCCTAGGTAGAATATGAATTGAAAGCGTACAAAATATATTAATCTAAATCAAGCTATAGATGTATCTTAAATATTGATTAAAATAAATCAATGCATCAAACACCTGGACTTGTCTTATAATTTTCAGCTGTCTATTAAAATGGTAAATGAAAATTTTCACCTCAGGTGGTCCACAATTCAAAATTTTAACTGGCTAGAGGGTCGCTGTGTGGGTTTAAAATGTCTCGGCACACACAAGAAGTGGCCAGGTGTTATCATGCTCCAATTCAGATTTACGTTTCTGGATAATTGGTACACCATAAGGTTTAAGGGTGTAATCTCAGAAAGATTGTATTATATAATCACAAGAGACGTTATTACGTCTAAAACACTGTCCCAAATCGACCACTTTGAAGAACGCATGCGTGTGCATATCTTTTTAGCCACGACCAGGTAGACACGGTGATGTCAGTCTGACTTCCGTCCAAAATTTCTGAAAAATATACCGACGTGGAGTACACTGATCAGAAAAAGCTAAAATATCTACGTTGTGCGACAACCTTTCACAAGATAACGATAAACTGATTCACATGTTAACCGATTGCACATTAGGGCTCACCTATACCTTTACAATCCACATAGCATATAATCAATAAAAAAAACTAATGTCGATGCTCTTTTAACTCAATCGATGCGTGTCTTTTTATATAGTGCCAGTAATTTTTAAGCTATATCAAGTAGTCCATTTTGTAATGCAAGAGAAAGCCGGAGTACCGGCGAGAACCCCAACATACAACAGAAGATTCAATATATCTTGTCCATTGTGTTAATGTTTGTTTGTTTGTTTGATGGAGTTTAACGCCACTTTCAGCAATTTTTCAGCTATATCATGGCGTCCAGTTTTTATTGGGGGAGGAAGCCGGAGTACCCGGAGAAAACCCCCGACCTGCGGTAGGAAAACTGGCAATCCTCATTGTGTTAATACCTCTACTCCCAATTTACTAAATTTTCATGTCGATTTCCTTTCTTTTCTCAACTACTCCTTCCCTGCTAGTCACGTCATGAAAACTACTAGTATGCATTTTTTTAATTCACATAATTCATATTTTATTTTTAAATATATATTTTTGAGGGGCCTCGGTGGCCGAGTGGTTAAGGTAGGTAGTCTACTATAATTGATCACGTGTCTGTCAACACTGAGGTTGCGGGTTCGAGTCTCTTTGCGTGCAGGGTGTACTCGACTTCAATCTTAAATGACAAGGAATGCCAATTTTCCTACCGAAGGTCGAGGGTTTTCTCCGGGTACTCCGGCTTCCTCTCCCAATAAAAAATGGACGCCATGATATTGCTGGAAATGGCGTAAAACACCATTCAAACAAAAAAAAACCAAAACAAATATATTATTTTCATAATAATTGATGACGGGGAACTAATTAATGACATTGCACTATTTGCGTAACCATCGTTGTCTGTCTTTGATTTAATCGTTTTATGATTACTCATCTATATCTTTCATTCTTTTTTCTTAAAATATGTAAAGCATGGTAAAAAGTAGTGCATAGCTTTTGGAGTGTGCTGCGCTCCTCAAAGAAGAAGTTAATAAAAAGAGAAGGCTCATTGTTACCACTACTACAGTAACAATTCTCCGTCTGTACCCAATACTCCATAGTTTTCCATTGACAGTCAATTTCTCGTGATACGAGTCCATCCCATTTCCTTTGATTTGTTGTATTTCAATATATTATCGTCCTGAACATAGCTGAATTATTGCTCGATGTCACGCAACCATTCAATAAATAAAAACTTAAGCCACCACCATCCTTTCCCGCATAAATATTACATAGATAGATGTCCACATTTCACGTGTAACGTAGTTCTTTCCGAAAATGTATATATTGATCAACATGTTACATAGAATGCTTTACATAATTATAGGGGGCTCGGTGGCCGAGTGGTTAAGGTAGTTTTTCATGCAGGCAGGGTGTATCGACTCAAATCTTCATTGATAAGGATTGCCAGTTTTTATGGCGAAGGTCGGGGGTTTTGTCCGGGTACTCCGGCTTCCTCCCCCAAAAACTGGACGCCATGAAATAGCTGAAAAATTGCTGAAAGTGGCGTTAAACATCAAACAAACAAACAGACATAATGTATACACAAAGCTCCATATAGGGTATATATGCAGCGCTACATTTAATGAATGTCAGGGTCTCCATATAATGTATAGAAAGTTGTACAGCGCTACATATATTGTATAAACAGCGCTTCTTAACATTATATACAGCGCTCTATATTATGTACATATCTCGCTGCATAGTAGTATTATGTATACACAGCGTTTCATATAGTGTTTATTTAGTGCTTTATATACTGAGAGCTCCATAAACTGTCCTTTCAGAGCTACATATACTGTCCTTTCAGAGCTCCATATACTGGTTTCCTTTCAGAGCTCCATGTACTGGTGTCCTTTCCTAGCTACATATACTGGTGTCCTTTCAGAGCTCCATATACTGGTGTCTTTTCAGAGCTCTATATACTGGTGTCCTTTCAGAGCTCCATATACTGGTGTCATTTTAGAGCTTCATATAATGGTATCTTTTCAGAGCTCCATATACTGGTGTTCTTTCAGAGCTTCATATACTGGTGTCTTTCAGATCTCCATATACTGGTGTCCTTTCAGAGCTCCATATACTGGTGTCCTTTCCTAGCTCTATATACTGGCGTCCTTTCAGAGCTCCATATACTGTTCTTTTCAGAGCTTCAAATACTGGTGTCTTTTCAGAGCTCCATATACTGGTGTCCTTTAAGAGCTTCATATACTGGTGTCTTTTCAGAGCTCCATATACTGGTGTCCTTTAAGACCTCCATATACTGGTGTCCTTTTCAGAGCTCCATATACTGGTGTCTTTTCAGAGCTCCATATACTGGTGTCCTTTAAGACCTCCATATACTGGTGTCCTTTTCAGAGCTCCATATACTGGTGTCCTTTCAGAGCTCCATATATTGGTGTCCTTCAGGGCTCCCTATACTGGTGTCATTTCAGAGCTCCATATACTGGTGTCCTTTCAGAAATTCATATATTGGTGTCTTTCCAGAGCTTCATATACTGGTGTCCTTTCAGAGCTCCATATACTGGTGTCTTTTCAGAGCTTCATATACTGGTGTCCTTTCAGAGCTCCATATACTGGTGTCCTTTCAGAGCTCCATATACTGGTGTCCTTTCAGAGCTCCATATACTGGTGTCCTTCAGAGCTCCTTATACTGGTGTCCTTCAGAGCTCCCTATACTGGTGTCCTTTCAGAGCTCCATATACTGGTGCCCTTTCAGAGCTTCATATATTGGTGTCTTTTCAGAGCTTCATATACTGGTGTCCTTTCAGAGCTCCATATACTGGTGTCTTTTCAGGGTGTCCTTTCAGAGCTCCATATACTGGTGTCCTTTCAGAGCTCCATATACTGGTGTCCTTCAGAGCTCCTTATACTGGTGTCCTTCAGAGCTCCCTATACTGGTGTCCTTTCAGAGCTCCATATACTGGTGTCCTTTCAGAGCTTCATATATTGGTGTCTTTTCAGAGCTTCATATACTGGTGTCCTTTCAGAGCTCCATATACTGGTGTCTTTTCAGAGCTCCATATACTGGTGTCCTTTCAGAGCTCCATATACCGGTGTCCTTTCAGAGCTCCATATACTGGTGTCCTTTCAGAGCTCCATATACTGGTGTCCTTTCAGAGCTCCATATACTGGTGTCCTTTCAGAGCTCCATATACTGGTGTCCTTCAGAGCTCCTTATACTGGTGTCCTTCAGAGCTCCCTATACTGGTGTCCTTTCAGAGCTCCATATACTGGTGTCCTTTCAGAGCTTCATATATTGGTGTCTTTTCAGAGCTTCATATACTGGTGTCCTTTCAGAGCTCCATATACTGGTGTCTTTTCAGAGCTCCATATACTGGTGTCCTTTCAGAGCTCCATATACCGGTGTCCTTTCAGAGCTCCATATACTGGTGTCCTTTCAGAGCTCCATATACTGGTGTCCTTTCAGAGCTCCATATACTGGTGTCCTTTCAGAGTTCCATATACTGGTATCCTTCAGAGCTCCCTATACTGGTGTCCTTTCAGAGCTCCATATACTGATGTCCTTTCAGAGCTTCATATATTGGTGTATTTTCAGAGCTTCATATACTGGTGTCCTTTCAGAGCTCCATATACTGGTGTATTTTTCAGAGCTTCATATACTGTTGTCCTTTTAGAGCTCCATATACTGGCGTCTTTTCAGAGCTGTATATACTGGTGTCTTTACAGAGTTCCATATACTGGTGTCCTTTCAGAGCTTCATATACTGGTGTTCTTCCAGAGCTCCATATACTGGAGTCCTTACAGAGCTCCATATACTGGTGTCCTTTCAGAACTCCATATACTGGTGTCCTTTAAGAGCTCTATATACTGGTGTCCTTTCAGAACTCATTATACTGGTGTCCTTTCAGAGCTCCATATACCGGTGTCCTTTCAGAGCTCCATATACTGGTGTCCTTTCAGAGCTCCATATACTGGTGTCCTTTCAGAGCTCCATATACTGGTGTCCTTTCAGAGCTCCATATACTGGTGTCCTTCAGAGCTCCTTATACTGGTGTCCTTCAGAGCTCCCTATACTGGTGTCCTTTCAGAGCTCCATATACTGGTGTCCTTTCAGAGCTTCATATATTGGTATCTTTTCAGAGCTTCATATACTGGTGTCCTTTCAGAGCTCCATATACTGGTGTCTTTTCAGAGCTCCATATACTGGTGTCCTTTCAGAGCTCCATATACCGGTGTCCTTTCAGAGCTCCATATACTGGTGTCCTTTCAGAGCTCCATATACTGGTGTCCTTTCAGAGCTCCATATACTGGTGTCGTGTCAGAGTTCCATATACTCGTATCCTTCAGAGCTCCCTATACTGGTGTCCTTTCAGAGCTCCATATACTGGTGTCCTTTCAGAGCTTCATATATTGGTTTATTTTCAGAGCTTCATATACTGGTGTCCTTTCAGAGCTCCATATACTGGTGTATTTTTCAGAGCTTCATATACTGGTGTCCTTTTAGAGCTCCATATACTGGCGTCTTTTCAGAGCTGTATATACTGGTGTCTTTACAGAGCTCCATATACTGGTGTCCTTTCAGAGCTTCATATACTGGTGTTCTTCCAGAGCTCCATATACTGGTGTCCTTTCAGAGCTCCATATACTGTTGTCCTTTCAGAACTCCATATACTGGTGTCCTTTAAGAGCTCTATATACTGGTGTCCTTTCAGAACTCAATATACTGGTGTCCTTTCAGGGCTCCATATACTGGTGTTCATTCGAGCCAGTTTTTAAAAAATGGTTAAAGGGTGATATTCGTAGACCAGCAACTTCATACATTTTTTCAACTGTTCATCATGATATTCGATTAGAGCAATAGTACTGATACATATTTATATGTAAGCAGAAAACAAAGCTCCGTGCAAACATATTTTAACCAGCAAAGCGCCGGAACAACTATCAACACATCTTGTGATTTGTGGAGCGTACTTATTTTTTTGTGTTCGATTTTAGCTAGTTAAGACTTAAACACGTTCAATATGCGTTTTAATTCCCGCATATTGTGTGACATAACAATAAACCGTGTGCCTTGTTTACTTCTAAAAATAAATTATTATATCTGACAAATATAAAGAAAACTGAAAAACTGAAGGAATATGGGGAACGAGAAATACATCAATAGATGCAAGCATAGAAGCAGAAAATAGATCCAAGTGGTCAGATTATCTATTTTCAAAGAGAATAACAAGTAATAAGAAAAAAATGACTGCATTCATCTTCCTTTGTATAGCACAAGATAAAGCAAGGTATGGCTGTTTCTAAGTCGGAAAAAGGCTTGACTGAGTGCTGTTGTCTGTTCCGTCATTGTTCTAGCATTATAGCTCGAGACGCCTATACTGATGAATGTTCAGTCACTGTGCTAGCATTAAAGTCACCAATTGTTGAATTTTAAGTCAGTTTGCTAGCATTATAGTCACCAATCGCTGAATGTTCCTAAAGTGTGCTAGCTTTCAAGTCACCTAGTGATAGCACTATACCAGTTGCTGAATCGTTCCTTAAGTGTGCTAGATTCAAAGCCACCTAACTGTGGTATATTCCGTCAGTGTGCTAGCATTATAATCACCAATTGCTGAATGTTCCTTCAGTGTGCCAGCTTTAAAGTCACCTAACTGTGGTATGCTCCTTCAGTGTGCTAGTATTATAGTCACCAATTGCTAAATGTTCCTTCAGTGTGCTAGCTTTAAAGTCACCTTACTGGTATGTTCCGTCACTGTGCCAGCATTATAGTCACAAATAAGTTTGATAAATGGCAATTCAGTTCGTGTGAAAAGTAAAAAGAAAATAAGAAAAAGATTACTTCATTCATCTTCCTTTGTATAGCACAAGGTGAAGCAAGGCATGGCTGTTTCTGAGTCGGAAAAAGACTTGAATGAGTGGTGTTGTCTGTTCTGTAATTGTTCTAGCATTATATTCACCTATACTGATGAATCGTCAGTCAGTGTGATAGCTTTAAAGTCACGTAACTGTGGTATGTTCCGTCAGTGTGCTAGCTTTAAAGTCACCTAACTGTGGTATGTTGGTTAATGGCAATTCATTTCGCTTAACGGGCTATATATTTCAGAAATAGCAAGGACTTATATTTATTAAAAGTAGTCCCTTTATCCACATAGATTTTGTCATTAGAGTGTTTACTAATGATTATTATTTAAAAAAGATGTATTGTCAAGGAAATGACTACCAATACATGGGACCTATATAACTAACTGGTGATGTTGATGCGGTCTACCAGTACCTGGGGCCATTATAACTAGTTGGTGATATTGATGCAGTCTACAATACCTGGGGCCAGGATAATTAACTGGTGATGATGATGCTGTCTGCCAATACTTGGGGTCACTATAACTAACTGTTGATGTTGATGTTGTCTACAAATACCTGGGGCCAGTATAACTAACTGGTGATGTTGATGTTGTCTACCAATACCTGGGACCAGTATAACTAACTGGCGATGTTGATGCTGTCTACCAATACCTGGGACCAGTATAACTAACTAGTGATGTTGATGCAGCCTACCAATACCTGGGACCAGTATAACTAACTGGTGATGTTGATGCGGCCTACCAATACCTGGAACCAGAATAACTAACTAGTGATGTTGATGCAGCCTACCAATACCTGGGACCAGTATAACTAACTGGTGATGTTGATGCAGTCTACCAGTACCTAGGACCAGTATAACTAACTGTTGATATTGATGTTGTTTACCAAAACCTGGGGCCAGTATAACTAATTGGTGATGTTGATGCGGCCTACCAATACTTGGGGCCATTATAAGTAACTGGTGACGTTAATGCTGTCTACCAACACTCAGGGCCAGTGTAACTAACTGGTGATGTTGATGCTGTCTACCAATATCTGGGACCAGTATAACTAACTGGTGATGTTGATGTTGTCTACCAATACCTGGGACCAGTATAACTAACTGGTGATGTTGATGCAGCCTACCAATACCTGGGACCAGTATAACTAACTGGTGATGTTGATGTTGTCTACCAATACCTGGGACCAGTATAACTAACTGGTGATGTTGATGTTGTCTACCAATACCTGGGACCAGTATAACTAACTGGTGATGTTGATGTTGTCTACCAATACCTGGGACCAGTATAACTAACTGTTGATGTTGATGTTGTCTACCAATACCTGGGACCAGTATAACTAACTGGTGATGTTGATGCAGCCTACCAATACCTGGGACCAGTATAACTAACTGGTGATGTTGATGCAGCCTACCAATACCTGCGACCAGTATAACTAACTGGTGATGTTGATGTTGTCTACCAATACCTGGGACCAGTATAACTAACTGTTGATGTTGATGTTGTCTACCAATACCTGGGACCAGTATAACTAACTGGTGATGTTGATGTTGTCTACCAATACCTGGGACCAGTATAACTAACTGGTGACGTTAATGCTGTCTACCAACACTCAGGGCCAATATAACTAACTGGTGATGTTGATGTTGTCTACCAATACCTGGGACCAGTATAACTAACTGGTGATGTTGATGCAGCCTACCAATACCTAGGACCAGTATAACTAACTGGTGATGTTGATGTTGTCTACCAATACCTGGGACCAGTATAACTAACTGGTGATGTTGATGTTGTCTACCAATACCTGGGACCAGTATAACTAACTGGTGATGTTGTCTACCAATACCTGGGACCAGTATAACTAACTGGTGATGTTGATGCAGCCTACCAATACCTGGGACCAGTATAACTAACTGGTGATGTTGATGCAGCCTACCAATACCTGGGACCAGTATAACTAACTGGTGATGTTGATGTTGTCTACCAATACCTGGGACCAGTATAACTAACTGTTGATGTTGATGTTGTCTACCAATACCTGGGACCAGTATAACTAACTGGTGATGTTGATGTTGTCTACCAATACCTGGGACCAGTATAACTAACTGGTGACGTTAATGCTGTCTACCAACACTCAGGGCCAATATAACTAACTGGTGATGTTGATGTTGTCTACCAATACCTGGGACCAGTATAACTAACTGTTGATGTTGATGTTGTCTACCAATACCTGGGACCAGTATAACTAACTGGTGATGTTGATGTTGTCTACCAATACCTGGGACCAGTATAACTAACTGGTGATGTTGATGGAGCCTACCAACATCTGGGACCAGTATAACTAACTGGTGATGTTGATGCAGCCTACCAATACCTGGGATCAGTATAACTAACTCTTGACGTTAATGCTGTCTACCAACACTCAAGGCCATTAAAATTAAAACTAACTTGTGATGTTGACGCGGCCTACCAATACCTGGAACCAGTATAACTAACTAGTGATATTGATATGGCCAACCAATACCTGGGACCAGAATAACTAACTAATGATGTTGATACGGCCAACCAATACCTGGGACCGGTATAACTAACTAGTGATGTTGATGCGGCCAACCAATACCTGGAACCATAATAACTAACTGGTGATTTTGATGCGGCCAACCAATACCTGGGACCGGTATAACTAACTAGTGATGTTAATACGGCAAACCAATACCTTGGACCGTTATAACTAACTGGTGATGTTGATGCGGCCAACCAATACCTGGGACCAGTATAACTAACTGGTGATGTTGATGCGGCCAACCAATACCTGGGACCGGTATAACTAACTGGTGATGTTGATGCGGCCTACCAATACCTGGAACCAGAATAACTAACTGGTGATGTTGATGCGGCCAACCAATACCTGGGACCAGTATAACTAACTGGTGATGTTGATGCGGCCAACCAATACCTGGGACCAGTATAACTAACTGGTGATGTTGATGCGGCCAACCAATACCTGGGACCAGTATAACTAACTGGTGATGTTGATGCGGCCAACCAATACCTGGGACCAGTATAACTAACTGGTGATGTTGATGTTGTCTACCAATACCTGGGACCAGTATAACTAACTGTTGATGTTGATGTTGTCTACCAATACCTGGGACCAGTATAACTAACTGGTGATGTTGATGTTGTCTACCAATACCTGGGACCAGTATAACTAACTGGTGACGTTAATGCTGTCTACCAACACTCAGGGCCAATATAACTAACTGGTGATGTTGATGTTGTCTACCAATACCTGGGACCAGTATAACTAACTGGTGATGTTGATGCAGCCTACCAATACCTAGGACCAGTATAACTAACTGGTGATGTTGATGTTGTCTACCAATACCTGGGACCAGTATAACTAACTGGTGATGTTGATGTTGTCTACCAATACCTGGGACCAGTATAACTAACTGGTGATGTTGATGTTGTCTACCAATACCTGGGACCAGTATAACTAACTGGTGATGTTGTCTACCAATACCTGGGACCAGTATAACTAACTGGTGATGTTGATGCAGCCTACCAATACCTCGGACCAGTATAACTAACTGGTGATGTTGATGCAGCCTACCAATACCTGGGACCAGTATAACTAACTGGTGATGTTGATGTTGTCTACCAATACCTGGGACCAGTATAACTAACTGTTGATGTTGATGTTGTCTACCAATACCTGGGACCAGTATAACTAACTGGTGATGTTGATGTTGTCTACCAATACCTGGGACCAGTATAACTAACTGGTGACGTTAATGCTGTCTACCAACACTCAGGGCCAATATAACTAACTGGTGATGTTGATGTTGTCTACCAATACCTGGGACCAGTATAACTAACTGTTGATGTTGATGTTGTCTACCAATACCTGGGACCAGTATAACTAACTGGTGATGTTGATGTTGTCTACCAATACCTGGGACCAGTATAACTAACTGGTGATGTTGATGGAGCCTACCAACATCTGGGACCAGTATAACTAACTGGTGATGTTGATGCAGCCTACCAATACCTGGGATCAGTATAACTAACTCTTGACGTTAATGCTGTCTACCAACACTCAAGGCCATTAAAATTAAAACTAACTTGTGATGTTGACGCGGCCTACCAATACCTGGAACCAGTATAACTAACTAGTGATATTGATATGGCCAACCAATACCTGGGACCAGAATAACTAACTAATGATGTTGATACGGCCAACCAATACCTTGGACCGGTATAACTAACTAGTGATGTTGATGCGGCCAACCAATACCTGGAACCATAATAACTAACTGGTGATTTTGATGCGGCCAACCAATACCTGGGACCGGTATAACTAACTAGTGATGTTAATACGGCAAACCAATACCTTGGACCGTTATAACTAACTGGTGATGTTGATGCGGCCAACCAATACCTGGGACCAGTATAACTAACTGGTGATGTTGATGCGGCCAACCAATACCTGGGACCGGTATAACTAACTGGTGATGTTGATGCGGCCTACCAATACCTGGAACCAGAATAACTAACTGGTGATGTTGATGCGGCCAACCAATACCTGGGACCAGTATAACTAACTGGTGATGTTGATGCGGCCAACCAATACCTGGGACCAGTATAACTAACTGGTGATGTTGATGCGGCCAACCAATACCTGGGACCAGTATAACTAACTGGTGATGTTGATGCGGCCAACCAATACCTGGGACCAGTATAACTAACTGTTGATGTTGATGTTGTCTACCAATACCTGGGACCAGTATAACTAACTGTTGATGTTGATGTTGTCTACCAATACCTGGGACCAGTATAACTAACTGTTGATGTTGATGTTGTCTACCAATACCTGGGACCAGTATAACTAACTGTTGATGTTGATGTTGTCTACCAATACCTGGGACCAGTATAACTAACTGTTGATGTTGATGTTGTCTACCAATACCTGGGACCAGTATAACTAACTGGTGATGTTGATGTTGTCTAGCAATACCTGGGATCAGTTTACCTAACTAGTGATGTTGATGCGGCCTACCAACACCTGGGATCATTATAACTAATTGGACATATTTCGTGGCAGTCAGAAAGTTTATAGATTCTCGCATGTGATGTGACACTGCACGTACTACGCATATCAAATAGTTACCATTGGCGATCAGATTTTTAAATCTTGCTTTGTCATATTACAAGTAAGTCTTAATTTAACCTCCGATAAAGCATTGTAAACATCTATGAGAGTAGACTCATCAGATTGATTATCAAAACGTTTATTTCCATATACTACCGTTCTACCTCACTAAACACTCCAGATCAAAAGTAACGTCAGCACAGTGTGATCTATTGACATATAGACGTATCAATACAATATTGAGGTTTACTATTAAACCAGTTAGAACTGGTTTTAATAACATTAATAATGCACTATTAACTTAGTGTACAGTTACTTTTTTATCATTCTATCAAATATAGTCATCATGTCGCTAAACAGGTATTGGTATTTAAATGTGTTTACTTAATTACCAAGGAAACTATATTATTGATGTGAAAGTCGCCATATTATCTCAGGATGATTGCGTAGAAGGTATGTATAATTTAACTCATATTTTCAGGTAGCACTAGTTGGTAATAAGTTGCTGTTGTAATATTGTAAATCTGTGATGTGGTCAATTGTAATAACAACATAGATTTTGTTCGTCAATGTCGTTTTACTCATACTTCCATTTTCAGCTTTAATATTTGAACGATTTTTATAGACATAAAGCTATGTCTGTTATTACAGTCAAATATATACAAAAAGGTTAGACTTAATGAACATGAAAAGTGTATCAAAGAAAGTATGCCATCGAAAGGATAAAAAATGTGTATGTTTGTTTGTTGGAACTGTGTTTGGTAATATTGAGTTATACCGGTATTATAGCGGACAGTTTTTATTGCGGGAGGCCGGTGGATACCAGAAAAAAACCGACCTTCGATAGGAAAACTGAAAATCCTTGTCAAATAAAGTGGATCATACCCTACCCACAGTGCAAGTTAAACCCGTAACCTAGATGTTGACAGACATATGATATATAGTACAGTACTTGAGATTGAAAACGCAACACTTTTATCAATCCGTCAGCGATCCGTTAGCGTTCCAAAATCCGTCAGCGATCAGTTATCAATCAGTCAGATCAGTCAAATCAGTCAAATCGTTCCCAATCCGTCAGATCGTTCCCAATCCGTCCATCCGTTAATTGACGGATTCGGAACGATTTGACTGATCTGACGGATCGATTTGGACTGATCGTCAATTCCCCCAATCAATTATTAGTTATATATGCATCTGTGACGAAATATAAACATCACATAGTGTCATTTTATTAACAAAATAATTATAAAAAAAACACACACACAACGACTTAAAACAAATTGACCTCGCGTGCCAAGGCGTACGTCTCGTATTGGTCTTTGAATTTTTTAAAGCGGAAAATGTCGAGTTTAAAGTTATAAATCATAAATGAAAATTCCCCCAATATATAACTTATGCATCTGTGACGGAATATAAACATCACATAGTGCAATTTTATATATAAAAAAAGAAATGGAAAAAACACACACACAATGAATTAAAAAAATATTTGACCTCGCATGACAAGGCGTACATCTCGTATTTGACTTCGAAATTTTTTAAAGCGGAAAAAGCGAGAAAGAAGAAGGCGGAATAGTAACATTTTTTTTCACGTCGCGCTTTCGCGTTAGCATTATTTATATATATATATATATATATATATATATATATATATATATGATTGAAGTTAGTTTAACACTATTTTCAAACATTATATTAGTCTATTTAATATGGCGTCGAGTGTTTATAAGGAAGAGCTGCAGTACCCAAACGAAACAGCAGACTTTCGATAGGAAAACTGGTTCTCTTTGCAAATTTAGGAATGAGTCGAGCACACACTCTCGCTGTAATGGTGGAACAGACAACTCGGTGATCAATACTAGATTACTGCTGCCTTAACCCCCGCGGTCGAGGTTTTTTATTATAAACGCGTAAAAAGATCATTTGTCGTGGTTTGATCCATTTTCTTTCTGTGCCACAATTCCTAAGAATGCCGGTGTATAATACTGCTGAAGATTTACGACAAAAGCGAATACATCTATTTATATATTTTATTCACTATCTAATTGTGTCACATGAATTTACACAGAATTAAATGTCAAACAAAAGAATTAACGCGTTTGTATATTGAAGCTTACGAGTTAAAGACGCAAACATGTAAGCATAATTTTAAAATCAATTCTGCTTTCGCATTTTAGCCGTCACAATTTGTTTATTTTACGATGTCTGTTATAGTCATTCGATATTTAATGATATATAAGTATAAATGGTTTCCTTTAAATTCGGAAGTGTTTGAAATTAGTTACTAGGTATCACGATTTTTTTGGGAGGGGGTGGTTCAGGACATAATAGAATTGCCGCGAACCATAGTGACGTGTTTAGAGAGTACTTGCTAAGGATCTCTTTTGTAGATTTCGAAAAAGAGAAGGCTTAAAATTTTCCGCCCATACCCATACTACTTATTTTTCCAGTTGAATTCAAATGTTAGCCCTTTTTCCATCTCTCTCTAATTGATTGAGGGGCCTCGGTAGCCGAGTGGTTATGGTAGTCTACTATTGTTCACGTTGTCTGTCAACACTGAGGTTGCGGGTTCGAGTCTCAAGGCAGGCAGGGTGCACTCGACTTAATTGACAAGGATTGCCACTTTTACTACCGAAGGACCGGGGTTTTCTCCGGGTTCTCCGGCTTCCTCCTCCAATAAAAACTGGACGCCATGATATAGCTGCAAAAATTGCTGAAAGTGGCGTCAAACAATATTGAAACAAATAAACAAACAAACAAATCTAATTGATATTTAACTTATTCTCGCCATGAATAAAGCTGAACACCCTCGCTGAAAGAAAAGTAAGCATCCAATCAATCAATCAATGAAATAAGTTATTCAAATTGAATGACAATCTTTTAAAGGGTACCTTTTGAAAAGGTTCTGTTTTATCGATATGACTGTAATGACAATGTTCAAACTGATCTTCATAGACCTAGGGAATTAATGACGTTTTGTTAAAAAAATTACTATTTCGTACTTTAACACGATTCTATCTGTAACGCATTTTTACGCTTAACTGCAGTATTCACAGACAAGTCTCCCCGGCGTTATTAGGGCCTTAGTGGCTGATTGGTTAGTCATCTACTAGTTATCACATGCCTGTTAACAGGTTGCGGATTTTCGAACGACTGCAGATAGGGTGTGCCCGACTCCAACTGTATTGAGTTGTCCCTTTTAATCCGTGTACTCCGGCTTCCTCCCACCCCACCCCCAATAAAAAATGGACGCCATGAAATAAATGAAACAATCCAGCGTAATTGCAATTATACTTTTAACTTCGTTTATTGCCTGTCAAATAAAACTTGCTACCAGAATCGCTGTATATTTTACAATACAACTTTTTGTTTCGTAAACAATTTGTTTTGATTGACAATGCTAGTTCAACAGTTCAACAATTGTTTATACACAACAGTTTTATAATTGTATTTAAAAATGTTGTAGACTAAATAAAAACACGTAGGCATACATTTAAGTAACAATTAATGGTGTCCTTTCCTAAATGACAATAAATCTGTTACTGATTGGGGAGTCGGGTCGGCTTAATATACGACAAAAAATATACATGTAACAGGTCGCAGAAAATAAAATAGGCCGAAATCACGAGTCGCGGAAATAAAAAAAGAAAATCAATAAAGGATTACGAAAATAAAAAATGTACCTCGTCGCTACTGATGTGCCTTAAATCGAAGTTTTTTTAAGGTTTACAGTGCGCAACCCGAAAATATGTCCTGTTTTAAAAAAAATTTGCTTTTATTTTATATTTTCTTTAAATAGGTTTACTTATGTTATTTTTAAGAACGAGACATTGTATTTACTATTCTTTTGAATACTTGCGTTAATTTTATTATAAATTTTATTATAAATGCATACATATAATATACAAATCACGCAGAATTCGTTTTATCTTTCATTTATTAATTTATACGTATCCGTCAATAAACTGACCGATTTATGCATATAATTAAATGACGGATTTGGATCGCACTGATTGAACTGATCGATGACGGTTATCAAGGTAATGACGGATTCATAATTTTGAACGGATGTATTCATCATCAATCAGTCAGCGATCCGTCAGCGTTCCAAAATCCGTCACCAATCAGTTATCAATCAGTCAAAGTGTTGCGTTTACGGGTGCAAGTACTGTACATACCACTTGGCAACGAGGCCCCTATACAACGTTTACAGTAACGAATTGCGATCAAATTATTAAATATAAATATCGTTCTATCCTCCTGGAAAGGGGGAATATTCAAATCGCTGATGACATCGAAATAATGTTTGGAATCAAATTAGTCTCGATCACCCAGACTCATATATAATTGCGTCTGGGATCACATTATTGTAATTTCGCAACCAATAGTTGGAGACAAAACAATCATTCTAGGGTCTTTTTTTTAGACCAGCAAAACCATGAAAACATGTCTACACTTATAAAATGACCTCACGGTGTGCTTCTCTCTTGTGCACAACAATAATAACTGTTTAATTAATTGATAAAGTAATATTTTATAAACAATATTCAAATGTAAACTTGGGTACAAATTTTATACACTTCTTTGTTAGTCCCACGTTGAACGGCAGACAGGATTCTTTGTATGAACGGAAGAAATTTTTAATACAATAAAAATATTATCCAATCAAAAACTTTCAATTTTCGGGCGTAATTATAACGAGTTGAATATAGAGATGAATTCAAGCACATAGACTACCATCAAATAAGCTCATTTTCAAAAATTCACAGGATATTGATAAAACAACATATGCGTGCTTCTTAGAATCAATTCGACAAATTGAAGAGAGAGTTGAAGATATTTAAATAAGTAATGCTTGTTTACATCGAAGCTGAATTAAAACATTTTTTACATGAAACAAATGTACCACAAAAACTGGCTAGAAAGATGTATTTCTTACAAAAACAAATTAACAAAGATCAGATTGTTCAGTAACTTAATGTTAAAAAGATCGGCATACATCATGATAAAAAGATCAGCATACTTCAGGTTAAACAGATAAGTAGATATATACAGTAGTAAATAAGTTATAATTGATTGATTGGATGTTTGCTTTACGTCCAGCGAGCAGTATTTCAGCTATATTCAGGACGAGAACAAGTTAACAAACAATAAATCAACGGAAAAAGTGAAGGAATGGGACACGGGAAACAATTTTTACTGCCAATGGAAATGTATGGAGTACTGGGTAGGTGAGGAGAACTTAGCCTTTTGTAGCAGCTTTTGAAATCTACAAAAGGGGTCTTTATCGAGCAAGGAGCGTGACACTCTCCAGGCACATTACCGGTCCACGGACAGGCTTTCCGTATTAGGATTTATGATGATAAGTAATATCTCTGTGCAGTGTAATGTTATGTGCTTATGTCATCCTCTGTATAAGGATTGCCAGTGTTCCTACCGAAGGTCAGGGGTTTTCTCCGGATACTCCGGCTTCCTCCCCAAATAAACTGGACGCCATGACATAGCTGAAAAATTTCTGAAAGTGGCGTTAAACAATATCCAAACAAACAAACAAAAGCATCCTCTGTATAATATAACCATTACTATAAATTATATGGAGAATACATAAAAACTAGAAAAACGGTTAAAAAGAAGATATAAACACTAAACTATTCAACAACTTAAAGACCTACATGAAGATAATGCAAAATCCTATTGGAAATTAGTAAGTGAGTTGCAAAATAAAGTCGAAAACGAAAATGAAAATAGCAACTCATAATCTCAATGGCTAAATCATCTCCAAAATCTGAATTCTTTAAATGAAAAAATCTCAAATAGATTGCAGGAATTGCAAACAAAATTAATGAATAAAGAAAATGAAAATACTTTTATAAATTAGATTTTGCGATAACAGAACAAGAACTAAATTATGCTTTAAGCAAACTAAAAAATAAAAAATCACCTGGCTTGGACTAATTTACAAATAGCATGTTTAAAAGTTGGCAAATCTTCTGCTTGGCAAATGGGATTTATCCAGAAATATGGGCAGAGGGCTCAATCTAACCATTGTATAGATATAGTGATGTTACTGACCCAAACAACTGTAGAGGACTCACTAGGACTAGTTGTGTTGGTAAATTATTTAACAGTATTTTAAAGTTTAGATTATATAGGTTCTTAATAAATCACAAAATAATCGATGAATGTCAAATAGGCTTTTCTAAGAAAGCAAGAATACCCAACCATTTATTAGTGTCTTATTGATAAGTATTGTGCGAACAAAGATGACAGATTGTTTGCCTGCTTTTTAGACTTCAGAAATGCGTTTGATATTGTAGTTCATACTGGGTTAGAGTTGAAACTACTTGAAATTAAAATTGGCTGTAGATTTTACAATGTAGTTAATAATATGTTCTATGTGGGTAAATCTTGTATTAAACGCAAAATCTCTTACAGAATCCTTAAAAATCAATATACGAGTGAAATAATGAGACAATCTGAGTCCTACATTATACATTTTTTTTTCATTAATGATTCCCCACAGTATCTAAAATCAACAATAGGCCCTGTAGAATTAAACTTGCGTCGTATACACTGCTTACCTCCTCAATTTTTACGTTATAACTTGTATTATTACGAAAACTAATTGTTCGTCTTTAGCACAAAATGGATTTATTTACTACAATAATACGACTTGGCTTTAGTAAATAAAGTCAAATAAAGTTGTTAATTTTAGCTTTTTGATAATTGAGGTGGCGTACATTAATTTTTTTTAATTATTTGTAGAATTCAGTGCCTGATGTGTTGATACAACTGCAGATACCTATGGCCATGTACGATACTACACCAGACATGACAAAGGCTATGTAACATCTGAGGCTTCCAACATGGTAAATATATGTAAAGTATTATCTAACGATCCAGTAACAAAAGCAAATTAAATTGCTAAGACATATAAACACTAATAACAATAATAAAGAAAAAATCATCCAAACAATAAGAGACACGAATCAGGCTTGAAACAGTAAAGGAAGCCGAGTATAGGTTCTTTGACATTGTAGAACCATCCTGTAGAGTGTAAACTATGAAACATAAAAACTGATTTAACATGGTTTTATGAATAAGCAAATCCATTAAAATATCTACAGTTGTGAAATTCACTTTAAATACACCTATGTATCTGATCAATTGGGGGGTTGGGACCGGTGCATTTCAAGTTATCAAGTTTTAAAAAGGCTATGTCCCCTCAGTAATGATATAATTAACTGTGATATTCCTTTTAATGATTGTTAACCATTCAGTTTTAATATATTTGTAGTTTGTTCGTGAAATCCTATGGTGGCATATATTTGCCCCTACTTGTCACATAACTAAGTCTACATAATTTGTGAAATAAGTCGACTTGTCACTTAATTAGTCTACTTGTCACATAATAAGGTAAACTTTTAACATATAAAGTGCTAATATTTTTGCCGTTTTCATGCCATACACAAATAGACATATTTATCTGACAAGTAGATTTAATTATCTGACAAGTTGACATAATTATTTGACATGTGAACTTCGTTATATGACAAGAAGACGTATTTAGCTGCATGTTAAAATAATTATCTGACAAGTTGACTTGTCAGATAAAAAAGTCTACTTGTCATATAATTAAATTCACATGCCAGATAAATAAGTCTACGTGTCAGATACACAAGTCTACGTGTCAGATACACAAGTCTACTTGTCAGATACACAAGTCTACTTGTCAGATACACAAGTCTACGTGTCAGATACACAAGTCTACGTGTCAGATACACAAGTCTACTTGTCAGATACACAAGTCTACGTGTCAGATACACAAGTCTACTTGTCAGATACACAAGTCAACTTGTCAGATACACAAGTCTACTTGTCAGATACACAAGTCTACGTGTCAGATACACAAGTCTACTTGTCAGATACACAAGTCTACGTGTCAGATACACAAGTCTACTTGTCAGATACACAAGTCAACGTGTCAGATACACAAGTCTACTTGTCAGATACACAAGTCTACTTGTCAGATACACAAGTCTACGTGTCAGATACACAAGTCTACTTGTCAGATACACAAGTCTACTTGTCAGATACACAAGTCTACTTGTCAGATACACAAGTCTACGTGTCAGATACACAAGTCTACTTGTCAGATACACAAGTCTACGTGTCAGATACACAAGTCTACTTGTCAGATACACAAGTCTACGTGTCAGATACACTGTTTTAAACAGGTGTCGTCTTTGTCATACACATAGTTATATTTTAAATAACGAGCCACTACCCGACTTTGTGCCACGTAACAGTCCATACACCATTAAGCATGTCTTGATGGACTGTGTGGATGTGGCCTACATTCGGGACTGTTTCTATAGTGTAAATACGTATTTTAATTTATTTAAAACCGTCGCGGGTGACACAATTTTCAATTTGTTAAAAGAAACATTAATTTATATCTTAATTTAATTTAACTAGTAATTGTGATGCTTCCTATTTTTTATTGTTTTAATTGCCCTTTTTATCTATATATATTTTCCTACTTGTCACATACATAAGTCAACTTGACAGATAAACAAGTCTTATTGTTAGATAATTAGTCCACTTGTGTATGGCATGCAAAGGCTAACAACACAAAATACAGTTTATCTGTCTTTAAAATATTAGCACTTTATTATCTAACAAGTTTTCTTAAATATGTGGCAAGTTGACTTAATTAAATGACAAGTTGACATAGTTCACAAATTATGTAGACTTAATTATTTGACAAGTAAGGACATAGTTCACAAATTATGTAGACTTAATTATTTGACAAGTAAGGACATAGTTCACAAATTATGTAGACTTAATTATTTGACAAGTAGGGACAGATATATGCCACCATAGCATTTTAATATAATGAACCAATTGAACACATGCACCATTTATTATTGCGATGTGTAGAATGGTATGCATTTATTAAAATAACCTTTATATCCCTAATATGTATCAAAAGCAATTAGTTTTATGGTTGAATTCAACTGTAGTTTTCCTTAATTTAATTTTTTACTGTTTTAATATGTCGTTCTTAGTTTGTTTGTTTGTTTGAATGATGTTTAAACGCCAATTTCAGCAATTTTTTCAGCTATATTTTGGCGTCCAGGTTTTATTGGGGGAGGAAGCCGCAGTACCCGGAGAGAGCCCCCGACCTTCGGTATGAAAACTGGCAATCCTTGTCAATTAAGATTGGAGTCGAGTACACCCGGCCCGCAATAAAGCTCGAACCCGCAACATTAGTGTTGACAGACCATGTGATCATTAGTAGACGAACTACCTTAACCACTCGGCCACCGAGGCTCCCGTTCCAAGTGTATTGCTTACTGTCATATTTTTATTTAAGAAATAATTCATGAGGGGTATGATGTTGTACTCATTTACACATAGGCTGTGCCTTTATATTCAATTATTTTTACCCACATTATACCCAGAATGTATTACAATTCTAATATGACTAAATCCTGTGTTTTTCGATTCAAGCGGGTCCTATAGGCCACGATTTTCTATCGCCATTTTCATGAAGAAAAATTTTTTGTCAAGAAATCCTTTCTCAAATGTACAAAAAATTTATTGAATATTTTGTCAATACGAGTCGATATGTCTAATGTATTGACTTTTATTTTAAAAGAACTTCATAATTTTGATATTGTGACGTCGTCAAACCTCTTGTGAGGTGACATCGCATTGCACGTGTGTGAAGTGGTCATATATCGGGTTATATATCTTTTGACGTTATAAGGACGTTATATTATAATTATATATAGTGCAGTGTAAGACGCCTCGTGTTTTTACGTTGAGTTCATACATTTGTAAATGTTTCTCTGTCTCATCCTTAAGTAACTTGTTTATTGTATGAATGTGTATCCAATTTGTCCTGTGCTTGTATTAACGTGATAAAATAAAGGATACAACTTTATAGGTTTTTTCTGTGTGAATGTTTGTGTTCTTAGAATATACGTTGGGATCTTATTTACCGGTACTGTTCTCAGCAAGTAGTTCATACTCTTTTATTTTTTCTTTCTGTTACTTTATAAATTGATTGGGGCCACGGTCGCTGAGTGGTTAAGGTAGGCGGTCATTTACTATTAATCACGTGCCTGTCAACACTGCGGTTGCGAGTTCGAGTCCTACTGTGGACAGGTTGTGCTCGATTCTAATCTATATTGACAAGGCTTGCCAGTGTTCCGAGTCTTTACCGGGTTCTCCGGCTCCTCTCTTGATAAAAAGTGGACGCTACGATATAGCTGAAAAATTGCTGAAAGTGGCGTTAACCCAAAAATAACAACACATATATTAATTCAATTTTAATTGCTCAGTTTTACAATTACTTAATTTATGATCTTGTCTAATTTTCCTCGCAATTATAAAATTTTTCTTGTCTGTATTTTTTTTTTCGTTTGATAATTTTTTTCATAAATATTTTTCTGGATGTTTAATGATTTTTTTATAAACAGAACGTTTTGTGGACGTTAATCCAATGTGTAGCAATGCAAAGCTTTTTAATACTTATTGTGTCCTAATTAAAGAATATTTATATGTTGCACTAAAATATTTTAGGTTACAGATATCAACTATGAAAAAGGAAAATCACAAAAGAAAAATACAGAAATTCAGACAATTTGTATAAAGAAAATGGAAAACAAACTATGTGCAAACTTTTTTGTTTTGTGTTAATAATATGGCTAGGTACCTTGCTGGAATATAGTTATAATAAACTTTGTATGTGTTGGACCTATTGTCTTCATTTTATTATGTTTACTTTGCCATTTTTGTTTCGTTCGTTTTGTCATACTTTACATCTCTATTCTTCTTATATACGACAAAAGCTAAGCAAGGACAATATATTTACATCATTTGTGTTTGAATTTAAATGTATCGCTATATTTATTTTTACTGTCGTTTTGTTGTCACTGATTTATGGAATGCTGTTGTTAAGTACACAAGTCTTTGGTACTGATTTAATTAACTAGCAACTTCGTTAATCGTTTTTGACAGTGGTTTTTGTCAATTTAAAATATGGTCTTTTTAATGTAAATAGTTCTATTTTCATTTTTATTCACTGTTTCAAAATAAAATTTATCTAAACTTTCTATTCTCAAAGGAAAATGATTTTATTTTGAGTCCAATCCCCATAATTCTTTGTAAAGAGCTACTCCCCATTAAACCGTCACATAGATCCTTTTCATCAAAACGTAAATGAAAGCAAAGTACTTTGTCCATATTACACAACAGCTGGTGCATGCAAGCTATGTTTACATGTTTAGAAATATGATATAGTTAACAATACTTATTGTAATGATTGTTTTTATTCTTTATTATTTTTTATACGTTTAAGCACGTCTGTATTCGTTCTTTATTTAAACTGGCACTTCCTATACCAAAAAGAAATCTACATATAATACCGGCACATTAAGACACATTAACAATAAAGATATAAGATATTATATATTAAGAACAAGGCGAATATCGATATTAGCCCCGAAGACATATATTCAAATATGTGATAAATAGATTATTTTGTTGTAATTTCCAACTTGGCCCTGACGTGATCCCTCGTGGCTGATATGGAGTCTCGGGCTGACACCTGGGCCAAGATGGAAATGTTTTGTTTGTTTGTTTGATGGTGTTTAACGCCACTTTCAGCAATTTTTCAGCTATATCATGGCGTCCAGTTTTTATTGGGGGAGGAAGCCGGAGTACCCGGAGAAAACCCCCGACCTGCGGTAGGAAAACTGGCAATCCTTGTCAATTAAGATTGGAGTTGAGTACACCCTGCCTGCAGTGAGAATCGAACCCGCAATCTCAGTGTTGACAGACCACGTGATCAATAGTAGACGAACTACCTTAACCACTCTGCCACCGAGGTCCTAAGATGGAAATGACCATGTATAATAATCTATAAATCTTGCATGCATTCATACATATAAATACAAATGCATACGTATTTGAAAAGGGTCTAGAAGTGACCAATTGTTCCACAATCTTATCGTTGACCCTAATATGGTTGATGCTTCGATAACACAGTTGGAAATTAAAGATCTAGTATTCCACAGAACAAAAAAAAAATACCATGCGACCTGACATTCAATTGTAATGTTTGTTTCCGGAGCAAATAGCCTCATATATACGCTGTAGAATTATTATTTTTGCTACACCATCAAAACCAAATAAAACAATTAAATTACACGAATTCCTCCGGTTATCCATTACTAAAGTTGTTTATTTAATCTAGACCGCTTTAAACGTGTAACAACCAACGTCATCTACCTAACTGAACAGATGTCTTGTATTAATGAACCTAGTATTATTTGTTGATAAAGGTTGATATCTGGATTAAATTTTCTCTCATGCCCTGGTAATTAACATATATTTTAAGACTTAAAAGTTTGGATATATGCAAATCAGCCAGAGAAATCTTTGCTGTTGAATTGTACAAGTAAAGTATTGAAAACACAGGAATTACTTCAGCCTGGTGTGCAGGTGTAAAGTATCATGTAATTGACCTTGATCTCTACTCACCTAAACCTACCGCTTAAATCTAATCACTTGTCTGTCTTCATTGTCTGAGGTGTATGTATGTCCTCTTTTGATGCAGTCGTTTGTTTAGCTCATCTGACCCGAATGGACGTATGAGCTTTTGTCATTTTGTCCGTTTTGCCGCCTTCTTTCATCTTTTACATTCGTCTTCTATGAAGTCACTTGGAAAATTCACATGAGTTATGGTCATGAACATCTTAATTGGGTTAATATAATATTAAGTTTTCGATGACCATATTCATAGTGCTTTGGAACTCTTATATGTAGGTTTAAATTCTTTGATTCAGATTTAAATTTAAATAAAGAGTCAGCATTACGGATTGGTAGATCTAAACGGTTCCACTGTCGAATAGTTGAAGGTATGAACGATACATTAATGTGCTGTATATTATAGAACATTTGTAATTTCCTGCGTTTCCTGCGCTCATCCAAAAACTCCCACCCAATTTCAGTATAAATATTAATTGCATTAGTAAATATTGGTAGGCCTGTGACTATTCGAGCAGCCTCGAGCTGTAATTGTTCAAGTTTATTGCAGTAGCCCACCCCATGTTGTCCCAAACTTCACAGGTATATTCAAAAAATGGTCCTATGAACACTAAATATAATTTTTAGTTTTTCCGAGTAAGTTTATATTTAAGTTTCCCGAGTACGTTCAGGTGCTTTGAAACACTACATATAATATTATCAATGTGTGTATTCCACTTAGCATCACTGCTGAAAGTAGCCCCTAGATGTCTTTTAGTGTAAATCTCATATCTGGTGGTATTATGTTTGAAAATAACATGATTTCAGTTTTTTCGGGGTTAAATGATATTAACCATTTTTTACCAGTCGTTCAGCTCTTTCAAATCGTGATCGATAACAGTCTGTATCTGCGAAGGATCGCGACTAGAATAGCTGAACGACGTGTCATCAGCAAACAGTCTACATAGGGAAACAAGTTTTTCAGGTATATCATTGATATATATAATAAATAATAATGGACCCAGCACCGACCCTTGTGGGACACCAGCAGACACATTGCAAAGCTCGGATGACGATTGTTAGATTACTACTCCGTTCCATTACCTTGCCAACGCAGCTAATAAACGATATTGGTCTATAATTAGACGGTATCGAACTGTCACCATTTTTTAATATTGCAATCTTCCAACCAGATGGGTATTTGCATTGAACTAGAGATTTATTAAAAATAAAATGAAGTGGAATTGCTACTTTTTCAGGACAAAATTTGAACATTTCGGGACCTGATGCTTTATTGGGTTGTAGAGTTTTTATTATGTCTACAATTTCTTCTATACTGATTACTATGTCGTGGAATTGTATATTTGTTCTCAGTTCAAAATCTGGACGAATAACATTTTCAACTTTAGTGTTGAAATTTGACTGAAATATTTATTTAACAGCTCACATTTCTCGTCGTCCCCGTAGGCAATGTCCGCCAAGATGTGATTTTGAATGACATTCTGAAGTGGAGGTATATTACAACATCCTTTATTTGATTTTATTAACATTTTCATAATTTTCAAACAAGTCCTGGGGTTATCAGCACTATCTAATATAGTATTATCAAGGTTTTTTCAAACTATTCCTTTGCAACTTTTTCAAATTATTTACTTTGTTCCTTTGTTTTTTATACTTTGTTAGAACACCTGCTTTTTTAGAATTTAATGCTGTTTTTCTAAATCGGTCCCTTCTACGAATTTCTTTTCGAAGTTCCTATTTGAACCACTGTTAATCATTATTTCGAATGGTTACCATTGTGGATGGAATGCTCTCCCTTGCGATGGCTAGAAATTCGTCGGTGAATACGCTACATGATGCATTTTTAACACAGCTTGAGGCTATAAGTCCTTAAATAAGACGTTTGATACAAGTACTATTTAGCGTCGTCATTGGCCGTGTTAAACAACTTGTTCAGCGTTATGCAGACCTCACAGCGCTAGATAGGAGGTGTGACACAACCTAAAAAGCTATATAGGAAGTGTGACGCAGCCTACAGAGTTAGATATGAGGTTTAACGCAGTCTACGGCAATATATAGGTGTACAACTCACATCGCTACATAGGAGGTATGATACAGCCTAAGGCGGTATTATGACAGGATG
Source organism: Limnoperna fortunei (assembly GCA_944474755.1). NCBI lineage: Eukaryota > Metazoa > Mollusca > Bivalvia > Mytilida > Modiolidae > Limnoperna > Limnoperna fortunei. The sequence goes on along the minus strand of OX104119.1, from coordinate 72,664,146 downwards.
CTTAACAGAGCCAAGATTGTTAAATAAAATTTTTATTAAACCCTGGGTGTTAAATGACAGCCAACGACGTTAGACTGGTTGTTAGACACATACTACGACGTAAGACAGGCCATAAGACACAGCCTACCGCGTTAGAAAGGGCGTTTTACACAGCCAACGCCGCAAGACGGATGTATGACAGCCTACGGCGCTAGAAAGAACTTTAATACTGCCCCAAGATTGGATGTATGGCACATCCAACGGCGTTAGTAAGAAAGACTGACGCTGCTACGACCACTATACAGGACGTTTGACATAGCCAACTCCACAAGGCATGATGTTTGGCACAGCCTACGGCCATAGAAAACAAACGTTTGGCACAGCCTACGATGCTAGACATATCGTTTGACACAACCAACGGCGCTAGACAGAACGTATGATACAGAATAATTTCTTCATACTTCACGCATTTTGGATTTTCATTCGACGTTACAAATTTAAACTGTGACGTGACATTTTTTTTATAGTTTCGTGGAATCCCAATCGGACACATCTATGATTTTTAAGGCTTTCCATTTTCTTGGTGGAAGGCCCTACTGTTGTTGTATGTCTGTTATTCTTTTTTCTGCCAAGTTTTCTTTCCCCATTATACATTTTTTGGGACATCTCGTAAAGATATTTTGTACCATGAATGTATTTAACATTAGGCTTTCGTAGTTAACACTGGCACACCGAACACCTTTCTTTACATAGTTATTTCCCCTGTCAAAGAAAACTGTATGTGCAGATAAACTATGAAACTTTAAAAGGTGCCGCGATGAAAGTTTTTCAATTCTGTTATGAATTTTGATATTTTGTAACATATGGCATGACAGAATTTGTCCCCTTCTTATAGGAGTTATTTCCATTCTTTATTGGAAGTTTAATGTGTGACTTTGTAACTCATGAACCAAATGTGATGGAGACTTCGGGTTTTCACTGTAGGTCATCATTACCCTTGACCCTGAATGTCGCAAAGTAAAGGTCACATTATAATTTGACCTTGTGTTGTGTGTGGATCTCCTCCTTAATCATTATATATATATATATATATACAAAATTGATTGATTGATTGATTAATGGTGTTAAACGCCCGAGCAGCATTATTTCAGCTATATGCAGGCGATGAATATGAAATGGATGATAAAATGAACATGAAATGATGATGAATGAAAATCGGATGGGACACAAGGAAAAATAGGGGTAACGGATTTAAGATTGCCACTGGCAAATGGGAGGATGGATAGGATCGGGCAATTCAGACTCCTGTAGCGGGATTGAAATCCCTACTCATAGCGAATACTACATGAGCGTTCTTTAACGTGCGAGGAACACGGTGCACTAATATGGTTTGCGGTCAGGTTTTCCGTATTATGGCCTGACAACCCCAGCTTGCAAGGGGTACCCCATTCAACCACCTGGGGCACACATCCCAGTCGGTCTTTAGGCAAACCGACCTGACACGCCGGTCAGGGTACTGGGCGCTATTTAGTCGCCTTTTACGGCAAGCTAGCGCGACTGCGGTCTATTCTTTTGGCCACCCGGATCCCGCACGGGGCTATACAAAATTGAAACCTTTAACAAAATGCACATCTTATTAAGGTCTTGAATTGACCCTTTGTCAGAGTTATCTTTAATACATCAATGCAAGTTATTGTAAATAGAGATATCTCAGTCATTACTATTTGTCATTATTAACCTTGACCATGAAAATGAACACAAGGTTAAAGGTCAAGGTCAAGTTCTCTATTTAGACATTATCTTTTCATTTCTATTACTTTGAAACAGTTAAGGATAGGCAATAACTTATATTGGGGAAAATGTTGGCCTATAAAGGCTTAATTTTGTTACATTTGGAGGAAAGAGAATTTGACTTCATGTTGAAGGAGTTATCTCCAAGTACAACCATTTATAATAAGTTTTGCAGTCATAACTTATTAACTATTGATAGTAGAAGCTTGGGGTTTACACCAACGTCCATTATGACCATTAACAAGTGATACAAGGTTAAAGGTCACGGTCATTTTCTAATTTTTTGTATTAACAATTTATGATAAGTAGAAATATCTCAATAACTATAAGAGATATTGACATAAGATCTTCAATATTGATAACTGTAGACACAACCAAGATGGCGGCAACAGTGTATGTGTAGTTTTTGCTAGTTAAGAAAACTCTGTGAAGAAATATATTGTGTGTTGTAAATGTGTTCTATTTGTGTTTGAAGTCAACAGTTTAGATAGTATACAGCAAAACTCGCAAAAAAGATCTTCTGATGTCTATAATTTTATAGATTTTTAGAGGATTTTCTAAGTAATTTAAGTGATAGACATTGTTGACATATGTGAACACTTTTCGTACAGTACATATTATAATTGGACTAAGGAATATGGAAACACCTATTAAACCAGGAGAGAAACGTAAATTAACAGACACAGTAAGTCCTTTATCTCTTCATCAACCAGAACCCGTTCCCATACGTAGGCTCGCTTCCCGATCTACCCCACCGAATTAATATGGAGTATGTAGACACCTGTATTACTGATAATAAGGGTAATATTGTAAATCTGACTAAACTGATAGAGGACACAATAAAAAGCCCGTCACTTCCAGAAATAATTGCACCTCATATTATACAAGCCATAAAACCTATAATTGACAATATGGTACAATTAGTAGTGAGACCCATACACGAAACAATCGCAAAACACGAAAAAGAGCTCGAATTACTTAAGTCTGAAAATGTCAAACTCAGATGCGAATTGAATGATATTATTAATAAGTGTGAGAATCCATTTGTTGAAACTAGTACAAATCTAGCTGGCATTGGAACTGTTGTTCGCGATGATACAAATCGAATTAAAGAAGCAGATGGCGAGATCAAACGAGCTAAATGCGAAATAGAAGAATTGGAACAATATGGCAGACGAAACTCGCTTCGTTTCCACAAAGTTCTTATGACTGAGATCGACAAACCTAACACAGACAAAAAGATCGTTGAAGTTTGCCAAACAAAGTTAAAAATAAATATAAATGAAGACGACATTCAACGCTCACATATAATTGGCGAGGTCAGCTCACAAAACACTGCGCAAATAATATGCCGTTTTAGAAATTGGAAGATAAAAAATGCCATATACAAATCAAAAAGAAATCTGAAAAACACCAATAGTAATATTTTTATTAACGAAGACCTCACGCGTAAACGAAAGACAATTATTAAAGAACTAACAACTGCTAAGCGTGAGGGTCGCGTCGACTCTTTTTGGACGAATGATGGTAGGATATTCTTAAAATTGCGCAACGAATCTAGCAAAATTTTGATCCACGACTACTTCTGATTGTTACAAAACATTAATTTATATATTATTTCCTAAACAAACTTTCAAAGGGTTAAACATGTTAGTGTTACTTGATTTGTTTACATTTTGAAATAATATTTAGTTACGCAAAAAATTGGAATATCTTAAACATTGAATAGAAATCATATTACATTACAACTTCTGTTTATAATACAAACTACTTAATGACAAATTTCACCTTATATTTATTTATGTGTATCTAATTATTGTTTTGTTATTGTTTTGACCCGACAGTGTTTCATGAATTACGAGTAAACAGTAATCGCAAAGTGAAAACTATTAGTCACTTATATACTCAATTTCTTCCATTTTGACTACGAAAATACAATTGACACTATTCAATGACCATTGCATTTTATTACACAGATAAAACTGTTCACTTCTTTAATTGTATAACATTCAAAGTTATAAAACACGCGTGTAACTATTGTTTCCGAATTTCTCGATTTTTTTCTCATTCTCATTTGATTTTTGTAGCAAAACCTGGAGCCGATATTTTTATCACAAGTTTCTTTTTCATCGCCACCTAAATTATTGAACGTTGCTGTATTGCTTATTTTACATGTATGTTTAGGATAAACTTATTGACAGAGTTTTTTTTTACCATTGTTTTTGTGTGCGGTATTGCAATGATACATGTACCGTGTATGTTTATTGTGTATATATGTTTCTTTTTGTATGTAGTTAACTTGTCTTTACCTGTATTTATCATTATTACCTGCAGAAGTTATCGAACGTCGGTGGATTGTCCAATCGAGTATTTTTATCTTATTCAGCCATGAATATTTTTGATAATGGGTGATGTTATGACATACAGAATTTCGATTGGACTTTTTTACGCAAAATGTCATAGTTGTTTGTGTCGGCATAAGCTCATCATATCTTTCCAAAAATGTTATTTAGGATTTATATTGAAAATGCTTGATGACATGAGTGTAACCGTAACTGCGTTCGCTGCAACAGTTATTCTCTGTTTCTTGCAGGCATACTCTAAAAAATACTAGTTTTCTTTTGTTGATGATGATATTGTTAGTAATTTGCCAAGATGTCGAAAGTAACCCGGGTCCCTCATCTATAAGTTCGTCCTCCGATTTATCAATGTTTCATCTTAACATTAGAAGTATTAGAAACAAACTGCATTTATTAGAGAACTTAGCATTTGAGTACCATATTATATGTGTAACTGAAACTCACCCAGATGATAAAATTGACACAAAAGATATTTGCATTCAAGGGATTTTAGAACCTTTTAGAGCAGATCGTAATTTTGCAGGTGGTGGTATTCTTATATATGCTTCTACATGTCTAAGTGTGAAAAGAAAACCACAGCTTGAATTTGTGGGAAGGGAAAATGTTTGGATAGGAATATAATTACCCAATTTTCTTTTACACATTTGTACAACGTATAGACCAGAAGGCTGTGTAGAACCTTATTGGACAAATTTGAAAAACGCGATAAATGAAGCACTTGACATATCACCATACTTATGCATTATTGGGGACTTAAACGTTGATTTGGCAGTAGAAAGACGTCATATTCTTAATGATATCATTTTAAATTTTAATTTAATCAATGTTATTAATGAACCCACTAGAGTATGTAACACGAGGCAAAGTATCATTGACGTTATACTGCTTAGCGATTCGTGTACTTGCCTCGACTCATCGGTTATTGTTACCGAAAGCTCACTGAGTGATCATTACGCTATTGCTGCAGGTATAGATATTCCGGTTTTTTTATCGAACACATATACCCGCGAGGTATGGCTTTATAAACAAGCCGATTTCGTCAAGATGAACAATTTAATAGAACAGTACGATTGGGATACTGCTTTCACAAATTATACAGATGTATCTGAAATCTGTATTTTTTTTACAAATAAATTTCTTGAATTTGCAAAATTCTGTATTCCAACAAAAACCGTAACTATTCGTCCAAATGATAAACCGTGGTTTGACTCAGAATTACGTAGAGAAATACGTATACGTGACCGGCTTCACAAAAAAGCTAGACGGACGAAAAGACCGACTGACCTTGCAAAATTTAAACATCAACGAAATAAAGTAAACAATATGAAAAAACATGCACGACTATCTTTTTTCGATAATGTTAATGACGTAATTGACCGTATTTCTAAACATAGTTCCAAGAAATACTGGAAACTAATAACAAAAATAATGGGAACTACAAAAAGTAGTACAATATCGCCTGTTTGGAATCCTTGTAATAATAGATTAGCTTGTAACGACAATGGTAAAGCGGCAGTTCTGAATGACTACTTTTGTTCAATATCCGACATCGACGACAACGAAATAGACACCCCCCCCCTAATTTCAATCACGTACTAATAATAGCTCTTGAATATAACAATAAACGAAGATGAAGTTTTAGACATTTTACAGATACTAAAACTTCGTAAAGCCTCTGGGCTTGATAAAGTTAGTCACCATATGCTACGTTACACTGCTAAGTCTGTGAAAAAGCCTTTATCGGTGATTTTTAATTTGTCTTTACAACAAGGAAGGTTTCCAACCAATTGGAAAAGATCTGTTGTTATACCTTTATTTAAGTCCGGCGAGAAACAACTGCCATCTAACTATAGACCTGTTGCTCTATTATCGTCTATAGGTAAAGTTTTTGAAAGAATTGTTTTCAAACATGTTTTTAATTATTTATTGTCTAATAATCTATTATACAAATACCAGTCTGGATGCACCCCTGGCCATTCCACAACTCATCAATTAATCGAAATTTACCACAATATTCTTCTAAACTTTGAGGAAAAAACTTCATGTGTTTAGTTTTCTTTGACATTTCCAAAGCATTCGATCGCGTATGGCATAAGGGGCTTATACGTAAACTTAAAGCGTATGGAATTGATGGTCAATTACTAGTATGGTTTAAAGATTATGTTTCTGATAGAAGACAATGTGTCACAATAAATAACAAATACTCCAGTTTTAGAAATGTTAAGGCAGGAGTTCCGCAGGGTTCTGTATTAGGGCCTCTCTTGTTTTGTATATATATATTAATGATATAGCTGATTCTATTGAGTCAATCACAAGACTCTTTGCAGATGACACGTCTCTTATGTACAGTTCCGACTCAAGTGAAACTTTAGAAAGTGTAGTAAACAGAGATCTATAAAGAATTGATACATGGTCAAAAAATGGTCGATAAAGTTCAATTAAACTGATGTTTTATTTTCGGAAATGCTGTTGATAAAGGAGACATAAGTTTAATGTTTCAAAATAACCAACTTGGTATATGTGAGCAGCACAAACACTTGGGAATTACTCTAAGTGACGACTGTAAGTGGCATTGTCATATTGATAATGTAGGCAAAAGTGTTTCTCCTAAGATTTCTGTGCTTAGAAAATTAAAATATATACTTAAGCGTGATTCTCTAAGTAAGATATATCTAACATTCATTAGACCGATTATGGAGTATAGTTGTGAGATGTGGAATGGTTGCGGGAATGAACTTTCAGATAAACTAGAAAAAATATAGTTAGAAGCAGCCAGAATATTAACCGGTCTCCCATGTTATGCAAGTCGCGAATCGCTATATTTAGAAACAGGGTGGGAGAAGGTGATAGGCAGACGAAATAGACGATGCCTATGTTTGATGTATAATGTTGTAAATGAAAATTGTCCTCCATACCTAACCGATATCTTATCACCGAAAATTTCGGAAATTTCACACTATTCCCTTAGAAATAATGATAACTTCAGTATTCCACGATATAGACTTACAAAAACTAATAATTCTTTTTTTCCGTCGACACTTAGAATGTAGAATAAACTGAACATTGATTTACGAAATATTCCTACGTTTTCACAATTTAAAAGAGCACTTACAGCTCAGACATATTCTATACCTAAATGGTTTCATACTGGAACTAGGAAAATGAATATACTTCATACAAGACTGCGACACAATTTTAGCGCATTAAATTTTGATCTATTTCGATGTAACCTATGAAATGATGCGACGTGTTTATGCGGTTATCCATGTGAGAATGCATATCATTTTTTCATGGAATGTCCTCTTTATAATTCAAACAGACATAATTTATTCATAAAGCTTCAAATATACGGAGAAATTTCTTTACATATTATATTATATGGTAGAGATAGTTTAAATGTAGATTAAAACGTTGATATTTTCAGTGCCGTCCATAACTACATGTATATTAAAAGTACCCACCGTTTCGACTAACTTCAGCAGGCCTTATTACGGCTCTTATTCCTTGCATGTTTTTTTTTCTTTTTTCTATTAGTTCTTATTGTTGTAAGCTTAATTTGTTTTATTTTTGCTATACAGGAAATAATACATACCTAAATGTGTCACTTAAACTAACTGAACATTTTATATCGAAATTATTTGTATTAGGTCATTTGTCATTTTGTTACTTTGTTTCTATTTACAATTATGTTGCTGTCATCTTAATGTTTGTTGTAAATTGTAGCGAAAGGGCTTTTATAATGTTGTAATAACTTGTGCCCAATCTCATCTTGCTTTGATAGTTTGCAAATAAAATATGTTTAATATAAATGAATATAATATAAATAATATAACTGTTGACATTCAACATTGTCAAGGTCATGCTGTAAGAGGTCAAGGTCCAAGTCCTATTGTAACGTTTTTCATGTCCTATAAATGTTAAGAGGCTCATTCTTATAAATGCTATTGTGTATGAGTAATATGCATAGATCAAAGATCAGACGTGTATGTCATTCAAGTTCACGTATGTCCTAATTAATGACCTTCTTATTTTCAAACTATCCAAATAGTATTTATATCAATGTTATTAATTTCTGAAGACAAATTACTTATGTTGTTTAGATTTTAAGTACAGAGTCATTCACTATAGGTGTTATTTTATAGTGGAAAGCCTAATAATAGTTCTATAGAACCATTGAACCTATATTAAAAGTCTTTCCCACTACAGTGGAAAGACCTTCGTACTATTCTTATGATTATTTGCCAACATGAGTTATCTGCCAACACCATAAACCCTTGTTAGCAGATTAGCAGATAAACTCGGACACTGTAATCGATTCACAAAATCTGAAGTGTAAAAAATGTCGGTCGACCTATGGCCATGATAATTTATTTCTCGAAAACCTTAAGTCTCAGAGACTTGGGACCACCACCATTGATCCTAAGTGACATATATTACATTTAAAAATGTCAAGGTCAAATGTCACCTTAGTCTTGTTAGCACTATATCTAAAAAACTATAAAAGATAGAAGCAGACAACAAATGGGAAAAATACTCCGATTACCGAGACCTTCATTTGTTACATTTGGTTCAAAACTGCGATGAACCCTTTTGAATTACAGAACTCATTTCGGTTAATCGGTTTTTTGCTTACAACTTGAAAACAGAGATAGTATACATATAGGATTAAAGTGATAATTAGTAAAATAGCTTCAATTTGAGCCAAGGTTTAAGGTCATAGGTCAATGTCATACCATAGCAACAAGGAAACTGTTATAAAAAGTCCTCAGCAACCATATATAATTAGAATCAGAATGATGTTTTTCACTGAAAGATGTCATTTTATGTCATTTTGTCCCTAGCAACGGGCATGAAAGTCCTTAACGATATATTTAAAAACAAATTGAAATTGTATTATATATTTTTTCCTCAGGACAAATGGCAGTTTTATTCTTCGTGATGTTTTGATCCGATCGGTCATGACTGAGGAATTAGGCATGTTTGTGGAACCGGACATGTTTCTGGGTACTGCATACATAAATATTAGCACTGTTTTCCTGTCGAAATGTCGAAGGTTTTCACCTGATATAAAAAAGCTAATAGAACCTGTCATAATTTTGTCTAACTTAAAAAATATTTGCCTTAAATTGCATAAAAAGTCATTTGTCCATTTGCTGAAAATTAAACAAGCATTTCTTTTCCTTTTAGCAAAAAACTATTGACAGCTATGAGTGAGCAGATCATTAGTTTGTTTGAAGAAACTATGCTGGGGGGCTGGGGGGGGGGTGGTTGAATTGTTGAAACAAGTTCATCGAAACAGAATGATAAAATAGAAAATTCTACTAAAACAGCTTTAATTTGGAATAGATCATTTGACCATATTAATTTAGAAAATTTACTTCAGTTTTTGAAACAAAAAGAAAGCTACCTAATACCTGGAGTGCAAGTAATAGTTAAAAAGACCCAAACTGGACCACTTAAGGTACATTTAAACAAAAACTTTCTTACATATTTACATGATGAATATAACAATATTGTTCAAAAGTCCAACACTTTTCATTAACATGAATCACAAAAATTTAAACATTTCTTCAAACTGAATTCCTAAAACTGGCAAACAGCTACATAACAGTTTTGTTTAACTCAGTTTAACCAGTGTTCAAAACATTTCAGTAGCTTCTGAAGATCATACATAAACAATTCCAATATCTCACACCAATCCTCCCTGTTCTTCATTTGCCTGAAAACAATGATAAAGAAACAGTAAGCATTAGCGATTTTTTATACATAGCTACTCCGTTAACTGACCACATAAAAATATGAGTTTAACAGCTACTGACCATAACAGTTACAGTGAGACTGATCATGAAAAAGGTGCAACTGGACCAATCTTTCCATTCAATGCTTTTCAAATTCAAGTATAACAGATCAATCTATAACTCGAGTTAATTTTGATGATTTGCCGGTTTCTGCTGTAGATTGTTATTTTCTTTTTTTGTCTTTAACATTACATTTTTATAGTTGTATAAAATAGCCTATCAGTAATTAAAAAATTGTTACATGCAATATAGAGAATCTACAAGTTCAGGAACCCAAAAATGAACAGGAAAGATATAAGGAATCATATTTTTATGGCTGGATAATTATGTCTGTAAGAAAGGCTGTTTCTCACACGAAAGATGATGGCAATGATGGCATTAACAAAACAATCTATATGGAATTTTTAAACACTGGGGAGTGATGCTGAATGTGGTTTTTTTAAAGTCAGTAGGTAAAAAATTTACTTTTAAACCAAAAGAAGACACATTTATGTGTTTTAGATACTTAGACAAGGCTTCCATTATTCTCTCAAACACGAAAAATATAGTGACAAACAAACACAATACTGATGATGTAGCATTAAATAAACTTGCCATTTGTAAAACACTCAGGCAGTACTTCTATGAAATGGTGGACAAATGCAATAGTAATAGAATTATACTTTCATTAGAAGAAAAGGTTTACTTACTTCAAGAGTTGGTACATAAATACAAAAAATCCAGACAAAAAAACAGAAATTAACGGTAACAACTATCAGCCAAAACAAGTGAGTTCTACAACTCGTGGATTTGTTAAAGTAAAATGCAGAAAAAAAAATAGAAATCATTTAAGTAATGTTATAGTTGAAAGAAAAATAAAAGACAAAAAAATTTGTTCATCAGTAGTTTATTTTACTCAAATAATAACATCAATCAAACTGTAACTTTTGAAATAATCACATGTAAATATATTTTCAAATAGAATTTGCAGTAACTTTCAAAATGTAAAGCACATAATTTGCCAAATAAGGTCTATGATAAAAAGTAAGGTATTTATATCATGCTTCGCTACATGTGTGTACTGTAACATGTAACAAATAAAGGCATCTTAGAAAATAATTAAAAACTATGTACTAGTTACAGGTGTTTATAAAGTTTTGTGTTCATGAAGATTTTTCTATGAAATATTAGCAATAACAAAATTGTTTTCAATTCAAGCAAGTTAAAAATGTCATATTTGTGTTGCTGTTCACATGAGAAAAAATTGTAACATGAACATTAACAATGTAAATGTATTTACTAATAAGATATCAATTATATAGGACTACTGTAGTTTGAAACGCATCCAAAACTACGGAAGCCTTGGAGGGCCATTTTGTCTTTTAACTTTTAACTTACTACTTCTGGCTTTTTTGTTTTGAGTTTTGACTATTGACTTGTTATACAAGCCGACTGGGGACATTTTCACATTTAACTTATGACTTTCAATCTTTTGACTATTGACTTTTGTCTTTTGACTTTTGACTTCTTACTTTTTACGTAAGCCGTGAAGGGACATTTTTGTCTTTCAACTTCTTACACTTGACTTTTAACTTTTCAATTTATGACTTTTTAGGCTGGAAAAATTGAAGATTTTACAGCTGCACAAAACCCAAACTTTTCCAATATATAAATTGTATATCTATGTCTCGCTGTACGGAAGCCTTGGAGGGCCATTCTGACTTTTAACTTTTAACTTACTAATTCTGACTTTGTTGTTTTGAGTTTTGACTATTGACTTATGATACAAGCCGACTGGGGACATTTTGACTTTTGACTTTTGACTTTCAACCTTTTGACTATTGACTTTTGCCTTTTGACTTTTGACTTCAGACTTTTTACGTAAGCCGTGAAAGGACATTTTTGTCTTTCAAATGTATTTCAAGGGGCCGTGGCCTGGCAAGAAAACATGATTTGACGTATTTGGACAATCTTGATATTTCAATAAACAAATGATAAAGGCTATATTTGATGCTTCCCTTAATATTATACTAATTTTCGAACTGTAAATACTTTATTTTGTCAATAAATTTCCAATAAGCAATGCGAACTCACAACAAAGATACTAAATTTTTGTGGTTTGAAAAGCAGTTTCTGTTTGCAAGTTATAGTAATTTGACACAAAATTATATAAAAGTTGTAGACAATAAATGTGTTTTGTTTGACGCATGAATCGTCTTTTAAAAACTCATCAGAGCCACTCCAGCCAAAAGTTTTAAATGTCAAACACAATATTATTATGAATTCAGGTGATAATGAAATTTATTGGTTTAACACAAACTTTAAATGTATTCAATGTTTTACTAAACATTCTTTACAAATAAAATTTACAACTATTAAAAATCAGACTAAAAAGAACTCGAAAAATACAACAGTTACACATGTCGTATATCTTTACGTCGATGAAATCATGTTAATTGAATTCTGTGTTTATCGTATCATATGCTTCGAAAAAAACTGATGGAGTGTCAATCGAAGTAGATGTTGATATGCTAGCTATAGGAATCTGCAAGTCACTAACCACTTGAGTTGGGCATGACGCTTGTTGCACCTGTCCCTGTAAAAGTGGTTGCAATTTACTAGGTTGTCCATTTCTGTCCATTGATACCTTCCGTGCTGTTGAAGAACATCGACAGGTGGGTTCGATGCTGCCAAATTTCGGGCCATTATGTAATCGACAAACATTTGCCGATGCGTCGCTGGTCTTAAATCGGGATTTAACGTCTGTATCATTGGTTTGTTAACTTGCTGTGGCATTGGAACTGCGTTAATTGAAAGGTCGCCTGATGGTTTCTTTGAATTGGATTAAGTGTTTGCGATAAAATAGGTTGGGCATGCGCAGTCTGACGATTGTCCTGGTTCGAAAGATTAGCGTATTCAAAAGCCTTGCTGATTGCATCGTTAGTAAAATCATCTAGGTATTGTGGTGTCAGTTTAGCCATAAGTGTGCTCAAGAAATCGCATTTCTTTTCTTTATCTGTCTTTGGCACTGCTAGTTGCTGTGAAACTTTGTCAAGATATTCGGATATCTTGGATGATGCCGACGAAAGCTGTAATTCACCAGGAAAAGTATTGGTTTTATTTCCTTTGAACTGTGTGCAAGCTGGGGCAATGATGTCTTACTACAATCTTCCTGAATCACTCGATTTGAAATGTTAGATCCTTTTGTTTTTCTTGTTTAACAGACGAATGGCTTTACAAACTCAAACCTGTCCACTAGTGACTTTAGTCTTGGATTCACGACATCCTCAGTAGCACCTGCCCCTCATTTCGTATTATCTTCTCTTCTCTTTACTTCTTTTACGTACTGGGTTCTTAGTCCAGAATACCATTTGAACAGATCACCTGGATTTAACTTTAATTTCTTATCTCTCTTTCTTTTCCCCATTTTTGAACACATAGCTAGACTTGTCGTACAAAACCCGGTTTACCTTTAGCCACTCAAGAACTTGATCTTCTTCTTCCTCTGTCAAGACTCTATCAATCGTCGACTTCTTCCTCCTTGGTTGCTTCTAAAATTATAAAATATTAAAACTAATTGCTTGTATTTCATTCATATGAAAACGCATGTTATGCCCATTTTCTTAACTCAAATACATGTACTTGATTTTTATATGTGAATGTTCATATATGAATGAAAGCTTGTTTTGATAGCGTTTTATAAATCGAGGGTTAAACAATTAATGAATGAATAATCTAGATATTTCGTTTTAATTCGACGGGTTCATTTCTTTTAACTTACTGCATAATTTATCGTTGCGGTGCTTGCTCATGATGCAGTTTCCTCTTCACTTGTCTCAATGTCACTCTAACGTGTGTTCATGTACATGTATCTTTACTTCACTATCATCAGATGGAAGTGTTGGCGTCGCCGGCAGCTGGGGCATTGGTGGTTGTGTGGCTTCCCCAGAAGAAAGTGTCTTTCTTTGAAATCTTCTTGTAGATAGCTTCGTTTTTTTGGGCGCCATGATTGCTTTTTCTGTCGTGTTATCTCCTTGGATGTTGGGATTCAAATGAAAACCGATAAACTGATAAACTAGCCAACCTTGAACCTTATATTGGAAATTTAATATTACTCATATATCAACATCCAACACTCGTATAGAAATCGCAACGCACTCGTATTAACTCTCAAAGTACCGGTATAAATTCTTAACAACTCTTAAAATCTTAAAAATAGTATCACAGTAAGGTCGTAAATAGCTCGCAAGTACTCATAACGAATCGTAGACTGCTCGTAACAGAATGTCTTTACGAGCCACTTCCGAGTCTTAGCGAGTTATTTATGAGTATTTGCGACCGGTTGAAGATTATTGCGAGTTGTTTGCAACCTCTTTACGGATTACGCAACTCGTACAGTCTTTATCGAGTTTATAAGAGTATCTGCGAGCTTACAAAAGCTCTTTGCGTCCTTTGACGAGCTAAATACGAGTCGTGGCGATCGAATACGAGTTATCAACTCTTACGAACTCTTAAGGAAATCTCGTATTTGTGAAGGGGGTATTAGTGATTTCTGAACTGATGAACGCATTTGACTTCCAAGACAAGTCAATGTGTTTGCGTAATTGTAAGAGGAAGATATATGATACATGAAAACAGATTGTTAGTAATATTGACTGATCATCCTTTAACAGTGACATTGTCGGCAAGGCAGGTCTCTACCTGTTCACTTAAATAGACACACACTATTTTGTCCAATGATTAAAAAAATCCGTTGTTAAATAGGAGGTTACTTGTAGAAATAAAAGTGAAATATTGTTAAAATTCAAGTACTTACAATAGGAAATATCTTATTGAACTAAATTAGCAATAAGTAATTAATATAATGAAAGACATATAATGTTAAGAAAAAATGTGAAATGTATTTGTTGCTTGAATGGCGTTTAACGCCACTTTCAGCAATGTTTCAACTTTATCATAGCGTCCAGTTTTATTCGGGGAGAAACCTCAGAAAATCCCCGACTGTCGGTAAGAAAACTGGCAATTCTTGTGTCAATTAAAACTTGAGTTGAGCGCACCCTGCCCGTAGTGAGACTCGAACCCACGAAATCAGCGTTGACAGACCACCAAAATATCTAACATGTTTTTATAGAAAACCAATTTTCAGTATATCAGTTGCAATTAAACTGACAGCTTTGTTGTTATTTATTTCTTCTATTTCTTTATAATCGCATAAAAAAGTTCATTTTTAATTTCACCACCTTGTATATTTCACGAAATGATGCAGAAAATCCTAAATGTACATTCGTATTGGTATTGCTGAATTCAAGCACCGTTCCAATCAGTAGGCCCAGTATATTGTTTATTTCTTGAACAGTTTTACGTGATTCGTGGTTTGAAACTCCATTTCCTTTCACGTCGTAAAATAAGATAAATTCATTATACGGTTTTTATATAAATAAAGAATAACATCACATGAGAAAATCTGTATATTGTATCATATCGCCAGTACTCTGCTTCCTACAGCTCTTCGGGCAGTCTATATGTTCTAGTTGTAAAGAGTTGAATTTTATATTAGAAAAGCAATCATCTTTCAATCGTTTCCAGTTGTTTTGAATTCACGATGAGACATCTGATCCATATCTATTTGCCAGAATGTGATAAAATAACCGAGTACTAAAGTTGCGCAGGTAGGTGCAACGTTTGTACCTATTGCCGTACCTTTCCTATTGTAATTAATTTTAACAATGTTTCACTTTTATTTCTACAAGTAACCTCATATTTAACAACATGGATTTTTTAATCATTGGACAAAATAGTGTGTGTCTAGTTAGGTGACCAGGTAGAGACCTGCTTTGGCGACACTGTCACTGTTAAAGGATGATCAGTCAATATTACTAACAATCTGTTTTCGTGCATCAGATATCTTCCTCTTACAATTACGCAAACACATTGACTTGTCTTGGAAGTCAAATGTGTTCATCAGTTCAGGAATCACTAATACCCTCTTCACAAATACGAGATTTCCTTACAAGTTCGTAAGAGTTGATAACTCGTATTCGATTGCGACGACTCGTATTTAGCTCGTCAAAGGATGCAAAGAGCTTTTGTAATCTACTCTTATAAACTCGTTAAAGTCTGTACGAGTTGAGTAATCCGTAAAAAGGTCGCAAATAACTCGCAATAATCTTCAACCGGTCGCAAATACTCATAAATAACTCGCTAAGACTCGTAATTGGCTCGTAAAGCCATTCTGTTACGAGTGGTTGACGAATTGTTATGAATACTTGCGAGCTATTTACGACCTTACTTTGATACTATTTTAAAGATTTTAGGAGTTCTTAAGAATTTGTATCGGTACTTTGAGAGTTAATACGAGTGCGTTGCGATTTCTATACGAGTGTTGGATGTTGATATATGAGTAATATTAAATTTCCAATTGAAGGTTCAAGGTTGGCTAGTTTATCAGTTTATCGGTTTTCATTTGTATCCCAACATCCAAGGAGATAAGACGACAGAAAAAGCAATCATGGCTCCCAAAAAGGAAGCTCTCTACAAGAAGATTTCAAAGAAAGACATTTTTTCTGGGGAAGCTACACAACCGCAAACGCCCCAGCCGCCGGCGATGCCAACAATTCCATCTGATGATAGTGAAGTAGAGATACATGTACATGAACACACGTCAGAGTGACACCGAGACAAGTGAAGAGGAATATTCATCATTAGCAAGCACCGCAACGATAAATTATGCAGTAAGTTAAAAGAAATGAACCCGTCGAATTGAAAAACAAAATATCTAGACTATTCATTCATTAATTGTTTAACCCTCGATTTATAAAACGCTATCAAAACAAGCTTTCATTCATATATGAACATTCCCAAATAAAAATCAAGTACGTGTATTTGAGTTGACAAAATGTGCATAACATGCGTTTTCATATGAATGACCATTAAGAATATCACGAAATACTAGCAATTAGTTTTAATGTTTTATAATTTTAGAAGCAACCAAGGAGGAAGATGTCGAAGATTGATAGAGTCTTGACAGAGGAAGAAGAAGATCAAGTTCTTGAGTGGCTAAAGGTAAACCGGTTTTTGTACGACAAGTCTAGCTATGTGTTTCAAAAACGGGGAAAAAAAGAGAGATCGTTGTTAGTAATGGATCAGAAATTAAAGTTAAATCCAGGTGATCTTTTCAAATGGTATTCTGGACTAAGAACCCGGTACGTAAAAGAAGTAAAGAGAAGAGAAGATAATACGAGATGAGGGGCAGGTGCTACTGAGGATGTCGTGACTCCAAGACTAAACTCACTAATGGACAGGTTTGAGTTTGTGAAGCCATTCGTCTGTTAAACAAGGAAAAACAAAATTATCTAACATTTCAAATCGAGTGATTCAGGAAGATTGCAGTAAGACATCATTACCGAAGCTTGCACACAGTTCAAAGGAAATAAAACCAATACTTTTCCTGGTGAATTACAGCCTCAGTCGGCATCTTCCAAGATATCCAAATATTTTGACAAAGTTTCACAGCAACTAGCAGTGCCAAAGACTGATAAAGAAAAGAAATGCGATTTCTTGAGCACACGTATTGCTAAACTTACACCACAATACCTAGATGATTTTACTAACGACGCAATCAGCAAGGCTTTTGAATACGCTAATCGTCAGACTGCGCATGCCCAACCTGTTTTATCGCAAACACTTAATCCAATTCAAAGAAACCAACAGGCGACCTTTAAATTCACGCAGTTCCAATGCCACAGCAAGTTAACAAACCAATAATACAGACCTTAAATCCCGATTTAAGACCAGCGACGTATCGGCAAATGTTTGCCGATTAGATAATGGCCCTAAATTTGGCAGCATCGAACCCACCTGCCGATGTTCTTCAACAGCACGGAAGGTATCAATGGACAGAAATACAACCTAGTAAATTGCAACAACTTTTACAGGGACAGGTGCAACAAGCGTCATGCACAACTCAAATGGTTAATGACTCGCAGGTTCCTATAGCTAGCATATCAACATCTACTTCGATTGACACTCCATCAGTTATTTCGAAGCATATGATACGATAAACACAGAATTCAATTAACATGATTTCACCAACGTAAAGATATACGACATGTGTAACTGTTGTATTTTTCGAGTTCTTTTAAGTCTGATTTTTAATAGTTGTAAATTTTATTTGTAAAGAATGTTTAGTAAAACATTGAATACATTTAAAGTTTATGTTAAACCATTAAATTTCATTATCACCTGAATTCATTTTAATATTGGGTTTGACATTTAAAACTTTTTGCTGGAGTGGCACTGATCAGTTTTTAAAAGACGATTAATGCGTCAAACAAAACACATTTATTGTCTACTACTTTTATATAATTTTGTGTAAAATTACTATAACTTGCAAACAGAAACTGCTTTCCAAACCTCAAAAATTTAGTATCTTTAGTGTGAGTTCGCATTGCTTATTGCAAATTTATAGACAAAATAAAGTATTTGCAGTTCGAAAATTAGTATAATAATAAGGGAAGCATCAAATAAAGCCTTTATCATTTGTTTATTGAAACATCAAGATTGTCCAAATCCGTCAAATCATGTTTTCTTGCCAGGCCACGACCCCTTTATCCGAATGAAAGTACCCTTTGAGGAAATCTCTTTGTTTGGTCCCTGTAGCAGTGGCTACATTTTTTTGTTAATCAGGCATTCCTTCCGCGAGTTGCATACCCTGTCGCCATTGTCCTTCAAGAAGGCAATGATGATTGTCTTCTTCATCTACATTCTGAGATAATTCCGTTCCCCCTCTTCTTCTAAATAAGTTATGGACGGTAATGCAAGCTAAAGAGAATGCACCAATAGTGTCTGGTAGTTGCATAGTCTCAAGCAAGATCCGAAATCTCATGGCAAGAATGCCGAATGCATTCTCTATAACTCTTCGAGCACGGGAAAGTCGATAGTTAAATATCCGTTCATCATGACTCAGGTTTCTACGTGAATATGGTTTCATTAGCCACGATCTGAGTGGAAAAGCATCATCCCCTATAAGATAAGAAAGAAAGGAATGTTGTCATCTATATTTGGAAGTGGGTATGGTGCTGGCAGATCAACGGTCCCTTCTTCTATCATGGTTCTAAGTTCTGAAAATCTAAATTTTTTGGCATCGGAACAGCTTCCATAACACTGACCCATATAAATTTATAGTTAGCATCTACCAATGCCATCATAACGATTGAAAAAATCCTTTGTAGTTATAGAACAGTGAACCAGAGTTAGGTGGTTTTCTTTTTCTTATATGTTTTCCGTCCAGCGCAATACAAGCGTGTGGAAGATTCCAAACCCTTTCAAATTCAGATGCACTACGTCTCCAATCCTCCTCTGTAATTTTGTCGGGCATTACCTCATCTGTGTATGCTGTATAAATTGCATTACATACCTCAGGTATGAAGAGTGAAGTGGAATTCCGGGCTACGCGACAGGCATACATCAAGTCTGCATACGACGAACCAGTAGCTAGGTGCCTTGAGTTACAGCTAATTTCACACTTGAATCAATAGGCTCTCTGCATGTACATTCAGATAAAAAAAACAGTTTTTCATCACAACACAAACAAGACAAAATATGACAAGAATAACCCAATTTCATATTCCAAGCAAAAAAAGGGATACAAGTTATTAAATAGTCGCCTTTGATACAGCTAAAAAATGACTTTACAAGTTCGCTTCAAAGAAAGTTTTATCAAAATTGCTAAATAACAATTTTAAAATTTGCGCTTCAAAACCAAATTTGGACCGAAACCAAATTTGGACCAACAGAAGGGCAGAATAATGCAAATTGTTAATAAATGTGCAAAACAAAGGTAAACTAACAAAATCGTGCAACAAAATCAAAACTACTGTATTTATCATTTTTAAATGGTAACAAAGTTTCAATTATTAAATCTGAATACGATTTCATTGACTTTTTCTCATCAACATGTAGTACTGAATTACTTTTTTTGTCTTTCATGGTAGTTTGAATTTAGAGACTGTTTTATATTGAATTCAGTGATTTTTTTACTTCGTGTAGCGATGTTTTGATTCTATACATTTTTTCTATATATCCAATAAGAAAAGACAAAACAGTGCAGACACACCGGAGAAATTGAAGATCGCAACGGTCCTTACATTGTACATTTCAAAACTGCGTACCTGAATCTTGTGGCCTGCCTTATAATTATAGGACTTATTATTTTGTTGAGCATTTTGCCGAACAAATCAGTATCCACACGAAGAAAGTTTCTGTAACCTGCGGCATCTTTCCTATTTAGCTGATGTAAAAGATGCTCAAACTGTCCGAAAACGGGTCTCCGTGTCAGCCAGCTTCTACACCAAAACCTACGAGCTTGGCGTCTTTGTCTATCTAGAGCTCTTTGCCGACGTCTCTCGGAGACTTCGTCATCTATTTCTGATAATAAAAGTAATGTGCGAAGGAACTGTTTATATAGCATCATTTTTTCCTTCAAAAGACATTCTGTGCAGTCCAACAGAAAAATGCAAACTGACATTTTATATGATATTTCCTTAGTCTGTGCAAACATAACCAATTAAACTCGTATTAATTCGTAACTAGATCGTAATTGATCGTATTCAACTCGTTAACTAATCGTTGCAACATTGATAACTCGGCTATTATCGAAAGTACCTCTTCTTGATTCATAAACAGGTCGTACTACGTCGTAATATACTCTTATTAACTCGTAAACAACTCTCAACAAAGAAGTTATTTAAATCGTAAGTACACCGTAATAAATCGTAAAGAGGTCGTACATTGCTCGTAAACTACTCGTATGAATGGTTTTATCGTAGCAAAGTTCTCCGAGTTTTAAAAATTTCTTAAATCGTAAGAACTCTTAGGAAAATCTCGTATATGTGAATCTAATCTAATAAAATACGTGTGCCCTTTTAAGATGTTTTTCAAATTGCAGTTCTTTTCATAACATCAAGAAAAATACTGAAATACTATGTTGAGACGTTTACAAATTCTGCAATATATGGGACGAACGAACCAGATGTTACCGTAATACAAAACCGTAAAACAAAATATTATAATGTACAAGGCTGTATGAAGTGATGTAAAAAACATTATGCCATACTATTAATTATTTTTTGTTGAGACACTAATATGGGTATATATTTCATGGCTACAGACCTAGTATGGATTTTATTACTCCACACATTTCAAATTCCCACTGTGCTTGAGAAGCAAATGATAATACAGCAAAATAATTGTGTTGCTTTTCAATGATATTTTTAACTCCATTTTTAGTTTTTTTCGTTATTTTATAGGGCACAGTTATTGTTATGTGGGGAACCGGAGTACAAGTTGTTAAGTCCCTCCACGGCAATCGTTCTTATTTAATGTAAGAGATAAAACCCATTGCCTAATGTTTGGCACGAACATATGTAGTCAGTGTTGACTAAAACAATAGTAGACACAAGAAAAACAATCGAACATACCGAAATGTAATAAAAAATGAAAAACAAGAAGTGAAAAAAACATGTTTAAATAAAAAGGGGACAAGAAACAGACAGACAAACCAAAACGCCGAATAACACGAACCCCACATAAAATTGGGGACGAGGAGTGCTATCTACAAATTAACAACAATAAACAAAATGACTGATTAATTATTCAGTTCTGATCACAGAACTGGCTGACAAAATGTTATAAAATGATTGGAACTAAAATTAAAGGTGTGGTGTTAACATATGCATATTTGTCCATATTACAGTCGAGCGAACAGCTAGTCAGTACATTTTATATTCTAAATATACATAATTTAGATAATATACATTTTTTCTTTTCTATGCTACAATATTTACAATGTCTTATTGAGTAAGACATAATAATGCGTGTTTTATAGTCACTCACGGAAACCATTGTGTATTTAAGGTTATCATGTAGAGACCTGCCTCAAGGCATTGTCACTGTAAGTCTTGAAATGTGAATTTACATCAATTTAAATAGTATGTGACATTTGCTTTATCATTACGATTGACTGAACAATTTCAAAAATTGAAAATTAAATGAATATGTAAAACTGTTTAAAATTTATATATTTATTGATACCAGTTTAGCCGTTTAAATAATATATTTGTTTTCAATATTTTGACTAGAATATAAACCAGGTTATAGTATGATTTGACATGTGTTTTATTCATGTAAAGAGAGTTTGCTTAGCAGTATGTTATCGATTTCAAAATGCTCTAATATTATATTAACAGAAAGTTATATATCATAAAGAACCTTCGTGGAAAGTAACAATCTTTCCACACATGTTATTTTATTATAACAGTTATGTAATTCCCACTGTCGATATCTTACATTTCTCGCATTGGAAATATTAAATATAATAAATACAAAGTTACAAAATAAACTACATCGCATATATAATCCCATTTCTCTTTCGGATGCTATTATAGTAGGCAATTATATAGATTGAATTAAATATACGTAGTTTATACGTAGTAGTTTGTACATGGTGTTGGTTGTACAGTTGTTGCAATTCAAACAGTTGCATTAAATATTGTATGTATAACAATCCACGTTTTTTATAAAACTTAATATCAGAAAATTCTACAATACTGAACACATTTAACCATTACCACTGTTTCCAATATATAGCTGCAGACAGTAGCAAGTTTTCAATTAAATTTTTAGTTTGATTGTTTAGGTTGATTCTGTTTCCTTGAAGTTGTTAATTTTGTCACCAATGTTTTTAATATTTAGTACTGTGTTTATGTTGTGTTCTGGTACACATACTGTTCTCTTTGTGCCTTGTAATATAGTACATCGTCGTCAATGTAGTACGAGTCTTAACTTCACAAGGTTGGGGTCTGGTATAGTTAAGAGACGTTCAAGTGAATTCAATTAGGAAGTGTACGATATGCGCCCAGAGGTAAATTACATTTCAGTTCAGACGAGATTACAACACATCTGTCAAAGGTCACCTTATATAAATCGTAAACTGAACACACCACAACAACACAACATTTCGCAATCGGACTAAGACAGGTCAGCATTTACAAATTTTAAAAATTAAGCACATAGCAATAACATATGATATAACATGATAACATTTAAGTAACACGTTTGAAAAATATGCGTAAAAAGTTTTAAAATATGCATTTTTGTTATAATCTAGTTAATGAAAATGTTATATTGATGTTAACCGTTTAAAACACATTACATACTTGACTCGATGCAAATTATTTTTATAACAGACACGGAAACTTTCAGGTAATGTGGTTAGAACAAAGAGCATCAATTCTGATTGATTAATTTGTTTTATAATATTAACACAGAATTACGCGTTTTCTGTTGGATCCTGACGATGCAGCTGAATGCGAGAACATTCTCCTCTAGAGGCAGCACAAATTCACAATGTACATTTAGAATGTCTAATTATTGGTTGCACATATATATTAGTGTTTTATATCCATCTATTTCACAGCTTGGTGAAACTTCGCAAAGATTTACCATAATGTCAATCAAATCGAGTATGTAAGCTACACAAAACACACATGTTGTTTACCAAAAAAATATGAATTGATGTTTCACGTTTCAGATGACAATACTCCGGCAACACGTTGTTGTATTAAATGCCAAATGAGATTTTGCTTTAATTAGCCCAAAAGAATAAAAGATAAAAGTATGCGAATTAAACACGAGATACATGTAAAAAGTGCTTGAAATTTGTAACAGAATTTGACAGCATAGAAAATAAATTAATTTGTGCAAATTATTAATAAGTAAATTGTTTCTAGACCCATTACGGAAACTCATTTCTGAATTTGTAGGGGTGTTCATGCCTATCATTAATGATCATTGGGGTTTTCAAATTTGCATGTTTTATTTACAAGGAATTATCGAGCATTTTTGTAATATAAGTGAGTAATATTTGGGGTATCTAATAAAAACCCAAACTCGGCGCAACTGTAACGGCACAACAATCTTAACATTTTTGGATAAGGAAAACAATAAGGAAACCGTTTCCAGTAACGTTAACATAATTAGAACAACTAAATCTAATTAATTTTTCACTTCTAGCCACTTTTAACGTCATGGCATCTTCATCGTGATATTGTTGTTTGCCTCGAGCACACTTCCCATTAAATATATGACTATACAGAATTTATAAGTGGCCTCGGTGGCCGAGTGGTTAAGGTAGTTCGTCTACTATTGATCACGTGGTCTGTAAACACTGAGTTTGTGTGTTCGATTTTCACTGCGCGCAGGGTGCACTCGACTCCAATCTTAATTGACAAGGATTGCCAGTTTCCTACCGTAGGTCAGGGTTTTCTCCGGGTACTCCGGCTTCCTCCACCGGAAAACCAGGACGCCATGATATAGCTGAAAAATTGCTCAAAATGGCGTTAAACATCAAAACAAACAAACAAAAGAATTTATATTTATTTCGAATTCTCTGAGAACTTTAAAATTTTTTTAAATTATTAGCATATGAAAAAATACACGGATTAAAAGTGAAAAAGGAACATTTTAATTCAGACACGTAAGTTTCATTTAAGACTATTTGCCATTTGCCACTCATATTATTTTCTTCCTGGTACATGATAGAAAATTTTAAAACATACATGTATTTAGTTAATGCGTTTTATCTTTATGCAATACATATTCAAGTGAATGTTTTCGGGAAAAATGACATCATTCATTTTTATGTCTTGGACTTAATATCAGAGGGACATAATATAATGCTGATGCAAAAATCACCTAAATATCTAAGAATAAGCGAACGCATTCAAATAAAAGGCATTTGACTTGCAGAAATGTTATCATATCGACAGAAATATCGGCAACGTTGTTTATTGTTGAGGGGAATCTCCTAGACAAGGATTAAAAATCAATTTAAAATGAAGATATATTTACATTATCTGTAGGAAGCCTGTTTTAAGTGTTGTATTTTAATTTACAGAGGATGGCTTTGTGGAAGTACCTCATACTGTTAATACTACTAGTATACACGCCATGTACTACGTCACAACAACTATACCCTGATTTTTATAGACCGTACTGTTATCCACAACCAGTCGTTAATCAACCAAACACAGGTCTTCTACCTTTCTGTAAGTATTTACATTTTTTTAATATTCACTGTTTTATTCAAAGCTGCTTAAACCAATAGAATTAACAATACTTAACCGTCCTGATAGATTAACAGTATTATCTAATCTCCTCCTATTTGACAAAAAAGCTGACAAACCAAAGTTTACTACGAGCACACTTTTATATTAAGCAGGCCATCTGTATAAGTCTACCTAATCCTTAGGTCAAAATAAAATTACTCATTTATCTTTTTATGGAAATATTTTAATTATAATGCGGAAGAAAAATATTTCTTATGATACAATAATTGACAAGCTGTTTGGGATAAACCACATGACACAACATCTTTGATAAAATTTGGTAAAAATGTTTAATGCACTATTCAAGTTTAACTTTATTTATAAATTTCCTTTTTATGAACATCAGGTCTTCCTGTAAGGCCATTTCTTATTCAAACACATTATTTTCAAATTTGTTTAAATTAGAAATAAATTGTATATGTAAATATTCTTCATTTTTAAACACAAAATGTAAATCAATAGAATAGAAACAAGTCCTTTATCAAAACTTCTTTAGTTGTCTTTTATTTAATTAAAAATATTGCAAATAATAAACTTTTTTGACGATATATGGTCTTGAATGGCGACAGACAAGTACAAATTGTTATAGGCTTTGTTTTAATGTACTCTTTATACATTTCTGTGGCACGTAGAAGTCAGAAGTGTTCCATAATCTTATATGTTCTATGATGGCTGACACTATCTTCCATAATGTACTATGAATGTTAACATGAATGATAATCATACATCTAGTCTTTTAACCTATGAAATATTTAATCTAAATTCGCAAGTTATAATCCTACATAAGTGTGGTTATTATATGGTTAACTGAAATTAGCATACCATGCATTTTTCTAACAATTAAGATCAGACGAATTTTAAGACATGACTGTATTTTGCATATTTGTTTTGTTTTCAGCTTTAGGACTTGCAGCAGGATACTACCTGAATCCAGGATTATCAACGGCACTCTGGAAGAAGTGTATTACACAATTTGGTTCGACATGTACTGATCCTGACTGTGCTCGAGTATCATTGACGAATTGTGGATATTGTGTTCCAAAAGCTGTTGTGAAAGACTTCGTTTGCTCAGATTTCGTAGATTAATTCCAAAACACGTTTTAAACAAAGGAGGAGGTGCATTAAGGGCTCAAATTGGTCCAAAATTTGAAATCTAAAATAATCAGTTAAACTTTGCTGTAAAGCAGAAAAATGTCCTAATAATAGTATCCTTTACCATATTTGTATACTGTATACCTACAAAAGACTGAATGAGGTCGTGACAAGGGGTCAAAATCAGGGTTTTTTTTAAAAATCGTTAAATGTTAACAAAAATCGAGCCATTTTTTAACAATTAAGTACCCCCTCATGCAGTATTTTTTCCTCATCAGAAGGAATATATGTTGTGAATATGTTTTTGATCCAAGGATGTGGGGATAAATATTTCTGAAGTTTTGTTATAAAAATTATTGCATTTCAAACATTTTTCGGCCAATAGTGGTGCTTTCAGCCTATTGTATCGTCATTATTTTAAAAATGATTACAGAACATTACAAAGACATTTCTATTTATTCATTTTGCAAAGTATAAACATTACAGTCAAACTTTTTAATTTTTGCTCTATCATGGGGTCAAGACGGCCCTTAGAATCCCACGTCGTTTGGTTTCTCAATATTAAACAATCAGGACAATGCGGGAAAATATCGCATATTTGGTTTCTTTTCAAATTTTCTTGAAATTTAATTGACAAACGGAATACCCAAGCGTAATAACACATATTCAAGAAATACCATATCAATCCGAAAACTAATGAATTCAACTTTTTCTCCATATCATGTCAATATGAAACTATCAGAGAACATTGCAGATAATCTCATTTCTTCCTCCACTGTATACACCAGGCAATAGTTTTCTGCAATATATCAATGTTCTAATACTCCACTGTTTTTGTTAAGTTTAGCTGTACTTTAAGCCTTAATTGTAGAATAAAAGTTACAGAAAATTGTATATTTTCATCGTTAATGTCTTTTACAGACCTATTAGTATTGAGTAATTTAATTTAGAAATTATTGCATGCATTTATCATTACAATTGTTGCACGTGCAATAAAACCGTTAGTTACATTTAAGTAAGGTGCAATAATTTAGCTTCTTTTTGTGGACGAAGCTACAAACAAATCCCATTACTCGTAATGGAGCAAGCCGGGAGTGATTCACACTGGGGGGGGGGGGTTGCATATAAAAAGCTATTAAACTGTTTCCTTAAGTTGCTACAATCATTTTAATGTCTTTTGAAGTTACAGTGTTGTTATTGCTACAACACCTTATTCCTTATAGAACTGTAGTTTTACACTTTATTCGGAATCATGGCATTGTTGTCAAAATTTGAACTCTGGAAGTACATAATTTATGAATCGATTTGGTAAAAATGTTCATCCGGATGAAGAATTTTCCGGATTTATTGCATTATCTGCGGTCAATTTTTACCGATAAGATTCTACAATTCTACAATCCACAATTTCTATTTTGTCAACAATGCCCTGATTACGAAAAGTGTTACAACTATTTAATTAGACATTGTAGAAATGTCAGCTAAACGGTGGAGAAAGGAAAAATATCAATTAAATAAAGATAAATAAGTTTAATAGCGGAAAATGTGTATAAATCCAAAGAGTGTCTTTTACAGGCCTATTAGTATTGAGTAATTTAATTTAGAAATTATTGCATGCATTTATCATTACAATTGTTGCACGTGCAATAAAACCGTTAGTTACATTTAAGTAAGGTGCAATAATTTAGCTTCTTTTTGTGGACGAAGCTACAAACAGGTCCCATTTCTCGTAATGGAGCAAGCCGGGAGTGATTCACACTGGGGGGTTTTTGCATATACAAAGCTATTAAACTGTTTCCTTCAGTTGCTACAATCATTTTAATGTCTTTTGAAGTTACAGTGTTGTTATGCTACAACACCTTATTCCTTATAGAACTGTAGTTTTACACTTTATTCGGAATCATGGCATTGTTGTCAAAATTTAAACTCTGGAAGTACATAATTTATGAATCGATTTGGTAAAAATGTTCATCCGGATGAAGAATTTTCCGGATTTATTGCATTAGCTGCGGTCAATTTTTACCGATAAGATTCTACAATTCTACAATCCACAATTTCTATTTTGTCAACAATGCCCTGATTACGAAAAGTGTTACAACTATTTAATTAGACATTGTAGAAATGTCAGCTAAACGGTGGAGAAAGGAAAAATATCAATTAAACAAAGATAAATAAGTTTACTAGCGGAAAATGTGTATAAATCCAAAGAGTGTCTTTTACAGGCCTATTAGTATTGAGTAATTTAATTTAGAAATTATTGCATGCATTTATCATTACAATTGTTGCACGTGCAATAAAACCGTTAGTTACATTTAAGTAAGGTGCAATAATGTAGCTTCTTTTTGTGGACGAAGCTACAAACAGGTCCCATTACTCGTAATGGAGCAAGCCGGGAGTGATTCACACTGGGGGGGGGGGGGGGGTTTGCATATAAAAAGCTATTAAACTGTTTCCTTAAGTTGCTACAATCATTTTAATGTCTTTTGAAGTTACAGTGTTGTTATTGCTACAACACCTTATTCCTTATAGAACTGTAGTTTTACACTTTATTCGGAATCATGGCATTGTTGTCAAAATTTGAACTCTGGAAGTACATAATTTATGAATCGATTTGGTAAAAATGTTCATCCGGATGAAGAATTTTCCGGATTTATTGCATTAGCTGCGGTCAATTTTTACCGATAAGATTCTACAATTCTACAATCCACAATTTCTATTTTGTCAACAATGCCCTGATAACGAAAAGTGTTACAACTATTTAATTAGACATTGTAGAAATGTCAGCTAAACGGTGGAGAAAGGAAAAATATCAATTAAATAAAGATAAATAAGTTTAATAGCGGAAAATGTTTATAAATCCAAAGAGTGTTTACGAGTAATGGGACGTCTTTGTAGCTCCGTCCATAAAAAAGGAGCTACATTATTATAGCTATCTTTAAGTGATCGGAAGAAATTCTGAATAAAAACAAAACTATGAACTTTGAAATTTTTCGCAATAATAAAAATAGGTTCTGAAGCGCCGGTATTACATATAACCATATAATTTACTCCAGCAAGCTTGAAATTTCTCAGCTTCTCAGACCTACTTCTAGACATAGACTCGGAAAAACTACACACTAGACTCTACGATAAACGTGACGACTGTCAACTTCCCGTTCTTCGATAGCAATCTTCCAGTAGCTCTGGTGTATGTCGTGTACATAACATAACTTATATTATATGCTAGATCCTGCGATCGATATTTCGATTTTCAATCCGATTTCTCCTGTTGACTGTAGAAGGTCTATGATCGTCCCAATATCTTAAATGATCATTATGGGAAATCAATCTCTAACATACGATCGTACATTTTGAGTCGTAGAGTCTTTCCTATTCCTGGATTTGACCTTTTCCTAGAGCTCACAATTATTAACTCGACGCTATCTAATTAGGAACAGACACTCACTCGTCCGGTACATCCATGTTTTTTTGCGGGGTTCGTGAAACTAGCTGTCTGCTTTTGTGTTTATTTTTACCAGTGTTTGTTTCGTGTTGTATATTTGTCAAATGCTGATTTGTTGTCTTCAGTTTACTCTCTTGTCGTTTGATCGACGGGCTTGCTATCGTTCTCCCTCGTTCAATCATTCATTTATAATAATCATCTGACCAATATGCTGCTGCAAATTGTATCTACTGCTTATTTTTACTCTTATAAAAGTTGGGTATTTTATAAATCTGTCACGTCACCAATTTCTTCGAGACAGACTTGTATGCCAGGGTTACAAGAAATATCGTCTTTGCGCTTTCAGGAATTTTTACTCTAGATAACATTTCTTTGTTGATAAATATTCCACATCGTGTAATTTTTCCCAATTTTTGAATTCAGTACATGGTGATTGTGCTGCGATGATTGCAGAATACACCTATTACTATCTAATTTGGCTGGTATTTTAATTGCATATTACGTAACATAGTATAATTCATTAAACGAGTAAATTTGTCACAGCTCGTGTTCTTTTCTTAATCTTTGCACTTCACCGCATTTTATTTGCCTGGCAAAAAAGGAACACATGATGGCCAGTCCAATGATTGTTGTTTTACAGGTTAATATAATTATTTAAAAAAACGCCAGACAAATGTTGTAAACTATTTACAAGACACTGTAATATATCTTTGCTCTGATGCAAGAAGACATTCATCCAATGATTATAAAATTGGACTGAAATTTTATTGTGCAGAGGGATACGAAGCGGTTGAGTCGTTTCAGAGTTCAGTTATTCCAAATCTTTATCAAATTTTTCCTCAGTCCACAATTAATACTTTTTTATTCTGTACAATTATAAATATTCAGAATATCTGTGTGTTTGTCAGTGGGGGAAAAAATAGTTAATGTCTTTTTAAAATAATTATGTAAGATATGCTGACTACATGACAATAAATCTTCGGTCAAGGTTCGAGTATTCTCTGTTCTATTCCAGCACACGTCCTGAATATAGCTGAAATATTGCTTGCCTGACGTTAAACATCAATCAATCAATCAATCTTTTCCTGCAAAATCAAGCAGAGACCATAAGTAGTGCCGCCCTATGTTTATTATAACATAAAGGCAATTTTAAAACTGCACTATTGACTTTGAAATGGAATTTTGTTGCTTTTATAACACAAGTAGCAAAAATCAGAAAAGTGAACCTATCGTAATTTTTTTATTGTAGATCTGGAACTATCCATACATACAGAAATGGTCCAATAATTTCGGAAAACAAAATTTGTCTTTTTTTACAGGACCAATTGACCCCTTATCCACAATATTTCATCAAATGTTTCATATTTTTTTTACTATTTTTGCAAATACGCGTATAAATTACTCGAAGTCAAATTAAAAGCATTGGTAAAAATATAGAAATTACATGTAACTATCTGTAAAAAGGATAGTCGACGCACAACAATAAGAAAAAACTTTTTAAAATGTATTAAACGAAACAAACAAGAAACATAACCGTTTTCCGTCAATGATGTAGGGATGGAAAATACAATTAGGCTATAATATACCTGATACAAGAAGGTTGCTGCATTGTTGAATTCATCATGGATTTTTCAATCATGTTTTTAAACAATATGGTATTATCAAAAAGAGAAATGTCAATTAGAGCTTCAACTCCTGTCTGCACGTGAATGACCACGTACGCAAAGAAATAAGATTTCTTTAAACAACACAGAGAACATATTTTAATATTCCCCAATGAAAACTATTTAAGACGTTTAAGACAACAAAGGTAAAAAAAAATTAAAAATTACAAACCGTGCTATGTATATCTCGGAGTCATAAGTTTGTTTTAATTTTCTTGCACAATGTATCGTATATATTAACTCAAAAACAAAGTTACTTAAAATTTCAAAACAATTTTAAAAAATAAATTTCATAAGTATATATGTACTGATGTATGAAGTTATAATCATTACAATTTGCTACTGGTATTTTATTAATTTTACTATTTTGTTAAACGGAACTTCTAATTAAAATGTTTTAATTAGAATTATGTTGTTATAAAATGTCAATTCAATTCTAATTAAACGAGAATTGAATTCACGTGTATGCTATTCCAAAAATAATGGGGTTGCGGTACTTAATATAAATTGTATGGGTAATAGGGGTCCCAATAAATAATTGTAACGGAACCATTAGTGAACTTTACTCTTAACTTTTACGGGTTGTGCGTGTACAGTTAAATATTGTGTCATCGAACCACTTTGTCTCGTACAAGTTATTATTCAATGTTATTACCAATGACCTAAATTACCTTTGTAAGGTAATAATTTCATTATAAAGCGTGTATCGTCTATAGAATGAGTGTGTGTTTCAGGTGGTAAAATTAAGAAAATATTACGTAATTACATTACCTACGTGGGACGAAATACGCAAAAATTACACGATTTGGTTTATCATGTAATTATTGTATATTACTTCTAAATGGCATTCTTCATCCTCATAAGACAGGGTTTCTGTGTCCACATGTGTCCACGAAACCCTGACAAACTTAGCTAGGAAATTCCCTGGCTAGAAAATTTTCGTATGACGTCAATCCTTCAAAATATCAACTAATGAAATTGCTTGAAAGAAGCAAGTGTTTGACAGTAGTCATTCTTACTCATTATTGAGTGTGAAGAAAACGTAACGCAACTAATAAATAAGGCGATAATAACAAACTATTAACACTACTGTACAAAATACACTGATTTTCACACGGTCTACGTAACACATCCGTTTGGTTTATTTACAATTGACATCGGGATATCCCCTAACCAAGTCGTGAATGAAAGCGAGCTTTTGATTGGCTACATCAAGGTATGATGTAGCCAATCAAAATAGTGACTTCTAACCCAGGAATTTCCTACCCAAGTTTGTCAGGGTTTCGTAAACACATGTGGACACAGAAACCCTGACTTGTGAGGATGGGCATTCTTGGGAATAAAAATCATGTTTTTAAGTTAATTACCACCACCAATTGTTCTAAAACACTATTAATGTGGTGTTATAATAATGGAGAAATGCAAATATAGGGTCAAATAGGGATGCTTTTCTGAGTATAATATAATACATTTTTCCAACGCAGAAGTTTTTACTATTTTTGTACAATAATAATGAAAGTTTGTCTTCAGTTATTCGTTACCATGGCATCTTTTAGCTCCAAAGTCACAATTCGAAAATACATCGACTGCGTCGGAAATATGCATTGTCTTGATAGTGGATCAAAATGAAAGGTCTCAGTAGAAAAACCACTATGAATAATTAACCCGATTTTAACCTTGTGTTTAGTCAATTTGAAATAAAAAATGATGAACTTCCATACAAAAATTCTTTTATCTATAATAAATCTATGTATGATAACATGGATGATTTTTGCACAGTAAATCTAGATTTTAATCTCTTATCAGATGATGAAAAGGTCATTTATCATTTCAAATCAGACCTGTATTTTAAGATGTTGGGAAAATCTGCAATAACATTCTTTGCAAAAGAAACTAATTTCTATATTCTTAATGGTATATTTTATATGTATGTTGTATATACTTTTAATAGGGCCTCGGGTCGAGTTGTTAAGGTAAGTCTACTATTAATCACGTGTTTCTCAACACTGACGTTGCGGGTTGAGTCTAAATGCAGGCAGGTTGCTCTCAACTCCAATCTTAATTGACAAAGATTGCTAGCTTTCCTACCGAAAGTCCGGGCTTTTCTCCGGGTACTGCGGCTTCCTCCCCCAATAAAAATATGTTTTAGTGATGCTCAACAAGCCGTTGATATAGATAGGAATCTCATTTTGGAGAGATGATCCTAAATACTATACTGAAGTGAGAAACAGAAAATAACTTTGATTAAGTAACACACCAAAGAAATGCCGTAACACTAAACAACAAAGTACAACCTGAAATCTGTCCTTGATTCCTAATGGCCTAATGTTAACAAAATAAAATTTCGAAGATGTTCATGAACCTTTGTGAGTTTTGAAAATAAAAACTGGACGCTATATGATATAGCTGAAAAATTGTTGAACGCGGCGTTAAAAACCATTAAAGCAAACAAACTCTTGTTCAACTCGATGTCAGACTCGAACACGAAAGAAGGAAATTGATCTTGATCTTTAGCAATATCCGATGGTATGTGTTCACGTCGGAATGATGTTATACACTTGAATTTAAAGTTATTATTCTGATAGCACATAATTTACAGCATTTAAACAATAGATGTATACAAGTTATAATTCGAATTTTGTATTGTGTTTTCCTTTGTACTTATGTAATGTTGGTTGTGTTAGAATAAAGATTATAAATTATAAAATAGGACAGTTTTATTATTAAATTATTGTTTTACTTGTCTTACGCTTTAATAGGAACAACAAGGTTTTTAAATGTTATTTATTGTTTATTAGGAGTTCAGTCCCTTTACAAAACAAGCATATAATAAAATTGGTCAATGTTTTAGGGCAGCTGGTGTTTTGTGACTTTTCACATGTTTTTATAGCAAATTGTTGCTTCTAATATACATTATATGTTGACTGTTGTAAATTATGAAAATTTAAATGTCAATGTGCAAGAAGTTAATACTTAGATATGAATAAAACACGTTGACCTTAATATCAGATATAAAAAAGAAACAGTCTTAGCACTGTCATTACATAAGAAAATAATATGTGAAAATACGAATAGAATTTTTTATTTCGGTTTCGATTCAGTTTTATCCTTGTTTATTATTTGAAAAATGAAAACGTCAACATCTTACAATCTGCAAAAACATGTTTCTAAGTATAACGCAATCTCAAGTTGGCTTAATAATTATTGACTACATTAATAAAACATGTTAATATAAACAAAGTCGAGTTGACCTAACATGTTCGGTTAACTTAACTAATTTATTAAAACGCATTTTTGTTGGATCAATAATTCACAATTATTCATTTTGAGGACAAAATCAAGGTTCAGATCAAACATCGAAATATGAATCCAGACGCACAAATGCAATTAAAGCGTCTGGATAATCGAGAGTACCCTATATATCCCCACTTCGCACACGCGCAACGTAACAAGAAGTTTAACGACGTCACAATTTTAACGGCTGAATTTTAAAGATCTCAGCAAATAAAAATCAATAAATAAGACATACCGAGGGCACATTATAGTAAAATATTCAGAAAAGGCCTGTAAAAGTGTATTTTGACCACCGTAAATGGCAAACTTGGAAGGATATTTTAACTAAACAATTTTCATCGTGAAAATGGCGGCTAGAAAATCATTGAGAAGATATTTAACTACAATTAAGACATTCACTACTGATTAACACATTTACACATTGTTCGATTACTTTTAAATGAGTGATAACGAGGTAGAAAATATGAATATAAAGGCAGAGCCCATGTTTAAATGAGTAAAATATCGTACCCCTCATCAATAATATCACTACTGGCTACAAAAATGACTGTTAATACCAGTCGCAGTCATTTTTCGTCTGTCACTGACTGAGATTGACTGCAAATGACTGCAAAAATGTCTGTAAAAGACTCCAAACGTTGTGTCAGACAATAATTTTTACTGTGACAGTCATTTTATGCCTG
This sequence comes from Limnoperna fortunei, assembly GCA_944474755.1. NCBI lineage: Eukaryota > Metazoa > Mollusca > Bivalvia > Mytilida > Modiolidae > Limnoperna > Limnoperna fortunei. The sequence continues at coordinate 72,628,903 of OX104119.1, read as the reverse complement.
TCACAGACATATTTTGTCCGTCACAGACATTTTTTCCGTTGGCGCAGTCATTTTATGTCTGTTACAACGGCGTATCCGTTGTATCAGTCAAAAAATGTCTGTCGCATTCATTTTTCCGTTGACTCAGTCAAAAATCGTCTCTTACAACGGCTTTATCGTTGTATCAGTCAAAAAATGTCTGTCACAGACATTTTCTCCGTTGTATCAGACAAAAGACGACTGTCACAACGCCTGTTAATTATTATTGTTAATTTATTAACTGCGGTCGATTATTATTTTTTATTTCACTGGTTTTATTAAAATGTTCCGAATTAAACAAAAAATATCTCTATTTGGAAATTGTACGTTCGCACAATTACGATAACAAATGTTATTTAAATAGTAATGTTAAAGATAAATGTATGTTTAAATAAATCTGTTTCTAAAAAATGAAGACCGCTGAAAATATTAGCATTTGTTCTGTCCTTATTTATAATTATTAAACTGAATTTATCAATGGTGGACTTACACATCTGGTGAAAATAAAACCGCATTTAAGCCATAATAACGATTGCCTTTGATACATTTGTACAATAATGTTTTCTTAAAACACGGACAACGTTATAAAAAATACATATAATAAAATCGCCAATTTCTTTAATTTTGGCGGAAACTGTTAGTATTTTATTTAGTACGGATACATGTTAAATTGTGACATTTTAGTCGTTATATTTTTTCTGTCTTTCAATATTAAATATTAAAAAAAACTAAAATAATGTTTGTTTTCTAAGCTTCATCTACTGTTGTTTAAATGGATCTGGTAATTTAGTTAGGACTATAAAATTGTACATGAACAATTTAAAGAATGATATATGTTGTTAATTAGGTTACAGGTAATCTCGCCTCGCCGCCTCGCTGATCAAAGATAATGTGTCTAATACATTTTTCGACACCATCCGGTGTTTTTCCGCGACCATGCAGAACAAGGGTTGATATTGTGTAATATAATAATGTAATAAATACATTTATAGGTATGGATGAATGGGTACTGTCTTCTAAAATACCTGTTCCTACCCCCCTCCCCCCGTGGTAAATTATGAACTTTGTACACACAAAACACTAATTGTAAAGGTGTATTTTTCTTATTGTCAACTTTGACAAGCAATAGAGATCAATAAAATTATTCCAAAGAAATGCCCCGGATAGAACCGACTATCTGTATAATATATAGCATGCAACTGAATCGAGTGCGCCGTTTGCTTTTAGTCGTACAATATTCTGTCAAGCACGAAACATAATAAGCAAAAGAATTAAACTACACAGGGACTTTATAATTACTAGCCCATCGGTATAGTTTAATAAGAAAATGAAATTACTTCAAAATAATTTTAAAAATGTATTTTTGAAAAAGTTGTACACGTTGTTGACACAATTATTTCTACTTGTAGTGGAGACCCTCTAGTTGTAGTGTTAGAGTTAGGGTTAGGTCATCATACGGAAAGCCTGACCGCTGACCGTAGTGGGTAACGTGTTTGAAGATTGCCACTCCCCTAGCACGATAAAGCCCATTTTGCAGATTTTAAAAAAGAGTAGTCTCATTGTAGCCGCTACAAAAGGCTAAATTCTCCGCCCCTACACAAAACTTCATACTTTTCCAGTGGCAGTCTAAATTGTGTTACTTGTGTCCCACCCCACCCCCTTTTTCCGTTGATTAATTGTTTGTTTACTTAGTCTTGTCCTGAATATCGCTGAAATACTACTCGCTGGACGTAAAGCAAACATCCGATCAAACTTATCTATCTATTTCGGTAATAATTGGATATCACATCGTTTAGTTTGAATTCTAACACATTATTTATGCGATTTCATTACCACACTTGGACTATTGATTTATTAAAAACAAACCTTTAATTTATTTGAAAGGTGTAAGTTTTCATAAAGAATTTTAATACACGCTAAATATTTATTGTTTTTTTTTGTTTGTTTGAATGGTGTTTTAACGCCACTTTCAGCAATTTTTCAGCTATTTCATGGCGCCCAGTTTTTATTGGGGGAGGAAGCCGGAGTACCCGGAGAGAACCTCTACCTGAGGTAGGAAAACTGGCAATCCTTGTCAATTAAGATTTGAGTCGAGTACACCCTGCCTGCAGTGAGAATCGAACCCGCAATCTCAGTGTTGACAGACCACGTGATCAATTGTAGACGAACTACCTTGACCACTCAGCCACCGAGGTCCCCTAAATATTTATTAAAGAAATTAAAAGACCGTGTGCACAATAATATACTTTAGTTTTTTTTTTAATATCAGTTCTGAGTATCGTTTTTTTAAATCTGAACTACAGAATTATTGTTAATTTTGTTAATTACAATAACCGAATACAATACGGGTCGTGTATATGTCTTTGAAGTGTATTTATTACTTGTGTACATATGCGCAGGGACAATGTTCGTGGTGTACTCGAAACAGTAAAAACTAAAGGAAGTCTGATTTTCAAATTCCTTTATTCAAATATATAATGGTTTATTTCGTTTTCTGATGTAAAAACCTTATACACTTCACGATAGAATAAACTAAAAACCCTACCATGCAAGCTGGAGAAACCATGCTTCAGTGTTACTAACTGGCTGAATGTGTATTGACCCTGGTATTGATTCTAGGTTGGATGTATAGGTCCCGAGACCCGTAGTGTCCAGGGCCAATACGACTGACCGATAATCGATAAAAAGCCAATACAGACGCCAGTTCGTAACAATTTTATTTAAATAAAGTAAAAGTCGTTTCGCTAGCCTGTATGAACAGTCCGTATGACTAGCCAATCAAACATATGCTGGAAGGAGTCACGAAATAGAATACTGGTCAAAAAGACCGGAGGTGAGATAGTATCGGGTAATGCAACTTTCCGTATGGGCCTGCGGTTTATATTAGTACAGTGATCAAATATTAATCATCCCTATATTAATAAATTAGGGCCTATTTTACGTATTATTTAATGATATATGTTCTACGATAGAAAAACGATTTACGTTTAACCATATACTAACGATGTACGAACGATGCACGAACGTCGTACGAACGATAAATGCCAGATGTACGAACGATAACATCGTTAACTTATGTTAGCACGCAAATTTGCAAATAAAATCGTACAACATTTGGGGAAAGCTTTTGCAAAGGAGACGATTTGTATATTTATTTTAGAAACCATAAACTTTAACTGTGTGTTGCCTAAAATTTCCGTTTTCTTTTTACAGAGACACCGAAACTGTCAAACACAGTTATATATGTCAACTTTGTACGAAACGGCGCACTCGATTAAGTTTCATTCGATAAAGTGTGTCCGTTATTTGTTCTGTGGCACTTTGCCTTTCTATGGTATGATTTTAGAGTCAATGTAGACAATTAAAAATAAACACCTTTAAAATTTAGTGTTTGTAGAACAATAGGGGTTGAAGTTTACTTACAAGACAACCGTACAATCTATAACTGTAAATTTATTTGGTCCGTAGAAATACCGCAAACTACTAGTAAGTGCATACATATAGTTTTTACCAATTTTTTATTTTATTTTGTAGTTTTAGAGATATTGGCATATTTATCGGCACGTGCCGATTTTAGTATCGTTAATTACCAGTCACCTGTGTAATGTTTTCACTCAAACGAGGAGCAAACACAACACAACTGCACTAACTACATAAAAGAAAGTTCCGATTTATTACATTATAAAATTACACAATATTTAAACTTGATCTGGATTAACGTTAAACATCAAATGATGCAGCCCAATGTTTCATACACGCTGTCGCGTGAGATCTGCAAGTCCCGTGAAAATTGCAAGAACGCATGTGCAGAACTATAATTTGTTTACAAGTCACTTCCGCCGTGAGAAATGCGTGTTTGACTACTTTCACTTCGCGATTTGAAGTTCCGTTTTTAAAGGTATATAAGAAAAGGGGGTAAACACATTACCTACGATCTGTCAACACAGAATCATAAGAAAATTGAATATGTTTATTATATGATCAATTTATACTTTTTTATTTCAAAAAGATAATTTTAAGTAAAAGTTAATATTCGTGATCTATTGACTGTTATAAACACCCCGTGGAAACATTAAATTTATGTGATCATATTTTTTTTTTGTAAAGATTACAAGTGTTATGTTTTATGAAACTTGAGTAAAACCTGGATTTCAACTAAAATGAAATTTGGGCCGGAAAAAAAGGGGGGGAGGTTACACGCCGGGTATTCGGACACACAGAACAGGGTGGAACACAAAAGAACGGGTGAGGTGGATGAAAACATCGTGTTCCGGTAGCTGTGTTATTTTCATTCTGAACGTATTGAAATAGGATTAAAGACAGAAATAAGTTAATGCAGCCTTTTGTATGTCCCTGAACTACTGGTACACCAAGTATTGTCTGTTTTTACTGGAGAAATACTCCACAGGAACGTCATGAACACAGAAATTACTTCGGAAAAAGTAGACTTCCAACTTTCGTTGATTGTAACTTCTCGCGAAATGCAAGTTACAAAGTCTTTTTGGTCAATATAGATACCCCAATGCATACTTGATTATCTGTGAAGAATTTAACTTCTAACTCGACGTATTAAGCACAGTATTCTTCATTATCCAAACATAGTTAGCGAAATTTGGACACAACGGACCGCGGGTGATTCGAGATGAAGACCACTAAGAACGCGGGTGTTGGACACACAGAACATGGCGTTAACTAGCAATGACCTGGTATTAAAGAAGTGTCTAATCACTGTTTTATTTAGTTTTCTGTGTCCAAATGTTGTAGAACACCAGTTTAAGTCATGTTAGTTCTATATCTTTGTTATAGAATACATTTTATGTGCACTTACGTATACTAAGTGAACCTCATTTCCCATTGGTTCGTGCAATATAAGTTGTCTGTATTTAAGCGTTTTGGTTCGACGATTAGATGAACAATGGTCTATAATTGTTTGTAAGCAAGTTTCTTTTACGCCAATAAAAGCATTTATATATAATATTAGTGGATTGATTTGACATAAACCCAATAAAAGGACAAGGCTTAGAAACCATGGAAACGGAGTATAATGGCGACGCTCTGCCCAATCTTCCCAGTTTCGTGCCGAGTCCTTATAAATGCTAAGTCAATATACTAATATTATGTTTATCATGCAATCTATCCTAAAATATTTCCTCCTAAAAATTTTGTAATTGTATCCTTATTACGCCTATACACATAGTGCGCAGTATTTTGGTAATCAACATGATTGACGTAAATTGAGTGATGTTTCAAGAACGATTTCTGCTTTTCAAGGTGAATAATGAATACAAACGTAATGCACGTAACAAAAGTTACTAAAACATTATCAACAGAAATACAACAAAATACTATTTTTAATATCACATAAGTTGTACTGTATTACGAAACTCGTCGATTCGGCGTACAAACTTTTCCTGCATGTTTAATGGCGATCGCACATATATACAATATTCGTTGATTATCATTAAATATACAGATTATTTGTACTAGCCTTAGAAACAGGTAGGAATGCGAGGTTCTATCGAGAATTTCTTACCTGTTTCGCGGCGAGTACAAATAAACTTTATATTTTCCGACAATGTACGAATATTGTTTTTATTCTGCAACCAGAAAATTCATTTTATACTAATGAAAAGCATTAAAAGTGCACTTTAACCGATTTTTGACTTGAAATTTTCGGCGCGTAATCATGTGATAGCCTGACGTCTAAACAAATATCGTATTTGACAACATGCCGTAAACCAGAACAGAATACTAAATATCGTTAAAAGTAAGGACAGGGCACCAGGAGACGACGTCATTATTTACAATTCTAATATGACGTCCTTCAGACGTTTTGGCCCGCTATTACGTCCCAATTAGAATTCCGACGTCATATGAAACATCGGAACATCTCTCGGCCATTTCGGTCAAGGGTCGGGAAATAACTGAGGTGATCCGATTTATGAAAATAGCAAAAAATCAGGCCGAACAACAAGAGCCAAAAGTCAAGGGACAGTTACAAATCCGGATATAGACAAACGCAATACAAAAACCAAAACACAAAAACATTAAGAGAGTAACCCGAAACTAATAAAAACCATGGGTGCACTCAGGTGCTTCGGATCAGTAAGCAGTGTCTGTCTCTAATTAGACACCCATCGAGTTACTTATTGTCATGTCTAGGGAAAAGTCAAATCCCGGAATAGCAAACACCATGACGCAGCGAAAATGTCAGATCGTATTTGAGACACTGATTTCCCATAAGGATCAATTAAGTCATGGTGACGACCATAGAACTTCTGAACAGATAACACCAACCTAGGTACAACAAACCCTTGTTTGAGTAGTTTAGCAGTCAACAGCAGTGATCGGTCAAGAACATCGGAATACCTATCCCAGGATCTAGTTTAACGTATAAGTTGTGAAATGGACACACCATAAGCTGGAGCTGCTGGAATGTTGCTATCAATAAACGGGAAGTTGAAAATAAGAAAGTTGAAGTCATCACGTTTGTACGGTAGAGTCTAGTTTGTAGTTGTCCTGAGTCTATTTCTAGAAAAGGTCTAGAAAAGTAAGAGGCTGCCAATGTATTGGTGGTATCTTTAATGTCAAGCTCGCAGGGTAAATTGAATGTAAATAGTCACGTACAAATTTAGCATTGTTGAGGGACAAAACATCAGCAATATAACGGAATGTTAAATTAAAGGTCTGGGCCAGTGTCTTTTCTTTCTTCTTCAGTAGGCCTTCTGGGAATTCAGCCTCATTATAAGAGTACAAAACGGGTCGGCGAGGAGAGGAGCACAATTAGTACCAATTGGAATACCAACAGTCTGTTGAAAAACATGTCAACCAAACATGACGAATATGTTGTCCATCAGAATATCTAACATATGACAGATTTGGTCTTCAGTGTTATATTTAGAGTCATTTATGACGAAGTAAGTTCTGTCATATACGCTTAAATGCAATTTTGTTAAGATTTCTCAATATTTGTTTGCTTAAAAGGTAAGTATATTCAATAAAATGACGAGAATATATGTGTATGTCAATTTTATTTGCTGTAACATACTGCTGTGGGATATCTCTTGTTAGTCTAAAAAAGCGTCCTCTTAGAGCCGCTGCGAAATTTTAACTCATTTGTTATACATATTAGAATTGAAATAGATTATTGCAATTGGTATCTATGCGAATTAGAACATGGTCAGACCTTATATTTTTCTTCATTTTATACCTCGCTGACAAATATATGGTCTGACCATGTTCTAACTAATTCGCAATAATCTATTTCTTAAATAAAGCTTTGCTTTATTCGTAGTGTCGTATTTGTATAGTTGAACCGGTAGTTGCAAAATAAATAGACATTCATGGTCTGGATTTGCAGGGTTGCGCCATAATACTTTGAATTTAGCCTGTTTGAAGTGTCTGTTTTAGAAGAGAAAAAACCAACACATATGAAAATAACATATTTATTTATGGATTAAAACAAAAACACGTATTTGCGCGATTGCAACATTCCGATTTGTTTACATTTGGCAAGAAAGGTCAAACAAGTACATTACTGCAATACACAAAAGTAGTTCTTAAAGTAGGCGTGGCTGAAACTCGTTTCATAGCCAGTGGCAGTGAAACACATACAAAATTTAAGCTGCTCTAATCGAAGGATTGCAGGCTTGCAGGATGAACTATTCCTGAAAAGAAAATATACGGTTGCTCATTACAATAATAGAAAGGGACGAACAGTTTAAATAAAAAAATATATGCATTTTCACCCGGTTCGTTGTGTTCTCTAAGGAGCACACACCCGCGTTCCACAGTGTCCTCACCCGCGGTCCGTTGTGTCAAAATTCCGCCAAGTATGTTTGATTTCTGAAGAATACTGTGCTTAATACGTCGAATTAGAAGTTCAACTTTTCAAAGATAATCAAGGTATCTATATTGACCATAAAAACTTTGTAACTTGCTCTTCGCGAGAAGTTACAATCGACGAAAGTTGGAAATATACTTTTTCCGAAGTAATTTCCGTGTTCATGACGTTCCTGTGGATTATTTCTCCAGTAAAAACAGACAATACTTGGTGTACTAGTAGTTAAGGGACATACAAAAGGCGTTATAAACTTATTTCTGTCTTTAATCCTATTTCAATACGTTCAGAATGAAAATAACACACCTACCTGAACACGATGTTTTCATCCACCTCACCCGTTCTTTTGTGTTCCACCCTGTTCTGTGTGTCCGAATACCCGGCGTGAGGTTATTAAGTTCTTTACAAATAATATAAATATACACTGCGTAAATAGAATGAGTTAAAGTCCTAACATAAATAACACTTCCGACTAAACATAAATATCTGACCTTAACTGATTTGATATTTAAGGACCAATTAAACGAGATATATTAACAGTGTTAAAAAATTATGATATGATGACTGATTGAACAGTTGGTGTTTAATGTCCATTGACTGGGAGTATTAAGCTATATTCAGTACGAGACATAGATGCATGCATGTTAAAGTATTTGTTATTCAGTAGACCATTAAAGGCAATCTGTGTCTTTAGTTTGACCAGACTTTTAATTCTTACGGCTGTAAAAGTCAAAGAGTGGGGTTGGGGAAAGGAAAAGTAAGGAAAAGAGGGAGGCAGAACTAGGTAAAATATAACCTATAATTTTTACCTGAAAATTATTTCAAGCGCCAATTCGTCGATTTATTTTAAAGAGGCTATAATATTATTATTTTCTTTCGCTCTGGAGCTCTAACTCATGTAGCTCACTTCTCAGAGTTTTGTGTAATACAAAAATTTTTCTTAAGATATTTTTTCAAGTCTTGAGCCAGCTCCAGTCAACTCTGGTGAGTGCATGATAGTTATAGTGTTCACATTTTTTATAAGTAGATCAATATTTTACTATACATTATACATTTTACTGCTAACAGCAGCGGCAAGTGTAATTTATTATAATGCTATTTCTACTTTCACTTTACACAACATCAAACTAATGTTGCCGTAAAACACAGTGCAATAAAGTAATTCCTAGCTAAAACTGCGTTTAACTATTTATTCCTACACATTAAATGTAATGCTCTTGTCTTTATTTATAAACGTGTTTTATTTCTGATAAAATGTGCACAATTGCATTTTTATAACAGACTTGCGTTTCTTACAGACTTGTAACTCTCACGGTACCTAACGTGAGAGTTACAAGTTTTACCGGATACCGGAAGCGGAACTTGCAATTTTCACGGGACTTGCAGATCTCACGCGACAGCGTGAACTTTGATGAGTGAGGCGGGATTACCTTAACATAATTAACCACATGTGTCCTTCTTTAAATCGGAAGCGCCCCGTGGACACCAACAACTTTATTATGTTTACTGAATTACCTGATATTTGAAACAATAGAAAACAAACATGATTTGACTTTTTTAAATTAAATATTGTATTTAAAATAGCTAAACATATTTATACTAACTATAACTGTAAAATAATTTTCGTCAAATAATAATTACCAGGCGTTAAAACATTTGTAATCGTAAAGTGTGCGAGAGATCAATTTCCAAATAGATATTTTTTTGTTTAATTCCGAATATTTTCATAAAAGAAATTAAAATTTAAAATATAAATCGGCCGCTGTTAATAAATTAACGATAATAATTACCAGGCGTTGTGACAGTCGTATTTTGTCTGATACAACGGAGAAAATGTCTGTGACAGACATTTTTTGACTGATACAACGGTAAAGCGTTGTAACAGACGATTTTTGACTGAGTCAACGGAAAAAATGAATGCGACAGACATTTTTTGACTGATACAACGGATACGCCGTTGTAACAGACATAAAATGACTGCGCCAACGGAAAAAATGTCTGTGACGGACAAAATATATCTGGGACAGGCATAAAATGACTGTCACAGTAAAAATTATTGTCTGACACAACGTTTGCAGTCTTTTACAGACATTTTTGCAGTCATTTGCAGTCAATCTCAGTCAGTGACAGACGAAAAATGACTGCAACTGGTATTAACAGTCATTTTTTTAGCCAGTAGTGATTATTGATGAGGGGTACGATATTTTACTCATTTAAACATGGGCTCTGCCTTTATATTCATATTTTCTACCTCGTTATCACTCAGTTAAAAGTAATCGAACAATGTGTAAATGTGTTAATCACGTGCAACAATATTTACATTACGTATGACCATCGATATCATAGATTTTTATTGGTTGAAGCAGTTACAGATGACGTAGAACCTCTCTTTGCATTTCTCAATTGAACTGGTAGCCATGAAGAACAAGCGCTTAATTGACTACGTCCACAGTAAAAAAACAATGAAGTTAAATAAAGAAAAATACACTGTGCTTGATTTAAATCAGGACATTGTCATTTTTGTAATGAAATAAAGACAGCGTACATATAAGAATTTAATTCATTCTTTGGAATGTCAATGTTTCATTAACAAATGAAAGCGTTGACTGAAGCACATTTTCATTGTGATCATTGAAAATGTGCTGCGGTCAAGTTTTTTTAATGATCATCAGACATGGAAACTTAATTTAGACTAATAAAACCAACCGTTATATATGCTTAAGTTGAACTTCATGTTAACATTTGCCCAAGGGTTGTATACTTTATGCCTTCGGTTATATTTCATTATTTAATAACAAGATTGATTTCAATGTCCATTGAATTGCTTAACCACTTAGGTAAAGGTTTTTAGTTGTCACTTTAAAAATATTGAGTATTTGGCTGGGGCGGAAAATGTTTCTTTTTTGGCGGTAACAAATTGAATACACTTTTTCGAGAGCGTGGCGCTTTTTTAACATGTGACCCACTTTGTGCGACTTATGCTTTGGTATAATATAAAAATGAAAGGAACTCGACCAATTGTAAATGCCAACAAGCGTTATGCGTATAACATGCGTTTAGATACAAGTGGGTGATAGTTACTTTAACTTAACTATATTTTGTATAATCAGTCTTTTTTTATTTTAACGTACAATTTCTTTCAAATACGACAAGCCGTATTTTATCGAGATCTCGACATGAAATAGATCGTTATCTCGATAAAAAATCATCAATATCTCGTTTTCTGGATATCGTTATCGATATCATAAAAATATCCTTTTTATCGAAATAACGAAAGATTGTTTTATCGAAATCTCGATATAACAATTTCGTATTATTGAGATAACAATATATTTTATATTGAATTAACAATATAATGGAATAGCTTTATACATGTAGTAATCTCGAATTTAAAAAACGTTCTTATTATTCACGGCTTCCGTACTAAACAGCAACGTATAGATGCCAAGTATTCCATAATTTCATTATAATCTGTCAGTGGGATTTCTTTGTTGTTTGTAATAATCATACGCCTGTAGTCGTCTGATGATGGTAATTCTGGTAGCAGTATCCAATCACGGTAGGACATAAATTGTACGTTTTGAGGATTTGGACCATCAAACCTGTTCCTTTTATACGCAATATTTTATTCCAATTTACGTTGTATTAATCTGTCAAGTCATTTTTGCAATGTGGCAACATGCCAAATCTGAAGAAAAGATGCTAAACCATTTAAAATTACCTGTACGTTTAAACAAGTTCAATTGTCGTTTTAAATTATAATTGATAATTATTTAAAAAAAATATTTTTTATAAATTTAAAAGCAGCTTTGCGTTTCTTTTTTAAGAGTATATATCACAGTTCATACGACATTTAAAAAGCTTTTGCTGACTGAAAGGATGATAAACAATATCTCACATTCAGGATGATATAGTTTATTGCAGCCAACATGAATTAGTTGATTGGTTTGGGGTATTCGTCACGCATTTATGGTGACTGATACTCTCAAAACTTTCTTCCCTCATTCTATGTTCTTGATGTCGATTTGTACCCCTCGTCTACGATAAAGTATTTTGATATACAAAATCCGCCCTGTATCTTCACAATTTTGTTCTAAGGTGCATGCAGTTGTTTATTAATCGTTCCTCATTGTCTTTTTTAAATTCTGATTTTTCGTTATGGTAAATTATTCGTAATAGTGCTGATAGAATGAAGTAAATAGCTTTCTGCATTATCATTAAACGGGCATAGTATGCGCTCCTGGCTCCTATTCATTACTTTACGTAACACGACACAACAAATAAACGAAGTTTTACAATATACTCCAACTGTTCCTGAAAATACAATTAATTACACAATTGTATTTATATCCTGACCTGTGGAACTTGTAAGATCCAGTATTTCGAAAAACGGAGACAGCTTTAAATATGCGATTTAACAACCATGTATTGCAAAAAAAAGAAATTGTCAAGTAATTTGTCATCTTAACACTACAGGCTGCTCTTTTTATTCTGTTAAACTTCAAGTTATCGAACAAAACCCCAGTAAATCAACCAGAAATTTCTAGAAACATTATGGATACATCAATTAAAAACTCTAGAACCTAATGGATTGATCGAACGTAATCCACAGTCACAAGCGTACTAAAATATTAATGGCCCTACAGTAACGTAAACAACAAAAATATTCCATAATATTTGAATTTTTCATTTAGTCAAAGCCTGCTATTGCTCTATACTCTATAGTAGAGCGATATATTGCGTTCCTTATGTATCATATGTATAAAGTAGTGTTATTATAATTATTTGCAACTATATTATTTTTATTAGTAATTGTATCAGTCTTCATCTGAACTATCCAGCCAAGGAAATCGATCGAACAACAAGAAAATTAGCCTGTTGTTGCTTCTTATATATTAATATATACAGAATTAAATCACATGAAAAAAATCTGTATCATATTGTTAGTACTTTCAATGCGTCGGACAATCCAAAGTACCGGATAATTCAACATTGTTAACTTTCGATGTTATTATTTTATATACAAATATTGCTCACGTATCAGACTTGATAACTATTGAATTCTGGTTAGACAGTAACAATTTATTCTATTGATAAACGCTTTGATAAAACTCATTATTAACGTACTTTAACGTTTTTAATTTCGAAGCCAAATATTATATTCAACAGAAAGGTACGGCCATGGGTACAAAGTTGCACCGATGTACGCAACTTTGGTACTCCAGTATCTAAAACATACATTAGAACACATTCTGGTAAATAGATGTAGATCGGATGTCTCATTGTAAATTCAAAACAACTGGAAACGATTCTTAGATGATTTCTTTTTAACATAAAATTCAACTCTTTACAACTAGAACATATAAATTGCCTTAAGAACCGTAGTAAGCAGAGTACTAGCGATATGATAAAATATAAGGATTTTCTCTTGTGATGTTATTCTTTATTTATATAAATACCGTATTGTGGGCTTTATCTTATTTTACGGCGTGAAAGGAAATGGAATTTCAAACCATGGATCAAGTAAAACTTTTCAAGAAATAAACAATAAACTGGGCACATTGATTGGAACAATGCTTGAATTCAGCAATATAAATTAGAATGTACATTTAGGATTGTATGCATCATTACGTGAAATACACAAGGTCGTGAAATTAAAACTTTTTCATGTCATTATAAAGAAATAAACGAAATAAATAACACACCTGTCAGTTTAATTTCAACTGATATACTGAAAATTGGTTTTCTATAAAAACATGCTAGATATTTTGGTGGTTTGTCAATGCTGATGTCGTGGGTTTGAGTCTCACTGCAGGCAGGGTTCGCTCGACTCCAATCTTAATTAACACAAGAATTGCCAGTTTTCTTACCGATAGTCGGGGATTTTCTCCCGGTTTCTCCCCGATAAAAACTGGACGCCATGATATAGTTGAAAAATTGCTAAAAGTGGCGTTAAACACCATTTTAACAACAATACATTTCACATTTTTTCTTAACATTATATTTCTTTCATTATATTAAGGGGATGCAGGACACCATCCGCCATTTATGAGAAAATTTCAAAATAGAAATAATATTTATGGTACTGTGAAATACTTTGTATTCGTGGGGTATCAATTTTCGTGGTTGTCGTGGAGGCCTCGGACCACGAAATTAAAAGTCCAACGAAGAATAAAACTTCATTAACAGATGGGAACTTGGGAACAACGATCTGAAAATGTCCGAGATCGGACATTTATTTGTAAATGTAATATATGATTTTGTGGTTCGATCCATTATTAATGTTCAGCTCAAAATCATTCTTAATGATTATGTTACAGGTTTCATGTTCGAATTGTGTTTTTATTAAATATAGGTATTATTTAATTGTAAAGCGTACGAAGAAACATCGACTTCCGGTCAAGGTGGGGATATATGAGGTGCTCATTTTCGATGTTAAAAAGTAACAAATTATTATCGGAATTATGAGTTTGGTTGCTCATTTGAACATAATTTAAAATAACAAATAAATTATTTTAAAGATAAGCTATACTTTATCTTTATTGGTGCATACCGATCGTGGCACAAATGACGTAAAATTACACCTTTGTATTTATTGCTACTCAACACATGTAGTGACAAATGCCCTTCGGCTAGGAATGCTTCTATATATAACAATTAGAGAATTAAATAGACTCAAAGTAGTTTTCATTGCAATTAATCAATTAATTAATACATTACCGTGTTTATAATTAGCTATTGATTTCCGTGTTGTTAATTGTTTACCACGCGCGTAAACAACATCATGTAATGAAACTGTTTTGTCTTCTATATATGTTGATGTTTATTATCAGCAGCGAAAATGATCTGCTGTAATCATTTATTTTGATCGCTACCTCACTTTTTGCATTTTCGGAAACCGTCAGTCCACGAATTTAAGAAACAACGAACATGTAAAATTTCACCAAACCACGAAAATTGATAACCACGAATTTACACACTTTCACAGTAAATTAAATAATAATTTTTTTCATTATTTACTCTCAATTTCCATAAAATTGAAAATTAAAATGAAACTCTTATACCTATATTATAACTGTAATTTATTTATGGTTGAAATAACGTATTACTAATTTATTACTAATTTACTATATTCAATGTTGTAAGTACTTTAATCTTAACAATGTTTCACTTTTATTTCTACAAGGAGCCACCTATTTAACAAAATGGAGTTTTTTAATCATTGGACAAAATTGTGTGTCTAGTTAGGTGACCAGAAAGAGACCTGCCTTGACGACACTGTCACTATAAAAGGGTGATCAGTCATATTACTAACAATCTGTTTTCGTGTATCAGATATCTTCCTCTTACAATTACGTAAACACTATGACATGTCTTGGATGTCAAAATGTGTTCATCAGTTCAGTAAATCACTAGTACCCCCTTCACATATACGAGATTTCCTTACGATTTCTTATGAGTTGACAACTCGTATTCGATTGCGACGACTCGTATCTAGCTCGGCAAAGCACGCAAAGAGCTTTTGTAAGCTCGCAGATAGTATAAACTCGTAAAGGTGTTTACGAGTTGCGTAAGCCGTAAAGAGGTCTAAAACAACTCGCAATAATTTTAAACCGGTCGCATATAAATTTATAGTTAGCATCTACAAATGCCATCATAACGATTGAAAAACTCCTATGTAGTTATACATAACAGTGAACCAGAGTTAGGTGGTTTTCTTTTTCTTATATGTTTTCCGTCCAGCGCACAACAAGCATGTGGAAGATTCCAAATACTTTCAAATTCAGATGCAATACGTCTCCAACCTACTCTGTACTTTTGTCGGGCATAACCTCATCTTTGTATGCTGTATAAATTGCATTACATACCTCAGGTATGAAGAGTGAAGAGGAATTCCGGGCTACGCGAAAGGCATACATCAAGTCTGCATACGACGAACCAGTAGCTAGGTGCCTTAGAGTTACAGCTAATTTCACACTTGGATCAATAGGCTCCCTGCATGTACATGCAGATAAAAAAAAGTTTTACACAACAACACAAACATGACAAAATATGACAGGAAAAACCCAATTTCGTATTCCAAGTAATAGAAGGGATACAAGTTCTTTTTAAATAGTCGCTTTTGATATAGCAAAAAAAATGACTTTACAAGTTCGCTTCAAAGACAGTTTTATAATAATTGCTAAATAACCATTTTAAAATTTTCGCTACAAAACGGACAGAAGGACAGAATAAAGCAAATTTTAAACTCGCGGGCTTTTAACAAAGGTAAACTCACAAAATGGTGCAAAATCAAAACTACTGTATTTACCATTTTAAATGGTAACAAAATTTTAATTACTAAATCTTAATACGATTTCATTGACTTTTTCTCATAAACATGTAGGATTAAATTACTTTTTTGTCTTTCATGGTAGTTTAAATTTAGAGACTGTGTTGTATTGAATTCAGAGGCTCATTTTTTAATATATGTAGCGATGTTTTGAATCTATACATTTTTTCTATATGTCCAAGAAGAAAAGACAAAACAGTGCAAAGACACACCAGAGAAATTGAAGATCGCAATGGTCCTTTCATTACATTTCAAAACTGCGTACCTGAATCTTGTGGTCTGCCTTATAATTATAGAACTTATTTTGTTGAGCAGTTCGCCGAACAAATCAGTATCCACACGAAGAAAGTTTCTGTAACCTGCGGCGTCTTAACTTCTACACCAGAACCTACAAGCTTGGCGTCTTGTCTAACTAGAGCTCTTTGCCGACGTCTCTCGGAGACTTCATCTTCTATTTCTGCTAATGGAAGTAATGTCTGAAGGAACTGGGTTTTTTTCAAACGACGTTCTGTGCAGTCCAACAGCAAACTGATATTTTAAATATTTTCCTATTCTGTGCAAACATACCCAATTAAACTCGTATTAATTCGTAACTAGATAATAATTGATCGTATTCAACTTGTTAACTAATCGTTTCAACATTGATAACTCGTGTATTATCGTAAGTATCTCGTCTTGTTTCATAAACAGGTCGTATTACGTCGTAATATTCTCTTATTATTTCGTAAACATCTCGCAACAAAGATGATATATAAATCTTAAGTACACCGTAATAAAGTCTAAACAGGTTGTAAATTGCACGTAAACTACTAGTATGAATCGTTTTATCGTAGCACTCGGGAAAGTTTTACGAGTTTAAAAAATTTCTGAAATCGTAAGAACTACAGTTAGGTGCAGTCCTAACATAACATAAAGTTAACTTAAACCAGTCCAAATCTCTGGTCAAAATCTCTGCTTTTGAGAAAAAAAATCTCTGCTTTTTGACCAAAAACCAGTCAATTTGACCGCTTGGACAGGACAAAATTTTGTCCAAATCTCTGCTTTAAATATTGTCAAATTCTCTGCTTTTGTCAAGTGGACAAAAACGGTCCAAATCTCTGCTTTTGTCAAATTGACAAAAACGGTCAAAATCTCTGCTTTCAAAAGTCACGTGACAAAAATGTCCAGTGGACAAAAATTGTCAAAATCTCTGCTTTTCAATTGTCACGTGACCAAAATGTCCAGTGGACAAAAATTGTCAAAATCTCTGCTTTTCAATAGTCACGTGACAAAAATGTCCAGTGGACAAAATCTCTGCTTTTCATTTTTCAAGTCACAAAATGTCCCTTTGTACAAAAAGTCAAAATATATGGTTTATTTAATAATTTCGTTACAAATTGTCAATTAGACGATCACCAAAAATTAGTTAACGAAATCTACGGCAGTCTATTTTAAAGAACGCGATTTCTTTCCCTTCCGCGTTTCGGTAAATGTATAGCAAGCCGTTGTGGTTACATATTTAGACTGTAGCTCTCCCTACATTTCTATTATTATTATGTTATTGTTATTATGATTGAACAATCATATTTTTTGTGTAGTTGAATAAAAATATAAAAGTATAAATCCTAACCTGTAATATTTTTATTTAATAATAAATACTGTTACAACTCACCTGTATGTCGCTATCATTAAATCTATTATTAATATTTACATTTCACTTTTAATTTCACACTAAATAATATTAATTAGTTTTCAAATCTTGGCTGCCTACATCTTAGGATATGCGTTTTAACCTCAAATCCACAATTTAAAACAAATCACCCATAAAATCCCAAATTAAGTTACTCTGGAGACCTTAGCCATGTGATTAAAAAGAATATTTTAGATATAAAATCACTAAAGAAACTAAAGCTATGCAATTAAAAACTATATTTCACATATAAAGTTACTCTAAAGACCTTAGCCATGCAATTAAAAACCATATTTTGCATATAAATTCAATCCTGAAACCTTGACAATACCATTAAAACAAAATATTCAACATATAAAATCAATCCTGACACCATATTGATCATGGTGATTGAATTAAAAAATCATATTTCACATATAAAATCAATCCTGAAACTTTGAAAATACAATTAATATCTATATTTAACATATAAAATCTCTAATGATACTGAAGCAATGTAATAAAAAACCATATTTCACATATAAAATCACTCTGGAGACCTAAGTGATGCAATTAAAAACCATATTTAACATACAAAAGTGCAGTCGAAAGGTTAGCATGTTGACAAAGTGGACATAAATTTCCAAAATAAAAAATGTCCAGTGGACAAAATTGTCACGTGACAAAATTGTCACAAAAAATGTCCTGTTGACAAACTTGTCACGTGACAAAATTGTCAAGAGAAAAAAAATTGTCCAGAGGACAGAAATTGTCAAAAGAAAAAAAGTCCAGTGGACAAAAATTGTCAAAAGAACAAAAATGTCCAGTGGACAGAAATTGTCAACAAATTGTCAAATGGACAGAAATATATTGTATAAAAAAAATTGTCAAAAGAACAGCCCAAGTTAACTTGGGTTGTCAAAATCTCTGCTCAAACCAGTCAAATTCTCTGCTCGAAGTTAACTTAAAGCAGTCAGAATCTCTGCTTTACAAGTTAACTAGCATGTTATGTTAGGACTGCACCCAACTGTAGTAAGGAAATATCGTATATGTGAAGTGGGTATTAAAATAATCTAATAAATACGTATGCCTTTTTAAGATGCTTTTTAAATTGCAGGTCTTTTCATAACACCAAGAAAAATACTGAAATACTATGTTGAGACGTTTACAAATACTGCTATATATGGGACGAACGAACCAGATGTAATCGTAATTCAAAAATGCAAAACAAATATTATAATGTACAAGGCTGTATAAAGTGATTTAAGATACCATTATGACAGACAATTAATTGTTAAGACACTAATATGGGTATATATTTCATGGCTACATACCTAGGATGGATTTTTCTACTCCACAAAATTCAAATTCCCAGTTTGCTGTCATGAGCAAATGATAAAACAGCAAAATAATTGTGTTGCGTTTTAATGATATTTCTTTACTACATTTTTAGTTACTTTTCAGTTATTTTATAGGGTACAGTTATTGTTAGGTAGGGCGCTGGAGTACAAGTTGGGAAGTCCTTTCATGCCAATCGTTCTTATTTAATGTAAGAGATAAAAACGCATTGCCTAATGTTAAGCACGAACATATGAAGTCAGTGTTGACTTTAACAATAGTAGACACTTAAGAAAAACAATCGAACATACCGAAGTGTAACTCAAAAATGAAGAACAAGAAGAGACAGAACCATGTTTAAATAAAAAGGGGAATAAAATTGGGGACGAGGAGTGTAATTTACAAAATTGATAACAATAAAGAAAATGACTGATAAATTATTAGTTCTTATCACAGAACTGGCTGACATAATATTAAAAACTTATTGGAACTAAAATTAAAGGTGTGTAGTTAACTTTGCATATTTTTCCATATTAAAGCCGAGCGAACTGCTTATCAATACATTTTATATTCTAAATATACATAATTTAAAGAATATATATTTTTATGCCCCCGCGACATGTCGGTGGCATTGAGTTTTACCCATGTCCGTCATGCTTATCTCAGAAACCGTACATCAGAACAATTTGAAATTTGGCAGGGTGGTTTAGTATCACAAGTTGTACGTCCTAAGCGACTTTCAGACATGTCGGACAACTACTTCCTGTTTGTGAATTCATTTGTAAGTACATACGTACGTCCGTCCGTACGAATTTCCGTCAAGCTTTTCTCAGAAACCGTACATCAGAACAATTTGAAATTTGGCAGGGTGGTTCAGAATCACAAGTTGTACGTCCTAAGCGACTTTCAGACATGTCGGACAACTACTTCCTGTTTGTGAATTCATTTGTAAGTACATACGTACGTCCGTCCGTACGAATTTCCGTCAAGCTTTTCTCAGAAACCGCACCTGAAAACAATTTGAAATTAGGTAGGGTGGTTCAGTATTACAAGTTTTACATCCTAAGCGACTTTCAGACATGTCGGACAACTACTTCCTGTTTGTGAATTCATTTGTAAGTACATACGTACGTCCGTCCGTACGAATTTCCGTCAAGCTTTTCTCAGAAACCGCACCTGAAAACAATTTGAAATTAGGTAGGGTGGTTCAGTATCACAAGTTTTACATCCTAATTATAAGCGACTTTCAGACCTGTCGGACAACTACTTCCTGTTTGGGACCTCATTTAGCGGTGGCATATGTGTCCCATGGACACATTCTTCGATTTTTTCTTTTCTATGCTACAATATTTACAATATCTTATAAAGTAAGAGATAATAATTCGTGTTTTTTTAGTCACTCAGGGAAACCTGTGTGTGTTTAAGGTGATCATGTAGAGACCTGCTTTAAGGCATTGTCACTGTAAACCTTGAAATATGAATTTTACCTCAATTTAAATATTATGTAAAAAAGGTGTTTTATCATTACGGTTAACTGAACAATTTCAAAAATTGAAAATTAAATGAATATGTAAAAATGTTTAAAAGTTATATATTTATTGATACCAGTTTAGCCGTTTAAATAATATGTTTGTTTTCAATATTTTGACTTGAATGTGAACCAGTCTATATTATGATTTGCCATGTGTTTTATTCATATAAAGAGAGTTTGCTTAGCAGTATGTTACCGATTTCAAAATGCTCTAATATTATATTAACAGAAAGTTATATATCATAAAGAACCTTCGTGGAAAGTAATAATCTTTCCACACATGTTTTTTATTATAACAGTTATGTAATTCCCACTGGCGATATCTTACATGTCCCGCATTGGAAATATTAAATATAATATTTAAGTTACAAAATTAACTACATCACATATTTAATCCCATTTTCCTTCCGGATGTTATTATAGTAGGCAATTAAATAACTTGAATTAAATATATGTAGTTTATACGTAGTAGTTGGTACTTGTTGTTGGTTATACAGTTGTTGCAATTCAAACAGTTGTATATTACTGCATTAAATATTGTATGTGTAACAATCCACTTTTTTTTATAAAACTTAATATCAGAACATTCTACAATACAGAACAATTATATTGAGTGATATAACATTTAACCATTACCACTGTTTCCAATATAGAGCTGCAGACAGTAGCAAGTTTTCAATTAATATTTTAGTTGTTAATTTTGTTACCCATGTTTCTAATTTTCAGTATTGGGTTTATATTGTGTTCTGGTACACATACTGCTGTCTTTGTGCCTTGTAATAAAGTACATCGTCTTCAATATAATATGAGTCTTAACTTAACAAAGTTGGGGCCTGGTATAATTAAGAGACGTTTAAGTGAATTCAATAAGGAAGTGTACGATATGCGCCCAGAGGTAAATTACATTTCAGCTCAGACGAGATTACAACACATCTGCCAAAGGTCACCTTATATAAATTATGAACTGAACACCCCGCAATAACACAACATTTTGTAGTCGGACTAAGACAGGTCAGCATTTACAAATTTTAAAAATTAAACACATAGAAATAACATATTAGATAACATTTAAGTAAAAAGTTTTAAAATATGCCTTTTTGTTATAATCTAAAGTTAATGAAAGTGTTATATTGATATTAACCGTTTAAAACACATTACATACTTGACTCGATGCAAATTCTTTTTATAACAGACACGGAAACTTTAAGGGAATGTGCTTAGAACAAAGAGCATGCATCAATTCTGATAGATTACTTTGTTTTATAATATTAACACAGAATTACCCGTTTGATATTGGATCCTGACGATGTAGCTGAATGCGAGAACATTCTCCTCAATAGGAAGCACAAATGCACAATGTACATTTACAAGATCTACTTATTGGTTGTACATATATATTAGTGTTTTATGTCGATATATTTCACTACTTGGTGAGACTTGAGTGATTTCACAAAAAGTTACTATAATGTAAATCAAAACGAGTATGTAAGCTACACAAAACACAGATGTTTGTTTTCCAAAAAAAAGTTATGAATTGATGTTTTACCTTTCAGAAGACAATTCTCCGGCAACACGTTGTTGTATTAAATGCCAAATGAGAATTTGAGAATAAAAGATAAAGGTATACAAATTAAACACGAGATACATGTAAAATATGCTTGAAATTTGTAAGAAAATATGACAGCATAGAAAATAAATTAATGTGTGTAAATTATTATTAGTAAATTGTTTCTAGACCCATTATGGAAACTCTTTTCTGAATTTGTAAGGATGTTCATGCTTAGCATTAATGATCATTTTGCTTTTCAAATTTGCATTTTTTTATTTACAAGGAAACATCGAGCATTTTTGTAATATAAGTGAGTTATATTTGGGGTATCAAATAAAAAACCAAACTCGGTGCAACTGTAACTTCACAAAATCTTAACAGTTTTTGGATACTAAAAACAATTAGGAAACCGTTTCCAGTAACGTAAACATAATTTAAAAAACTAAATCTAATCCCCTTTTTACTTCTAGCAACTTTTTACGTCATGGCATTTTCGTCGTAATAGTGTTGTTTGCCTTGAGCACACTGACCATTAAAGACATAACTATACAGAATTTATATTTATTTAGAGTTCTCTGCGAACCTTAAACAATTAAAAAGATAAGCATCATATAAAAAATACACGGGTTAAACGTGAAAAAGAACATTTTAATTCAGACACGTTCATTTTACTTAAAACAATTTGCCATTTTCCACACACATTATTTTCTTCCATAATAGAAACATTTAAACATATATAATTTTAGTAAATACACATTCATGCAATACACATTCAAGTGAATCTTTTCGGGCATAAGTACAGCATTCATTTTTATGTTTTAAATCATAATATCAGACATAATATAATGAAAGTGCAAAAATCGCATACATACCTAAGAACAAGCGAACATTAAAAAAAAGCCCTTTGATTTGCAGAAATTTTATCATATCGACAGAAATATCGGCAACGTTGTTTATTGTTGAGGGGAATCCCTTAAACAATGATTTTAATTTATTTACAGGATGGCATTTATGGAAGTATCCTCATATTGTTAATACTACTAGTACACACGCCAAGTTGTATGTCACAACAGCTATACCCGGATTTTTATAGACCGTACTGTTATCCTAAACCAGTCGTTAATCAACCAAACACAGGTTTTCTACCTTTCTGTACGTATTTTATTTTTTTTTATAAATATTCAGTTTTTTTCAAAGCTGCTTAAACCATTAGAATTAACACTACTTACCCGTCCTGATAGAGTAACCGTATTATCCAGTCTCCTTCTATTAGACAAAAAAACTGACAAACCAAAGTTTACTACGAGCACACTTCTATATTAAGTAGATAACCTATAACCCTACCTAATATAGAAATGTGCTTGTAGTACCGTTAAAGCTAAAGTTCAACAAAACCTTGACTACTTAGGTCGATATACAATTACTCATTCATCTTTTGTTGAAATACTTCAATTATAATGGAAAGGCTGTTTGGGATAAACACATTACACAATATCCTTTAAAAAATTTGGTAAATTTATTTAATGTACTATTCAGGTTTAACTTTATCAAATTTGTTCAAATTAGAAATAAATTTTAAATGTAAATATTCTTCATTTTTAAACAAAAAATGTAAATCAATAAATGCAAGTTCTTTTTAAAAACTTCTCTCATTGTCCTTAATTTAATTCAAAATGTTGCAAATAATAAAATTTTATTGTTAAGATTGTTGCCCTATCTGAAGTTATATGGGATTGAATGGCGACAGACAAGTACACATTGTTATAGGCTTTGTTTTAATGTACTCTTTATACATTTCTGTGCCACGTGGAAGTCGAAAGTGTTCCATAATCTTATATCTTCTATGATGGCTGACACTATCTATCATAATGTACAATGAATGATCAACATGAATGCTAATCGTACATCCTATCTCTTAGCCTATAGAAAAGAACCACACTATGAAATATTTAATCTAAATTCGCAAGTTATAATTCTACATAGTGGTGGTTATTATATAGTTAACTGGACTTTTGCATACCCTGCATTATTTCTAACAATTAAGATCAGACGAATTTTAAAACATGACTGTATTTTGCATATTTGTTTTTGTTTTTAGCTTTAGGACTTGCAGCAGGATACTACCTGAATCCAGGACTATCAACGGCACTGTGGAAGAAGTGTATTACACAACCTGGTTCGATATGTACTGATCCTGACTGTTCTCCTTTAGAGTGTGGAATTTGTCTTCCGAAAGCTGCTCGGAACCAGTTCTCGTGCTCCGATTTCCCAGATTAACAATGTTCAAAAATACTTTTTTCACAAACTTTTTTTGACAGGTACTGATCCTGAATGTACTAATGTATCGGGTTGTCTATTTTGTGCTCCGCTGCTTTTGTGAAGGAGGCGGTTTTCTCAGATTTCGTATTATAATAATGTTCAAAAACACTTTTAAAGGAAATTTTGGTTTCTCAATATTAAATAATCAGGGAAAATATCACATATTTGGTTTCTTTTCAAATTTTCCTAAAATTTAATTGACAAAAGGAATACCCAAGTGTAATAACATACATATTCAAGAATGAACTGTACAATTAAAACATCCTGACGTAAAAACTTTACACTAATGAGCTCAACTGTTCCTTATATGATGTATATAAGAAAATCTCATTTAACGTTGCAAATAATCTCATTTCTTCCTTCACTGTATACACCAGGCAAAAAGTTACTGCAATGTATCAATGTTCTAATACTCCACAGTTTTTTAAGGTTAGCTGTACTTTAAGCCTAAATAGTGGAATAAAAGTGACAGAAATGATATATTTTCATCGTTGATATCTTTTACAGGCATATTAGTATTTGAATAACGTTGGCTGTTAATTCAGAAATTATTACATGCATTTATTATGGCGATTATGGACGTCTGATAAAACTGGGAGTTACATTCAACAAAACAAAACTCTGAACTTTGAAATGTAGTCCTTTTTATACCGAATCAGTTTTGCATTTTTTGCAATAATAAAAGACAGGCTCTCATGCGCCTGTATTTCTCACATGTTTAAACAAAGTTGGTAGAGAATCATTGAGTAAATATTCACAAGAAAAATATGGCTTAAATTATTTTTTTGGTTTGGAGAAGGCAGTCAAAACATTTTCCTCAGAGTCCAATGTTCGGCAGTCACATCCACATTTAATTTTTCATCATACAATAAGTTTAGGCCTCGGTGGTGGCCATTCTTAGTTTTGCAGTAGGAATAAAAGCATATTTTTTCTGTAATACCATGCAATCAAATTGTCACCAAGTATGCTCTTAACTCGCCCAGTCGTTTCAAGAATATTAAGATGTAAACTTTTACTGTTAATGACGCAGATGACAAATGCATAGCTTCTGCGCAAAAAAATTAAAAAAACAGCAACATCTGGGTTGTTGGAAAATGTACTCTCCCTTTGACTATTAATATTCTTTTAACATTGATTCACCCCGTTCTATCTAATAACTGAATTAATGTTAACTGGTTCCCTGAATCATAAACGTCAATCCACCAACCAGTAACATCACATTAATCACATGACACAAAAACTTGTCACAACAAACACAAACTAGATATATATTTTAATGCAAAATGTTCCAAGTTGTTCTTACAATTTCTAGTTGAATTTAAAATCATCAAGATCTGTTTATAGAAAAAATACGTATTTAAGCTTACGGGAAACATTATTTACACAACAATATCTCATATACTTCCTATATACCTATATATGTATAGACTGAAGCCAACAGTTTATTCTGTTGTCCATCTGTATTACTTGTATTTTGGGGTATTTGACCACCACAGATGAGTCTTGAAAACAAACATCTGTGGTATTCAATTTTATTAATTTGATCTTTGATGACGTTTTGTATTTATAACTTCAACAAAAGAGCCAAGAACTAATTTTACAGTTAAATTATTTACTTAGATACAATGCAAACAAAATGTTCAGTAAAAATTGAAAAAGACATAAATACCTGCTTGAAAAGGTTCACACACATTTTAAAAAGGATCACTTCTGATATAGTACAACGTTATGACAACCATATACAATGGGACAAACTAACTGGTAGATTTGGTAGTCCTTATTTAAATTTTCAGGTAAAAGAGATGAAAGTACAATATTGAGAATACAATGTCACAGGAGGTCACACATAGTTACCCCACATCACACAATGTCAATTGAGTCTACAAAATGTTCCCCAAGGAGCACAACAATGTCATATGAGATCATTAAATGTCCCACGAGGAGCACACAATGTGTTTCGAGATCACACAATGTACCCAGTGGAACACACAATGTCATCTGAAATCACAAAATGACCCTGAGTAGCCTACAATGTCATATGAGATCACAAAATCTCCCCCAAGGAGCACACAATATTATATGAAATCACAAAGTGTCCCCAAAGGAGCACCCAATGTCAACCAAATAGCACACAATGTCATCTGAGATCACACAATGTCGCCAAGTGGTGCTCAGAATGTCATCTGAGATCACACAATGTCACACGAATAGTACACAATTTCACCCAAGGTCACACAATGTCACATACTAGGATGGCTTCCAGCTCAATAGCGCGTTTTCTGGCTGCAGATTGCGAAGACCATCTGTTAGGGGATATAATACGAACAGTTTGTCCGAAGAACACAGTGGGTTACGTGGTTTAGTAAGCGCTACGCTCCTTGTAAGATTAAAACCAATTTCGAAAAAAGAATGGTACCTACAAATGGCTACATGTTTCGTCCCTACCCAAAACAAGACAATTTTTCCTATAACGTCAAAATTACGTTCTTGTTAGTTTATCCCTTTTGTCCGTTAAATTATTTTATGTGAACTTTTTTGTCATTCTAAAATATGCTCCAGACCTTTAAATTTACATTCAAATTTATGTTTTCTAATTCTCTATTCAGTGACTATTTTGATCATAATCTACTCCAGGAAGCTTGAAATTAAAGACATAACTAATTTATTTTGGTGGGACTCTTAGACCTACTTCTAGAAATAGACTCGGGAAAGTACAAACTAGACTCGACGACAAACGTGACACCAGTCAACTGCACATTTTTTTATCGCGACCTCCCAGCAGCTCCGGCGTATTTTTCATATCATAACTTATACTTTATTCCAGATTCTGAGGTCGATATTTCGATTTCCTAAACCGATTTCTACTAAGCTATCTACATTATAACCAGTCCAATAGGTTTTTGTTTTTGTAGATATAACTATTCAAACTATTTCAACAATAAAACGCCTGTCATAATAAGACAAATGTTGAGAAACTTAATATAAGAAACTGTAATATATCCGTGTTCTATTACAAGTTTTCATCTTTAATGTTTACAATATGATTTACATGTTATCGTGAAGTGGATTGCAAAGTGGTTGAGTTATTTTACAGTTGTTTCAACTCAGATCTGTATCAATTCCCCGGTCCACTTTCAATACATTGTTCTCTCTGTACAATTATAAATATTCAGAATATCAGTTTAAAAAGTTCTAAGTATTTTCAATTGCGGGAAAAACAATTGTCCTTCCAAACAAATTATGTAAGATTTGCTGGCTCCCTGACAATAAATCCTCGGTCATGTTTTCTGTTATATTCCTGCAAAATCTAGTAGAGATCACAATTTTTATCACTACATTAGTTTATCAAAACATAAAGGCAATTAACAAAAACTGCATTACCGCCTTTGAAATGGCATTTGTGGACTACTTTTATAACACAAGAAGAACAATTATTTAAACAATCAGACAAATTTACCTTTCCTAATTTTCTATTGCACTGGAAATATCCATACACACAGAAATGTTTACTAGACCAGATTACCCCATATCCACAATATTTCTTCAAATGTTTAACAGTTTTTAATTTTCTTCAAAGACGCGTTTTTCAAAAAAGCCCCAAAACCAAGGATTTTAAGAACAACAATAAAAAATAAATCTTTCACTTTTCTATATATCTATATATTACTGATGCTCCACAAGCGTATGATGTAGAATCTATTTTTGGATAGAGGAGTCTTAATACTATACTGAAGTGCGAAACAGAAAATCACTTTGATCAAGTAATATAACACTCCAAAGAAATGTGATCACACAAAACAAACAATTACAACCTAACTACTCTGTTCTGAATTATTGAAAGCTGTGCCTAATTTTAACAAAATAAAATTGGGTAGGTATTTATAAACCTAGGCTAGTTTTTAATAATGATGTTTCGTTAACATCAGCTTCTACTGGATTTGTTCAATTAAACGTCATTTCTGCTCTTACTTATACTTGATTTCTGACTCGAACACGAAAAAAGGAAATCGATCTTGCCCTTTAGCAACACTTGATGGTGATCACGTCGGAATGATGTAATACACTTTATAGTAAACGATTAAAATTTTAATTTATTCTGATAAAACATAATTAACAGCATTTAAACAGTAGATGTAAAAAAGTTATATTATGTTTTTCTCTGTGCTGATGTAATGTTCGCTATGTGAGAAGAAACATTATAGATTATAAAATAGGACAGTTTTATTATTCAATTATTGTTTTATTTGTCTTACTCTTCAAAAGAAACCACAAAGTTTTTAAATGTTTATTATTGTTTATTAGGAGTTCAGTCCCCTTACAAACCAAGCACACAATATAATAGCATGTGTATCGATTCAATCATTGTTCTAAAATTAGATTAAACGACTGCGCATGAAGCATCCGCCATATTAATTTTCGGTCAAACAATTCGGCAAACTGTTTATTGAAATGATTCGATCACTCAGATATTGATTGATTTGCACAATGGTCACTACAAAGCATTGTTGTAGCGGTGTATGCACAAGTGATTCCAGGTATTATACAAAGGGTCTTTGTTTGATGGGATTTTGAAATGGATTTCCAAAACCAGAAAAAGAACGTGAGAAATGCATACGATGGGTAACAAATTGTGGACATCGGGATTTCAAGATAAAGAATGTTACCAAGGACACCTACATTTGCAGCCTACATTTTGTTGGTGGAAACGGACCAATAGAAGAAAATTCAGATGCAGTAAAATTAGGATCGGAGGTGATAATAAAAAGTGGCATGAAAAAAACGGGGTAGTACACGTGAGGTAGTACGCTCGAATTTCGTCGATAGAAATGGATGGCCGGTAATTTTATTGAAACGCCCGGTATTTTATGATTAAAGGAAAATTGCCGAAATTTTTTTAGTTATGATACAACAACATGCATAGGGTTTTTTAAATGCTGAAAAGACCATTAAATTGTCATTTTTTCTAGTTATTAACGGTTGATTATGGAAAATAAAAATGCAAATAAGTTTTATTGGCTCAAACTCATCTACAATAAATAGTTAAGGCCTATGATCAAAAATGAAAATACAAAATTGAAGTTGCAATCCATCTATAAAGGAATAGTAATATAATAAAATAAAATATGAACAATATTTATTATACAAAGAACGAGCTGATAACATACACAACTAATTTCGTTTAAGTTACAGTATTAACACAGACATCAAATAAATATTAAATACAGTATTCACAAACAAATAAATGAACCAACTATTACAAGTTTAAATTTTCTGAAAGTACATTCAAGTTATTTTTTCCGACCATGTAGAATGCATTCATTTTACTAAGGAGCCCATTGTATTTTTGCAGTTTACACGTTCCAGAAAAAGGAAAGAACCAGCGGAGTAGAATTTGAAGAAGGAAAAAACAAATGAGGAAGAAGTTGCAGAAGTAATGGTGTCATTGTCAAATATAATTACGTGCAATCCATATACAAACATTTACACTTGTGAACCTTGTTTACCAGATGTGCCTTCTAATAACAATGTAACAATGCCTTCACAATATGTTGATACAGCTACGCAGACTGAAAAATATGTTGCTTCAGAAAATGTACAGCTCAGCATTGAAAAGACACTTTTACAAAATGAGCTTAGCTGGTAAGAGTGAACTTGCTATAAAGAGTAGTGTTACAAAATGCAGAAAGAAAATATTTCCTAATGAGGAAACGCCTCTAAAGTGTATTACATATAATGTTAAATTTAACGAAAGCCTCATCTTGAGTGTTGACAGTATGCAACAAGAAATTTCGCTTCTATACTGGTTTAACATATAAACAGTTCTTCTGTCTGTGGCAGTTTTTAGGTCCAGCAGCAAAAAAAATTAACTAACTGAAATACAGACGTATCCATCCTCGAAAGGATACTTGGCAAAAGAAGAGGACTCGAACGGAAGTTAACATCAGAAAATCCATCTTCGCTAGCCAAGGGTTACGATCCGATACTCTTATCTTCACCCTTGGCAGATTGAGCCGGATTTTTTTGTCTGTCCGCTACCGGCATTTATTGGTTCCAGCTGAGTTTAGCTGCGTCCAATCAGAACGCTCGATACTACTGATCACGCATTGATAACATGTGCGATTGAAAAACATAAACATGACAGCGTGTAATCGGAATACATTCGTAGGTCAAAGATTTTCCACTACCCGTTCTTGTCCCTACGAAAACATCTTTTCCCTGCATTAAAGCTTCGATCGCATCCTTCTGATTTTGGGTTAAAGAATCTATTTTGAATAATTCACATATTAGTTTTGGAAAGTCACTGGGCGCAGCCATTACTTCTTACAAAACTTGCATAATACCTATTTTTTGATTGGCTAAAAATGATGTAATTCATATGGGCGGAGTTTAAGTTTTCTGATTAATTCCGATAGATGTCGCTAGGAGGGAAATACGATTTTATGGCTCAGTCTGCCAAGGGTGAAGATAAGAGTATCGGATCGTAACCCTTGGCTAGGGAAGATGCAGAAAATCAATTACTATTAACACTATTTAAACTACGTCTTGGACTTCTACATACAGACTTGGTTTACCGATGTGGAATCAGTACAAAGCAGGTGTCACAAAAGTGCTGACAGTTTTTATTTGTAAGATTTTTGCTCTCGGAAAGGTTAGGTTTGATACACGTTCCAAAATAATAAAGCATGCACCAAAAAGTTTTAAAAAGTACAGAAATATTAGTTGTATTATTGATAGTACAGAAGTTCGTGTACAGCAGCCGAGAAATTATGGTGCAAAGGGGAATGCTTATGCAGCATACAAAGAACTCACAATTTTTAAGTTCTTGGTTGTTAATGCACCAAATGAAGCAATACTTTTTGTATTGGATGCTTATGAAGGAAGCATATCAGATAAAGAATTCTGGATTTTTGGACTTTCTGGAGCGAGGAGATGTTGTCTTTCAGGGAATTACAAAAGTTTTCATCGAATCTGCTTTTAGTGTCAGGAAGCTCACTTCTGACCAAACAATAAATCACACCATTGTCGTCCTAATATACCCATCTGCATTTCGAACTTTGTAAAAGTAAGGGTGTGATTTCTTCAAGTGATTTTTTTATCCATTTCGCTTTTGTAAACAAAATTTTGAAGTTGATTTTTGGTTAATAGTGTTAAAAAGTAAAAAAAACACTCTTTACTCAAGAACTTCTGGACATTTAATTTCTATTAGTTCATTTGGCACTTCTTTGGCGTCAATTACTAATCCATCAGGACTACAACCCAATTCAGGATGTCCAGGATTTACCAAAAAACATGTCATTGTAGCACTGAATCCAACATTATGTTTCCTTTTATCTTCAAAATATATTTTTATCTTGGTCTTGATTTACTTGACCACACAAAGTTGCAATTGTTGTTGATTGCTCAGTTTGCCACATTAGTGTTTGAAACAGTTACAATTGAACTATTATCATCTAGGTTGCTAATTGTTTTACAATTTGATGCAGTTTACCACCTCGACTGGTGCAGCCCAATTTCCATCAAACAGGTTTTCTAGCAAAATACTTCGTTGTGCTTATAATAGTTCAATGTCTGTTTCCTGCAATGTGAAGTCAGTAAATGTGGGATATAGAATGGTGTTCCACTTGTCATCACTTTCATCATGTCACCCCAAACTAAAAGATCAATTTTAGCTTCATCTTCTGTAGAATTGTGTAGAGGTGATCAAATTTAATAATATTGTGTACTTTTTTCTTTGCCATTTAATTTTGAAGTGTCTTCAGATTTTTGTGGTTTTTCCTACATTCCATTTAATTCTTGTAGATGTACATGCCACCTTTTCATTGCCATTGAGTTGATCCTAATCCAAGAGGGCAAATAAAAGGGCAGATGCTACACAGCTAAATAAAGCAGCTTTGACGAATCCTGTTTCCCATGACATAACATGTGTTGCATCATAAAAAACATCTATTTTGTATGAAGCCATTACATTGTCTTTCAAATAGTAAAATTCATCTTTTAGAGTCTTTCATGTGCTGTACATGTCCACTGTATGGTAGCTGTTTAGTAATTGGAGTTGTATGTAATTTTTAAATATCTTCTAGATTTTTGTCGTACCATTTTCCGACGTCTATGTTGACTGCTTTATTCTTGTCTGCTCCACATTTAATGCAGATGTTCACTAAACAAAGAAAAATTTTATTCAGGATATGTTGCACCATTTATAGGTTTTCTAAATTTCTTGAACATAAATGAAATACATAAATGTACATTTAAGATTGAAAAAACTTCAAATAAAATTGGTTTTGATTTTTACCAGCACAATACTATTCAATACAACATTCTACGAATAGTCAGTGAAAAAAGGGCATCAAAAATATTGTAGCATTACAAGTTTTTTATTTAATTCCCTGTCAGAATTTGTACCAAAGGACTAACTTCCAGTGAAACTATTCAATAATTTCTCGTCAAAAAACAATGAATGTGAACGTAAAATACAACACTCAGCCCATGCTCGGTTCACGCTAAATATGCAAATTGTATGTACTGATTAAAGAATGTTTCCTGCAAATGCTATTAAATGCAGTCGAAACTTAAATTTTATACAATTTTAACCGTGCATATGCAGTTATTTTAATAACGAATTTTACGTCCGCGAATGAGATAATTTTTCAGGAATACAATTTCCCCTATCATCGGTATTTTTAGCAATGTATATTAAACTGTTGTTTGATTGGTTGTTGATGAGGTCATTATTATTGACAAGCTTCGCAAGATAAGGTCACCAATATTTGCTCAAGATTTATGTCAAAACTTTTTTTAACTATCGTAGTTTTTAACTGATGAGGAGGTATCAAACAAACAGCGTGGTTTGTCGTACTTTATATTTATATGTAGGAATTGTTATCTGTGTGTTTTCAGTGTTTAATTTGTAAATTATTGCCGAACAACAAAGTTTTGCTGACCTGTTTTCACCATGTGACTGTTTCAGCAAAAAGTCTGTATTTTCCACCTTGGATTAGTATTTGAAGATAAATCTTAGTGACGGATATTTACAGGGATGTTATTTTCTTATGTGCATACGTATTTGGACTTTTTATGCGTTATAAATTAAGATTTATTTGGAATGTAAACAAAGGTATTGATTTTTTTGACGTCATCAAAACTGATGGTCGCTTGGCCGGTGCTACCATAGATTTCGGTCCTACTGCGCCTGCCGTAATAAATGTACGCCTGCAGTAAAAAAAGTGTACGCCTGCCACTATTTGTGACTTATATTTCACAAAGAAATAACTATAAATAGTAAAACAAATCAGTTTGAATAAAATATCGTCAATGATACCACGGTTAACAAAAAATTTAACAATGGATCGAGTAGCTATTGTTGGACATTTATTTTATTTCAAGATTACATTCGGCTCTACGGAACAATGTTAATTTTCCCGATTCATTTAATATTGCTGGATGTGACATTCGTTGTTATAGTCGTTCGGGAGGAACCGTAAATAGTCTGAGTAACGATATTGGCTTAACTCAATTTTTAATTCTATTCCAACCAAGAGTGGTAATTTTACAAATAGGAGGCAATGACTTATCATCAGTGGCTCCAGAAACACTGGCTTATAGAATTGTAGATTTTACTTTCTACTTAAAAGATAATTTCAATGTACAGCAAGTTTATGTTTGTGAGCTCTTTCGGCGCCTTTCGCCCAGATTCATTTCGCCAAACGAAATGAACACAATAGACAAGTGGTTAACAATATGCTGAAGACAATTTTTGAGGATTCTTTCGATTTACATTTTTGGAAACATTTACGGCTAATGAACAGGCCGTTTAACATTTTCAACGATGATGGTGTTCATCTTTCAATGATTGGACTGCAGAAGTTTTATAGAAGTCTAAGACTAGCTATCTTGCATGCTCTTTAGTTATTTTTTGCATGATGCATGAAACATTTGGATCCAATTGTGTTTTATGTGAGTTTAAGTCAATAATGTTAATTTTACTACATAGAATTAAGAAAATAAAACTAAATCAAACATACATTAATTCCCAATGTACAAACAATACACACGGGTAGATTTTGTATAGATACTAGTATAAATGTACATTGTGAGAGAATTTTATTTTAATGTTTAGATACAGCGGTACCTATCATAGACATGTATTTCAGTGTACGTTGACAATTTCTTTTATACATGTAATGGTCCAAAGTACATTTTTCCGTGATAATGTTTTTAATATGTTCATATACATGTACAATGTTCACGTACATGTATTTATCTTTAGATTGTGTAGTCTGTACTGTTATGGTTTGCTTGTATACTGATTTTCATATTTTTGTTTTAGTTTTAGAGCAGTGCTGTATATATTAATGCATGTACTAGAGACTGTACAGTTGTACATGTAGTTTTGCAGATTTGAAGTTCCCTGTACCATATTCATTATTCAGTTTACGTTAGATCAGTAAGTACAAAGTGTACATATTATGAAAATAGAAAATGCTGCGGGAAAAGCGGTTACATGCGGTTAAGAGCCATTGAACTTGTATTTAAAAAGGCTGTAATCTCAAGCAGTTATTTGTCCATATTGACTTGCTGGAAGTTATAGCAGTTGTTCACTGTATGCGGTTAAGAGCCGTTTTTAAAACTGGCTGCCGTTTATTATTCATCTACACTCGAAGTATTATACTAGTATAAAAAAAAGAACTTGCTGCCGGTTGATGCAGTTTTGCAGTTAACAGCCGTTTTATGCACACTTATGCTGCAGTGTATGAGCAGTTTTATGCTTCATGTACATTGAAGTGTCATCAATAGCTGCATGGATAAAAAATTTTTTATTACAATACTTACATAAGTATACATGTACATGTTTTATGTATACAGTTATATTATCGTGATATTAATAATGGTGGCTTAAAATGTTGACAACAATTTTATTTCTTAGTTTAGTTCATGATGGCTCCTAAGACGAGTATAAAACAGGCCAAAGACGGCACCAAAAAAAGCAAGGACAAGCAAAGAGCATGTGGAGTCATCTGCTAATCTTCAGGAGTCATCCGTCGATGTTGATGCCTTGGCTGATGCTGTCACGGATAAAGTCTTGAATAATTTGAGACTATCTGGAGTGTATCCTATGCCTGCACAGAACTTTGAGTCGACTGTAACATCTGAAACTTTACAAACTAGGCCTTGTGTTAGTGCAGGTAAAACGCCTTCTATAACCAATTATCAACAAAACGCACATCCAGTGAATCAACCAGCATCAGTTTCTGTAAATGCAATGACATTTGTCAACGAGCAAAACAGGCCTATAGTTAGTGCAGGTAATACACCTACTACAAACAATTACCAACAAAACACACATGTTCATCACAATCAAGTTAATCAATCAACATCAGTTTCTGTAAATGCAATGACATTTGTCAACGAGCAGAACCCTATAGTGCAGCAGGGACCAAGCACATATAAACAACTTAATCGACCACTTTATTCACGGGTCACACACAAACTGATGGAAAAAATTTTATCGAATCAGTACATTGACATGTCTGAACTTGTAGATGTCAATATTTCAGATGATAATGTAATGCCCATTGCTATGGATCGTAATGTTCAAATTGGCATTTGTCCTTCTAAAAAGCCTAAAAGAATGCTTTCCATTGAATCATGGACTGATGCTTTTAGTATCTATTCTTCAGTTCTAAGACAAGCTAGTCCTGCTCCTATTGTTTTAGCAGAGGAGTTAGCCTCCTATATGTTTTTTATAAGAAATATAAGTAAAGAGGGGGTAATTGGGCTCAGTATGACACAGCCTTTAGGTCACAAAAAGCCTAGGACAGCTCCATCAGGTGGAATGAAATTGACCACTTTCTATACCCCAAGTCTTTGTTGAAGCCCAATCAGGGACATAGATCTTTTCAAGGGCCTTACCAACAGCACAATCAGAATTCTAACCCTGACCAGCCCTTTCGTGCATGCTATGACTTTAACAAAGGTATGTTCTGTGATGGATTCTGTGGCTGGCCACATGTATGTCTCATATGTGGATTTGGCAACCACACAAAACGTTCATGTAGGAAAAATACATGCATAGATCAAATACAGGATTTCACCCAAATTACGTGCACAATCCCACAGCTCAGGGTGCCTCCCTCCCTGCCCCATCAAAATCAATCAGTATACCCTCTAGCACAGCAACTCGTCCATCACAGGCTACACCACAACCAAAATAACTTGCCGACCACTATCAAGGCTGAAAAATTGGCCCAATATCTAGAGGGATATGATAGAAAAGAAGAAATATATTATTGATGGCTTCACTATTGGTTTTAAATTAGAGTTTCAAGGAGAGAGGGTTTATCAGTTTAGTCCCAATTCTAAGTCTGCAACCGATAGGCCTGATATTGTTAGGGAGAAGATACAAAATGAATTGAAACTTGGTCGTATTATAGGTCCATTTGATGTGTGTCCATTTCCTAACTTGAAAATTTCACCTTTGGCTTTGGTTCCTAAAAAGAAGAAATTCATGGAGACTTATAAATAATCTTTCATATCCTAATCGGTTAGAGGTATCTGTCAATGCTGGTATTTCTGATGAATCGGCTTTGGTGCAATATGCATCAATTGATGTAGCGATCCACTACATTAAACATTTAGGTCGGAAGGTGTACATGGCTGACACAAATGCAGTTATTTTAATAACAAATTTTATGTCCGCGAATGAGATAATTTTTCAGGAATACAATTTCCCTTATCACCAGTATACATGGCTAAAAATACCGGTGATAAGGGAAATTGTATTCCTGAAAAATTATCTCATTCGCGGACATAAAATTCGTTATTAAAATAACTGCATTTATGTCAGCCTCATTTAACTGACATCGATAACAAATAACTAACTCAACTGAGAGTGAAATGAATTTATTAATGAAACTATTTAAAGCTAATATAGAATAAACTGTTGAAGTACAGAAATAGCAATTTATGAAATACACGACTTATAGAATTTAATACATGATAATAACCAAAATTAATGGCCGAAAAGGGGGAAAATATCCCACCAGATTTACTGCTTATCCGGTGTTTGTAAATTTAATTCCACTTACATATCTATAGATTCTGATCGATTGCCAGTATTTGGAAGTGATCTACATTCAGCCACCTTTGAAGTTGACAATTAAAATGTTGTTTAACCAATGAATATATTAATTTGGCACCAGGAACATCGTTTTCTTCTAGGTTTACAACCTAATGCATTGCTTACCGCCATGTTTACTCAAATGATTGTCCGAAAGGACGCGCGTTTCTTTTTATAGCGCAATTAGATAAGCTTCTGTGACGTAGTGCTTTCTCTTATCGGTACACACGGTATTGGGCAATGCGTTATATGTTTTAAAGCAAAATTTTACGGAAACTTGTGTTTCGTGACTTTTCACATGTTTTTATAGAAAATTGTTGGTTCTAATATACGTGTATTCATAGTAATGCATTGTCTATTGACTGTTGGAAATTATGAAAATTTAAAATGGGGTCAATGTGCAAGAAGTTAATAATAAGAAATGAATAAAACACGTTGACTAAGAAAAACAGATAACAAAAGAAACATTTTTACCAATTGTTTTCAGTAATATGTGAAGATACGAATAGAATGCTTCATTACGGTTTCGATTCATTTTTATCCTTGTTTATTATTTGGAAAATGAAAACGTCCACATCTTACAATCTGCAAAAACATGTTTTTAAGTATAACCCAATTCCATGTTAGCTTAATAATTATTGAATACATTAATAAAACATGTTAATATATTAAACAAAGTCGAGTTGACCTAACAGGTTTGGTGAACTTAACTAATTTATTAAAACCCATTTATGTTGGGTCACTAATGCACAATTATTCATTTTGAAGACAAAATCAAGGTTCAGATCAAACATCGATATTGAAATATTTCTTTCTAGCTTGTTTCTATGTTACAAAAAATGTGTCAAATATAAACTGACAGCTGAATTGTTTCTTGTTGACGATTATCCCATATTAAATAACAAAATATTTAATATTTATTAAATTAAAGTTTAAAGTTATACAGATCATCATTTTACAGAATAAATAAGCAATGTGTTTATTTATAATCCTAAGTGCTGTTTTAGTATAGAGAATCCAAGGTTTGAAAGATGAACTAGATTCTAATATGACGTCCTTATAACTAGCCTATATATAGTCTCGATCACCCAGAAACATATATAATTGCGTCTGGGATCACCGTGTTGTATTTCACTATCAATAGGTGGAGACAAAGCAATCATTCTATTTATAGTTCCTTGATATATTTTATTGCGTAAATGCAAGTACAATACATATAATAATGTAATATATGAGTTCAAAGGGATAAGAAGCCATGAAAACATGTCTTAACTTATAAAATGACTTCACAGTAAACGTCTCTCTTGATTGTGCATAACACAATTCGTACAATGTTTTATTCACTTCGTGATATAAATGGAAGTAATTTTTAGACAATAAAAATACGATCTAATCAAACATTTTCGCCAATTGTTGACTTTAATGATAACGAGATCAATATAGAAATGAATCCAGTCGCACAAATATAATTAAAGCGTATGGATAATCGAGATTACCCTATATGTCCCCATTTCGCACACGCGCAATGTTACAAGAGGATTTACGACGTCACAATATAAATGGCTGAATATTGAAGCTCTTAGTGAAATAAAAATCAATAAATAAGACTTATCGAGGGCAATTTATAGTGTATTTTATCCACCGTACATTGCAAACTTGAAAGGATTTTTTGACAACACATTTTTCATCGTGAAAATAGCGGATAGAAAATCATGTATTATAGGGATTTTGTCATTGTTGTCGTGTTACACGATACAAAATCATACAGTTTGAGAGAAGAAATTTAACTATAATTAAGAAATAATTAATATAGAGTATGATGTCTGCTCATTTACACATGGGCTAACTAAATAAGGTTTCTATTATAGGTAATAACGCCGCTATTTATAAAATCAAAACAGTAATAGTTCAGATAAGGTCATTCGATTTGATTTACGTGTTATTATTTCACTGTTGGTGGGGTAATAGGCCTAAATATCTTCAACTGTTTTATTAAATGACGCTACATGTACCCCAATCAAAATACTCCAAACCATAGGAGGTTTATGTTTTTTACGTTAGACCCAGATATGCCTCTGCCCAATAATTATTGACGGTGTCACGTTGATACATAAAACAACAAGAAAACGTAGAATAACTGATAACCCTCTTCGGTGAAAATTTGGAACTGTGAACTTGAACTTTGACGGAATATCTTTAAAATCAAAAAGCTTTTAACCACTTGTTCTTCGATATCATAGATTTGTATTGGTTCAAACAGTTATAGATGACATAGAACCATTCTTTGCTTTTCTCAACGGAACCGGTAGCCATAAAGAACACGCTCAACTGACAACATCCACAGTAAAAAACAATTCGGAATAATTTTAATAAACAAAAATACACTGTACACGATTGAAATCAGGACGCCGGCATTGTTGTAATGAAATAAAGACAGTGTATATATAAGAATTGAATCCATTCTTTTGAAGTTTCATTGACGTATGAAGCTTTGACTGAAACACATTTTCATTTTGAAGCGCGAAGCGCGGTAGCGATTCATTTAACATGTGCTGCGGTCAAGCTTTTTGAATGATCATCCGACACTTATTTTTGGTATATAACCTTAAGTTTTCCTTCATGTTAACATTCGCCCAAGGGTCATATATTATATAGTTCAGAACACGTTCTTCCTTCGGTTATATTTCATTATTTAATAAAAAGACTGAAACTATTGTCCTTTTGAACCGCTTAACTGCCAAGAACTGCATTTCGATAAACAAAAGATTTAATTCTTAATGATTAAATGATTAATCCTTCGAATAATTTGCATTACATCCAGGAGGCAGCATTAAATTTATTTTCAGGAAGAATGCAATAAACAACAAAATCAATTTGTCGCTTTAAAAAATATTGAGTATTTCACAGGGGCGGAAAATGTTTTCCTTTTTGGCGGTAACAATTTGCATACTCTTTGTCGTGTGAGAATTACTAATGCAAGTAGCGTTGCGCTTTTTAAACATGTTAACCACTTATGCTTCGGTATAATATAATAATGCAAAAAAAATTGACACCAATTTAAAAGGTCAATAAATAAGCATTATGCGTATCTCATGGGGATTTAGATACCAGTGGGTAATAATGACCTTAACTTAACTATTTGTTTTATTTTACCGTACAATGTCTATCAGTTACGGCAGCCTTATTTATCGAGATATTTACAAGAAATATATCGTTATCTCAAAAAACGACATTGTTGTTATCGCTCATCTCGATAAAAATATATATCAATATCTCTTTTTCTCGATATCTTTATCAAGATCATAAAATATAGTTTTATCGAGATATAATGTAAATGAGTACAACATTGTACCCCACATGAATTATTTCTTAATTATAGTTAAATTTCTTCTCTCAAAATGTATGATTGTGTATCGGTAACACGACAAAAATGACAAAATCCTGTGTTTTTATCAAGATCATTATAATGGAATAATATATAACAATATATATCTATGTATCTTTACTCTCTAAAAACCATTACATAGGTACAAAGAAAAAAACAATACAGAAAAAAAAGATGGGCATGTGATACTTGTAAAACAGTACAAATATTACAATACTACATATATCTAATAATATAATAATTAGTCAAAGGAGGTACACATTTATATAAAGCAACGAGGTTACCCCAGAGACTCTATTTTCTCACTCATATTATTTATAAATTTTCAAGGTTTAACGCGATATGGTGGATGGCTATTATTCATTTATTCATTAAGTTTAAGGATATTGGGGCGTGCATAGAAGTTTTGTTTAATAAATACCTTCTTCTCGTTGCTTGGCGTAGCACAAACTAGTAGGTAGTGGAATTCGTCTCCGATATCTTGATTTTGACATAATGTTCAGGTTCTACTTTCTCTTGGAATGTCGACCCATCTACCAGTCTTTAGAGGTAGTTTGTGGTTCATAGTACGGAATTTACAAAGTGAAAAAGCATATTTATCATTGAGAATATTAAAATTATTTTAAATTCGATTTTGTCTTTATAAATTCTATAATTAAGAGATTTTGGAGATTCGTGTACCTTGGAAAGTCAGTTCTGTTTAAATTAATCTAAAAGCCTTTGTTTAATAGATGAGTTCAACCATGATATGCTAGGAAATGATTAATCGGTCCATACATGTGATTTTCCACAAATCATCTTTTTTTCTTTCTATCCTCTTCGCTCCTAGTGGAGCATAAGGTCAATACAAGACTTCGCCATTCAGCTCTGTTCTTTGCCTACGTCTCAGCCTCTCCTCAAGTCAGGTAAATTCATCTAATATGGAGATATTTAAGCCAAAAAGTATTTGCAAGACTCTTGTGTGCCAGACGATAGAGAATAAATGGCAGTTTTTCTTTTTCCCCACTTTTAAGCTTTGACCAATATTTAATAAGTCGAAGCTTAATTGACAGGTTATGTATCCTTCCATTTCGTATGACGCCAAACATCGCGCGCGTTGCCTTCACCATTTAATATTTGTTGCTCTGGCAAAACATATTCCTGTTCTCTTAAGAAATACTCAAAGGTTCACAAACTCATTTACAATATCTATTTCCTCTCCATTGTATTTAAAGCTAACATTATTTTGAGGTCTTCCTTTAGAAAAAACAACACTATGACTTTTATCAACATTAACTTTTAGTTTCCACATGGTACAATATTCATGTAATGAATTGAGTTGATTTTGGAGGTCGAGTTCAGATTCCGACAAAAGCACAGTATCATCTGCATATAACATAAGATTAAGCTTAATATATTTATCAAGTTCTGTTTCCATATCATTTGAAATACTTTGTAAACCACAAATGTTTTTATCGTTCATAAAAGGTTCTAAGTCATTTACATAGAGAAAAAAAATTAATATACAAACGTCATTCGTGTGTCTTCATTACTTTTTTCAAGATGCACGCAGTTGTTTATTATTCATTCCCGATGGTCTTAGTTTTTTATTCTGATTTCTCGTTATAAAATATTATTCGTAATAATTCAGATAGAATTATGTGTACACGATGTAAATAGTTTTCTGCATTATCATTAAACGGGCATATTACGCGCTCCTGGCTCCTATTCATTACCTTTTGAAGCACAACAACTACAGAAAGTTTTACAATATATTCCAATTGCTAATACTGACCTGTTGAACTTGTGGCACTCAGTATTTTGGAGAAAATGAGACAGATTTCAATATGCGACTTAACAACCATCGCTCCTTTTTTACAAAAACAAAAATAAATAAATTGTCCATTAACTTGTCACCTCAAAACAACAGGCCACTCTTTGAATCTGTCAAACTCCAATTTATCGAACAAAACCCCCAAAAGTGGCATACATCAGTCAGAAGACTTCGAGAAACATTTTGAGCACA
Source organism: Limnoperna fortunei (assembly GCA_944474755.1). Classification (NCBI taxonomy): domain Eukaryota; kingdom Metazoa; phylum Mollusca; class Bivalvia; order Mytilida; family Modiolidae; genus Limnoperna; species Limnoperna fortunei. The sequence continues at coordinate 72,585,821 of OX104119.1, read as the reverse complement.
TCAATTAAATTTCAATTAAATTTGCTGTAAAGTGAACAACAAAATATTTCCTAATATTTGAATCTTTTATTCAGTCAAGGCATGATAACGCTCTATACTCTGGAGCGAAATATTGCGTTCCTTATTATTTGTATATAGTAGTGTTCTTATCATTGTTTTCATTAGACAATGATATTATTTTTCTTTGTAATTGTATCAGTCTGCATCTTAGCGATCTAACACTAATTTAAAAATAGCCAAAAAACCGACCGAACAACAAGAAAATTAGACTTTGTTGCTATTTATACATAAATATATACAGAAAAAAATCACATGACAAAATCTTTATCATATCGCTCGTACTTTCACTGCGTCGGAAAATTCAAAGTACCGTATAATTCAATATTATTACCTTTCGATGTTATTACTTTATATACAAATATTCGTCACGAATTAGGCTTGACAACTATTGAAATATGGTTGGAGAGAAACAATCACTCCTTTGATAAACGCTTAGATAAAACTTTCATATTTAACGCACTTAGGGTTGTTTTAGGACGAAAGGTACGGCAATAGGTACAAACGTTGCACCTACCTGGTATCTTATCACATTCTGGGAAATAGATATGGATCAGATGTCTCATCGTGAATTCAAAACAACTGGAAACGATTGTTAGATGATTGCTTTTCTAATATAAAATTCAACTCTTTACAACTAGAACATATAGACTGCCCGAAGAGCTGTAGGAAGCAGAGTACTAGCGATATGATACAATATACAGATTTTCTCATGTGATGCTATTCTTTATTTATATAAATACCGTATAATGGATTAATCTTATTTTACGACGTGAAAGGAAATAGAGTTTCAAACCACGGATAACGTACAACTTTTCAAGATATAAACAAAAACTGGGCCTACTGATTGGAACGGTGCTTGAATTCAGCAATACCAATACGAATGTACATTTAGGATTGTCTGCATCATTTCGTGAAATGCACAAGGTGGTGAAATTAAAAGTGAAATTTTTTACGCGTTTATAAAAAAAAAGAAATAAATAACAACACACCTGTCAGTTTAATTGCAACTGATACATGTATACTGAAAATTGGTTTTCTATAAAAAAAAATGTTAGATATTTTGGTAGTCTGTCAACGCTGATGTCGTGGGTTCGAGTCTCACTGAGGGCAGGGTGCGCTCGACTCAAATTTTAATTGACACAAGAATTGCCAGTTTTCTTACCGATAGTCGGGGATTTTCTCGGGTTTCTCCCCGAATAAAACTGGACGCCATGATAAAGTTGAAAGTGGCGTTAAACGCCATTCCAACAACAAATACATTTCACATTTTTTCTTAACATCATATGTCTTTCATTCTATTAATTACTTATTACTAATTTAGTTCAATAAGATATTTCCTATTGTAATTAATTTTAACAATGTTTCACTTTTATTTCTACAAGTAACCTCATATTTAACAACATGGATTTTTTAATCATTGGACAAAATAGTGTGTGTCTAGTTAGGTGACCAGGTAGAGACCTGCTTTGGCGACACTGTCACTGTTAAAGGATGATCAGTCAATATTACTAATAATCTGTTTTCGTGTATCAGATATCTTCCTCTTACAATTACGCAAACACATTGACTTGTCTTGGAAGTCAAATGTGTTCATCAGTTCAGGAATCACTAATACCCTCTTCACAAATACGAGATTTCCTTACAAGTTCGTAAGAGTTGATAACTCGTATTCGATTGCGACGACTCGTATTTAGCTCGTCAAAGGATGCAAAGAGCTTTTGTAAGCTCGCAGATACTCTTATAAACTCGTTAAAGTCTGTACGAGTTGAGTAATCCGTAAAAAGGTCGCAAATAACTCGCAATAATCTTCAAGCGGTCGCAAATACTCATAAATAACTCGCTAAGACTCGTAATTGGCTCGTAAAGCCATTCTGTTACGAGTGGTTGACGAATTGTTATGAATACTTGCGAGCTATTTACGACCTTACTTTGATACTATTTTAAAGATTTTAGGAGTTCTTAAGAATTTGTATCGGTACTTTGAGAGTTAATACGAGTGCGTTGCGATTTCTATACGAGTGTTGGATGTTGATATATGAGTAATATTAAATTTCCAATTGAAGGTTCAAGGTTGGCTAGTTTATCAGTTTATCGGTTTTCATTTGTATCCCAGCATCCAAGGAGATAAGACGACAGAAAAAGCAATCATGGCTCCCAAAAAGGAAGCTCTCTACAAGAAGATTTCAAAGAAAGACATTTTTTCTGGGGAAGCTACACAACCGGCAACGCCCCAGCCGCCGGCGATGCCAACAATTCCATCTGATGATAGTGAAGTAGAGATACATGTACATGAACACACGTCAGAGTGACACCGAGACAAGTGAAGAGGAAACTGCATCATTAGCAAGCACCGCAACGATAAATTATGCAGTAAGTTAAAAGAAATGAACCCGTCGAATTGAAAAACAAAATATCTAGACTATTCATTCATTAATTGTTTAAACCTCGATTTATAAAACGCTATCAAAACAAGCTTTCATTCATATATGAACATTCCCAAATAAAAATCAAGTACGTGTATTTGAGTTGACAAAATGTGCATAACATGCGTTTTCATATGAATGACCATTAAGAATATCACGAAATACTAGCAATTAGTTTTAATGTTTTATAATTTTAGAAGCAACCAAGGAGGAAGATGTCGAAGATTGATAGAGTCTTGACAGAGGAAGAATAAGATCAAGTTCTTGAGTGGCTAAAGGTAAACCGGTTTTTGTACGACAAGTCTAGCTATGTGTTTCAAAAACGGGGAAAAAAAGAGAGATCGTTGTTAGTAATGGATCAGAAATTAAAGTTAAATCCAGGTGATCTTTTCAAATGGTATTCTGGACTAAGAACCCAGTACGTAAAAGAAGTAAAGAGAAGAGAAGATAATACGAGATGAGGGGCAGGTGCTACTGAGGATGTCGTGACTCCAAGACTAAACTCACTAATGGACAGGTTTGAGTTTGTGAAGCCATTCGTCTGTTAAACAAGGAAAAACAAAATTATCTAACATTTCAAATCGAGTGATTCAGGAAGATTGCAGTAAGACATCATTACCGAAGCTTGCACACAGTTCAAAGGAAATAAAACCAATACTTTTCCTGGTGAATTACAGCCTCAGTCGGCATCTTCCAAGATATCCAAATATTTTGACAAAGTTTCACAGCAACTAGCAGTGCCAAAGACTGATAAAGAAACGAAATGCGATTTCTTGAGCACACGTATTGCTAAACTTACACCACAATACCTAGATGATTTTACTAACGACGCAATCAGCAAGGCTTTTGAATACGCTAATCGTCAGACTGCGCATGCCCAACCTGTTTTATCGCAAACACTTAATCCAATTCAAAGAAACCAACAGGCGACCTTTAAATTCACGCAGTTCCAATGCCACAGCAAGTTAACAAACCAATGATACAGACCTTAAATCCCGATTTAAGACCAGCGACGCATCGGAAAATGTTTGCCGATTAGATAATGGCCCTAAATTTGGCAGCATCGAACCCACCTGCCGATGTTCTTCAACAGCACGGAAGGTATCAATGGACAGAAATTCAACCTAGTAAATTGCAACAACTTTTACAGGGACAGGTGCAACAAGCGTCATGCACAACTCAAATGGTTAATGACTCGCAGGTTCCTATAGCTAGCATATCAACATCTACTTCGATTGACACTCCATCAGTTATTTCGAAGCATATGATACGATAAACACAGAATACAATTAACATGATTTCACCAACGTAAAGATATACGACATGTGTAACTGTTGTATTTTTCGAGTTCTTTTAAGTCTGATTTTTAATAGTTGTAAATTTTATTTGTAAAGAATGTTTAGTAAAACATTGAATACATTTAAAGTTTATGTTAAACCATTAAATTTCATTATCACCTGAATTCATTTTAATATTGTGTTTGACATTTAAAACTTTTTGCTGGAGTGGCACTGATCAGTTTTTAAAAGACGATTAATGCGTCAAACAAAACACATTTATTGTCTACAACTTTTATATAATTTTGTGTAAAATTACTATAACTTGCAAACAGAAACTGCTTTCCAAACCTCAAAAATTTAGTATCTTTAGTGTGAGTTCGCATTGCTTATTGCAAATTTATAGACAAAATAAAGTATTTGCAGTTCGAAAATTAGTATAATAATAAGGGAAGCATCAAATAAAGCCTTTATCATTTGTTTATTGAAACATCAAGATTGTCCAAATCCGTCAAATCATGTTTTCTTGCCAGGCCACGACCCCTTTATCCGAATGAAAGTACCCTTTGAGGAAATCTCTTTGTTCGGTCCCTGTAGCAGTGGCTACATTTTTTTGTTAATCAGGCATTCCTTCCGCGAGTTGCATACCCTGTCGCCATTGTCCTTCAAGAAGGCAATGATGATTGTCTTCTTCATCTACATTCTGAGATAATTCCGTTCCCCCTCTTCTTCTAAATAAGTTATGGACGGTAATGCAAGCTAAAGAGAATGCACCAATAGTGTCTGGTAGTTGCTGCATAGTCTCAAGCAAGATCCGAAATCTCATGGCAAGAATGCCGAATGCATTCTCTATAACTCTTCGAGCACGGGAAAGTCGATAGTTAAATATCCGTTCATCATGACTCAGGTTTCTACGTGAATATGGTTTCATTAGCCACGATCTGAGTGGAAAAGCATCATCCCCTATAAGATAAGAAAGAAAGGAATGTTGTCATCTATATTTGGAAGTGGGTATGGTGCTGGCAGATCAACGGTCCCTTCTTCTATCATGGTTCTAAGTTCTGAAAATCTAAATTTTTTGGCATCGGAACAGCTTCCATAACACTGACCCATATAAATTTATAGTTAGCATCTACCAATGCCATCATAACGATTGAAAAAATCCTTTGTAGTTATAGAACAGTGAACCAGAGTTAGGTGGTTTTCTTTTTCTTATATGTTTTCCGTCCAGCGCAATACAAGCGTGTGGAAGATTCCAAACCCTTTCAAATTCAGATGCACTACGTCTACATTCCTCCTCTGTAATTTTGTCGGGCATTACCTCATCTGTGTATGCTGTATAAATTGCATTACATACCTCAGGTATGAAGAGTGAAGTGGAATTCCGGGCTACGCGACAGGCATACATCAAGTCTGCATACGACGAACCAGTAGCTAGCTGCCTTGAGTTACAGCTAATTTCACACTTGAATCAATAGGCTCTCTGCGTGTACATTCAGATAAAAAACAGTTTTTCATCACAACACAAACAAGACAAAATATGACAAGAATAACCCAATTTCATATTCCAAGCAAAAAAGGGATACAAGTTATTAAATAGTCGCCTTTGATACAGCTAAAAAATGACTTTACAAGTTCGCTTCAAAGAAAGTTTATCAAAATTGCTAAATAACAATTTAAAATTTGTGCTTCAAAACTAAATTTGGACCGAAACCAAATTTGGACCAACAGAAGGGCAGAATAATGCAAATTGTTAATAAATGTGCAAAACAAAGGTAAACTAACAAAATCGTGCAACAAAATCAAAACTACTGTATTTATCATTTTTAAATGGTAACAAAGTTTCAATTATTAAATCTGAATACGATTTCATTGACTTTTTCTCATCAACATGTAGTACTGAATTACTTTTTTTGTCTTTCATGGTAGTTTGAATTTAGAGACTGTTTTATATTGAATTCAGTGATTTTTTTACTTCGTGTAGCGATGTTTTGATTCTATACATTTTTTCTATATATCCAATAAGAAAAGACAAAACAGTGCAGACACACCGGAGAAATTGAAGATCGCAACGGTCCTTACATTGTACATTTCAAAACTGCGTACCTGAATCTTGTGGCCTGCCTTATAATTATAGGACTTATTATTTTGTTGAGCATTTTGCCGAACAAATCAGTATCCACACGAAGAAAGTTTCTGTAACCTGCGGCATCTTTCCTATTTAGCTGATGTAAAAGATGCTCAAACTGTCCGAAAACGGGTCTCCGTGTCAGCCAGCTTCTACACCAATACCTACGAGCTTTGCGTCTTTGTCCATCTAGAGCTCTTTGCCGACGTCTCTCGGAGACTTCGTCATCTATTTCTGATAATAAAAGTAATGTGCGAAGGAACTGTTGATATAGCATCATTTTTTCTTTCAAAAGACATTCTGTGCAGTCCAACAGAAAACTGCAAACTGACATTTTATATGATATTTCCTTAGTCTGTGCAAACATAACCAATTAAACTCGTATTAATTCGTAACTCGATCGTAATTGATCGTATTCAACTCGTTAACTAATCGTTGCAACATTGATAACTCGGCTATTATCGAAAGTACCTCTTCTTGATTCATAAACAGGTCGTACTACGTCGTAATATACTCTTATTAACTCGTAAACAACTCTCAACAAAGAAGTTATTTAAATCGTAAGTACACCGTAATAAATCGTAAAGAGGTCGTACATTGCTCGTAAACTACTCGTATGAATGGTTTTATCGTAGCAAAGTTTTCCGAGTTTTAAAAATTTCTTAAATCGTAAGAACTCTTAGGAAAATCTCGTTTATGTGAATCTAATCTAATAAAATACGTGTGCCCTTTTAAGATGTTTTTCAAATTGCAGTTCTTTTCATAACATCAAGAAAAATACTGAAATACTATGTTGAGACGTTTACAAATTCTGCAATATATGGGACGAACGAACCAGATGTTACCGTAATACAAAACCGTAAAACAAAATATTATAATGTACAAGGCTGTATGAAGTGATGTAAAAAACATTATGCCATACTATTAATTATTTTTTGTTGAGACACTAATATGGGTATATATTTCATGGCTACAGACCTAGTATGGATTTTATTACTCCACAAATTTCAAATTCGCACTGTGCTTGAGGAGCAAATGATAATACAGCAAAATAATTGCTTTTCAATGATATTTTTAACTCCATTTTAGTTTTTTTCGTTATTTTATAGGGTACAGTTATTGTTATGTGGGGAACCGGAGTACAAGTTGTTAAGTCCTTCCGGGCAATCGTTCTTATTTAATGTAAGAGATAAAAACGTGTTGCCTAATGTAAGGAACGAACATGTCAGTGTTGACTTAAACACAAGAAAAAAAGATAAAACCCATTGCCTAATGTTTGGCACGAACATATGTAGTCAGTGTTGACTAAAACAATAGTAGACACAAGAAAAACAATCGAACATACCGAAATGTAATAAAAAATGAAAAACAAGAAGTGAAAAAAACATGTTTAAATAAAAAGGGGACAAGAAACAGACAGACAAACCAAAACGCCGAATAACACGAACCCCACATAAAATTGGGGACGAGGAGTGCTATCTACAAAATTAACAACAATAAACAAAATGACTGATTAATTATTCAGTTCTGATCACAGAACTGGCTGACAAAATGTTATAAAATGATTGAAACTAAAATTAAAGGTGTGGTGTTAACATATGCATATTTATCCATATTACAGTCGAGCGAACAGCTAGTCAGTACATTTTATATTCTAAATATACATAATTTAAATAATATACATTTTTTCTTTTCTATGCTACAATATTTACAATGTCTTATTGAGTAAGATATAATAATGCGTGTTTTATAGTCACTCACGGAAACCATTGTGTATTTAAGGTTATCATGTAGAGACCTGCCTCAAGGCATTGTCACTGTAAACCTTGAAATGTGAATTTACATCAATTAAAATAGTATGTGAAAGGTGCTTTATCATTACGATTGACTGATCAATTTCAAAAATTGAAAATTAAATGAATATATGTAAAACTGTTTAAAATTTATATATTTATTAATACCAGTTTAGCCGTTTAAATAATGTATTTGTTTTCAATATTTTGACTAGAATATGAACCTGGTTATATTATGATTGGCCATGTGTTTTATTCATGTAAAGAGAGTTTGCTTAGCAGTATGTTATCGATTTCAAAATGCTCTAATATTATATTAACAGAAAGTTATATATCATAAAGAACCTTCGTGGAAAGTAACAATCTTTCCACACATGTTATTTTATTATAACAGTCATGTAATTCCCACTGTCGATATTTTACATGTCTCGCATTGGAAATATTAAATATAATAATTACAAAGTTACACAATAAACTACATCACATATTTAATCCCATTTCTCTTTCGGATGCTATTATAATAGGCAATTATATAGATTGAATTAAATATACGTAGTTTATGCGTAGTAGTTTGTACATGGTGTTGGTTATACAGTTGTGCAATTCAAATAGTTGTATATTACTGCATTAAATATTGTACGTATAACAATCCACGTTTTTTTATAAAACTTAATATCAGAAAATTCTACAATACTGAACACATTTAACCATTACCACTGTTTCCAATATAGAGCTGCAGACAGTAGCAAGTTTTCAATTAAATTTTTAGTTTGATTGTTTAGGTTGATTCTGTTTCCTTGAAGTTGTTAATTTTGCCAAAGGTCACCTTATATAAATCGTAAACTGAACACACCACAACAACACAACATTTTGGAATCGGACTAAGACAGGTCAGCATTTACAAATTTTAAAAATTAAGCACATAGCATATGATATAACATGATAACATTTAAGTCAAACGTTTGAAAAATATGCGTAAAAAGTTTTAAAATATGCCTTTTTGTTATAATCTAGTTAATGAAAATGTCATATTGATGTTAACCGTCTAAAACACATTACATACTTGACTCGATGCAAATTATTTTATAACAGACACGGAAACTTTCAGGTAATGTGGTTAGAACAAAGAGCATCAATTCTGATTGATTACTTTGTTTTATAATATTAACACAGAATTACGCGTTTTCTGTTGGATCCTGACGATGTAGCTGAATGCGAGAACATTCTCCTCTAGAGGCAGCACAAATTCACAATGTACATTTAGAATGTCTAATTATTGGTTGCACATATATATTAGTGTTTTATATCCATGTATTTCACTGCTTGGTGAAACTTCGCAAAGAGTTACCATAATGTCAATCAAATCGAGTATGTAAGCTACACAAAACACACATGTTGTTTACCAAAAAAATATGAATTGATGTTTCACGTTTCAGATGACAATACTCCGGCAACACGTTGTTGTCTTAAATGCCAACTGAGATTTTGCTTTAATTAGCCCAGAAGAATAAAAGATAAAAGTATGCGAATTAAACACGAGATACAAGTAAAAAGTGCTTGAAATTTGTAACAGAATTTGACAGCATAGAAAAAAAATTAATTTGTGCAAATTATTATTAAGTAAATTGTTTCTAGACCCATTACGGAAACTCATTTCTGAATTTGTAGGGGTATTCATGCCTATCATTAATGATCATTTGGGGTTTTCAAATTTGCATTTTTTATTTACAAGGAAACATCGAGCATTTTTGTAATATAAGTGAGTTATATTTGGGGTATCTAATAAAAGCCAAAACTCGGCGCAACTGTAACGGCACAACAATCTTTTTTGGATAAGGAAAAAAATAAGGAAACCGTTTCCAGTAACTTTAACATAATTAGAACAACTAAATCTAATTCATTTTTCTCTTCTAACCACTTTAAACGTCATGGCATCTTCGTCGTGATATTGTTGTTTGCCTCGAGCACACTTCCCATTAAATATATGACTATACAGAATTTATAAGGGGCCTCGGAGGCCGAGTGGTTCAGGTAGTTCGTCTCCTATTGATCACGTGGTCTGTCAACACTGAGATTGTGTGTTCGATTTTCACTGCGCGCAGAGTGCACTCGACTCCAATCTTAATTGACAAGGATTGACAGTTTCCTACCATAGTTCAGGATTTTCTCCTTGTACTCCGGCGTCCTCCACCGGAAAACCTGGACGCCATGATATAGCTGAAAAATTCCTCAAAATGGCGTTAAACATGAAAAAAAACAAACAAAAGAATTTATATTTATTTCGAATTCTCTGAGAACTTTAGAAAATTTAAAAATAATTGGCATATGAAAAAATACACGGATTAAAAGTGAAAAAAGAACATATTAATTCAGACACGTAAGTTTCATTTAAGACTATTTGCCATTTGCAACTCATATTATTTTGTTCCTGGTACATGATAGAAAATTTTAAAACATACATGTATTTAGTTAATGCGTTTTATCTTTATGCAATACATATTCAAGTGAATCTTTTCAGGAAAAATGACATCATTCATTTTTATGTCTTGGACTTAATATCAGAGGGACATAATATAATGCTGATGCAAGAATCACCTATATATTCTTAATATGCATAATTTAATTTTTATTTTTTTATTTATTTTTTTATTTTTAATTTTTTAATTTAATTTTTTTGTCCTTTCTAAGCCAAACTATTTACAATAATTTGTTGAGTATGCGACAATAATACCTGTCGTTTTATAGTCACTGAGGGAAACCATGTGTCATTAAGGATGATCATGCAGAGACCTGCCTCAAACTTTTAAAATATAAATTTTACTTCTATTATAATTGTATTTTAACATGTGTTTTACAATTACGACTCACTGAACATTTTCAAAAATTACAAAAATTTAATTAATATGTAAATAAATTAAAATGTTAAATATTTATGCATACCAGTTTAGCCGTTTAAAAATTGGTTTGTTTTCAATATGCTGACTTGAACATGAACCAGGATATATTATGATATTATTATTACGTAATGGTTTCGGGATTGGCCTAGTTATTGGTCCATGCCTTGCTGTAATGGCCTAAGGAACACCTAAGGACAATACAGCTGGACTAACTATATTCAAAGCACTTTTTGGCTGAAAGAACCTTCCTAGAAAGTAACATATTATTTTTAAGTCATGTTATTTTATAGCAGTTGTGTAACACTCTCCGGCACAGATAACATAACTGGTTCCCAGATATAACCTCTGCCACACAACATCCCCCGTTTACTGCAGAACTACATTTGTCGTATGTCTGTGATGTTTTTAAACAAAGAATGGTGTTTGTAAAATAATACACATCTATTTATTTTTATAGTTTTTTCATACACTTTCGATACAATGTTACATTAAAATTACTGCGTTTGTATGCAAAGCTTATCCGCATGTTGGGGCAGAGGTAATTGTGGTTGACGTAGGACACCTGAATCCTATGCATGGAGATTTTTAAGTAATTCCGACTGGAAATATTTTACATACGAACAATAACCTACCCAATTGACGACAAGAAATCGTTAAAGGCAATGTTTTAAAAAAAGCTTGGCATTGTATTAAGTTGTTCCTTATACTCTTTACACAATCACTTTATACACAAATCTTGGTTTCTAAATATGAAATATCAGGCAATCCTAAGAAATATCAGTTTTTTCAGATTTTCTTAAATTTAACTGATAAAAGGAATACCCAAGTGTAATAACACATATATTTAAGAATTAACTGATTAATACATCAAAAAGCTTTAAATATAAAAAATCTTAAAACTTATGAACTCAACTTTTTCTTATTATGATGTAAACATGAATATATCAGAGAACATTGCAAATAATCTCATTTCCTTCTTTATTGTATAAACTAGGAAATAATTTCCTACATTATATCAATGTTATAATACTCTACTGTTAATAATTTTAATAAGTGTAGCAGTACTTTAAGCCTTTATTGTAGAATAAAAAAAGTAACAGAAAATTGTGGTTGTATATTTTCATCGTTAATGTCTTTTACAGGCCTATAAGTAATGAATAGCTTTGGCTGTTAATTCAGAATTTGATCATTACAACATTTGCACCGCCGATAAACGCAGGAGTTATATTAATGTGATTGGAGGAAATTCAGAATAAAAACAAAACTATATATGAGCTTTGAAATAGATGTCCTTTTTATACCGAATCACACAGTTTTGCATTTTTCACAAAAATAAATAACATAGGCTCTTAAGCGCCTGTATTGCTCACATCTTTAAACATGCGTTTCCATAAGTGTCGTGAATCATCTTGGGTTTCAGAAGGGAACGATACTAGACAGTTGTTAGAGAATTAGCAAGTAAACGTTGAAATACAATATGGCTTCAATGAGCTTTGTTCGTTTGGAGAAGGCATTTAAAATATTTTCCTCAGGCCACAATGTTAAAATGTCTTATAATGACACTCATTTTGAATTTCTGTTAGACAAAAAACTTGCAGAAAACAACTTAACAAATATTGCTGCATGGTTTCAACTTCTTTTATTTCCAAAGTGTATATGTTAATTAAGTCCTAAATGATTAATCCACTGTACAGTGAATGTTCCACTATGATCCATTTTAATCAACTACAGTTGAACTTCGATGACTCGAACTCGAACGGGCCAACAAAAATAGTTCGAGAAATCGGGAGTTCGAGAAACCGGGACTTGAAATGTTTCATGTGCGAACCGGAATCGATATCAGTTTATATAATTCAGTTAATTTCCTGTGACACATTGGATTAACAAAATTGTGTTTCTTCAATGCATTTCATATATTAATATTATTTTTAAGAACGTATTTTTGTTTTTATTAAAATAAAAATGTTTACTGTTATATTTCTTGTTTAATTTTGTGCACGAGGATTGATAAGTATTATTGCATTACGTAATTGTGTCAATGACCTCGATTCGGATTTGATAGCAATTTATTGGCGCATATTTTAATTAATTAAAACCTATTTTAACAAATTTGCCTACAAAGGCTTACTTAAATACAAACTGATGGCATTTGGTTAATTATTAGGGATTATATCTTTAAAGATCAAGCTTGGCATTTTACAGGTATGGATTCGATCTTTACACCTTTTACGACCAATTAGTCATGCAAGCTGTCAATAATTTTAGTTCGAGTTATTAATGTTTTTTTCAATGGATTTTTAGTATTGGGACTGCTGCTTTAGTTCGAGTTTTCAAGAAATCGGTGTTCGAGAAATCGAAGCTATTTTAACATTGATTATATATGGGAAAGTTCCGTACTTTGATATGTGTTCGAGAAATCCCGGGTGTTCGAGCGATCCGAGTTCGAGCTACTGAAGTTCGACTGTAACTACAGCAATGGAAGCGGAAGGTTTGGCGTTCCATAAAACCTGGTTTAACCTACCATTTCTTTTGAAATGCCTCTGCCAAGTCAGGACCATTGCTGTAGTTATTTTATTTTAAGTTGTTAGTTCTGGAGTTAGCTAGTTTCTCGGACATTGTGGATTGTCTTTTTGACAGTTTTCTTGGAGTTCGGCATTTTGTTATTACCTTCATCGATAAATAATCATGTCGATTTTCCTAATGGAGAAAGTATTTCCCCGGTTATTGCAATTGGTAGCTAATAGGCATTATGAATAACAAAATTTTACAGAACAATATAACGGCTTGGACGTCACCGGCTTACAAAGGTCCTCTGTTGCTTCCCGATGGAACAATGTTGCAGCTGATATTTATGTTCCATTTTTTGGAATACCTCATTTTTTTGACGGTCAGTTAGAGGGTAATTATTACTTTAGAAATGGTCATAAAAAATGCAAACGTTCAACCAACAAGGAAACTTTCGAGAGTAAAGTTTCTTCCGATTGATAAGTATAAGTCATAAAAACCCATGGATTCACATTACATTTGTACCACTCTTTTTTCTCTACGCCTGTCAAATGTTTATAATTTCTTAGGGATTATCAACTTAAAATTGAAGGAATAGATACATTTGCATCTAAATATAGATTGACACGCATCATTTACGACATAGCGTCTGTCCATCTTTTAAAATCGGACAGAGCTTCTTCTTGATGAGAGTAGAAAATTCCTTCACATGAAATTCAAAAATTAAGGAATCATTAGCAGTATTCTTAATAGAAAAGAAGTGAAAGATCCTTTCATATTTCAAAAATCAGCCTATCCCTATCGTGTGTTATAAGTATACCAACATTATTGCCTGTAAAATCTTTAATACAAACAAGCGCTGCAGGACCTAGACATTGAAACATACCTTATGCAACTACAAACAGCCTACTGAATGCATTTGTGGTTCAAAATTTAGAGAACCTATAGCCGTAGACTGGAATTTCAATTTCAAAACTATTATGGATGCATTCGACGATTATGCAAGTGAATGGATTAAGAGAGAAAGGGAATAAGACCCAGAACAAGATGTATTGTCTTACTGGGTAAGAACAATGAGGTCCTTAGTACAAATATGGTAAGTCTCATCAGACTCTTTGTCGTAATTAATATTCAAAGACGTCACGAAGGACTGATAAGTAGCCAGAATTTCATCTTTGTCAAATGTGGTACGTTTGTATATGATGAGAGTTACCAGTTATCCTTGATGCCTAGTTCTTAAATGAGGCATTCATAGTAAAGTAACTTACATTCAAACACAATGTTGGTAGGCGCCTTGACTCCAGGGAAGACAACATATTTGTCATGAAGGAAAGTGAGTCACCTCAAGCTATTCTTGTCTTTAAATACGAATTTAGGTCGATATGGTGATCGCCATACTAGGCCCAACAGTGACATCTATTTCGTATTTTGGATAAAGATACTCAGACCAGCCGATAAATTCAAGTAAAATATGTCTTTAATCATCTATGTAGTTTTTTTAAAGCAAGACATTAATACATTTTTCCATAGGGTTTTACGCTAAGTTCAGGTCTACGGTAGTGGCCATTCTGAATTTTAGATATGTATAAAGCAAAAGTATAACTTGGTATTAGACCATCTAATAAAATTTTGACCAAGTTTGATTTCAATTCGCCCAGTGGTTTCAGAGAAGAATATTGAAATGCAAAAATTCACTGATTATGAAGCAGACGACAAATGCAATGTGATGACAATAGTCCCAGTATCCTTCTGGTCACGTGAAAAAAACAGAATATATAGTTCATATCCAAATTAATACATGATCCAGGCATGTTTACTGGTATTGACACTTGGCATTCTTCATGTCAAACACTTCAAAGTTTCTTCGCACAACGTAAAAGACAGCGAACTCTGTTAACCTAAACGTCATCTTCCTTTGACAATTAATATTCTTTACCTATTGGTTCATCCCATAGGTCTATCTAATAACTGATTTATTGTTTACTGGTTCCCTGAATCATAAATGTTAGTCCACCAACCAGTAACTAATCACATGACACACTTACCTGTCACGACTGAAAACAAACACAAATTTTTTGCAAATTTAGATCTGGTAATAACAAATAAACTTATTGTAAGCTTAATGGAGAAACACCTTATTGAAACAACAATAGCATACATTTTCTACATTTAAGACTCAAGTAAACAGTTTTCTTCTATTGTCCAACTATACAGTCCGCCAAAAGTTAAGCATCACCTAAATATTTTCTTAAATAATTTTATTAGAAAACGATTCATTCAGCATCTAATGCATTTATGCAATATTTTCAAACTATACCTTTATATAACATACAGGTCAGATGTCAATAATTAGAGTTTTCAAGTGTAAAAACCGTTTTCAAAAACTTGCCCCGCTTCTAATTAACAGTCTGACTTTGAATGAAATAGCCTTGACCAATTGCACGTGGATATTGTGGTTAGTCATTATCTTTAATTATCGTCCCAGCAGGTGTGGGATTGTTTTTCTAGATATTACTGTTACTCTATAGGAACGGGTAGATAGTGTTAATTCTATGGAGGATAGACATTATTATTATACCTCAATTTCATTTACAATGTTAATCCTCCATAGGCCACCGTGACATATAAGTACTGTAAAAAAAAATTTACTGTCTGAAAAATACTGTCACCCGCTAAAAATACTGTCTCCCGCTACCATAGTTACGGAATGTTACTGTACAATTCGCGTATGCGCAATATCTATTTCTACATTTCCGTTGTAAACAGACGACAATAATGTCGAGCAACAAACGTTTTTCTACTACAAACGAGGTAGATTAAAGATACTGTTAGTTTACTTTTATTGTTAAATTGCTGTTTCATTACCATTACTACATCAATTAAATAACATTATTGAATAAAGTTCTTCATGGTTTGAATAGTTTTTCGGTATAATAAAATAAATGTTACATGTCTGACAGGGTGACAGTAAAATTGTCAACTTTCGAAAATACTGTCAACCTCGGCTTTCGCCTCGGTTGACAGTATTTCCTCAAGTTGACAATTTTACTGTCACCCTGTCAGACATGTAATATTTATATACTGTTACCCTATCAGGTCGGGTAGCTAGTGTTTATTCTATGGAGGATATATATTACTGTTTCTCTATCAGGACGGGTAGCTAGTGTTTAATGTGGTTTCATTTATTTTCGTTGGCATCAATTTTTGTGGCTGGAGGAAAAAAGACATTTCATGGGATTCTAAAATTCGTGGTTCGCGGAATCGAACAAAATTTAAAATGAAAGATGAGGGAATTGCTTACAAATTTTCGGTATTCACATACAGTTTTAGTCTGTACATTTTCTAATACGTCATTTTCAAGATAGAATCGCTCTCGGGAGGTGACAATTTTATGCTGATCACGGGATATGATAGAAATGTAAGGTAAATTTATCTTAAGGACCGCGTATTGACTTTTTTATAGGAACACAAAGTAACAAAGATTAAACATAATCAATATAATTAATAAACATGTCATTTCATTTAAAACCAGTATAAATAAACAGTTCATTGTAAATTCGTCGTACGTTTGCTGGGGCAAATAAACTTTATGAAATAATAAGTGGTTTTTAAAGATGGAAATCAGTATTAAAGGTGTTACAAAAAGATTGCTTCATTGATCGTTATTTCAATTAAGAAAGTTACTTTAATATTTGTGTATACATCAACACTTTACAACGAAATTGCACAACAGGAAGTACGTTTCTTACTGACCGGATTACGCAATTAAAAATATCAACAATGTTTTTTATCAATTTTATTTCTGTTTAGTGTCATGAACACACTAAAGTTGTTCATAATGCAAATTGTCATATCTATCGAAATCGTCAATATAACATTGCACCTTGAACATCAGTCGCCATTATCCATATAAACAACCGTCCGATAGCAGTTTCTCATGTCCGCTTACCTCATTATAGATTATATAGATGTTATTAGTCGTTGAATTTTTAATTACGTGGCTTGTCCCCACCCACGAAAACCACGAAAATTGGTACCCCTCGAAAACAGAAACCGCAGTATTCTATGGAGGACATATTACAGGTGCTATATCATGACGGGTAGATAGTGTTAATTCTAT
The DNA here is from genome assembly GCA_944474755.1 of Limnoperna fortunei. Classification (NCBI taxonomy): domain Eukaryota; kingdom Metazoa; phylum Mollusca; class Bivalvia; order Mytilida; family Modiolidae; genus Limnoperna; species Limnoperna fortunei. The sequence goes on along the minus strand of OX104119.1, from coordinate 72,568,618 downwards.
TGGTTTATGCAACTTGAAGTAAAATTGTGAAACTATAGATAAAAATTTAAAATACGTACAGAGAGGTAGAAAACCTGTGTTTGGCTGATTAATGGCTGGTGCCGGCTAACAGTACTGACTACAAAATTGGTATTGATGTTGTGACATAGTCCATGGCGTGTATACTAGCAGTATGAACAATATAAGGCACTTCCACAAAGCCATCCTGTAAAATAAAATACAAACTTAGACAGTCTTCCTAAGACTGATAATGTAAAGATATCTTAATGTTATGTCAATCCTCTTTAATGCTTCCCCTCAACTATAAACAACGCTGCCGACTGATATTTCAGTCGGTATGGTAACATATTTGCAAATGCCATTCTATGTCAATGCTGTCGATGGCTCTTAGATATATAGGTGATTTATTCATTGACATTATATTATATCTCGTCATCTTCTGATATTACGACCCAACACATAAAAATAAATGTTGTCTTTTGAATGAAAAAATTCGTTTAAATGTGTATTGCAGAAAGATAAACGCATTAACTACATATATTCACTAAACATGCGTGTAACTAACATTTGTAATAAGTCTTATATCATGTAGGATTTATTCTATGCCAGGAAGGAAACCACGTGAGTGCCAAATGGTCATAAATGGGACTTACCAGATTGAGTTGAAATGTATTTAATTCAACTTTAATCCTTTTGTCAGTTACCGATTATTTATTTACACCCTCGCTCGACAGAGTCGGGGTATATAGTGGTCCTTATGTCCGTCCGTCCGTCCTTACGTTCGTCGGTCCACATTTGGTATCCTGATGATAATTCAAAAAGTTTATATACCGATTTGAACAAAACTTTGGGATATTGTTATATATCAGGTTGGTAAGAAGTCTATCGATTTTGGGGGAAATCTGTCAAATTTCCATGTCGCAGCCCACGAAAAACGTTAATTGTTACAAATCGGGGGTATCAGTGAACGCTAGATCGACTTTGTTTAAAATTGTTGAAGCTTCATTGAGTACGCTGTAAATTAAATATAGTCATCTCAATGCCCCAATCGCATAATAAATTTCCTAACTAAAGGCAAACAACAATATTACAACGATATGCCACGACTTTCAAAATAGCAAGAAGTTAAAAAACGAATTGGATTGAGTTTTTCTTACTTTGGAAATTATAATGTTAACCCTTGATGCGTCTTTATTAATAAAAAAATGCAAACTTGAAAACCCCAAGAATCCTTAATGATACGCAGGAAAATCCCTACAAACTCAGAAATAAGTTTTCATAATGAGGTCTCACTAAGCTGTAAAATACATTGACATAAAACACTAATTTATAACGCATTTTTCCGTTTTAACGTAATAAAAAAAATCAGAATTGCTGCTCTTCGTTCTAACCGGATTATCATTAAATTTCCGTACAAATCTCCGTGATTCTAGTATTTTGTAACAATGTAATGTGTTTAAATGATTAAGATCAATAAAACATTTTGATTAACTTTAGATTCCAACAGAAAGGCATATTTTTTTCAAAATGGTGACTTAAATGTTATCATGTTATATCATATGTTATTTCTAAGTGTTTAATTCTATAATACTATAGTTTGTAAATGTTGACCTGTCTTTGCACGATTCCAAATTGTTGTGATGTCGTGATGTGTTCAGTTTATGATTTATATTAGATGCCTCTTAGGTGACCTTTGCCCGTTGTGCTGGAATGTAAACTGTAAGGTAATTTACCTCAGGGAGCATATCGTACATTACCAATTGAATTTATTTAAACGTCTCTGGTTAGTATGGCAGGCCCGCGTTTTGTTAAGAAATAATAAATTCAAGACGACGAACCATATTACAAGACACAAAGACAGTATGTGTACCAGAAAACAATATAAGCACAATACTTAGTATTAAAAACATTGATGACAAATTAACAAATACAAAGACACAGACATTAAGGTATACAATCAACCAAAAAATTTTAATATTGGAAACAGAGGTACTGATTAAATGTAATATCAACTCTTATAATTCACTATAAACGACAGGCTATTAAACGGAGCTTTAGTTTTGTAGAATATAAGATATTGAGTTATTTAAAAAGAGTGGATTATAATTGGAGTTGCCATACAGAAAATATTTATTGCAGTAATATACAACTATTTAAATGTCAACAACTGTTTAACAAACACCAAGTACGAACTACTACGTTTATACTACGTATATTTAATTCACGCTATTGAACTGAGTACTTATTAATATGCATCCGAAAGGGCAAATGGGATTAAAGGCTAACATATGATTAATTAGTTAATTTTGTAACTTTAATACTATATTTAATAATACCGATGCGGGAAATGTAAAATATTTCCAGTGGGAATTACTTAACAATCTCCATGCATAGCATTCAGGTGTCCTACGTCAACCACAATTACCTCTGCCCCAACATGCGGATAAGCTTTGCATACAAACGCAGTAATTTTAATGTAACACTGTATCAAAAGTGTATGAAAAAACTATAAAAATAAATAGATGTGTATTATTTTACAAACACCATTCTTTGTTTAAAAACATCACAGACATACGACAAATGTAGTTCTGCAGTAAATGGGGGATGCTGTGTGGCAGAGGATATATCTAGGAACCAGTTATGTTCTCTGTGCCGGAGAGTGTTACACAACTGCTATAAAATAACATGACTGTTTAAAAATAATATGTTACTTTCTAGGAAGGTTCTTTCAGCCAAAAAGTGCTTTGAATATAGCTAGTCCAGCTGTATTGTCCTTAGGTGTTCCTTAGGCCATTACTGCAAGACATGGACCAATAACTAGGCCAATCCCGAAATCATTACGTAATAATAATATCATAATATAGCCTGGTTCATGTTCAAGTCAACATATTGAAAACAAACCAATGTTTAAACGGGTAAACTGGTATACATAAATATTTAACATTTTAATTTATTTACATATTAATTAAATTTTTGTAATTTTTGAAAATTTTCAGTCAGTCGTAATTGTAAAAACACATGTTAACATACAATTATAATAGAAGTAAAATTTATATTTTAAAAGTTTGAGGCAGGTCTCTGCATGATCATCCTTAATGACACATGGTTTCCTTCAGTGACTATAAAACGACAGGTATTATTGTCGCATACTCAATAAAATATTGTAAATATTTTGGCATAGAAAGGAAACAAAAATATTTAAATTATGCATATTAAGAATATAAAATTTATTGACTAACTGTTCGTTTCGCTTTAATATTTATAAATATGCATCACACCACGCCTTTAATTAAAGTTCCAATAATTTTTTAACATTCTGGCAACCTGTTCTGCGATAACAACGTATTTCTGAATAATTTATCAGTCATTTTCTTTATTATTTCCAATTTTGTAGCTAGCACTCCTCGTTCCCCCATTTTTAATTTGAATTTTGGGGAGTAGTAAAACGTATCCTAGGTCTGTATACATGAAATATATATACCTATATTAGTGTCTCAATAAAAAGATAATTAATGGAATGGTATAATGTTTTGTTAAAATCATATCAATTCATACGGACTTGTACATTATAATACTTCATTTAACTTTTTTAATTACTATTACATCTGGTTCGATTCTACTATATATTGCAGTATTTGTAAACGGCGCAACAAAATATTTCAGTATATTTGTTGATGTAATGAAAAGAACTGCAATTTAAAAAGCATCTGAAAAGGGCACACGAATGTATTAGATTATTCTTAGTGATTTCCTAAACCGATCAACACATTTTGTTTTACAAGACAAGTCAATGTTTTTGCGTACTGGTAAGAGGAAGAGCGAAGAGGATTAAGTAAGTAAGTAAGAGGAAAATATCTGAGACACGAAAAAAGATTGTTAGTAATATTGATTTTTCACACTTGTACAGTGAGAGTGTCTTCGAGGCAAGTCTCAACTTGGTCACCTAACTAGACACCCACACTATTTTGTCCAATGATTAAATCTGACATTAATTTGTTTAATAAGATGCGCGTTGTAGAAAAAAAGTGAAACATTCTTAGTTTTAGTACTTACAACAGGGAATATTTTATTGAACTAAATTAGTATCTGCATAAAATGAAAGAAATATAATGTTAAGAAAAAATGTGAAATGTATTGGTTGTTTGAATGGTGTTTAACGCCACTTTCGGCAATTTTTCAGCTATATTTTGGCGTCCAGTTTTGATTGGGGGAGGAAACCGGAGAAAATTCCAGACCTTCGACAATTATTGTCAATTAAGTTTGGAGTCGAGCGCACCCTGCCCTCAGTGAGACTCGAACCCACAACATCAGTGTTGACAAACCACGTGATCAATAGTAGACGAGCTACTTTAACCGCTTCTTAATTAAGGCCTCTGAAATGTAACAGATTTTATGTAATGAATGTAAATAATCTAACTATAAGTAAAGAACCCCTTGATACATCGGTTGATGTTATGGATGATTGTTGCATGCTCTGAATAGAAGTAAAATCAAAATATCTAACACGTTTTTATAGAAAACAAATTTATATAATACCTGTTGTAAGTCCTTATATCATTGGAAATTAAACTGGCACGTTTGCTTTTATTTATTTTGTTTATTTCAATATAATCACATAAAAAGTGTTCATCTTTAATTTGATCACCATGTGTATTTCACGTAATGATACAGAAAATCCTAAACTGCCTTTCAAATTGGTATTGCTGAATTCAAGCACTGTTCCAATCAGTATGTCCATTGCACTGTTTATTTATCTCCTTTCACGTTGTAGCAAAATTAGATGTTTTCATCCTCATTGTAAAAATAAAGTAAAATAAGATAAAGTCCACAAGACGGTATTAATATAAATAAAGAAGTTTTATCAAAACGTTTATCATTGGAGTGATCGTTTCTTGTTGTTTTAGGTATCGAAGTGACAGCGTCAATTATAAGTAAGATTAGTAGTGAAGTGTGCGTTTTACATGATACAAAATCATACATTTAGAGAGAAGTAATTTAATTATAATTAAAGCGACAGCCAAAATCGTTTACCTACATTTCGTCTCACTGATTTATTGGTTATTGCTTTCGTCCTGAAAATATATTTAATGCTACCTTCTGGTTGTAAAAAGCAAATTATTCGATTGATTAATCATTTAATAATTAAAAATCAAATGTTTCGTTTATCGAAATACAGTTCTAAGCAGGAAAGCGATTCAAATAGACATTAATATCAGTCTTGTTATTAAATAATGAAATATAACCGAAGGCGGAGCGTGGTCATAAACTATATAAAATATAACCCTTGGCAAACGTTAACATGAAGTTTACCTTAAGGTTATATACCGGTTGGTTCTATTAGTCCAAATTAAGGTTCCATGTCCGATGATCATTCAAAAAGCTTGACCGCAGCACATTTTCAATGCTTCAGTAAACGCTATCATACGTCAATGAACTTCAACAGAATGCATTTAATTCTTATAAATACACTGTCTTTTTTCATTACAAAAATGTAGCGGTCCTGATTTAAATCGAGCACATTGTATTTATTTTTGTTTATTTAAATTACTCCACGTTGTTTGTTTACTGTGGACGTCGTAAATTAAGCGCGTGTTCCTCGTGGCTACAGGTTCCATTGGGATTTCAAAGAATGGTTCTATGTCATCTGTAACATGCCAATAAAAATCTACGTTATCGATGAAGGACATACGTAACGTAAATATTGTTGTATAACAAGTGATTATAAGCTTTTTGATTTTAAAGATATTCTGTCAAAGTTCAAGGTCACAGTTTTAAAGTTTCACAAAAGCGGGGTTAACAGTGATTTCTACGTTTTCTTGTTGTTTTAGGTATCAAAGTGACAGCGTCAATAATTTATTGATCTGGGTCTAACGTAAAAACATAGACCTCCTATGGGTTTTTTTTATTTTGATTGAGGTACATGTAGCCTCATTTAATAAAGATACGGTAGTTGAAAACATTTATGCCTATTACCTAACCAAAAAAAACAGTAAAATAATACAAATTAAACCAAATTGAAAAACCTGATCTCAACTACAGCATTTTCGGTTTTATAAATTAAGCGTTATTTCCTAACACAAACCTTATAAATTACGCGTTATTTCCTAACACAAACCTTATAAATTAAGTGTTATTTCCTAACACAAACCTTATAAATTAAGCGTTATTTCCTAACACAAACCTTATAAATTAAGCGTTATTTCCTAACACAAACCTTATACATTAAGCGTTATTTCCTAACACAAACCTTATAAATTAAGCGTTATTTCCTAACACAAACCTTATAAATTACGCGTAATTTCCTAACATAAACCTTATAAATTAAGCGTCTTTTCCTAACACAAACCTTATAAATTAAGCGTTATTTCCGAACACAAACCTTATAAATTAAGCGCTATTTCCTAACACAAACCTTATAAATTAAGCGTTATTTCCTAACACAAGCCTTATAAATTAAGCGTTATTTCCTAACACAAACCTTATAAATTAAGCGTTATTTCCGAACACAAACCTTATAAATTAAGCGTTATTTCCTAACACAAACCTTATTTAGTTGTCAATACTTCAGATGTATTATAAGCGGAAATTTATAAGGAAGATAAAGTAGTGAAGTTTGCGTTTTACACGATATAAAATCATACATTTCGAGAGAAGTAATTATAAATTTGAAACGGGATGCATTTTCTCGTCGTATCTCATCGAAGGGCGACAGCCCTCAGATGAGATGTCGAGAAAGTGCATCGAGTGTCAAAAAGGTAAATAATCTGCTTATCGCTGTTTTGTAACATTGTGACGTCACAGTGTTTACTTAACGACGTCTTGACAGCGAGCTGAGATGGGCCCATCTCTATCGCAAGCCAAAGTGGACAAAAAGCCGTAGCTATTGATATTAATAATTTATTTATTCACATCAATAATTCATTTATTTATATTAATAATTATTTATTAATATCAATGATTATTTATTGATATTAATAATTATTCATTAATATCAATAATTATTTATTGATATTTATAATTTGATTTATTAATATCAATAATTCAAATTATAAATATTAATAATTCTCAATGGATTTATTAATTTTTATAATTCCATTATTGATATCAATAATTCCATTATAAATATCAATAATTCCTTTATTAATATCAATAATTCATTTATTCATATTAATAAAATGAGCTGATTTATTGATATTAATAATTCATTTATTGATATCAATAATTCATTTATTGATATCAATAATTCATTTATTGATATCAATAATTCATTTATTGATATCAATAATTCATTTATTGATATCAATAATTCATTTATTGATATCAATAATTCATTTATTGATATTAATAATTCATTTTTTGATATTAATAATTCAAATCCTAGTCGCCAAACCGTTTGGGTAAAAAATCATAAATTCTCCCTTGTGTACTGTACACTAAAGTACAAAAGATGGCAGATTGCATGTTGTTTTGACAACAGGGAGCACTTGCTCTGTTCTCATTTAGGCGCTTTATTCATATTAATAATTCGCCGATTTATTGATATCAATAAATGAATTATTAATATCAATAAATGATTTATTGATATCAATAAATGAATTATTGATATCAATAAATACATTATTAATATTAATAAATTTACGAAATATTGATATTAATAAATGCATTATTGATATTAACAAATGAATTATTGATATCAATAAATGAATTATTGATATCAATAAATGAATTATTGATATTAATAATGAATTATTAAATATAAATAAATGAATTATTAATATCAATAAATACGGCTTTTTGTCCACTTTGGCCTGCCATACATCTCACGCTAGTAGAATGAGATGGAATAATATCGCATATAAAGATCAAAGGAAAATACTGCAAAATAGCGATAATTTAATTATATTTAAGAAATAATACGTGAGAGATGTTATTTTGTACGCATTTACACCTTTTTATAATTATTTTTCACAGAGCGATAGCGAGGTAAAAAAATATGAATATGAAGGCAGAGCCCCAGTGTAAGTGTTCAATATCGTATCCATCATAAATTATTTCTTAATTATAGTTAAATTTCTTCTCTCAAAATGTACGATTTTGTATTGTGTAACACGACAAAAATGACAAAATCCTGTGTTTTTCGATTTAAGCAGCCCTATAAGCCATGATTTTCTATCCGTCATTTACACGATGTATAAATGTTTAGTCAAAATATGCTTTCAAGTTTGCAATTTACGGTGAAAAAATACACTTTTGCAAAACATTTATTGAATATTTTAATATAACGTGCTATCGGTATGTCTTATTTATTGATTTTTATTTACTAAGAACTTCAAAATTCAGCCTTTGATATTGTCATGTCGTAAATACTCTTGTTACGTTGCGCGTGTGCGAAGTTGGGATATATAGGGTAGTCTTGATAATCCAGACGCTTTAATTGCATTTGTGCGTCTGGATTCATCTTTATATTGAACAAGTTATCATTAAGCCCGCAAATTGGCAAAAATATTTGATTGGATGATATTTTTATTGTCTAAATAATTATTTCCATTTCAATCCTGAAGTGTATATAAATTGTGTACTAAAGTTTATATTTGAATATTCTTTTTAATATAATATTACTTAACCATTAATTAAAGAAATATTATTTTATGCACAATCAATAGAGAATTTTGCTGTGACGTCATTTTATGAGTATAGACATGTTTTCATGCTTACTGGTCTTAAAATAGGGCACTTCAAATAGATGATTGTTTTGTCTCCACCTATTGGTAGCGAAATTACAAGGTGATCCCAGATGCAATTATATATGTTTATCGGTAATTTGTACATTTTCCCTTTGATGTGTACCGGTGATAAAGTCAGTAACAACGTACTGGCATTTATCACCGAATTTATCGGGTAAGTAGGCTGCGGAGGAATTTAACTATGATTACGTCACAATAACTAACAGAATGTTCAAAAATAAACAAACGTCAAAGCAAGATAAAATAAACACACAATCTACCACCCCCCCTCACCCCAAAAAAAAAGAAAACGAACACAACGCGACCACCAGAGCTCCGTTTTTGCAGCTACCTACCGTTAACAATAATACAGTTTAAATAATCTGAACAAAACTCTTCAAATTGCACAAACATTAATAGCAAGTGACAATCCCGAATTCCTGTTCATTCACCACAAGAACTTGAGAATGACCTCGCCATTTTTGGGGGTTAATCCGACAAATCACACAACTGTAATAGGATTATTACGGCAGGAAAATTCGGCATACAAGAACCTACAACTCATCGCATTTATGCATTGGAATTACAATTGGAATTTATAAATAAATGATGACGATGTGTAAATCGTATCTCCCCTGGCCACTGCAAAGTACTGAAAATTAAAAAAAACACAGCACCAAACAGTTACCAGAAATGATAACGATATAAAATACAAAATATAGAAAACATTAAAAGGGGAAACTGACACTCAATTGGAAAATCGGTCAGAAACGTTGGGTATTGGCAACATAAATTTGAAATACGGTTCGTCAAAGAGCAAAATATTAAAAACACAAAATGTGACACCCCATTTAAAAAATTCTTATTCATAAACTATTACATAAACGATGAAAAAAAGACTTGCCTTACAGATCAATGAAAAAACATGTCCATTTATCACGCCACATTCCGATTGAATGACGTTGACGCTAATTGACGTAGCAAACCGTTTTTCAAAGATCACTTCGACCAAAAAAGTAGTTCCTTAAAAAATATGTCCTAAATTGACAAAACAATACTCTTTTTGAAAATTACCGATGAAAGGAATATAGGACATTTTGTTTGTGATACAGACTTTATCACAGCTTAACGTATCAGGTTCGCCCTACGGGCTCACCTGATACTGGCCGTGATAAAGTCTGTATCACAAACAAAATGTCCTATATTCCATATGTCTGGTTGATCGAGACTATATATAGGCTAGTTTTTAGGACTTTATATAAGAATGTAGTTAATCTTCAAACATTGGATTCTCTATACTAAAACAGCACTTAAGATTATATTGCTGATTTTTTTCTGTAATGAAGTGATGATCTGTAAAACTTTGAACTTTAATTTAATAAATATTAAATACTTGTTATTTAATATGGGATAATCGTTCACAAGAAACAATTCAGCAGTCAGTTTATATCTGACACATTTTCGTAACATAGAAACAAACTAGAAACAAATATTTAATATTTCGATGTTTGATATGAATATTGATTTTGTCCTCAAAATGAATAATTATGCATTATTGACCAACCAAAAAGCGTTTTAATAAAATTAGTTAAGATTTTATTAAAGTTTTCAATAATTTTTTAACCAACATGGAATTGCGTTATACTTAGCAACATGTTTTTGCAGATTCTAAGATGTGGGAGTTTTCATTTTTCATATAATAAACAAGGATAAAACTGAATCGAAACTGAAATGCAGCATTCTATTCATATCTTCACATATTACTGAAAACTATGTTTTTTGTGTAATGAAAGTTCTAAGACTGTTTCTTTTTTATCTGATTTTCTAAGTCAACGTGTTTTATTTATTTCTAAGTATTAACTTCTTGCACATTGACCCCAATTTAAATTTTCATAAAATCCAACAGTCAACATATAATGTATTACTATAAAAACATGTATATTAGAAGCAACAATTTTCTATAAAAACATGTGAAAAGTTAACGCATTGACCAAGTATAGTGTGTGCTTGGGGACTGAACTAATAAACAATAATATACATTTAAAAACTTTGTGGTTCCTATTGAAGAGTAAGACAAATAAAACAATAATGGATAATAAAATTTTCCTAATTTTTAATCTATAATGTTTCTTCTCACATAGCGAAAATTACATCAGCACAGAGAAAAACATAATATAACTTTTTACATGTATTGTTTAAATGCTGTTAATTATGTTTTATCAGAATATATTACAACTTTCATCGTTTACTATAAATGCAAGTGTATAACATCATTCCGACGTGATCACATACCATCAAGTATTGCTAAAGGTCAAGATCGATTTCCTTCTTTCGTGTTCGAATCAGAAATCAAGTAAAAGTTAGAGCAGAAATGACGTTTAATTTAACAAATCCAGTTGAAGTTGATGTTAACGAAACATCATTATTAAAAACTAGCCTAGGTCTATAAATACCTTCCCAATTTTATATTGTTAAAATTAGGCACAGCTTTCAAGAATTCAGAACAGAGTAGTTAGGTTGTAATTGTTTGTTTAGTGTGATCACATTTCTTTGGAGTGTTACATTACTTGATCAAAGTGATTTTCTGTTTCGCACTTCAGTATAGTATTAAGAATCCTCTATCCAACAATAGATTCTACATCATATGCTTGTGGAGCATCAGTAATACATAGATATATAGAAAAGTGAAAGATTTTGTATCTATCATTTTTTTGTTCTTAAAAACCTTGGTTTTGGGGCTTTTTTAAAAGACGCTTCTTTGAAGAAAATTGAAAATTGTTAAACATTTGAAGAAATATTGTGGATATGGGGTAATCTGGTCTAGTAAACAAGAAAGACTTTTCTTTTTTTCCAAAATATTTCCAGAGCTATAGAAAATTAGGAAAGGTAAATTTGTCTGATTGTTCAAATAATTGTTCTTCTTGTGTTATAAAAGTAGTCCACAAATTCCATTTCAAAGGCGGTAATGCAGTTTTTTGTAATTGCCTTTATGTTATGATAAATTAATGTAGTGATAAAAATTGTGGTCTCTGCTAGATTTTGCAGGAATAAAACAGAAAACATGACCGAGGATTTATTGTCATGGAGCCAGCAAATCTTACATAATTAGTTTGGAAGGACAATTGTTTTTCCCGCAATTAAAAACACTTAGAACTTATTAAACTGATATTCCGAATATTTATAATTGTACAGAAAGACCAATGTATTGAAAGTAGACTGGGGAATTGATAAAGATTTGAATAAAAACAATTATAAATGACTGAACCACTTTGCAATCCACTTCACGATAACATGTCAATCATATTTTAAACATTGAATGAAAACTTGTAGTAGAACATGGATATATTACAGTTTCTTATATAAAGTTTCTCAACATTTGTCTTATTATGACAGGCGTTTTATTGTTGAAATAGTTATATCTACAAGAACAAAAAAACTATTGGACTGGTTATAATGTAGATAGCTTAGTAGAAATCGGTTTAGGAAATCGAAATATCGACTTCAGAATCTGGAATAAAGTATTAGTTATGATATTGAAAATACACCGGAGCTGCTGGGAGGTCGCTATCAAAAAATGTGAAGTTGACTGGTGTCATGTTTGTCGTCGAGTCTAGTTTGTACTTTCCCGAGTCTATTTCTAGAAGTAGGTCAAAGAGTCCCACCAAAGTAAATTAGTTGTGTCTTTAATTTCAAGCTTCCTGGAGTAAATTATGATCAAAATAGTCACTGAATAGAGAATTAAAAAATATATATTTGAATGTAAATTTAAAGGTCTGGAGCATATTTTAGAATGACAAAAAAGTTCACATGCAATAATTTAACGGACAAAAGGGATAGACTAACAAGAACGTAATTTTGACGTGTTAGGAAAAATTGTCTTGTTTTGGGTAGGGACGAAAAATGTAGCCATTTGTAGGTACCATGCTTTTTTCGTAATTTAGAAAAGTGGTTTAATCGTACAAGGAGCGTAGCACTTACTAAACCACGTAACCCACTGTGTTCTTCGGACAGACTGTCCGTATTATATACCCTAACAGATGGTCTTCCCAATCTGCCGCCAGAAAACGCACTAGGCAGCTGGAAGCCATCCTAGTATGTGCGCACTTTAGACTTAACATGTACGAGAACTTTACTATATATATCGCGTGACATTGTGTGACCTTGAGTGAAATTGTATGCTATTGGTGTGACATTGTGTGATCTCAGATGACATTCTGAGCTCCACTTGGCGACATGGTGTGATCTCAGATGACATTGTGTGCTATTTGGTTGACATTGTGTGCTCTTTTGGGGACATTTTGTGATTTCATATGATATTGTGTGCTCCTCGGGGAACATTTTGTAGACTCGATTGACATTGTGTGATGTGGGGTAACTATGTGTGAACTCATGTGACCTTGGTTTTCTCAATATTGTACTTTCATCTCTTTTACCTGAAAATTTAAATAAGGACTACCAAATCTACCAGTAAGTTTGTCCCATTGTATGTGGTTGTCATAACGTAGTACTATATAGGATGTGATCCTTATTTTAAATGGGTGTGAACCTTTTCAAGCAGGTATTTATGTCTTTTTCCATTTTTACTGGACATTTTTGTTGCATTGTATCTAAGTAAATAATTTAATTGTAAAATTAATGTTTGGCTCTTTTGTTAAAGTTATAAATACAAAACGTCATCAAAGATCAAGTTAATAAAACTGAATACCACAGATGAATGTTTTCAAGACTCATCTGTGGTGGTCAAACACCCCAAAATACAAGTCATACAGATGGACAACAGAATAAACTGTTGGCTTCAGTCTATACATATATAGGTATATAGGAAGTATATGAGATATTGTTGTGTAAATAGTATGTTTTCCGTAAGCTTAAAATACGTGTATTTTCTATAAATAGATCTTGATGATTTTAAATTCAACTAGAAATTGTCAGAACACAACTTGCAACATTTTGCATTAAAATATATATCTAGTTTGTGTTTGTTGTGACAACTTTTTGTGTCATGTGATTAATGTGATGTTACTGGTTGGTGGATTGACATTATGATTCAGGGAACCAGTTAACAATAATTCAGTTGTTAGGTAGAACGGGGTGAATCAATGTTAAAAGAGTATTAATAGTCAAAGGGAAAGGATATTTTCCATCCCAGATGTTGCTTTTGTTTTAAACTTTTTTTTGCGCAGAAACTATGCATTTGTCATCTCCGTCATTATCAGTAAAAGTTTACATCTCAATATTCTTGAAACGACTGGGCGAGTTAAAAGCATACTTGGTGACAATTTGATTGCATGGTATTACAGAAAAAATATGCTTTTATTCCTACTGCAAAACTAAGAATGGCCACCACCGAGGCCTAAACTTATTGTATGATGAAAAATTAAATGTGGATGTGACTGCCGAACATTTTAACATTAAACTCTGAGGAAAATGTTTTGACTGCCTTCTCCAAACCAAAAATATAATTTAAGCCATATTTTACTTGGGAATATTTACTCGATGATTCTCTACCACCTGTCTGGTATTGTTTTCATCTAAAAGCCAAGATGATTCACACCACCGACACATTTAGACATTTGACATATGATTTTGTTTAAAAATGTGAGAAATACAGGCGCATGAGAGCCTCTGTCTTTTATTATTGCAAAAAATGCCAAACTGATTCGGTATAAAAAGGACTACATTTCAAAGTTCATAGTTTTGTTTTGTTGAATGTAACTCCCAGTTTTATCAGACGTCCATAATCGCCATAATAAATGCATGCAATAATTTCTGAATTAACATCCAATGTTATTCAAATACTAATATGCCTGTAAAAGACATCAACGATGAAAATATATCATTTCTGTCACTTTTATTCCGCCATTTAGGCTTAAAGTACAACTAAACTTAAAAAACTGTGGAGTATTAGAACCTTGATACATTGCAGTAACTTTTTGCTCGGTGTATACAGTAAAGGAATATAAGGAACAATTGAGCTCATTAGTGTTAAGTTTTTACGTCAGGATGTTTTAATTGTACAGTTCATTCTTGAATATGTATGTTATTACACTTGGGTATTCCTTTTGTCAATTAAATTTTAGGAAAATTTGAAAAGAAACCAAAAATGTGATATTTCCCTGATTATTTAATATTGAGAAATCAAAATTTCCTTTAAAAGTGTTTTTGAACATTATTCTAATACGAAATCTGAGAAAACAGCCTCCTTCACAAAAGCAGCGGAGCACAAAATAGACAACCCGTTACATTAGTACATTCAGGATCAGTACCTGTCAAAAAAAGTTTGTAAAAAAAGTTTTTTTGAACATTGTTAATCGGCGAAATCGGAGCACGAGAACTGGTTCCGAGCAGCTTTCGGAACACAAATTCCACACTCTAAAGGAGAACAGTCAGGATCAGTACATGTCGAACCAAATTGTGTAATACACTTCTTCCACAGTGCCGATGATAGTCCTGGATTCAGGTAGTATCCTGCTGCAAGTCCTAAAGCTGAAAACAAAAACAAATATGCAAAATACAGTCATGTCTTAAAATTCGTCTGATCTTAATTGTTAGAAATAATACAGGGTATGCAAAAGACCAGCTAACTATAAAATAACTACCACTATGTAGGATTAATACTTGCGAATTTAAATTAAATATTTCATAGTGTGCTTCTTTACTATAGGTTAAGAGATTAGATGTACGATTATCATTCATGTTAACATTCATTGTACATTATGATAGATAGTGTCAGCCATCATAGAACATATAACTTTATGGAACACTTCTGACTTCCACGTGCCACAGAAATGTATAAAGCGTATATTAAAACAAAGCCTATAACAATTTGTACTTGTCTGTCGCCATTCAAGACCATATATCGTCAAAAAAGTTTATTATTTGCAATATTTTTAATTAAATAAAAGACAACTAAAGAAGTTTTGATAAAGGACTTGTTTCTATTCTATTGATTTACATTTTTTGTTTAAAAATGAAGAATATGTACACAAACAATTTATTTCTAAACTAAACAAATTTGAAAATAATGTGTTTGAATAAGAAATGGCCTTACAGGAAGACATGATTTTCATAAAAAGGAAATTTATAAATAAAGCTAAACTTGAATAGTGCATTAAAAATTTTTACCAAATTTTATAAAAGATGTTGTGTCATGTGGTTTATCACAAACAGCTTGTCAATTATTGTATCATAAGAAATATTTTTCTTCCGCATTATAATTAAAATATTTCCATAAAAAGATGAATGAGTAATTTTATTTTGACCTAAGGAGTCAAGGTTTTGTTGAGCTTTGGCTTTAACGGTACTACGAGCGCACTTCTGTATTAGGTAGACGTATACAGATGGTCTGCTTTATATAAAAGTGTGCTCGTAGTAAACTTTGGTTTGTACTGTTAATCTATCAGGACGGTTAAGTAGTGTTAATTCTATTGGTTTAAGCAGCTTTGAACAAAACTGTGAATATTAAAAAAATGTAAATACTTACAGAAAGGTAGAAGACCTGTGTTTGGTTGATTAACGACTGGTTGTGGATAACAGTATGGTCTATAAAAATCAGGGTATAGTTGTTGTGACGTAGTACATGGCGTGTATACTAGTAGTATTAACAATATGAGGTATTTCCACAAAGCCATCCTGCAAATTAAAATACAAAACTTAAAACAGGCTTCCTATTTATCTTAATTTTAGGTTGATTTTTAATCCTTAACGTTGCCGATATATCTGTCGATATGATAACATTTCTGCAAATCAAATGTCTTTCTATTTGTATGCGTTCGCTTGTTCTTAGATATATAGGTGATTCTTGCATCAGCATTATATTATGTCCCTCTGATATTAAGTCCAAGACATAAAAATGAATGATGTCATTTTTCCTGAAAAGATTCACTTGAATGTGTATTGCATAAAGATAAGTCGCATTAACTAAATACATGTATATTTTAAAATTTTCTATCATGTACCAGGAAGAGTGGCAAATGGCAAATAGTCTTAAATGAAACTTACGTGTCTGAATTAAAATGTTCTTTTTTCACTTTTAATCCGTGTAATTTTTCATATGCCAATTATTTTTAAATTTTTTAAAGTTCTCAGAGAATTCGAAATAAATATAAATTCTTTTGTTTGTTTGTTTTCATGTTTAACGCCTTTTTGAGCAATTTTTCAGATATATCATGGCGTCCAGGTTTTCTGGTGAAGGAAGCCGGAGTACCCGGAGAAAACCCTGAACTATGGTAGGAAACTGTCAATCCTTGTCAATTAAGATTGGAGTCGAGTGCACCTTGGTGTGAGCAGTGAAATCGAACACACAATCTTAGTGTTGACAGACCACGTGATCAATAGTAGACGAACTACCTTAACCACTCGGCCACCGAGGCCCCTTATAAATTCTGTATAGTCATATATTTAATGGGAAGTGTGCTCGAGGCGAAGATGCCATGACGTTTTTACATATATCTCGTGTTTAATTCGCATACTTTTATCTTTTATTCTTCTTGGCTAATTAAAGCAAAATCTCAGTTGGCATTTAATACAACAACGTGTTGCCGGAGTATTGTCATCTGAAACGTGAAACATCAATTCATATTTTTTTGGTAAACAACATGTGTGTTTTGTGTAGCTTACATACTCGATTTGATTGACATTATGGTAACTCTTTGTGAAGTCTCACCAAGCAGTGAAATACATGGATATAAAACACTAATATATATATATGCAACCAATAATTAGACATTCTAAATGTACATTGTGAATTTGTGTTGCCTCTAGAGGAGAATGTTCTCGAATTCAGCTACATCGTCAGGATCCAACAGAAAACGCGTAATTCTGTGTTAATATTATAAAACAAATTAATCAATCAGAATTGATGCTCTTTGTTCTAACCACATTACCTGAAATTTCCGTGTCTGTTATAAAATAATTTGCATCGAGTCAAGTATGTAATGTGTTTTAAACGGTTAACATCAATATAACATTTTCATTAACTAGATTATAACAAAAAGGCATATTTTAAAACTTTTTACGCATATTTTTCAAACGTTTTACTTAAATTTTATCATGTTATATCATATGTTATTGCTATGTGCTTAATTTTTAAAATTTGTAAATGCTGACCTGTCTTAGTCCGATTCCAAAATGTTGTGTTGTTGTGGTGTGTTCAGTTTACGATTTATATAAGGTGACCTTTGGCAGATGTGTTGTAATCTCGTCTGAAATGTAATTTACCTCTGGGCGCATATCGTACACTTCCTAATTGAATTCACTTGAACGTCTCTTAACTATACCAGGCCCCAACCTTGTGAAGTTAAGACTCGTACTACATTGACGACGATGTACTACATTACAATGCACAAATACAGCAGTATGTGTACCAGAACACAACATAAGCACTCTACTAAATATTAAAAACATTGGTGACAAAATTAACAACTTCAAGGAAACAGAATCAACCTAAACAATTAAACTAAAAATTTAATTGAAAACTTGCTACTGTCTGCAGATCTATATTGGAAACAGTGGTAATGGTTAAATGTGTTTAGTATTGTAGAATTTTCTGATATTAAGTTTTATAAAAAACGTGGACTGTTATACATACAATATTTAATGCAGTAATATACAACTGTTTGAATTGCAATAACTGTACAACCAACACCATGTACAAACTACTACGCATAAACTACGTATATTTAATTCAATCTATGTAATTGCCTACTATAATAGCATCCGAAAGAGAAATGGGATTAAATATGTGATGTAGTTAATTTTGTATCTTTGTAATTATTATATTTAATATTTCCAATGCGAGAAATGTAAGATATCGACAGTGGGAATTTCATAACTGTTATAATTAAATAACAAGTGTGGAATGATTGCTACTTTCCACGAAGGTTCTTTATGATATATAACTTTCTATAATATTAGAGCATTTTGAAATCGATAACATACTGCTAAGCAAACTCTCTTTGCATGAAAAAAACACATGGCACATCATAATATAACCTGGTTCATATTGTAGTCAAAATATTGAAAACAAATATATTATTTAAACGGCTAAACTGGTATCAATAAATATATAAATTTTAAACAGTTTTACATATTCATTTAATTTCCAATTTTTGAAATTGTTCAGTCAATCGTAATGATAAAGCACCTGTCACATACTATTTTAATTGATGTAAATTCACATTTCAAGACTTACAGTGACAATGCCTTGAGGCAGGTCTCTACATGATCACCTTAAATACACAATGGTTTCCGTGAGTGACTATAAAACACGCATTATTATATCTTACTCAATAAGACATTGTAAATATTGTAGCATAGAAAAGAAAAAATGTTTATTATTTAAATTATGTATATTTAGAATATAAAATGTAATGACTAGCTGTTCGCTCGACTGTAATATGGATAAATATGCATATGTTAACACCACACCTTTAATTTTCGTTCCAATCATTTTTTAACATTTTGTCAGCCAGTTCTGTGATCAGAACTGAATAATATATCAGTCATTCTGTTTATTGTTATTAATTTTGTAGATAGCACTCCTCGTCCCCAATTTTATGTGGGGTTCGTGTTATTCGACTTTTTGGTTTGTCTGTCTGTTTCTGGTCCCATTTTTATTTAAACATGGTTTTTTCACTTCTTGTTTTTCATTTTTTATTACATTTTGGTATGTTCGATTGTTTTTCTTAAGTGTCTACTATTGTTTAAGTCAACACTGACTACATATGTTCAAAATAACTAAAACAAACTAAACATGGAGTTAAAAATATCATTGAAAAGCAACAGAATTATTTTGCTGTATTATCATTTGCTCCTCAAGCACAGTGGGAATTTGAAATTTGTGGAGTAATAAAATCCATACTAGGTCTGTAGCCATGAAATATATACCCATATTAGTGTCTCAACAAAAATAATTAATAGTATGGCATAATGTTTTCTTGCATCACTTCATACAGCCTTGTACATTATAATATTTTGTTTTACGGTTTTGAATGACGGTTCGTTCTTCCCATATATTGCAGTATTTGTAAACGTCTCAACATAGTATTTCAGTATTTTTCTTAATGTTATGAAAAGAACTGCAATTTGAAAAAAACATCTTAAAAGGGCACACGTATTTTATTAGATTAGATTCACATATACGAGATTTTCCTAAGAGTTCTTACGATTTAAGAAATTTTAAAAACTCGTAAAACTTTCCGAGTGCTACGATAAAACCATTCATACGAGTAGTTTACGAGCAATGTACGACCTCTTTACGATTTATTACGGTGTACTTACGATTTACATAACATCTTTGTTGCGAGTTGTTTACGAGTTAATAAGAGTATATTACGACGTAGTACGAACTGTTTATGAATCAAGACGAGGTACTTTCGATAATAGCCGAGTTATCAATGTTGCAACGATTACATTTGTAGTTAACGAGTTGAATACGATCAATTACGATCTAGTTACGAATTAATACGAGTTTAATTGGTTATGTTTGCACAGACTAAGGAAATATCATATAAAATGTCAGTTTGCAGTTTTCTGTTGGACTGCACAGAATGTCTTTTGAAAGAAAAAATGATGCTATATCAACAGTTCCTTCGAACATTACTTTTATTATCAGAAATAGATGACGAAGTCTCCGAGAGACGTCGGCAAAGAGCTCTAGATAGACAAGGACGCCAAGCTCGTAGGTTTTGGTGTAGAAGCTAGCTGACACGGAGACCCGTTTTCGGACAGTTTGAGCATCTTTTACATGAGCTAGGGAAGATGCCGCAGGTTACAGAAACGTTCTTCGTGTGGATACTGATTTGTTCGGCAAAATGCTCAACAAAATAATAAGTCCTATAATTATAAGGCAGGTCACAAGATTCAGGTACGCAGTTTTGAAATGTACAATGTAAGGACGTTGCGAACTTCAATTTCTCCGGTGTGTCTGCACTGTTTTGTCTTTTCTTATTGGATATATAGAAAAAATGTATAGATTCAAAACATCGCTACACGAAGTAAAAAAATCACTGAATTCAATATAAAACAGTCTCTAAATTCAAATTATCATGAAAGACAAAAAAAAGTAATTTAGTCCTAAATGTTTATGAGAAAAAGTCAATGAAATCGTATTCAGATTTCATAATTGAAACTTTGTTACCATTTAAAAATGGTAAATACAGTAGTTTTGATTTTGTTGCACGATTTTGTTAGTTTATCTTTCTTTTGCACATTTATTAAAAATATGCATTATTCTGTCCTTCTGTCGGTCCAAATTTGGTTTCGTAGCACAAATTTTAAAATTGTTATTTAGCAATTTTGATAAAACTTTCTTTGAAGCGAACTTGTATCAAAGGCGACTATTTAAGAAGAACTTGTATCCCTTTTTTTGCTTGGAATATGAAATTGGGTTACTCCTGTCATATTTTGTCATGTTTGTGTTGTGATGTAAAACTTTTTTTTTATCTGAATGTACATGCAAGGAGCCTATTGATTCAAGTGTGAAATTAGCTGCAACTCTAAGGCACCTAGCTACTGGTTCGTCGTATGCAGTCTTTATGTATGTCTTTCGCGTAGCCCGGAATTCCACTTCACTCTTCATACCTGAGGTATGTAATGCAATTTATACAGCATACAAAGATGAGGTTATGCCCGCCAAATTACAGAGGAGGATTGGAGACGTATTGCATCTGAATTTGAAAGGGTTTGGAATCTTCCACACGCTTGTGGTGCGTTTGACGGAAAACATATAAGAAAAAGAAAACCACCTAACTCTGGTTCACTGTTCTATAATTACAAAGGAATTTTTCAATCGTTATGATGGCATTGGTAGATGCTAACTATAAATTTATATGGGTCAGTGTTGGTTCTTATGGAAGCTGTTCAGATGTCAAAAAATGTAGATTTTCAGAACTTAGAACCATGCTAGAAGAAGGGACCGTTGATCTGCCAGCACCATCCCCACTTCCAAATATAGATGACAACATTCCTTACTTTCTTATAAGGGATGATGCTTTTCCACTCAGATCGTGGCTAATGAAACAATATTCACGTAGAAATCTGAGTCATGATGAACGGATATTTAACTATCACTTTCCCGTGCTCGAAGAGTTATAGAGAATGCATTCGGCATTCTTGCCATGAGATTTCGGATCTTGCTTGAGACTATGCAGGAAGTACCAGACACGATTGGTGCAATCGCTTTAGCTTGCATTACCGTCCATAACTTATTTAGAAGAAGAGGGGGAACGGAATTATCTCAGAATGTAGATGAAGAAGACAATCATCATTGCCTTCTTGAAGGACAATGGCGACAGGGTATGCAACTCGCGGAAGAAATGCCTGATTAACAAAAAAAATATAGCCACTGCTACAGGGACCGAACAAAGAGATTTCCTCAAAGGGTACTTTAATTCGGATAAAGGGGCCGTGGCCTGGCAAGAAAACATGATTTGACGTATTTGGACAATCTTGATATTTCAATAAACAAATGATAAAGGCTTTATTTGATGCTTCCCTTAATATTATACTAATTTTCGAACTGTAAATACTTTATTTTGTCAATAAATTTCCAATAAGCAATGCGAACTCACAACAAAGATACTAAATTTTTGTGGTTTGAAAAGCAGTTTCTGTTTGCAAGTTATAGTAATTTGACACAAAATTATATAAAAGTTGTAGACAATAAATGTGTTTTGTTTGACGCATGAATCGTCTTTTAAAAACTCATCAGAGCCACTCCAGCCAAAAGTTTTAAATGTCAAACACAATATTATTATGAATTCAGGTGATAATGAAATTTAATGGTTTAACACAAACTTTAAATGTATTCAATGTTTTACTAAACATTCTTTACAAATAAAATTTACAACTATTAAAAATCAGACTAAAAAGAACTCGAAAAATACAACAGTTACACATGTCGTATATCTTTACGTCGATGAAATCATGTTAATTGAATTCTGTGTTTATCGTATCATATGCTTCGAAAAAAACTGATGGAGTGTCAATCGAAGTAGATGTTGATATGCTAGCTATAGGAATCTGCAAGTCACTAACCACTTGAGTTGGGCATGACGCTTGTTGCACCTGTCCCTGTAAAAGTGGTTGCAATTTACTAGGTTGTCCATTTCTGTCCATTGATACCTTCCGTGCTGTTGAAGAACATCGACAGGTGGGTTCGATGCTGCCAAATTTCGGGCCATTATGTAATCGACAAACATTTCCCGATGCGTCGCTGGTCTTAAATCGGGATTTAACGTCTGTATCATTGGTTTGTTAACTTGCTGTGGCATTGGAACTGCGTTAATTGAAAGGTCGCCTGATGGTTTCTTTGAATTGGATTAAGTGTTTGCGATAAAATAGGTTGGGCATGCCCAGTCTGACGATTGTCCTGGTTCGAAAGATTAGCGTATTCAAAAGCCTTGCTGATTGCGTCGTTAGTAAAATCATCTAGGTATTGTGGTGTCAGTTTAGCCATAAGTGTGCTCAAGAAATCGCATTTCTTTTCTTTATCTGTCTTTGGCACTGCTAGTTGCTGTGAAACTTTGTCAAGATATTCGGATATCTTGGATGATGCCGACGAAAGCTGTAATTCACCAGGAAAAGTATTGGTTTTATTTCCTTTGAACTGTGTGCAAGCTGGGGCAATGATGTCTTACTACAATCTTCCTGAATCACTCGATTTGAAATGTTAGATCCTTTTGTTTTTCTTGTTTAACAGACGAATGGCTTTACAAACTCAAACCTGTCCACTAGTGACTTTAGTCTTGGATTCACGACATCCTCAGTAGCACCTGCCCCTCATTTCGTATAATCTTCTCTTCTCTTTACTTCTTTTACGTACTGGGTTCTTAGTCCAGAATACCATTTGAACAGATCACCTGGATTTAACTTTAATTTCTTATCTCTCTTTCGTTTCCCCATTTTTGAACACATAGCTAGACTTGTCGTACAAAACCCGGTTTACCTTTAGCCACTCAAGAACTTGATCTTCTTCTTCCTCTGTCAAGACTCTATCAATCGTCGACTTCTTCCTCCTTGGTTGCTTCTAAAATTATAAAATATTAAAACTAATTGCTTGTATTTCATTCATATGAAAACGCATGTTATGCCCATTTTCTTAACTCAAATACATGTACTTGATTTTTATATGTGAATGTTCATATATGAATGAAAGCTTGTTTTGATAGCGTTTTATAAATCGAGGGTTAAACAATTAATGAATGAATAATCTAGATATTTCGTTTTAATTCGACGGGTTCATTTCTTTTAACTTACTGCATAATTTATCGTTGCGGTGCTTGCTCATGATGCAGTTTCCTCTTCACTTGTCTCAATGTCACTCTGACGTGTGTTCATGTACATGTATCTTTACTTCACTATCATCAGATGGAAGTGTTGGCGTCGCCGGCAGCTGGGGCGTTGGTGGTTGTGTGGCTTCCCCAGAAGAAAGTCTTTCTTTGAAATCTTCTTGTAGATAGCTTCGTTTTTTGGGCGCCATGATTGCTTTTTCTGTCGTGTTATCTCCTTGGATGTTGGGTTCAAATGAAAACCGATAAACTGATAAACTAGCCAACCTTGAACCTTCAATTGGAAATTTAATATTACTCATATATCAACATCCAACACTCGTATAGAAATCGCAACGCACTCGTATTAACTCTCAAAGTACCGGTATAAATTCTTAACAACTCTTAAAATCTTAAAAATAGTATCACAGTAAGGTCGTAAATAGCTCGCAAGTACTCATAACGAATCGTAGACTACTCGTAACAGAATGTCTTTACGAGCCACTTCCGAGTCTTAGCGAGTTATTTATGAGTATTTGCGACGGGTTGAAGATTATTGCGAGTTGTTTGCAACCTCTTTACGGATTACGCAACTCGTACAGACTTTATCGAGTTTATAAGAGTATCTGCGAGCTTACAAAAGCTCTTTGCGTCCTTTGACGAGCTAAATACGAGTCGTGGCGATCGAATACGAGTTATCAACTCTTACGAACTCTTAAGGAAATCTCGTATTTGTGAAGGGGGTATTAGTGATTTCTGAACTGATGAACGCATTTGACTTCCAAGACAAGTCAATGTGTTTGCGTAATTGTAAGAGGAAGATATCTGATACATGAAAACAGATTGTTAGTAATATTGACTGATCATCCTTTAACAGTGACATTGTCGGCAAGGCAGGTCTCTACCTGTTCACTTAAATAGACACACACTATTTTGTCCAATGATTAAAAAAATCCGTTGTTAAATAGGAGGTTACTTGTAGAAATAAAAGTGAAATATTGTTAAAATTCAAGTACTTACAATAGGAAATATCTTATTGAACTAAATTAGCAATAAGTAATTAATATAATGAAAGACATATAATGTTAAGAAAAAATGTGAAATGTATTTGTTGCTTGAATGGCGTTTAACGCCACTTTCAGCAATGTTTCAACTTTATCATGGCGTCCAGTTTTATTCGGGGAGAAACCTCAGAAAATCCCCGACTGTCGGTAAGAAAACTGGCAATTCTTGTGTCAATTAAAACTTGAGTCGAGCGCACCCTGCCCGTAGTGAGACTCGAACCCACGAAATCAGCGTTGACAGACCACCAAAATATCTAACATGTTTTTATAGAAAACCAATTTTCAGTATATCAGTTGCAATTAAACTGACAGCTTTGTTGTTATTTATTTCTTCTATTTCTTTATAATCGCATAAAAAAGTTCATTTTTAATTTCACCACCTTGTATATTTCACGAAATGATGCAGAAAATCCTAAATGTACATTCGTATTGGTATTGCTGAATTCAAGCACCGTTCCAATCAGTAGGCCCAGTATATTGTTTATTTCTTGAAAAGTTTTACGTGATTCGTGGTTTGAAACTCCATTTCCTTTCACGTCGTAAAATAAGATAAATTCATTATACGGTTTTTATATAAATAAAGAATAACATCACATGAGAAAATCTGTATATTGTATCATATCGCTAGTACTCTGCTTCCTACAGCTCTTCGGGCAGTCTATATGTTCTAGTTGTAAAGAGTTGAATTTTATATTAGAAAAGCAATCATCTTTCAATCGTTTCCAGTTGTTTTGAATTCACGATGAGACATCTGATCCATATCTATTTCCCAGAATATGATAAAATACCCGAGTACTAAAGTTGCGCAGGTAGGTGCAACGTTTGTACCTATTGCCGTACCTTTCGTCCTAAAACAACCCTAAGTGCGTTAATTATGAAAGTTTTATCAAAGCGTTTATCAATAGAGTGATTGTTTCTGTCCAACCATAATTTAATAGTTGTCAAGCCTAATTCGTGACGAATATTTGTATATAAAGTAATTACATCGAAAGTTAATAATACAGTACTTTGAATTTTCCGACGCAGTGAAAGTACGAGCGATATGATAAAGATTTTGTCATGTGATTTTTTTCTGTATATCTGTATAAATAGCAACAACAGTCTAATTTTCTTGTTGTTCGGTCGTCGGTTTCTTGGCTATTTTTTAATTAGTGTTGGATCGATCAGATGCAGACTGATACAATTACAAAGAAAAATAATATAATTGTCTAATGCAAACAATGATAAGAACACTACTATATATAAATAATAAAGAACGCAATATTTCGCTCCAGAGTATAGAGCGTTATCATGCCTTGACTGAGTAAAAGATTCAAATATTAGGAAATATTTTGTTGTTCACTTTACAGCAAATTTAATTGAAATTTAATTGATGTGCTCAAAATGTTTCTCGAAGTCTTCTGACTGATGTATCCCACTTTTGGGGGTTTTGTTCGATAAATTGGAGTTTTACAGAATCAAAAGAGTGGCCTGTTGTTTTGAGGTGACAAGTTAATGGAAAATTTATTAAGGTCTTTCCCACTACCTTCTTGTATTTCTTATGATTATTAAGGTCTTTCCCCCTTTCCAAGGGAAAGACCTTCTTGTATTTCTTATGATTATTAAGGTCTTTCCCTTCCACAGAAGGAAATATTTCGTCTGATTATTATTATTATTGTTCTTCTTTTCTGCCACCAGTTGCTAAAAAGTGTCGCGACATATCATTTTGATACTTGGTACCATTAATCGGTGATACTGGCAGATGACTCAGTTCACCCTGTGAAACCGATCTATTTTTAGTAACAGAGTTATCTGCCCCAACACCGTAAACCCTTGTTAGCAGATAAACTCAGAAACCGTAACGGATTCTCAAAATCTGAAGTGTAAAAAATGTCACTGGTCCTATAGCGATGATTTGTCATGCAAAATTTTTTTTTCCAATCGACTTCCTGTTTACGTGTTTTTGACCTGAAAAATGTCGCAACGCGTCAAAATTTTTTTCTCAAAAACCGTAAGTCCTAGAGACTTGGGACCACCACAATTGATCCTAAGTGACATGTGTTACATTTAAAAATGTCAAGGTCAAAGGTCAAAAGTCAAGGTCAAACGTCACCATAGGTCTTGTTAGCACTATATCTCACAAACCATAAAAGATAGAAGCAGACAATGAATGGGAAAAATACTCCACTTATTGAGACCTTCATATGGTACATTTGACCGAAAGCTGTGCGATGGACCATTTTTGAGTTACTGCCCTTGACGCGTTTCGGTTAATCTGTTTTTTTGGTTAAAACTTGAAAACGGTTAGAGATAATATAGTAAACATATAGGTTTAACATGATCAGTAGGAAAAGAGCTTCAATTTGAGCCAAAGGTCAAAGGTCATAGGTCAAGGTCATACCATAGCAACAAGGTGACCGTTATAAAAAGTCCTTAGCAACCATAAATTTTTAGAATCAGTATGATGTACTTTACTGAAATATGTCATTTCATGACCGGAAGTGGCTCTTTGTCCCTAGCAACCGAATGAAAGTCCTTAACAACCATGTATTTTTTGGCTCAGGACCACTTTCTTTACTCAAATAATTCATTTTTATGACTGGAAGTGACATTTTGTGCTATAGCAAGACAAAAAATCCCATAGC
Organism: Limnoperna fortunei; assembly: GCA_944474755.1. NCBI lineage: Eukaryota > Metazoa > Mollusca > Bivalvia > Mytilida > Modiolidae > Limnoperna > Limnoperna fortunei. Next base: position 72,540,938 of record OX104119.1, on the reverse strand, counting down.
ATCACCTAACTTTTCTTACATTAGAGGAACAGTGGGAAAGACCTTCTCATTTGTTCTCAGAACAAATGGCAGTTTAATTATTATTATTATTTTTTTTTCTTCTTCCGCGGAGGTTTGCCAAAAAGTGTCTGGACGTATCATTTCGATACTTGGTAACATCAATCGGTCATATCCGGAGATGACATGGCTCATGCTTTTAGACCGATCTATTTTTGGTAACAGAGTTATCTGCCCGAACATGAAAACCCTTTTTAGCAGATAAACTCAGAAACCGTAACCGATTCTTAAAATCTGAAGTGTAAAAAATGTCGCTGGACCTATGGCAATGATTTGTCATGCAAAATTTTTTTTTCCAATCAACTTCCTGTTTACGCGTTTTTGACCTGAAAAATGTCGCAACGCGTCAACATTTTTTTCTCAAAAACCGTAAGTCCTAGAGACTTGGGACCACCACCATTGATCCTAAGTGACATATGTTACATTTAAAAATGTCAAGATCAAAGGTCAAAAGTCAAGGTCAAACGTCACCATAGGTCTTGTTAGCACTATATCTCACAAACCATACAAGATAGAAGCAGACAATAAATGGGGAAAATACTCCTCGTATTGAGACCTTCATTTGGTACATTTGACCGGAAGCTGTGCGATGAACCGTTTTCGAGTTACTGCCCTTGACGCATTTCGGTTAATCGGCTTTTTGGTTTAAACTTGAAAACGGTTAGAGATAATATAGTAAACATAGGTTAAACATGATCAGTAGGAAAAGAGCTTCAATTTGAGCCAAAGGTCAAAGGTCATAGGTCAAGGTCATACCATAGCAACAAGGTGACCGTTATAAAAAGTCCTTAGCAACCATATATTTTTAGATTCAGAATGATGTACTTTACTGAAATATTTCATTTCATGACCGGAATTGGCCTTTTGTCCCTAGCAACCGAATGAAAGTCCTTAACAACCCATATATTTTTTGGCTCGGGACCACTTTCTTTACTCAAATAACTCATTTTTATGACTGGAAGTGACATTTTGTGCTGTAGCAAGACACAAAACCCATAGCATCACCTAACTTTTCTAACTTTAGAGGAACAGTGGGAAAGACCTTCTCATTTGTTCTCAGAACAAATGGCAGTTTAATTTTTTTTTTTTTTCTTCTTCCGCGGGGGTTTGCCAAAAAGTGTCTCGACATATCATTTCGATACTTGGTACCATTAATCGGTCATATCCGGAGATGACATGGCTCATGCTTTTATACCGATCTATTTTTAGTAACAGAGTTATCTGCCCCAACACGAAAACCCTTGTTAGCAGATAAACTCAGAAACCGTAACCGATTCTTAAAATCTGAAGTGTATAAAATGTCGCTGGTTCTATGGCGATGATTTGTCATGCCAAAAAACATTCTTCGACCCACTTCCTGTTTACGCAATTTTGACGCGAAGTTGGTTTTCAAGTAGATATGAGGGTCCTAATTACATGTATGGGATCAAAAAAAATTTTCGGTCCACCATTTTCAAAATGGCCGCCATTGAAATTTTGTTTTCAATATAACTCAAAAACCATAAAAAATTGAAGCAGAGAATATATCAGAAAAATGTTTCTCTCATTGAGATCTACATTTGATATAAGGTTCGAAAACTGTGCGACAAACCGTTTTAGAGGTTATGGCCCTTGACAGGTTTCGGCTAAATTTTGTTTTCGAAATAACTCAAAAACCATAAAAAATTGAAGCAGACAATATATCAGAAAAATGTTCCTCTCATTGAGATCTACATTTGATTTAAAGGATTGAAAACTGTGCGACAAACTATTTTCGAGTTACTGCCCTTTACGCGTTTCGGTTAATCGGTTTTTTAGTTAAAACTTGAAAACGGTTAGAGATAATATAGTAAACATATAGGTTTAACATGATCAGTATGAAAAGAGCTTCAATTTGAGCCAAAGGTCAAAGGTCATACCCTTGCAACAAGGTGACCGTTATAAAAAGTCCTTAGCAACCATATATTTTTAGAATCAAAATGATGTACTTTACTGAAATATGTCATTACATGACCGGAATTGGCTTTTGTCCCTAGCAACGGAATGAAAGTTCTTGACAACCATATATTTTTTGGATCGGGACCACTTTCTTTATTCAAATAACTCATTTTTATGACTGGAAGTGACATTTTGTGCTATACCAAGACACACAATCCCATAGCAATACCTAACTTTTCTGACTAGAGGAACAGTGGGAAAGACCTTCTCATTTGTTCTCAGAACAAATGGCAGTTTAATTTATTTTTGTTTTTGTAAAAAAGTAGCGATGGTTGTTAAGTCGCATATTGAAAGCTGTCTCTGTTTCTCCAAAATACTGGGTGCCACAAGTTCAACAGGTCAGTATTAGCAATTGGAGTATATTGTAAAACTTTCTGTAGTTGTTGTGCTTCAAAAGGTATTGAATAGGAGCCAGGAGCGCATAATATGCCCGTTTAATGATAATGAGGAAAACTATTTACATCATGTACACATAATTCTATCTGAATTATTACGAATAATATATTATAACGAGAAATCAGAATAAAAAACTAAGAGCATGAGGAATGAATAATAAACAACTGCGTGCATCTTGAAAAAAGTAATGAAGACACATGAAGGACTTTTGTATATTAATTTTTTTCTCTATATGTAAATGACTTAGAATCTTTTATGACGGATAAAAAACATTTGTGGTTTACAAAGTATTTCAAATGATATGGAAACAGAACTTGATAAATATATTAAGCTTTATCTTTTCTTATATGCAGACGATACTGTGCTTTTGTCGGAATCTGAACTCGACCTCCAAAATCAATTCAATTCATTACATGAATATTGTACCATGTGGAAACTAAAAGTTAATGTTGATAAAAGTCATAGTGTTGTTTTTTCTAAAGGAAGACCTCAAAATAATGTTAGATTTAAATACAATGGAGAGGAAATATATATTGTAAATGAGTGTATGAACCTTGGAGTATTTTTTAAGAGAACCGGAAGTTTTGCCAGAGCAAAAAATATTAAATAGAGAAGGCAACGCGCGGGATGTATGACGTCATACGAAATGGAAGGATACATAACCTGTCAATAAAGTGTTTGTTAGATTTATTTGACAAGATTATTCAGCTTATTTTATTATATGGTTGCGAAGTTTTAAGAATGGTAAATAATACACCCATAGAAAGAGTGCATATTCAATTCTGTAAATTACTTATGCGTGTTAAAAAATCCACACCAGATTATATGATCTACGGTGAATTAGGACGCTATTCTCTTGATATTTATATTAAGCTTCGACTTATTATATATTGGTTAAAGCTTAAAGTGGGGGAAAAGAAAAACTGCCATTTATTCTCTATCGTCTGGCACACAAGAATCTTGCAAATACTTTTTGTCTTAAATATCTCCATATTAGATGAATTTACCTGATTTGAAGAGAGGCTGAGACGAAGGCAAAGAACAGAGCTGAATGGCGAAGTCTTGTATTGACCTTATGCTCCACTTGGAGAGAAGAGGATAGAAAGAAAAAAAGATGATTTGTGGAAAATAACATTTATGGACCGATTAATCATTTCCTAGCATATCATGGCTGTACTCATCTATTAAACAAAGGCTTTTAGATCAATTTAAACAGAACTGGCTTTCCAAGGTACACGAATCTCAAAAATCTCTTAATTATAGAATTTATAAAGACAAAATTGAATTTGAAAATTATTTTAATATTCTCAATGATAAATATGTTTTTTCACTTTGTAAGTTCCGTACTATGAACCACAAACTGCCTATAAAGATTGGTAGATGGCTCGACATTCCAGGAGAAAGAAGAACCTGACCATTATGTCAAAATTAAGATATCGGAGACGAATTCCACTACCTACTAGTTTGTCCTACGCTAAGCAACGAGAAGAAGGTATTTATTAAACAAAACTTCTATACACGCCCCAATATCCTTAAACTTAATGAATAAATGAATAATAACCATCCACCAGATCTCGTTAAACCTTGAAAATTTATAAATAATATTAGTGAGAAAATAGAGTCTCTTGGGTAAACTCGTTGCTTTATATAAATTTGTACCTCCTTTGACTAATTATTATATTATTAGTATTGTAATATTTGTACTGTTTTACAAGTATCACATGCCCATCTTTTTTTCTGTATTGTTTTTTTCTGTACCTATGTAATGGTTTTTAGAGAATAAAGATACATACATATATATTGTTATATATTATTCAATTATATTGATCTTGATAAAAACACAGGATTTTGTCATTTTTGTCGTGTTACCGATACACAATCATACATTTTGAGAGAAGAAATTTATCTATAATTAAGAAATAATTCATGTGGGGTACAATGTTGTACTCATTTACATTATATCTCGATAAAACTATATTTTATGATCTTGATAAAGATATCGAGAAAAAGAGACATTGATATATTTTATCGAGATGACCGATTAAAACAATGTCGTTTTTTCGAGATAACGATATATTTCTTGTAAATATCTCGATAAATAAGGCTTCCATAACTGATAGACATTGTACGGTAAAAGAAAAAAAATAGTTAAGTTAAGGTCATTATTACCCACTGGTATCTAAATCCCCATGAGATACGCATAATGCTTATTTATTGACCTTTTAAATTGGTCAATTTTTTTTTGCATTATTATATTATACCGAAGCATAAGTGGTTAACATGTTTAAAAAGCGCAACGCTACTTACATTAGTAATTCTCACACGACAAAGAGTATGCAAATTGTTACCGCCAAAAAGGAAAACATTTTCCGCCCCTGTGAAATACTCAATATTTTTTACAGCGAAAAATTGATTTATTGTTAATTGCATTCTTCCTTAAAAATAAATTTAATGCTACCTCCTAGGTGTAATGCAAATTATTCGAAGGATTAATCATTTAATCATTAAGAATTAAATCTTTTGTTTATCGAAATGCAGTTCTTAGCAGTTAAGCGGTTCAAAAGGACAATAATTTCAGTCTTTTTATTAAATAATGAAATATAACCGAAGGAAGAGCGTGTTCTGAACTATATAATATATGACCCTTGGGTGAATGTTAACATGAACGAAAACTTAAGGTTATATACCGGTTGGTTTTATAAGTCCAAAAATAAGTGTTCATGTCGGATGATCATACAAAAAGCTTGACCGCAGCACATGTTCAATGAATCGCTACCGCGCTTCACGCTTCAAAATGAAAATGTGTTTCAGTCAAAGCTTTCATACGTCAATGAAACTTCAAAAGAATGGATTCAATTCTTATATATACACTGTCTTTATTTCATTACAACAATGCCGGGGTTCTGATTTCAATCGTGTACAGTGTAGTTTTGTTTATTAAAATTACTCCGATTGTTTTTTACTGTGGATGTTGTCAGTTGAGCGTGTTCTTTATGACTACCGGTTCCGTTGAGAAAAGCAAAGAATGGTTCTATGTCATCTGTAACTGTTTGAACCAATAATAATCTATGATATCGATGAAAGACATGTAATGTAATGTATATATATGTATTGTTGCATAACAAGTGGTTAAAAGCTTTTTGATTTTAAAGATATTCCGTCAAAGTTCAAGTTCACAGTTCCAAATTTTCACCGAAGAGGGGTTATCAGTTATTCTACGTTTTCTTGTTGTTTTATGTATCAAAGTGACAGCAGCGTCAATAATCTATTGGGCAGAGGCATATCTGGGTCTAACCTAAAAACATAAACCTCCTATGGTTTGGAGTATTTTGATTGGGGTACATGTAGCGTCATTTAAAAAATAGTCGAAGATATTTAGGCTTATTACCCCACCAGTGAAATAATACCACGTAAATCAAATCAAATGACCTTATCTGAACTATTGCGGTTTTGATTTTATAAATAGCGGCGTTATTACCTATAATAGAAACCTTATTTAGTTAGCCCATGTGTAAATGAGTAAACATCATACTCTACATGAATTATTTCTTGATTATAGTTCAATTTCTTCTCTCAAAATGTATGATTTTGTATCGTGTAACACGACAACAATGACAAAATCCCTATAATACATGATTTTCTATCCGCTATTTTCACGATGAAAAATGTGTTGTCAAAAAATCCTTTCAACGGTGTGAGTTCGAATCCCGCTGAGGGTAAGCAAAAATTTGACAGTGTTAAAAATCCAATTCTAACAGTGTTGGGCTTAATTTGTAGACGTATATATAAATATTTAGGAAAACTGTAGGTAGGAAAACTGACAATCCTTGTCAATTAGGATTGGAGTCGAGTACCTCGAAAATGTTCGGCAAACAACGGAAATACGATTTGAGTAACTAATTTGTTATTGCTCAAAACTGTTACATTGGCTCAACGTAAATCTTGGTTGAGAAAATAAAATCCAACGGTAACTTCAATTATGGGTCGGATACCTTAATTAATATCTGAATAATAATTAAAGAAATGTAATGTTAAAAAAGTGAAATGTAACAAATTTTATTTTATGAAAGTAAATAATCTGAGTAAAAAGCACGTTGTTTGTTGATGTGTAACAGGAGGCCCATCTGCGTTCTAGAAGGTTGTAGGTATATAACTAGTCATATTCAACTGAGCTCACGGAGTATTTATTTAGCACAATTGGTTGGACTGGCAATACTGAGATCCCGGGTTCGATCCCCGGAGGTGACATGATGTTATTTCATGCTCTACCGTTACAGATGTATTGGTTGATGTTATACATGTGGATGGTTATACTGTTGGTTACATGATCTGAATAGTAATAAAATCAAAATGTCTAACGTGTCTTTATTTAAAAAAATCAGTAAATCATTTGAAATTAATCTTTTATTTCTTTGATCACCGAAGGCTGTCCAGAAGTACTTTCAGGTGGTACAATTTCCATACATCGGGGTTATAACGTAGGTAACGGATTTATCCCCGGTTTACAAGTTCAAAAAGCTGAAAATAGGGTCTTTTGTCGTCAGAAATAAGCTAATTGTGCACAGTTGCTCACAAAATTGTTTACGTTTTTCATGCAGAAAATGCTTATTTTACCAGGTCGAAGATGGTACCATAGGCTCAAGTCACGTTATCATAACGTCAAGAGACAATGACGTCAAGATCCGAGTTCATTCATATTTATGTGTGTCTGTGTGAACGTAGTGCATTTGCAGTGTTTGAAATGAAGTAAAAATACAAATATAAAAGACAGAAATAGTCCTTCGTGGAATAACATACACTGATTACTCGAGAACATACATTAGCAACGCACCCTGCGACGTTAGCAACGAAGCCGGGGGCATGGCATTTGTACCGACAGGTAACCAATCAATCGAAAGTCCGCAATTGTTACAAGCCGGGGATAAACGATACGACAATTTTAACACCTTCAGCACCCCTCTACATCCTTGGGCTTCGTTTCAGTGCGTACTTGGGGTACTTCATGTGTTAAAATCTCCATATCTACAGATATAAACGTATTTAACTAATGATACGTGTATCATAGACAATGGATTCAAATCGCCGTGTCGTATAGAACATAAGGAGAGACAAGCGAGTTTAAAGAGTGTACGTCACCATAAGTGCGTGAGGAATACCCAAAAACACTCAAACAATTCCTTCTGGCTACAATAAACCAGGAATCTATTATACTAGGTTCAGAGTAAACTAAATGTCAGAAGTTGTTTTATCAGAATTTCAGTAAGCAAAAATCCTTTGAATGTCTTATGAACTGTGATATATACTCTTTAAAAAATGTTGACATTACGTCTTTCTCTAATTTGTTGGTGACGTCACAAAACTGCCAATTTAAAAAATAGAGTTTCAAAAAACCCCATTTTTATAGTTATTTAAATAATAAACACTTAAATTTGATTGATGTCAAAATTATGTTTGTCTAAATTTACATTAATATTAGTGCTCGTCTACAGTATTTTCTTTGGATAGCTCAGCTACCATCTGAAATAGATTTGTTGATTGAACTTTTAAAATGTACAGGTAATTTTAAATGGTTTAGCGTCTTTTCTTCAGATATGGCATATTGCCACATTACAAAAATGACCCTTGAAAAGTGCATACACCGTGAATAGCCGCGAAATTTTGAAAGCGCATTAATGGAACAAGTTTGATCGTTCAACTCGTTAAAACGTAAAATTTATGCTCTCCAGCGATTGGATACTGCTACCAGAATTATCACTATCGGACGACTACAAACGTATGATTATTACAAACAACAAGTTTACCTTTTCTAAAAAGCTAACCGTCTCTTAGCTGCATTACAAATTTTATGGATTTATTAAAGTATCTGGTTTTTTTGTAATTTATATGTAAGATAGGTACACAATGTACATGTACCTTGTAAGGACATTGTTTACGTCAACCTATTATCCAATGGTGCTTGAGAGATTTAAATGCCTGTCGTCACTTCACACGTGCTTTTTAAAAAATAATTAAACAAAAGTTGACTCCCTAAACAACAAATGTTCAAAATTAGCGGTAAAAATATGTTTTGTTAAATTTGCATCAATATCAGAACGAAAATAAAGATACAGAACATATAATTTTTTCCTAACCCAATCAGCTTTAAAAAGTAGGGAGATTTTGGTACAATGTTTACCTTATAATTGTTCACTGACCAATACATTGAATTGGTAAAATTGTTTGCATTATAATATTATTATATCATACCGAAGCATAAGTCGCACAAAGTGGGTAACATGTGTAGAAGGCGCCACGCTTCTTTCAAGAGTAGTGTTCGGAAAGAGTATGCAAATTGTTACCCCCCAAAAAGACAAACATTTTCAATCATTTTCATTTTCAAAGCCTCAATATTTTTTAAAGCGACGGTCAAAATCATCCCATTTTCCGAATTGCTTTATTGTTTATTGTTTTCGTCCTGACAATATATTTAATGCTACCTCTTGGGTGTAAAGCAAATATTCGATCGATTAATCATTAAATCATTAAACATTAAATCTTTCGTTTATCGAAATGCAGTTCTTAACGGTCAAGCGATTCAAATGAACATTAATATCAGTCTTATTATAATAATAATGAAATATAACTTTTACTTTTACTAGAATGCGGATGGGAAACATTAGAGGCTCGCAGGAAAAAACATAAGCTCATATTATTTCATAAAATGGTACATGGAAATACCCCTGAGTACCTGTCAAACTTGGTTCCAGCTAGCTTTTCTCAAACTCACCATTACAGAACCCGAAATGCTAATAACCTAGTCCCCCCACCCACCCATAGTATGTTGTATTATAACAGCTTCTTACCATCAACAGTTCGACTTTGGAATGACCTTCCTGCTAACATAAAAAACAATGATTCTATCAATAACTTAAAATCATTTTTAAACAAGCCAATTACAGTTCCGTCCTATTTTTATGCGGGTTGTCGTATCGGTCAAATACTTCATGCTAGAATAAGGACTGAAAGTAGTGCCCTAAAAGATCACCTTTTCAAAAAGAATCTTGAGCCTGACCCCTATTGTAAATGCAAACAAATAGAAAATTCTGAACATTTCCTGCTCTCATGTCCATTGTTTAATAGACTACGAAATATTCTATTTCCAAACTTATCATGTCACATTAATATTAGAAACCTTCTATATGGTGACTCAAACCTCTCCGATGCTGAAAATACGCAAAACTTCTTAATTGTTCAAAAATATATCATTAAATCAAAAAGGTTTAACACATGAGGGTTTAAAATTTGTAAATTCTTTGTATGATAATCTTGCTCTAAAGTTTTTCTTATATTTTTTCAAAGTATAATGTCAACCATAGTAAAAGTAACACTAATGTTATGTTACTTTAATATGAAATTATGATTATGTCACTGTATGTCATGCATTCTACTATGTATTTTCTTATATTCTGGGAGAAGAATTTATAAAAGTGCTTGTAGCACTTGTTTTCTAATCCCATATTGTATCATACCTACATGTATTGTGAACTATGCATTTATCAATAAATAATGTTTACACTAAATATAACCGAAGGCAGAGCGTGTTCTTAAACTATATAATACAGGATCATATAGGTCTTGTTATATAATGTTAACATATAACCGAAGGAAGAGCGTGTTCATAAACTATATAATTTTTAACCCTTCGGCAAATGTTAACATGAAGTTTACCTTAAGGTTATATACCGGTTGGTTCTATTAGTCCGAATTTAGGTTCCATGTCGGATGATCATTTCAAAAGCTTGACCGCAGCAAATTTATCGCTTCATAATGAAAATGTGTTTCAGTCAACGCTTTTATACGTCATTGAAACTTCAACAGACTGCATTCAGTTCTTATATTTACACCGTCTTTATTTCATTACATAAACGCCGGGTCCTGATTTAAATCGAACACAGTGTTTTTATTTATTTTAAATACATCGCGTGGTTTGTTTACTGTGGACGTTGTCAAAAACGCGTGCTCTTTATGGCTAACGGTTCCATTGAGAAATGTAAAGAATGGTTCTACGTCATCTGTAACTGTTTGAACCAATAAACATCTATGATATCTATGAAAGACATACGTATATTGTTGCATATACACATATATAACTTGTATGACAGATGAATTGTGTAAAAAAGAGATTGTTCTTTAAAAAGGCAAGAAATTATGGTAATAAGTTTAAATCTGGCGTGGATCATAAAAACGGCGTTGTAGTTGCATATCGTTACAGAAAATATTTAGACATAGTGTTGTCATGCATAAAATCCATTTATTCACTCAATTTTATATTTCATCATCTGTTTAACCCACCATTTCTTTTGAAATGATTGTACCAAGTCGGGACCATTGCTTTACTTACCATATTTTTGATTGTTGGTTCTGGATCGCGGTTTTGTCGGACTTCAATTTGTGGATTGTCTTTCTTTAGTTTCCTCGGTATCGGTATTTACCGTCTCCCATGGGAGACGGTATACATAGTCAAATGATGAGCGGTATACGGAGTAAATGGCTATCTGTTACTTGATTGAGTGGTTCACCAAATCTATAAATATCTTTGTAATATCATTGGTTTACGTCAGGATCGCCCTAGTATGTGAACTAAAATTTCGATACATTCTTGGGATGAATCGGGATTGTAGTCAGTATTTTTGTGTAGTATGTAACGTTCCACATATTGACTTCTGTTTCATTCAGTGCATTGGTCAGTTAACAATTAAAATGTAAACATTGTACCAAAATCTCCCTACTTTTAAAGCTGTTTGGGAAAAAACTCGTATTTTCTGTATCCTTAGTTTCGTTCTGATATTGATGCAAATAGAACAACACATATTTTTAAAGCTCATTTTGAACAGTTGTTCAGGGAGTCAATTTTTGTTAAATAATTTTTCATAAAATGCGTGTGAAGTGACGACAGTTATTTAAATCTCTCAAGCACCATTGATTAATAGTTTAGCGTAAACAGTCTCCTTAAAAGGTACATTGCTTACCTATCTTACATATAAATTACAAACAAACACTTTAATAATACCCATTAAATAGGAATTGCAGCTAAGAGCCGGTTAGCTTTTTAGAAAAGCTAAACTTGTTTGTTATTACCTTCATTTAGTGTATTTTTTTAAAAGTTCACGTGACCACTACATCGATTATTATAGACGTTCACTTTCACGTTTGCAAATGATTGACCATTGGTAATTAACACCCGTACCGTAATTCAAATAAAATGTCATTAAATTTACCAAGGTTAATAGAATTTACTAAGCCAGACGCGCGTTTCGTCTAATCAAGACTCATCAGTGGCGCTCAAATCCAAACAATATTTAAAATCCAAATGATTAAGATGTTGTAGAGCTTTTATAACCAAAATTCCAAAACGTTATACCAAATCAGGCTTAGGCTATCTTCAACTTGAAAAAAACAAAAACCTTAGAATTAAAATAATTTTCGAAATTTCAGAGAAGTAAATTTAGACAATGACTATAATACAGAGAGAATAAATGATATTCCTGTCAGCACCGAAGTGTGACTACTGGGCTGGTGATACCCTCGGGGACTAGCAGTCTACCTACCAGCAGAGGTATCGACCCAGTGGTTGCAAATAAAATGTCATGCTAAGAAATAGTAAATACGTCAGTTGTTTCGAAACCTTATAAAGACAAATGTCCAATGTGACAATTGTCCAATTGCAGAGTTTGGCAATAAGAATTATTTAAATCAGTATTTGATTGAAAAAGGCAAAAAAAATAAACCTGTAATACATTTTAGTCGTTGTTTTTGTAAATGTACTATTTCTACTAAACATAACCAGTAAAGTTACATAGAACTTTTCTTCCGGGTTAAAGTATTAATTAAAAATATTTACGGTACAGATTTCCCATACTTTTTCTCTTTTCTTCCGGGTTAAAGTAATGAAAATATGTACAGAACAGATTTACATGTTACATACTTTCATTACTTTTGCTTGAAAAGCATGCAATAAAATTTGTCGGATCACCTTAGCCATCGTAAATTAGCATCTAAAATGTTACATAAACCTGTGACTTCCCAGAAGAAAAACTTTTAATTTGAAACATTTTTACTGATCAAGAAATACACTTTTTACATACACAATAAATTGTACAAGAATAAAGTTACGAACATTGTAAAATTTTTCTTATGAAAGTTACGAACGCCCTCGAGATTTTTTCAGTCATTTTAAACCATATGTGGGCCATTAATTCTATGAAATGTTTAATGTTCTGGTATCATTACAAAATATACTAAATTTGGTCATTTTATCTTACTTAGAAATGCATACAAACTGATAAAACAAAATCTTACCGGTGTCACCTTCCGCCATGTTGGGCCGTTCGTAACTTAAGTTACGAACAGTCGCTTTTCCCCCAGTGATATTGTAGTTCATCTTTCAAACCTTTACTAAATAGCACTTAAAATTTAAAAAAAATACAATCAGTGCTTATTTCCTCTGTAAAAGTGATGATCTGTATAATTAATTTAATTGAATAAATATTGAACATATTTTCTATTTAATATGGGATAATTGTTCACAATAAACAATTCTGCTGTCAGTTCATATTGGACACATTAAGTAAACGTAACCTAGAAACAAACTGCACTAGAAAAAAATCTTAGTTAACTGAAAACATACACACAAACTCAATAGTGCCTCTACCTATCCGTCGCCAGTAGACTCAATAATTGCTCTGCCTACCGTCGCCAGTAAACACAATAATGGCTCTGCCTACAAGTCGTCAGTAAACTCAATAATGATTCTGCCTACCCGTCACCAGAAAACTCAGTAGGGACGATGCCTACCAGTCGCCGGTAAACTCAATAATGACTCTGCCTACTGGTCGCCAGTAAACACAATAATGGCTCTGCTTACCCGTGGCAAGTAATCTCAGTAATGACGATGCCTACCCGTCGCCAGTAAACACAATAATGACTGCCTACCCGTCGCCAGTACACTCAATAATGGCTCTGCCTGCCCGTCGCCAGTAAACTCAATAATGGCTCTGCCTACCGGTCGTAAGTAAACTCAATAATAGCTCTGCTTACCCGTCGCCAGTAAACAAAATAATGGCTCTGCCTACCCGTCGCCAGTAAACTCAGTAATGACGATGCCAACCCGTCGCCAGTAAACTTAATAATGGCTCTGCCTACCCGTCGCCAGTAAACACAATAATGACTCTGCCTAATGTTCGCCAGTAAACTCAATATGGCGCAGCCTACCCGTCGCCAGTAAACTCAGTAATGACGAATGCCTGCCCGTCGCCAGTAAACTTAATAATGGCTCTGCCTACCCGTCGCCAGTAAACACAATAATGACTCTGCCTACCCGTAGTAAGTAAAAACAATGATGTCTATCTCTGGCTACCCATCGCCATTAACTCAATAATGACTCTGCCTACCCGTCGTAAGCAAAAACAATAATGGCTCTGCCTACCCGTCGCCAGTAAACTTAATAATGGCTCTGCCTACCCGTCGACCGTAAAACCCAATAATGACTCTGCCGACCGGTCGTAAGTAAACTCAATAATGGCTCTGCCTACCTGTCACCAGTAAACCCAAAAATGACTCTGCCTACCCGTCGCAAGTAAACTTAATAATGGCTCTGCCTACCCGCCGCCAGTAAACTCAATAATGACTCTGCCTACCCGTCGCCAGTAAACTCAAAAATGGCAATGCCTACCCGTCCCAGTAAACTCAATAATAACTCTGCCTACCCGTCGCCAGTAAACTCAATAAATGCTTTGCCTACCAGCCGCCAGTAAACCCAAAAATGAGTCTGCCTACCCGTCGCCAATAAAATCAATAATGGCTCTGCCTACCCGTCGCCAATAAAATCAATAATGGCTCTGCCTACCCGTCGCCAGTAAACTTAATAATGGCTCTGCTTACCCGTCGCCAGTAAACTTAATAATGGCTCTGCCTACCCGTCGCCAGTAAATTCAAAAATGGCAATGCCTACCAGTCGCCAGTAAACTCAATAATAACTCTGCCTAGGAGTCACCAGTAAATTCAAAAATGGCAATGCCTACCTGTCGCCAGTAAAATCAATAATGACTTTGCCTACCCTTCGCCAGTAAACCCATTAATGATTCTGCCTACCCGTCGCCAGTAAAATGAATAATGGCTCTGCCTACCCGTCGCCAGTAAAGCCATTAATGATTCTGCCTACCCTACGTAAGTAAACTAAATAATTGCTCTGGCTACCAGTCGCCAGTAAACTCAATATGGCGCAGCCTACCCGTCGCCAGTAAACTCAATATGGCGCAGCCGACCCGTCGCCAGTAAACACAATAATGACTCTGCCTATCCGTCGTAAGTAAAAATAATAATGTCTCTGGCTACCCATCGCCAGTAAACTCAATAATGACTCTGCCTACCCGTCGCCAGTAAACTTAATAATGGCTCTGCCTACCAGTCGACCGTAAAACCCAATAATGACTCTGCCGACCGGTCGCCAGTAAACTCAATATGGCGCAGCCTACCCGTCGCCAGTAAACTCAATAATGGATCTGCCTACCCGTCGCCAGTAAACTCAATAATGACTCTGCCTACAAGTCGCCAGTAAACTATATATAGCGCAGCCTACACGTCGCCAGTAAACTCAATATGGCGCAGCCGACCCGTCGCCAGTAAACACAATAATGACTCTGCCTACCCGTCGTAAGTAAAAACAATAATGGCTCTGGCTACCCATCGCCAGTAAACTCAATTATGACTCTGCCTACCCGTGGTAAGAAAAACAATAATGGCTCTGCCTACCCGTCGCCAGTAAACTTAATTATGGCTATGCCTACCCGTAGACCGTAAAACCCAATAATGACTATGCCTACCCGTCATAAGTAAACTCAATAATGACTCTGCCTACCCATCACCAGTAAACCCAATAATGGCTTTGCCTACCCGTCGCCAGTAAACTCAATAATAACTCTGCCTACCGGTCGCCAGCCAACTCAATAATGACTAAGCCTACCCGTCGCCAGTAAACCGAATAATGGCTCTGCCTACCCGTCGCCAGTAAACTTAATAATGGCTCTGCCTACCCGTCGCCAGTAAACTTAATAATGGCTCTGCCTACCCGTCGCCAGTAAACTTAAAAATGGCTCTGTCTACCCGTCGCCAGTAAACCCAATAATGGCTCTGCTAACCAGTCACCACTAAACTCTCAAAAATGGCAATGCCTACCCGTCGCCAGTAAACTCAATAATAACTCTGCTTACCAGTCACCAGTATACTTAAAAATGGCAATGCCTACCCGTCGCGTGTAAACTCAATAATGGCTTTGCCTACCAGCCGCCAGTAAACCCAAAAATGGCTCTGCCTACCCGTCGCCAATAAAATCAATAATGGCTCTGCCTACCCCTCGCCAGTAAACCCATTAATTATTCTGCCTACCCGCTATAAGTAAACTCAATAATTCCTCTGGCTACCCATCGCCAGTAAACTCAATAATGACTCTGCCTACCCATCGTCAGTAAACTCAATATGGCACAGCCTACCCTTCGCCAGTAAACCCATTAATGATTCTGCCTACCCGATGTAAGTAAACTCAATAATGACTCTGCCTACCTGTCGCCAGTAAACTCAATATGGCGCAGCCTACCCGTCGCCAGTAAACCCAATAATGACTCTGCCTACCAGTCGCAAGTAAACTCAATAAGGCGCAGCCTAGCCGTCGCAAGTTAAATCAATAATGGCTCTGTCTACCCGTCGCCAGTAAACCCATTAATGATTCTGCCTACCCGTCGTAAGTAAACTCAATAATTGCTCTGGCTACCCATCGCCAGTTAACTCAATAATGACTCTGCCTACCCGACGCCATCAAACTCAATAATGACTATGCCTACCCGTCGCCAGTAAACTTAATAATGGCTCTGCTTACGCGTCGCCAGAAAACTTAATAATGGCTCTGCCTACCCGTCGCCAGTAAACTTAATAATGGCTCTGCCTACCCGTCGCCAGTAAACTTAATAATGGCTCTGCCTACCCGTCGCCAGTAAACCCAATAATGACTCTGCCTTCCAGTCACCAGTAAACTCAAAAATGGCAATGCCTACCCGTCGCCAGTAAACTCAATAATAACTCTGCTTACCCGTCATAAGTAAACTCAATAATGACTCTACCTACCCGTCACCAGTAAACACAATAATGGCTCTGCCTACCCGTCGCCAGTAAACTCAATAATAACTCTGCCTACCGGTCGCCAGCCAACTCAATAATGACTATGCCTAGCCGTCGCCAGTAAATTTAATAATGGCTCTGCCTACCCGTCGCCAGTAAACCGAATAATGGCTCTGCCTACCCGTCGCCAGTAAACTTAATAATGGCTCTGCCTACCCGTCGCCAGTAAACTTAATAATGGCTCTGCCTACCCGTCGCCAGTAAACTTAATAATGGCTCTACCTACCCGTCGCCAGTAAACTTAAAAATGGCAATGCCTACCCGTCGCCAGTAAACTCAATAATGGCTTTGCCTACCAGCCGCCAGTAAACCCAAAAATGACTCTGCCTACCCGTCGCCAATAAAATCAATAATGGCTCTGCCTACCCGTCGCCAGTAAACCCATTAATGATTTTGCCTACCCGCCGTATAAGTTAACTCAATAATTGCTCTGGCTACCCATCGCCAGTAAACTCAATAATGACTCTGCCTACCAGTCGCAAGTAAACTCAATAAGGCGCAGCCTAGCCGTCGCAAGTTAAATCAATAATGGCTCTGTCTACCCGTCGCCAGTAAACCCATTAATGATTCTGCCTACCCGTCGTAAGTAAACTCAATAATTGCTCTGGCTACCCATCGCCAGTAAACTCAATAATGACTCTGCCTACCCGACGCCATCAAACTCAATAATGACTATGCCTACCCGTCGCCAGTAAACTTAATAATGGCTCTGGTTACGCGTCGCCAGTAAACTTAATAATGGTTCTGCCTACCCGTCGCCAGTAAACTAAATAATGGCTATGCCTACCCGTCGCCAGTAAACTTAATAATGTCTCTGCCTTCCCGTCGCCAGTAAACTTAATAATGGCTCTACCTACCCGTCGCGAGTAAACCCAATAATGGCTCTGCTAACCAGTCACCAGTAAAACTCTTAAAAATGGCAATGCCTACCCGTCGCCAGTATACTCAATAATGGCTTTGCCTACCAGCCGCCAGTAAACCCAAAAATGACTCTGCCTACCCGTCGCCAATAAAATCAATAATGGCTCTGCCTACCCATCGCCAGTAAACCCATTAGTGATTTTGCCTACCCGCCGTAAGTAAACTCAATAATTGCTCTGGATACCCATCGCCAGTAAACTCAATAATGACTCTGCCTACCCGTCGCCAGTAAACTCAATATGACACAGCCTACCCGTCGCCAGTAAACCCATTAATGATTCTGCCAACCCGCCGTAAGTAAACTCAATAATGACTCTGGCTACCCGTCGCCAGTAAACTCAATATGGCGCAGCCTACCCGTCGCCAGTAAACCCAATAATGACTCTGCCTACCAGTCGCCAGTAAACTCAATAAGGCGCAGCCTAGCCGTCGCCAGTTAAATCAATAATGGCTCTGCCTACCCGTCGCCAGTAAACCCATTAATGATTCTGCCTACCCGTCGTAAGTAAACTCAATAATTGCTTTGGCTACCCATCGCCAGTAAACTCAATAATGACTCTGCCTACCCTTCGCCAGTAAACTCAATATGGCGAAGCCTACCCGTCGCAAGTAAACTCAATAATGGCTCTGCCTACCCGTCGCCAGTAAACCCAATAATGACTCTACCTACCAGTCGCCAGTAAACTCAATATGGCGCAGCCTACCCGTCGCCAGTAAACTCAATAATGACTCTGCTTACCCGTCGCCAATAAACACAATAATGGCTCTGCCTACAAGTCGTCAGTAAACTCAATACTGACTCTGCCTACCCGTCGCCAGTAAACTCAATAATGACTCTGCCTACCCGCCGTAAGTAACTTCAATAATTGCTCTGGCTACCCATCGCCAGTGAACTCAATATGGCGCAGCCTACCCGTCGCCAGTTAACTCAATATGGCTCAACCTACCCGTCGCCAGTAAACTCAATAATGACTCTGCTTACCCGTCGCCAATAAACACAATAATGGCTCTGCCTACAAGTCGTCAGTAAACTCAATACTGACTCTGCCTACCCGTCGCCAGTAAACTCAATAATGACTCTGCCTACTGGTCGCCAGTAAACTTAATAATGGCTCTGCCTACCTGTCGCCCGTAAACCCAATAATGACTCTGCCTATCCGTCGTAAGTAAACTGAATAATGGCTCTGCCTACCCGTCGCCAATAAACACAATAATGGCTCTGCCTACAAGTCGTCAGTAAACTCAATAATGACTCTGCCTACCCGTCGCCAGTAAACTCAATAATGACTCTGCCTACTGGTCGCCAGTAAACTTAATAATGGCTCTGCCTACCTGTCGCCCGTAAACCCAATAATGACTCTGCCTATCCGTCGTAAGTAAACTTAATAATGGCTCTGCCTACCCGTCGCCAGTAAACTTAATAATGGCTCTGCCTACCCGTCACCAGTAAACCCAATAATGGCCCTGCCTACCAGTCACCAGTAAACTTAAAAATGGCAATGCCTACCCGTCGCCAGTAAACTCAATAATAACTCTGCCTACCCGTCGCCAGTAAACCCAATAATGGCTCTGCCTACCAGTCACCAGTAAACTCAATAATGACTCTGCCTACCCGTAGCCAGTAAACTCAATAATAACTCTGCCTACCCGTCGTCAGTAAACCCAATAATGGCTCTGCCTACCAGTCGCAAGTAAACACAATAATGACTCTGCCTACCAGTCACCAGTAAACTCAATAATGACTCTGCCTACCCGTCGCCAGTAAACTCAATAATAACTCTGCCTACCCGTCACCAGTAAAATCAATAATGGCTCTGCCTACCCGGCGCCAGTAAACCCATTAATGATTCTGCCTACCCGCCGTAAGTAAACTCAATAATTGCTCTGGCTACCCATCGCCAGTAAACTCAATAATGACTCTGCCTACCCGTCGCCAGTAAACTCAATATGGCGCAGCCGACCCGTCGCCAGTAAACCCAATAATGATTCTGCCTACCCGCCGTAAGTAAACTCTATATGGCGCAGCCTACCCGTCGTAAGTAAATTCAATATGGCGCAGCCTAACCGTCGCCAGTAAACTCAATAATGGATCTGCCTACCGGTCGCCAGTAAATTCAATAATGGATCTGCCTACCGGTCGCTAGTAAACTCAATAATGACTCTGCCTAACTGTCGCCAGTAAACTCAATATGGCGCTGCCTACTCGTCGCCAGTAAACCGAATAATGGCTCTGCCTACCCGTCGTTAGTAAACCCAATAATGAATCTGCCTTCCATTCGCCAGTAAACTCAATATGGCGCAGCCTACCCGTCGCCAGTAAAATCAATAATGGCTCTGCCTACCCATCGCCAGTAAACCCATTAATGATTCTGCCTACCCGCCGTCAGTAACTTCAATAATTGCTCTGGCTACCCATCGCCAGTAAACTCAATATGGCGCAGCCTACCCGTCGCCAGTTAACTTAATATGGCTCAACCTACCCGTCGCCAGTAAACTCAATAATGACTCTGCTTACCCGTCGCCAATAAACACAATAATGGCTCTGCTTACAAGTCGTCAGTAAACTCAATAATGACTCTGCCTACCCGTCGCCAGTAAACTCAATAATGACTCTTCCTACTGGTCGCCAGTAAACTTAATAATGGCTCTGCCTACCTGTCGCCCGTAAACCCAATAATGACTCTGCCTATCCGTCGTAAGTAAACTGAATAATGGCTCTGCCTACCCGTCGCCAGTAAACTCAATGATGACTCTGGCTACCGGTCGCCAGCAAACTCAATAATGACTATGCCTACCCGTCGCCAGTAAACTAAATAATGGCTGTGCTTACCCGTCGCCAGTAAACTTAATAATGGCTCTGCCTACCCGTCGCCAGTAAACTTAATAA
Source organism: Limnoperna fortunei (assembly GCA_944474755.1). Classification (NCBI taxonomy): domain Eukaryota; kingdom Metazoa; phylum Mollusca; class Bivalvia; order Mytilida; family Modiolidae; genus Limnoperna; species Limnoperna fortunei. The sequence goes on along the minus strand of OX104119.1, from coordinate 72,520,492 downwards.
TGGCTCTGCCTACCCGTCGTTAGTAAACCCAATAATGAATCTGCCTTTCATTCGCCAGTAAACTCAATATGGCGCAGCCTACCCGTCGCCAGTAAAATCAATAATGGCTCTGCCTACCCATCGCCAGTAAACCCATTAATGATTCTGCCTACCCGCCGTCAGTAACTTCAATAATTGCTCTGGCTACCCATCGCCAGTAAACTCAATATGGCGCAGCCTACCCGTCGCCAGTTAACTTAATATGGCTCAACCTACCCGTCGCCAGTAAACTCAATAATGACTCTGCTTACCCGTCGCCAATAAACACAATAATGGCTCTGCCTACAAGTCGTCAGTAAACTCAATAATGACTCTGCCTACCCGTCGCCAGTAAACTCAATAATGACTCTTCCTACTGGTCGCCAGTAAACTTAATAATGGCTCTGCCTACCTGTCGCCCGTAAACCCAATAATGACTCTGCCTATCCGTCGTAAGTAAACTGAATAATGGCTCTGCCTACCCGTCGCCAGTAAACTCAATGATGACTCTGCCTACCGGTCACCAGTAAACTTAATAATGGCTCTGCCTACCCGTCGCCAGTAAACCCAATAATGGCTCTGCCTACCAGTCACCAGTAAACTTAAAAATGGGAATGCCTACCCGTCGCCAGTAAACTCAATAATAACTCTGCCTACCCGTCGCCAGTAAACCCAATAATGGCTCTGCCTACCAGTCACCAGTAAACCCAATAATGGCTCTGCCTACCAGTCGCAAGTAAACACAATAATGACTCTGCCTACCAATCACCAGTAAACTCAATAATGACTCTGCCTACCCGTCGCCAGTATACTCAATAATAACTCTGCCTACCCGTCACCAGTAAAATCAATAATGGCTCTGCCTACCCGTCGCCAGTAAACCCATTAATGATTCTGCCTACCCGCCGTAAGTAAACTCAATAATTGCTCTGGCTACCCATCGCCAGTAAACTCAATAATGACTCTGCCTACCCGTCGCCAGTAAACTCAATATGGCGCAGCCGACCCGTCGCCAGTAAACCCAATAATGATTCTGCCTACCCGCCGTAAGTCAACTCAATATGGCGCAGCCTACCCGTCGTAAGTAAATTCAATATGGCGCAGCCTACCCGTCGCTAGTAAACCCTATAATGACTCTGCCTAACTGTCGCCAGTAAACTCAATATGGCGCAGCCTACTCGTCGCCAGTAAACCCAATAATGGCTCTGCCTACCCGTCGTTAGTAAACCCAATAATGACTCTGCCTACCAGTCGCCAGTGAACTCAATATGGCGCAGCCTACCCGTCGCCAGTAAACCCAATATGGCGCAGCCTACCCGTCACCAGTAAACACAATGATGGCTCTGCCTAACCGTCGCCAGAAATCTCAATATGGCGCAGCCTACCCGTCGCCAGTAAACCCAATAATGGCTCTGCCTACCCGTCGCCAGTAAACCCAATAATGACTCTGCCTACCTGTCGCCAGTCAACTCAATATGGCGCAGCCTACCCGTCGCCAGTAAACTCAATAATGGATCTGCCTACCCGTCGCCTGTAAACTCAATAATGTCTCTGCCTACCAGTCGCCAGTTAACTCAATATGGCGCAGCCTACCCGTCGCCAGTAAAATCAATAATGGCTCTGCCTACCCGTCGCCAGTACACCCATTAATTATTCTGCCTACCCGCCGTAAGTAAACTCAATAATGGCTCTGGCTACCCATCGCCAGTAAACTCAATATGGCGCAGCCTACCCGTCGCCAGTAAACTTAATAATGGCTCTGCTTACGCGTCGCCAGTAAACTTAATAATGGCTCTGCCTACCCGTCGCCAGTAAACTTAATAATGGCTCTGCCTTCCCGTCGCCAGTAAACTTAACAATGGCTCTGCCTACCCGTCGCAAGTAAACCCAATAATGACTCTGCCTTCCAGTCACCAGTAAACTCAAAAATGGCAATGCCTACCCGTCGCCAGTAAACTCAATAATAACTCTGCCTACCCGTCGCCAGTAAACCCAATAATGGCTCTGCCTACCAGTCACCAGTAAACTCAATAATGACTTTGCCTACCCGTAGCCAGTAAACTCAATAATAACTCTGCCTATCCGTCGCCAGTAAACCCATTAATGGCTCTGCCTACCAGTCGCAAGTAAATACAATAATGACTCTGCCTACCAGTCACCAGTAAACTCAATAATGACTCTGCCTACCTGTCGCCAGTAAAATCAATAATGACTCTGCCTACCCATCGCCAGTAAACTCAATAATAACTCTGCCTACCAGTCACCAGTAAATTCAAAAATGGCAATGACTACCCGTCGCCAGTAAATACAATAATGGCTCTGCCTACCCGTCGCCAGTAAACTCAATAATGGCTCTGCCTACCAGTCACGAGTAATCTCAATAATGACTCTGCCTACCTGTCGCCAGTAAACTCAATAATAACTCTGCCTACCCGTCGCCAGTAAACCCAATAATGGCTCTGCCTACCAGTCGCAAGTAAATACAATAATGACTCTGCCTACCAGTCACCAGTAAACTCAATAATGACTCTGCCTACCCGTCGCCAGTAAAATCAATAATGACTCTGCCTACTCATCGCCAGTAAACCCAATAATGGCTCTGCCTACCAGTCACCAGTAAACTCAATAATGACTCTGCCTACCCGTAGCCAGTAAACTCAATAATAACTCTGCCTACCCGTCGTCAGTAAACCCAATAATGGCTCTGCCTACCAGTCGCAAGTAAACACAATAATGACTCTGCCTACCAGTCACCAGTAAACTCAATAATGACTCTGCCTACCCGTCGCCAGTAAACTCAATAATAACTCTGCCTACCCGTCACAAGTAAAATCAATAATGGCTCTGCCTACCCGTCGCCAGTAAACCCATTAATGATTCTGCCTACCCGCCGTAAGTAAACTCAATAATTGCTCTGGCTACCCATCGCCAGTAAACTCAATAATGACTCTGCCTACCCGTCGCCAGTAAACTCAATATGGCGCAGCCGACCCGTCGCCAGTAAACCCAATAATGATTCTGCCTACCCGCCGTAAGTAAACTCTATATGGCGCAGCCTACCCGTCGTAAGTAAATTCAATATGGCGCAGCCTACCCGTCGCCAGTAAACTCAATAATGGATCTGCCTACCGGTCGCCAGTAAATTCAATAATGGATCTGCCTACCGGTCGCTAGTAAACCCAATAATGACTCTGCCTAACTGTCGCCAGTAAACTCAATATGGCGCTGCCTACTCGTCGCCAGTAAACCGAATAATGGCTCTGCCTACCCGTCGTTAGTAAACCCAATAATGAATCTGCCTTCCATTCGCCAGTAAACTCAATATGGCGCAGCCTACCCGTCGCTAGTAAAATCAATAATGGCTCTGCCTACCCATCGCCAGTAAACCCATTAATGATTCTGCCTACCCGCCGTAAGTAACTTCAATAATTGCTCTGGCTACCCATCGCCAGTAAACTCAATATGGCGCAGCCTACCCGTCGCCAGTTAACTTAATATGGCTCAACCTACCCGTCGCCAGTAAACTCAATAATGACTCTGCTTACCCGTCGCCAATAAACACAATAATGGCTCTGCCTACAAGTCGTCAGTAAACTCAATAATGACTCTGCCTACCCGTCGCCAGTAAACTCAATAATGACTCTTCCTACTGGTCGCCAGTAAACTTAATAATGGCTCTGCCTACCTGTCGCCCGTAAACCCAATAATGACTCTGCCTATCCGTCGTAAGTAAACTGAATAATGGCTCTGCCTACCCGTCGCCAGTAAACTCAATGATGACTCTGCCTACCGGTCGCCAGCAAACTCAATAATGACTATGCCTACCCGTCGCCAGTAAACTAAATAATGGCTCTGCTTACCCGTCGCCAGTAAACTTAATAATGGCTCTGCCTACCCGTCGCCAGTAAACTTAATAATGGCTCTGCTTACCCGTCGCCAGTAAACTTAATAATGGCTCTGCCTACCCGTCGCCAGTAAACCCAATAATGGCTCTGCCTACCAGTCACCAGTAAACTTAAAAATGGCAATGCCTACCCGTCGCCAGTAAACTCAATAATAACTCTGCCTACCCGTCGCCAGTAAACCCAATAATGGCTCTGCCTACCAGTCACCAGTAAACCCAATAATGGCTCTGCCTACCAGTCGCAAGTAAACACAATAATGACTCTGCCTACCAGTCACCAGTAAACTCAATAATGACTCTGCCTACCCGTCGCCAGTAAACTCAATAATAACTCTGCCTACCCGTCACCAGTAAAATCAATAATGGCTCTGCCTACCCGTCGCCAGTAAACCCATTAATGATTCTGCCTACCCGCCGTAAATAAACTCAATAATTGCTCTGGCTACCCATCGCCAGTAAACTCAATAATGACTCTGCCTACCCGTCGCCAGTAAACTCAATATGGCGCAGCCGACCCGTCGCCAGTAAACCCAAAAATAATTCTGCCTACCCGCCGTAAGTAAACTCAATATGGCGCAGCCTACCCGTCGTAAGTAAATTCAATATGGCGCAGCCTACCCGTCGCTAGTAAACCCTATAATGACTCTGCCTAACTGTCGCCAGTAAACTCAATATGGCGCAGCCTACTCGTCGCCAGTAAACCCAATAATGGCTCTGCCTACCCGTCGCCAGTAAACCCAATAATGACTCTGCCTACCTGTCGCCAGTAAACTCAATATGGCGCAGCCTACCCGTCGCCAGTAAACTCAATAATGGATCTGCCTACCCGTCGCCTGTAAACTCAATAATGTCTCTGCCTACCAGTCGCCAGTTAACTCAATATGGCGCAGCCTACCCGTCGCCAGTAAAATCAATAATGGCTCTGCCTACCCGTCGCCAGTACACCCATTAATTATTCTGCCTACCCGCTGTAAGTAAACTCAATAATGGCTCTGGCTACCCATCGCCAGTAAACTCAATATGGCGCAGCCTACCCGTCGCCAGTAAACTTAATAATGGCTCTGCTTACGCGTCGCCAGTAAACTTAATAATGGCTCTGCCTACCCGTCGCCAGTAAACTTAATAATGGCTCTGCCTTCCCGTCGCCAGTAAACTTAACAATGGTTCTGCCTACCCGTCGCCAGTAAACCCAATAATGACTCTGCCTTCCAGTCACCAGTAAACTCAAAAATGGCAATGCCTACCCGTCGCCAGTAAACTCAATAATAACTCTGCCTACCCGTCGCCAGTAAACCCAATAATGGCTCTGCCTACCAGTCACCAGTAAACTCAATAATGACTTTGCCTACCCGTAGCCAGTAAACTCAATAATAGCTCTGCCTATCCGTCGCCAGTAAACCCAATAATGGCTCTGCCTACCAGTCGCAAGTAAATACAATAATGACTCTGCCTACCAGTCACCAGTAAACTCAATAATGACTCTGCCTACCCGTCGCCAGTAAAATCAATAATGACTCTGCCTACCCATCGCCAGTAAACTCAATAATAACTCTGCCTACCAGTCACCAGTAAATTAAAAATGGCAATGCCTACCCGTCGCCAGTAAATACAATAATGGCTCTGCCTACCCGTCGCCAGTAAACTCAATAATGGCTCTGCCTACCAGTCACGAGTAAACTCAATAATGACTCTGCCTACCTGTCGCCAGTAAATTCAAAAATGGCAATGCCTACCCGTCGCCAGTAAATACAATAATGGCTCTGCCTACCCGTCGCCAGTAACCTCAATAATGGCTCTGCCTACCAGTCACCAGTAAACTCAATAATGACTCTGCCTACCTGTCGCCAGTAAACTCAATAATAACTCTGCCTACCCGTGGCCAGTAAACCCAATAATGGCTCTGCCTACCAGTCGCAAGTAAATACAATAATGACTCTGCCTACCAGTCACCAGTAAACTCAATAATGACTCTGCCTACCCGTCGCCAGTAAAATCAATAATGACTCTGCCTACTCATCGCCAGTAAACTCAATAATAACTCTGCCTACCAGTCACCAGTAAATTCAAAAATGGCAATGCCTACCCTTCGCCAGTAAATACAATAATGGCTCTGCCTACCCGTCGCCAGTAAACTCAATAATGGCTCTGCCTACCAGTCACCAGTAAACTCAATAATGACTATGCCTACCCGTCGCCAGTAAACTCAATAATAACTCTGCCTACCCGTCGCCAGTAAAATCAATAATGGCTCTGCCTACCAGTCGCCAGTAAACTCAATATGGCGCAGCCTTCCCGTCGCCAGTAAACTCAATAATCGATCTGCCTACCCGTCGCCAGTAAACTCAATAATGACTTTGCCTACAAGTCGCCATTAAACTCAATATAGCGCAGCCTACCCTTCGCCAGTAAACTCAATATGGCGCAGCCGACCCGTCGCCAGTAAACACAATAATGACTCTGCCTACCCGTCGTAAGTAAAAACAATAATGGCTCTGTCTACCCATCGCCAGTAAACTCAATTATGACTCTGCCTACCCGTCGTAAGTAAAAACAATAATGGCTCTGCCTACCCGTCGCTAGTAAACTTAATTATGGCTCTGCCTACCCGTCGACCGTAAAACCAAATAATGACTCTACCTACCCGTCATAAGTAAACTCAATAATGGCTCTGCCTACCCGTCACCAGTAAACACAATAGTGGCTTTGCCTACCCGTCGCCAGTAAACTCAATATTGATTCTGCTTACTGGTCGCCAGTAAACTCAATAATAACTCTGCCTACCGGTCGCCAGCCAACTCAATAATGACTATGCCTAGCCGTCGCCAGTAAACTTAATAATGGCTCTGCCTACCCGTCGCCAGTAAACCGAATAATGGCTCTGCCTACCCGTCGCCAGTAAACTTAATAATGGCTCTGCCTACCCGTCGCCAGTAAACTTAATAATGGCTCTACCTACCCGTCGCCAGTAAACTTAAAAATGGCAATGCCTACCCGTCGCCAGTAAACTCAATAATGGCTTTGCCTACCAGCCGCCAGTAAACCCAAAAATGACTCTGCCTACCCGTCGCCAATAAAATCAATAATGGCTCTGTCTACCCGTCGCCAGTAAACCCATTAATGATTTTGCCTACCCGCCGTATAAGTAAACTCAATAATTGCTCTGGCTACCCATCGCTTGTAAAATCAATAATGACTCTGCCTACCAATCGCCAGTAAACTCAATATGGCACAGCCTACCCGTCGCCAGTAAAATCAATAATGGCTCTGCCTACCCGTCGCCAGTACACCCATTAATGATTCTGCCTACCCGCCGTAAGTAAACTCAATAATGGCTCTGGCTACCCATCGCCAGTAAACTCAATATGGCGCAGCCTACCCGTGGCCAGTAAACTCAATAATGACTCTGCTTACCCGTCGCCAATAAACACAATAATGGCTCTGCCTACAAGTCGTCAGTAAACTCAATAATGACTCTGCCTACCCGTCGCCCGTAAACTCAATAATGGCTCTGCCTACCCGTCGCCAGTAAACTCAATATGGCGCAGCCTACCCGTCGCCAGTAAACTCAATAATGGATCTGCCTACCCGTCGCTAGTAAACTCAATAATGACTCTGCCTACCAGTCGCCAGTAAACTCAATAATGACTCTGCTTACCCGTCGCCAATAAAAACAATAATGCCTCTGCCTACAAGTCGTCAGTAAACTCAATAATGACTCTGCCTACCCGTCGCCAGTAAACTCAATAATGGCTCTGCCTACCCGTCGCCAGTAAACTCAATATGGCGCAGCCTACCCGTCGCCAGTAAACTCAATAATGGATCTGCCTACCCGTCGCTAGTAAACTCAATAATGACTCTGCCTACCAGTCGCCAGTAAACTCAATATGGCGCAGCCTACCCGTCGCCAGTAAAATCAATAATGGCTCTGCCTACCCGTCGCCAGTAAACTTAATAATGGCTCTGCCTACCCGTCGCCAGTAAACTCAATAATGGATCTGCCTACCCGTCGCTAGTAAACTCAATAATGACTCTGCCTACCAGTCGCCAGTAAACTCAATATGGCACAGCCTACCCGTCGCCAGTAAAATCAATAATGGCTCTGCCTACCCGTCGCCAGTAAACTTAATAATGGCTCTGCCTACCCGTCGCCAGTAAACTTAATAATGGCTCTGCCTACCGATCGCCAGCAAACTCAATAATGACTCTGCCTACCAGTCGCCAGTAAACTCAATAATGGCTCTGCCAACCCGTCTAAAGTAAACCTCAATTTTCTAACTTTAAAGCACCAACTGATTTCTTTAAATCTAAGAATACAATTTAACAACTTATCTAACTTGTAATAACAACTTGCTAAATTGTAATTACAACTTAACTAACTTGTAATAACAACTTAGTGAAGTTGTTATAACAACTTCAATTTGAAGTTGAAGATTGAAGTTATAACAACTTAAATCCTTAAATAAATCAATCCACTATAGAAGAATCATTAAAGAAAAATTAAATTATAACAACATAAATTACATTTTTTGTTGATCGCCTTCTGTTGCCATTGGTCTGCTGAAGTTCTGGTGTCACTGTGAAAAGGCTATTTATATAGGAACTTTTGTGAAAAGTACACCTTATCATATATGTAATATCAAATTTCCACCCTTTTCACATATTGCATATTCTAAAAGTAGACATGTGTACCTAGCTATTTGTTTTGGTAAAACTTTAACCCCACAGAAAAGTGCCCTAAGCGGATATCTCACTGTTGTCTGTTTGTTGTTGTTGGCCCCACAGAAAAGTGCCCGGATATCTCACTGTTGTCTGCTTGTTGTTGTTGGCGTTTGTGGTTTTTCCTTTTTTGTGGTGTGGTTGGGGGGGTGTTGTTTGTTTGTTTATTTACTAAATACCATAATATTAGAAGTTTAAAATGTATATCTACAGAGAGAAGAGAAAACATTTCCCAATAGAAAACCCAAAAATAAAATGGCCCGGATGTAGGCCTGTTGTGAATCAGACTAGTAAACATATATTTGGAATATTTACATTGGTTTGGTTGCAATCACGTTTTTTTGGAGGCTTCCAGTTACATATAGGTTAAATGGGCAAAACAAATTAATATTATTGAAGCTTTTTTCTTTAAAAAGCTGATTTATTGAAGGCTTGAATTGAAGGCGTCACACTGAAGGCTGCTGGCTGTCTTCCATTGTAGATTTTTTAAATTGCCGTTTATATATGTAGGTTGAGTCGCGTACGCTTATTCCACATCTCATTATCTTCCTACTGCTACAGTCGGAACCTTTCCTTACAATGGTCGAATGAAGTACTTTGAATCGATATTATATAGCTGTAAAATAAGTTGTTATAACAAGTTAGCTAAGTTGTTATTACAAGTTAGCTAAGTTGTGATTACAGGTTAGCTAAGTCAGTGTAAGTTGTGATTACAAGTTTTTATTACAAGTAAGCTAAGTTGTAATTATAAGTTAGCTCAGTTGTTATTACAAGTAAGCAATGTTGTTATTACAAGTTAGCTAAGTTGTTATAACATGTAAGCTAAGTTGTTATTACAAGTTAGCAGTTGTTATTACAAGTTAGCTAAGTGTTATTACAAGTTAGCTAAGTTGTTATTTGCTATTACAAAGTTAGCTAAGTTGTTATTACAAGTAAGCGAAGTTGTCCATTCAATCGTTTTTTTTTTTAATTCCTCAAAATTGAGATACAATGAATATAAAAAAAATAATAATTATACACAAATATTGAAGTATAACAACAAATAGGAAACAAATATTTACAGTATATCAAACATTAGTGCAAAAGTTGGAAATATTATAATAAATAAAACATATAAGCCAGTGACATTTCATGTATCGTTGACGGACCTTGTTGAACGGCTGTAATGAGATATACATTGGACAACATGTGTATGACATAGCTTAGCAAAGTAACTATATTCGTCATCGTCAGCAAAACTAAGTGTTGGTTTTCGACCTAAAAACATTTGATACAGTAGTTCGTTATCATTACAACCAATTCACAGTACAATTATAACTCGAAGTGTTCCAGTATCAAATTCAACCAAACATCACGGAGGTCTTCAGTGCACGAGCATTCACAACAGGCATGTAAGTATACGTCATTAAAGACACGATTGCATACAGTACATTGACTGTTGCCAGATGAATGTGGTATTTTCAGTTATAAGTTTCGTGATGAAAAACGCATATCTTATGTCTCTATATGATGATGCATGCTTCCAGAAATTCACAATTGACACTGAATTGTGGATGTTCTTGAACCGACTGAAGTCACTATCGCGAGATAGTCTGTCTCTCCACTGGTCAGCCTGAACATCATTTACAGCACTGTGAACAATCGATTTCCACTGTACTTTCGACGGGAATTGTCCCTCAGTTTCATCTGAGTAAGATTGCCATTTAGTTGGTAAAGCACAAAATGTTTACAATGTCCGGAATAAATCCATACTGGTTAGTTGACCCCTCTCTAAGAAATGAAAACAATCGAATTAGGAATATCTGTTTCGTCAGGTAAGTATAGTCAAGCGAACATAGTTTTTGAAAAAAAGAACAGCTTTCTTTTGTGAATTGCACTCGTTATGGAAGAAATACCAATGAAACTTTCACACATACCGGATACTGTCGATTGTTTGAAGTCTAATATACATTTAACTACAAGGTGCTGCTGTTATAACAAGTTAGCTAAGTTATTATTGCTAAGTTGTTATTACAAGTTAGCTAAGTTGTTATTGCTAAGTTGTTATTGCTAAGTTGTTATTACAAGTTAGCTAAGTTGTTATTGCTAAGTTGTTATTACAAGTTAGCTAAGTTGTTATAACAAGTTAAAAAAATACCACATATGGTACTAATAGGGCTTCCGTATTAACATATAAACCTATGTTAAAATTTTTTAAAAGGGTTCGTATGTTTAATCGGTTAAAATTCTTATCCAAAAACGGTGGACCAGTAGGAATATCATAACACTATTTATTGTATGATCCTCTTTAACATTTATGTATTTTTGCCAATGGAAATGGAAATGGCCTCCACACTAGAAAAATTATGCTTGGAGAAAGTCCTTCTTCCTGACTTAGCAATACAGCCTCATGCGAGCCCCTAGTTTGGTATAGCTACAATTCCTTATGCGAATACAATACCGGTAATAGCACCGTCACCGTCCGGAAAAGTTACATTTAACAAACCATTGCGAAAGTGTGAACCAAACATTGCATGACATATTCTTGCGAAGTCCTCAAAGCCCTTATTCTCATTTTTCATAAAACTTAAAACTCTTTAAATTTGAAGTCAAAATCATTTGAAATTTTGTTTGATTGATATGAAATCCTCAACCAATTGCTCATTTTGTCTTGATTGGACGAAAAACATGTCTGTCATGGCGGATTCTTGTTTTTGATTGAATGAATTGTAAATTGTAAAATTGATTGTAACTTTATAGCATTTAATATGGAATGTCCTTTAAGACATTTCTTTTTCTTTCTGCTAATAAGCAATATGTTGCTTTTTAATGATTTCTTAAGACTGCAGGGTTGGCATGCTGTTGTCCTTGTCAAACATACGGCTGCTGTAAGATAGAACCGCCTTCCGACATTAATCCTTTTGGCAAAATCAAACTTAAGGAAATGGCCACCATGATGAATCCTTGATATTTCTACTCTAACAAAAGTTTTAATAGATTGCAGTTTGCAGAATTAAAAAGGGGTTTTCCATTTTCATTTTCTGTGGTAATGAGTCGGTATGCAAGTTGTTTCTACGACGAAATAAATTGATTTGATTGGACAAAATTGGTTTTAATTCTGCAATAAAAAAGATTTTCTTGGGGACAATCATACCTATTAATTTTTGTATATCGTCTTTGACAAGACGCCTGGTGCGTATCAATCCGCTCTTCATTTGAATCTTTTTAAAACATTTTCAAACTCGTTGAATGTTATTAAAGTGTTTGAATTTTTTAATTGTCTTGAATTTATTTATAATGAATGACTATGTTTTAGTTTATTTGTTGGGTTGTCATTCCTTGATCGCGGTCATTAATGAGGTAGCGTACAGGAACCTTACAACCGGCAGTGTATGTTCAGCTATAACTTTAAGTAAAAAGATTTGCAGGTTGGCATGCCGTAGGTCGGGGGTTTTTAACTTACCTATAAAGATTTGCAGTTTGACATGCCGTAGGTCGGGGGTATTCACCTTACCTATAAAGATTTGCAGTTTGGCATACCGTAGGTCAGGGGTTTCATCTTACCTATAAAGATTTGCAGTTTGGCATGCCGTAGGTCGGGGTTTTCACCTTACCTATAAAGATTTGCAGTTTGGCATAATGTAGGTCAGGGGTTTCATCTTACCTATAAAGATTTGCAGTTTGGCATGCCGTAGGTCAGCGGTTTTCATCTTACCTATAAAGATTTGCAGTTTGGCATGCCGTAGGTCAGCGGTTTTCACCTTACCTATCAAGATTTGCAGTTTGGCATGCCGTAGGTCAGCGGTTTTCATCTTACCTATGAAGATTTGCAGTTTGGCATGCCGTAGGTCGGGGGTTTTCACCTTACCTATGAAGATTTGCAGTTTTGGCAGGACGTAGGTCGGGGGTTTTCACCTTACCTATGAAGATTTGCAGTTTGGCATGCCGTAGGTCCGGGGTTTTCACCTTACCTATGAAGATTTGCAGTTTGGCATGCCGTAGGTCGGGGGTTTTCACCTTACCTATGAAGATTTGCAGTTTTGGCAGGACGTAGGTCGGGGGTTTTCATCTTACCTATGAAGATTTGCAGTTTGGCAGGACTTAGGTCGGGGGTTTTCATCTTACCTATGAAGATTTGCAGTTTGGCATGCCGTAGGTCGGGGGTTTTCACCTTACCTATGAAGATTTGCAGTTTTGGCAGGACGTAGGTCGGGGGTTTTCACCTTACCTATGAAGATTTGCAGTTTGGCATGCCGTAGGTCCGGGGTTTTCACCTTACCTATGAAGATTTGCAGTTTGGCATGCCGTAGGTCGGGGGTTTTCACCTTACCTATGAAGATTTGCAGTTTTGGCAGGACGTAGGTCGGGGGTTTTCATCTTACCTATGAAGATTTGCAGTTTGGCAGGACGTAGGTCGGGGGTTTTCATCTTACCTATGAAGATTTGCAGTTTGGCATGCCGTAGGTCGGGGGTTTTCACCTTACCTATGAAGATTTGCAGTTTGGCATGCCGTAGGTCCGGGGTTTTCACCTTACCTATGAAGATTTGCAGTTTGGCATGCCGTAGGTCGGGGGTTTTCACCTTACCTATGAAGATTTGCAGTTTGGCATGCCGTAGGTCCGGGGTTTTCACCTTACCTATGAAGATTTGCAGTTTGGTACCAAGTATTCCAAGTAAAATATAGGACGCCTTTATAGACTAAAAATAAATGAAAGTGTATTAAACAAACAAATTGTCATAGCTAACATGACGAATCGGTTTTTTCGATTGGGTGAAATATTTAAATCTCCAGGCTAGAATGCTGAATAGAATCGAAGTAGAGGGGCACTGCAATAGTTAATCAGTTTTGTTACACTGTATGAGATGATCCAACGAACCATATTTCCGGTCAACTTCTGAAACTTTTCCTTTCATGAATAAAATTGAGTTATATATCAATGAATTTTTTCATAAAATTTACTAGAGGAATATATTAACCAAATTTGACCGAAGTTTTGCACGTTTTTCAATTTAAGTTCTTTTTATTGTATACCATATTCCAAAGAAAAACACTTCCGGTCAACTTTTGACAACTTTAAAAATAAAATTGAGTTATATATCAATGATTTTTTTTATAAAATTTACTAGAGGAATATATTAACCAAATTTGACCGAAGTTTTGCACGTTTTTCAATTTAAGTTCTTTTTATTGTATACCATATTCCAAAGAAAAACACTTCCGGTCAACTTTTGACAACTTTAAAAATAAAATTGAGTTATATATCAATGATTTTTTTTATAAAATTTACTAGAGGAATATGTTAACCAAATTTGACCGAAGTTTTGCACGTTTTTCAATTTAAGTTCTTTTTATTGTATACCATATTCCAAAGAAAAACACTTCCGGTCAACTTTTGACAACTTTAAAAATAAAATTGAGTTATATATCAGTGAACAATATAAAATCCTTGTTTTGTTTTAACTCATTCGTGCATCAGGTAGCCATAAGTTTCTTTTAAACAGAAAGATATATTAAAAAGAATTACTTTTAATTTATCTCTCATATTAATTACTGAACAAACTTTATTTATTAAATAAACTTAAAAAATACTTAAAAAATATTCTGTTATTTTTAATCTACCTCACTCTACCTTAATTGAAAAGGTGTTGACATTATTCGACGAAAAACAACGCAAATTGACTATGAATCGAAAAGTTGAAAAATTTATTATTCGTAGATATAACCGCAGTGGATCTGCATTTTGGACTTGTTTATTTTTGTTCAAAGATATTGCAGATGAGCAACTACAATATCCTGGTAGCATCTTTTAGTTTTTAGTTTTGAGTTCGTTGCTTCACATGATAAGTCGTTATTTAGATTTAGATATGTTATGGGCTTGATCACCGCTGATGAGTCGTTATTTATATATGTTTTGGGCTTGATCACCGCTGACGAGTCGTTATTTAGTACGCTGTCGTTTATTATTATTTATTCGTGGGGTACCAAATTTCGTCGTTTTCGTGGGGGGGGGGGGAACCACAAAATTAAGAATTCAACGAATACTGATCTAAAGAAATCTATAATGACGGTAAGCTGACATGAGAAACTGCTATGCGCCGGTTGTGTACATGGACAATGACGACTTGTGTTCAAGGTGCATTGTTATATTGATGTGTTTTCAATAGATATGACAATTTTGCATTATGAACAACTTTAGTGTGTTTATAACACTAAACAGAAATAAAATTGATAAAAACATTGTTGTTATTTTTAATTGCGTTATCCCGTCAGTAATGAACGTACTTCCTGTTTTGCCTTTTCGTTGTAAAGTCTATTTTTAACACCTTTTTAACGGATTTCAATCTTTAAAAACCACTAATTATATCATCAAGTTTATTGTCAAACAAACAAACTTATCTTTGCCCCAGGGAATGTACGACGTATTTACAATGAACTGTTTGCTTAGATTGGTTTTAAGCAAATTATATGTTAATTATGTTTACGGCTACAAAACAAAATTTGTTTAAACTTTATTACTTCATGTTCCAGTCATCACACCGTTTTCAAGATAGGTAGCTAGATGTACACTATCACTTGATGTATATGGTATCGCGTGATTTTATTTGGGCGCTACTCAACGCAAATTCTTTTAAAATTGTGTTTACAAACGACATAAAACGGAATAAAACGCAACCCCTTTCATAAATTTATGTTTAGTGTGGGCTTTGCACCACGCCACAACAACAAAAAACAGGGTTAGTTTTTCATCGAAACAACAGGTAGTTTTTGTGTACGATCAAGCTCCGGTTTTTTAGCAGATCTGAAAATTGCTTGACGAAATGATTTCGGTACAGTTGATTCGGCAAATGACATGTTGATGATGTGAGTGATCACAGGAAGTGTCCTCAATACAATAAATCAGAAGAGAAGTCGGCATAGGATCTAATTCGCACGAATTAGATGGTGAGTTCATGATGATCTTTCTGACTTTGACAATGGACGCAGGTGAGAATGTTGTAAGAGCACCACCTTCAAACTTGACGTCCGCAGAAAAAAATCTAAAGTATCCAGTTTAGTCAAAGAACTTAAGTCGTTTCGAATAGTTTCAATTTTACTAATGAAAAACTTGTTGATTTTATTCGCAAGATCCAGACTGCAATTGTGTGTAGGAAGAATAACGTCAGTCGTTTGTCCCCTCAGATTGATGGTAAGTTTTTGAAGAGTACGAACCATTAAAGGTATCAACGAAATATACTGCTAGTACAGTCGTCGTAGGCACGACTAGAATAAAAAGGTGCACAATCAAAATATTTTAGAAACCAATCATTTTGAGATCGCTGGACTGAAATCAAGATAAGCTATTTCCATTACTTTTTATCGCACGCCTGTTCCTTCGTTGCCTGTAAACGTATTGCATTTTATCTGCACGTTAACACCACTTGGCCTACATGAAATCAATCAAACTTGTTGACATGTACTAGTATTTTTTCATTTTATTTTTATTCCTCAAGCCATCGCCCATTTGTTCGTTTCACACACAATTTGTTCGGCTGAAAATACAAGGCAAGGTAAAATGTTATTTATTAATACTGATGCATCACTTTGAAATTGTTTTGTCTAAATACAAGATTTCCAATACGAAAATTTTTATTGGAATTTTTTTAACCATGTTAGTATATCCGGTATTACTTTGGTATATAAACAGGTAAAGGGATTTATAGCCAATCAATGCAAAGAAGGATAACCCTAAGTAGTTGATGATACAAAGTAAATAATAACTAATTTTTTTTTATAGCATGCTGATATGATTTAAGATCTGAACATTCTGATCTGATTAATGGATTTTAGTTACTCTACAAAAAATACCCAACGTTGCCACACGTGGAGCAGGATCTGCTTTCCCTCACGCGCACCAGTTTTTAATGATGCATTTCTTTGGTTTTATGTGTTCCTAATATCTGCTTTTGTAAATGTCTGGATTTTTATAAAAAAGTTTTATGTCTTTTTTTTGTTGGTTTTTCGTATTTTACATGATTAACTTGTTTTCATTACCTTTTATATTGTCTATATTGTTATTTGTGTTTGTTAATTTTATTACTGAGGTTAGATTTTTTAGCTCTTTTATAATGCATGTATTATTTGTCTTCGTTTTTAGGGGATGCAGGACACTTTCACTGAAAATAATTTGTCAATGAATTTTCTTTAAATTCGCCAAATAGTTAGTTTTTTTTTTACAAGTTATCATTATTCAAAATACAAAATAGGGGTTTCAGAACTTTTTTTCGAGGAGTTGAGTTCTGAAATTTTAAATTTTTATATAGATTATACAGAGAAAAGAATTTTTTGATATAATGTCAAGCAATTTATATACATTTTAATGATGGAAAGAAAAATAGAGATCTCTGGGTTAAATACTTGTCAATTAGGCAAAAACTAGTCAAATAGTGCTAAAAATGGTATTGTTTGGTCAAAATTACCTCCCTTGTTAAAAATTTCATTTTCATTATTATTGCCAATACCGAACTAATTTAAACGAAAACTTTTTTCAACTATTAATGAATTGAAGTAACAATATAGGTACAAGACTTTCATTATAATTTTAAATTTTATTGAAATTAAGAAATTAATAATTAAAAATTTTTATTAAATTTACCATAAATGTCACAAAAATGGCGGATGGTGTCCTGCATCCCCTTGAGTTACATAATTTTGTTAATTGAAGTATGAACATGATTTATCAGGCAAACGAAAACCAAAACCAGGACATTCAAACCCAATTTTATTTTGTCCAGCATGTTTGGCAGTCTTTTCCACTGCAGTTAAGTCCTGTTTCACGTACATAATATGTCTTCATTACTGTATATACATCTGATAAATAGTACATACGAAATTAAAGAGTATTATATCTAACAATGCCATTTTGATATTTGGTTGTTTGAAGAAATATATGTTTTCTGTCTTGATATGAAATATTTCGATCAAGTATACTTAGAAACAAAGCAACAACAAACACCAAGGAACTATAAATCTATCCTTGACAACAACAAACACCGAGGAACTATAAATCTATCCTTGACAACAACAAACACCGAGGAACTATAAATCTATCCTTGACAACAACAAACACCAGAGGAACTATAAATCTATCCTTGACAACAACAAACACCGAGGAACTATAAATCTATCCTTGACAACAACAAACACCGAGGAACTATAAATCTATCCTTGACAACAACAAACACCGAGGAACTATAAATCTATCCTTGACAACAACAAACACCGAGGAACTATAAATATATCCTTGACAACAACAAACACCGAGGAACTATAAATCTATCCTTGACAACAACAAACACCGAGGAACTATAAATCTATCCTTTACAACAACAAACACCGAGGAACTATAAATCTATCCTTGACAACAACAAACACCGAGGAACAATAAATCTATCCTTGACAACAACAAACACCGAGGAACAATAAATCTATCCTTGACAATAACAAACACCGAGGAACTATAAATCTATCCTTGACAACAACAAACCGAGGAACAATAAATCTATCCTTGACAACAACAAACACCGAGGAACAATAAATCTATCCTTGACAACAACAAACACCGAGGAACAATAAATCTATCCTTGACAAAAATTATTGTAAATTTTATCTTTATGTCAGATGCACACAGATTTTTGATCAATAATAAACAGTAATATTTGTCTGTACATTTAATTAACTTAACCTATTTTCCGGCGTACAATTGTGCTATCGAGTACCCGTGATTTGTTTTTTTTTAATGTAGCCGTCTGTAATAAAAAGTGTTATTTGTAATGTATATGATTAATTATATTTTTAGTTAGTTTTATTGACTCGTGACATTGACATGTATACGGACATTGACAGTGAGTACTATAGTACTTTGATTTTCTGATTAGCTTACTTTACATCCTGGAATTTACATTTTAATACTCTTATCTCATTGGTCAGTTAGTGAATTCTTAGTGAACTGTCATGACTGTGTTCAGGTACTTATTATAAATTTAATCTGATTCTTTGGAGGAGTTAATTGGATTGGAAAATTCTTGTTGCTTGTCATTTATCCTTATTTTGGAGGATTCGTTGTTTCACATTAACAGGTCAGTTATTTCATTTATTTATCATTTCTTTCATATTCTTATTTTTGCAAGAGAGCTTTGTATGATAGTTTGATATATGAATAACAGTGAAAAATAAGATTTTTAATAGTAAAAGTAATTCTACTGCTACGTGCATATGCATTTAGATCGGCCGTACTTTCAAATTGAACACCAAATTTTTGAGAAAAACAACTATTTAGATCACAGTTAAGTTAACTGAAACAGAATGATCCACGAGCTATAACAACTAAGTAACGAATTTATGAAGAAAATTGAGATAGGAACCTATATCTAAAGAGAACAATATACCGATTTTTGTGTCCAAGATAAACAATATACTCGCCACTAATACAACTAAACTTCCGAATCGATGTAAACATTTAGCAACATGCGGTACAACTTATCAACCCTGATATCTTTGATAATGTTTCTGGTTACTAATTTTAATGAACAACACGACAAGTACCAAGTAGGACGTCTCCAACAAGAGATACAAGTAAGAAATTACACTTTTTCTCAAGCTGATAGAAATGTACTAGAACATTATGAGTTCAAGCTTGCTATCGACCTACAGATCAATCAGTTTCATATGATATATTATCACGTCGTACACAGCAGAATTTTAAAGTTTTCGAGACCAATTAAATTAGAAAAACATCATTATAGACTTATCATTATTTTAATAAGTGGTGATGTGTCTATGAACCCAGGACCCATAAAAAATCCCTGTGGTGGCTGCTGTAAAGCAGTAGCAAAGAATCACAGAGCCATATTGTGCGAAGGGTGTAACTATTGGTGGCACATTCGTTGTGCACATATATCACCCCCCGAATATCTTATTCTCAGTGATTCAGTTGAACCCTGGACGTGTGGTACATGTAACACTTTTCACTTCACCGATTCCTTCTTCGAGGCGGAAACTGAAACAAGTGAACTGAACACTCAGAGCATAAACAACTTAAGCTACCTTTCTTCCTCAGATACGCAAACTACCTTAGAAAAAAATCTAGATGGATCGATGTTTGAGAAGCTCAGAGAAGGCAGAAAGAATCACCCTGGAAACTTTGTTGTAGCTCATATAAACATCAACAGTATAAGATACAAATTTATTGAAATTAGAGAACTTTTAGATGAAAAGTTAGTTGATCTTCTGTTTATATCCGAGACTAAATTAGACAATTCATTCAACGATAATCTCTTTAAAATTGATGGTTATAAACTTTTCCGTAGAGATAGAAATAGTAAAAGTAAAAGACAATGATTTTTCTAACAATTTTACAAAATCATTAGATAAATGTATGATTAGTTATGAACATATTGTTGTTTTAGGTGATATGAACTACGATATGCTGATCAGTGAAAAATTTAACACTCTTAATGACATATGTGATGTTTTTAACCTATCTCAACTTGTAAGTAATGCAACTTGTTTTATGAAAGGTGCTATACCATCATTAGTAGATGTCATTCTAACAAATCAGAAAAATCTGTGTTTTAACACTACAAACATACCAACTGGTGTAAGTGACTGCCATAACCTGATATCTGTTACACTTAAATGTCATGTTAATCCACCCAAACAAGAATACATTAAGTACAGGAGTTACAGAAACTTTGACATCAATGATTTCAATAACAATATAGCAAAAATAAACATACAAATACCTCACAACATATCAGAACAAGAACAGTTGCACAAAGTCTATGAAAACTATGAATCGGAGTTTTAAAATGTTCTAGACAAACATGCACCCATCAAAACTAGGAAACCTCTCAAAAACCCACTTCCATGCATGAACAGCGAACTCGGGTCTGCTATACATATGAAACACATGTATTTTTCCAATTTACTAAAAACAAAAACAACAAAACTTGGGAAAAATATAGACGACAACGAAATCTTGTGAACAAAATAAAGAAAAAATCATGAAAAACTACTTTCTAGAACGCTGTACAGGTGGATGTAAAAATAACAATTTTTGGACAACAATGAAACCTTTTTTTTCAAACAAATGTCATGGGGGTGAACAAAAGATTGTTTTGTGTGAGGATGACAAAATTGTAAATAATACTAAAGATGTATGTGAACATTTTAATAGTTTTTTCTCAACTGTTGTAAATAGTATTGGAAAGGATGTGGCTTATGACCCAGTACAACACCCAAGTATTCTAGAAATAAAAAATCAAATGGATGTAAACAAACACTTTAGCTTTTCAAATGTAAATGGTAATGATGTTGAAAAGATTATTAAAAAAATTAATATCAAGAAGGCAACATGAGTTGATGGCATACCTGCCAAGATTGTAAAAAACTGTAAAGAGGCTAAAATTACAAATTTAACTTTGTTAATAAACTTATCTATAAATTATTCTGTTTTTCCTGATCGGCTTAAAGAAGCTCAAGTTACCCCTTTATATAAGAAAAATAATCCTTTGGAAAAGATAAATTATAGGCCGGTCAGTGTGATGTCTATTTTTTCAAAAATTTTTGAAAAGGTTTTAGAAATTCAACTTGCTGATTATTTTGATGGTATTTTTAATCCCTATTTATGTGCTTTTAGAAAAAAACATGGATGTCAAACTACACTGCTTAGACTTCTTGAAGATTGGCGCTCTGCTTTGGACAAAAATCTATATATTGTGGCTGTTCTTATGGATCTTTCCAAGGCTTTTGACTGTCTGCCCCATGAAATTTTGCTAGACAAATTGTCAGCATATGGTGTTTTGCCACATTCAGTTTCTCTCCTTAAATCATATCTTACAAATCGAAAACAACAAATTAAAATTAACAACATTATTAGCAGTTTGACTGATATCCATAAGGGTGTACTCCAAGGATCTATATTGGGACCCCTCCTATTTAATGTTTTTATCAATGATATATTTTCAGTTGTTAAACATGGATCCCTATATAACTATGCTGATGACAATACTTTATCTTTTTGTAGTCCAAATTATGATGAGTTGATCTCTGCTTTACAAACAGATTCTATAGAACTTATAAATTGGTTTAAAGTAAATAAGATGCAAGCTAATCCAGAAAAATTTCAAGTTCTAGCTGTAGGAAAGAAAACGTTTTAAAAAAATCCATGTATAAATATCCAAAGTGCAACCATATCTTGTGAATCAACTGTCAAATTATTGGGAGTAGATATCGATTATCAGTTAAACTTTGATGTTCATATAGGCAATATCTGCAGGAAGGCATCACAGCAACTTAACATTTTAAAACGTTTGGGACCATTTTTGGACAGACTCAGCAAACTCACCATTTTTCACACTTTCATTCTCAGTAATTTTAACTTCTGCCCTTTGGCATGGCATTTTGGTACTGAAAGGAATTTAAAAAAAATTGAAAAAGTGCAAGAAAGGGCACTACGCTTTGTTTATGAGGACTATTCAAGCTCATATGACCAACTTTTGGAAAAAGCAAAGATGCCTTCCTTACAGATTCGTCGTCAGCGAGCTATGGCTTTGGAAACTTTCAAAATAATAAACAAACTTTCACCAGTGTGCTTACATAATCTTGTAAATGTAAAACAGTCTAAATATAATTTCAGGTATAACAATATTTTGGACATACCTCATGTAAAATCAGCTTTCGTTATGCTGCTGCTGTATTGTGGAACAGCCTTCCAGACCATTTCAGGACTGAAAACAGTTTTTCTCAATTTAAGTCTCTCATTCAGTCCTGGAATGGAACGGAGTGCCGCTGTTCCATTTGCAAGTAAATAATTTTATTGTTTTATGCTACTCACTTATATATACATATATTTGCGCTAATGGTGCATTTTAGAATTTTAACAGCATGTTGCTAATATCTACATAGTGCTTTCTTATGTGTGCTTTTAGTTCATATGTCATAAACACTTTTAACTTCTGCTAGTTTTATGTTGCCACTGCTTTTTATGTGCCTAAAATGTAAACGTATGTTTTTGGTGTTTTCGTTTATATTTATTGTCTTATGTCTTATTGTCGAATTGTCATGTCATATGTATATGTATGTCTTGCGCAAATTATTATTGTTATGTATGCCTTATGTGTCTTTGTATAGTTTGTTGTGTGTTCTTATTCGGTAAAAAGCTCTAAAGAGCTTGTGTTATATTGTTATACATTGTGCCGAATGAAAATAAAGCTTTCTTATCTTATCTTATCTTATCATTTGTATTTTTCTACACAGCTTAAATATCATGGGCTGATAATTATTGTTTATTGTAGATTCAGTACAATAAAGTAGCTTGCTATATTTAACAGCAAGAAATGTTAACTTTATGTTAACCACCAGACTTACACATGTGAAATAAAATAGAAGGGAACAAAACTGTATTTCTGTAGAAGTAAAAAAACGAATATACATTATCGCCCCTTGTTATAAGCAATAAATATCGGAACCTGGGTAAGTATTAATTCCTGTAATTACATATTAATAATTATTCGATGATTTTTGGTTGTATTTTAATAACTACAGCCACATTGACATTCTGTCAAATTAAATTACAGAAGGCTATGTATATACATATTGAAAGTAAAAGTTGAGAAACATACTTTCGAAGTGTTGCAAAAATACTGCAATGATATTTTTGACCACTTTTGTACAATACTTTAATATGTTTCAAACGTAATGGTGTTACATGAATACTCATGCAGTTTATGGGTAAAGGTTGACATGAATAATACTGATACAGGGTCAAAAAACAGAGTTTACTTATTATAAACGACATATATAAAGTTGACATAGTAATCTCCTCTCACGTCCTAACTGCATTTCAAATAATGAGGCGTCATTTCACTGCTTGTAGCCGTCATACTGCTTATTCAAGACATTTTAACTGTGAAATTTTAAAAAGGGGGCTGAAACTGAAGTGTGACTAACCTTAACGCTTTAATGCTTTTTTTGTATAAACAGTCATAATTGCATTAATAATTGTTGGTGAAATTATCGTTATACCTTACGAGTTAAACAATTTATAAAAATTATCCTCTCGTCCAAAGATTTTTGATTGACAGGTTCGCCCTGAACATTACTGTAAAAACAGGTGGATTTTGCGAGCTCATTAACCCTGACAATGGTCTCTTTTATCGGCGAGATTACTACTCTGCTGTTTCCTCATATAATGCTATGGAGTATGATGTTCCTGTTCACTGCATCGAAATTGGTGGCTGCAGCATCAACGACGTTCCTCTGGAATTGGACAAAGACATACATTTTGTAACCAAGGTAATCAGTATAATGCTATATATTTTCACCCTTGAATGTAGATAAAAATGAAAACAAAGGAAACTGCCAACAAAGAAAATCTGCAAATCAATGTCCAATAAACTGTCAAACTCGAGAACCAACAATAAAAAATAAAGCAACTATGGTAACAAATTCTAAAACGCTAAACATTAAACAAACGAACTTAATAAACAATAAACCATCTGTGGCGTACTGCAAAAACTAACTTGAAGTGTTAGAAATAGAAGACTAAAAATGTAGTTAATAACAAAATACCAAACTTCAAAGAAAGTCCAACAAACCGTCAAACTTTTGAACCAACAACCAAAGCTACTGCAATGGTACTGACTTTTAAAAAAATGGTGGGTTAAACAAGGCTTTATGGCATGCCAAACCTCTCGCTTTCATTACTGTAGTATGTGAGTTGGTTTCTTTATGAAAATGGATGGGGGAGTATCATAATATACCACTAGTCAGTAATAGGTAGATCCAATAATCATCACCGGACTATTACTTTATACTGACTATGCAAGTAGAAATTTGGTATAAATATTAGTACCTTTTGCAGAATTTATATTAATTACTTAATGTTCTCAATGATATAAATAATCTGTTGTATATAATTATAACAAATAACAATTACATTTACAGACACAACGCCAAACAAAACATGAGCAGTAAACTAGAAAAACACACAAAACATAAATTGCTCTAAAATGACAAATTGAGCAATGTGGTTCGTCAAAGTTAATCAGTAAATGAAAATTTCACGGTCCTTTCGCGCAATGCCGTCGGGTTCTCTTTGTACGACAGAATTCGATAAAAGTACATACAAAAAGATCTAAGCCATGATTGGATTATTTAATTCTATTAATTAAAAACATTGTCCAGTACAAAAATTTGCAAGTAACGAAAATATAATGTTTGATTTTGAAACACAAATAGCATGAAATATCATCAAAGCCTCCGTGACCGAGTGGGCGTAGTTCGTCACTATTATTAAAAATCAACGCCGTATTAGAACTGGCTTTGAAAGTTCAGGCTAAATGTCAATTAGCGTATGTTCGACTCCAGCCTGACGTGGCGGATTGCTACCTTATATGCCAAAGGTCAGGAAGTTTTTCGCTGGGTACTCTGGCTTCCTACCCAATACACTCTTGACGCCATGATGTATCCCAAATGGCTGAAAGTGTTGTTAAAACTAATTCGGTTAGAAAAATCATAAAAGGTGCCAAATTATTTCTACTGCAGTGCGCAACTGAAATTAAATATACATCCACTATGTATATTTATACCTACATGGTAATGTCTAAGATAGTCTGGTTCCGTTTTTTTTTCCTTTTAATTCTCTTATAATCCTTTGTTTGTTTGAATCATTTGTGTGATTGGTACTACTATATTAGCGAAATAGTTAAAGGTGGTTAACTATACTAGAGACAAAAATAGACATTTCTCGTATATTTTGATTATATGCGGTTTGATCTATAGAGGAGTCGGCAAAATCGTATATTGTTGACTATGGTTATTGCTCATGAATTATCCTTTATCAGTATTTCTGTACATTTTCTAAGGATGTATTTATTTTTTTCTCTTGATAAGGAACCTATTAAATCTAGTTGGAAAGGATGGTCAGATGGAAAGTTATCCGGAGTGTACAAACAAATCAGAACAATTACAAACGACTGTAATTAGTATATCATGTCAGAACCATTTCGTAAATGAGATTCATGAGAGGGGATATTTCTTGGCGAAAGTACTTGATTATACACCTCGATTAAGTGACAACATTAATAGAGTTGACTACAAAAGAATTGATCCGATTTTTGACGACCAAGATGGTAACAGAAATAAATCGGCAATACCAAATATAAATTCGATTTTTCGGTTTGAAACAGTTCAGGGAAAACCAAGTACTGTGCTTCCAGCAGGATGGAAAACCGTGGTGCCGTTAAAGGAAAATGAAACGTTTAATCTGTTAGGTGTTGATATCCGGAATGGAGATTCCTATCAAGTCTGGGTCAGGACTTCTGATATAATAGGCAACACAAGGATTGATTCAACTATAATTTATTTGGATAACAGCCCACCGGATCTGTTCACGCCGACATTTATCCCGAATGTAGATGATAGTGTATATGATTTTTCAAGCAGGTTTGTGGTGTTTTTATACTTACAAACAAAAAATATATCAGGATTAAATATTTAGACATTTTAATAAGTTTATTTAACGAATTTAGTTGTAAATATTTTATATTAACATGCACATTTTATAAAATAAAAAAAACACGAATTATGATTATTTGTGGTGAAATAATTCCTACTATATTTATTAATAAAGAACAGGAAAATTGTTCGATAATAAAAGATCTGTGATACATAAGATAAATGTGTAAAAGCTAAAAAACAGAAGTGTTAATGCTTAAGCAAAAATATCGGTAATGGCATTAAATTTAACCTTAATGAAACAGCTATTCAATAGAATCCTAAATTGTTTTTTATATCAATTCTGTCAACGTTTGCAGTTAAATTTATAATTTTTTTCTATAAAATATTGTCAAATTGGTAATAAAATTTACAAGTTGTTAAAAATTCTACTGTGATAATTGATACAAATGTCAATTTTAATATACACGATATAATATTTGCTTAAAATGTTTACAATGTCTTTCTTGCATTTCAAAGTGTGACCATGGAAGCGAGGGACGTTAATAGTGGAATTAGTAAAATAACCTTTAAGTTTGTTGAAAATAGCACTGGCTTAGTAACCGAACAAAGAGATTTTATAAAACCCGTAGAGGTAAATAATGTAATAAGTAATTTTGTCTGCAAACACATATTTGTGTCTACAGACGAAGATATATAGGAGATATAACAATTAAAGTAGATGATGCTCATTCAATGATACCACATTTATTTATTTATTTATTTGGTGGTCAAAAATTCTATGTTTATAATGGACCTTGTAATATGTTTAGTATGTTTATCATCAAATTTTTTCGAAAACAAATTGTATTGTAAGTAAATGAAGCACTTTATAAATAAAGATAACTGTGTATGATATAGCATTCATGCTGCATTCTACCATGCATATAAAGTACTTTAATCCAGTCTGATTGGTAACAAGTTCAAAAAAATTTCTCAGAGATTCCTTTTCTTGTTAGAATATGTTTTGCCTTTTAGGAAAAACCATTATGCGACACCAAACCAAAGGAATGTTACTGCATTCGTAAAGGAGAATGCTTTATGATAGACAACGTCCTGGATATTAACAACTGTTGGCTCAAAGTACCCATACACAAAGTAAAAGACGAAATTTACAAACTGGAGATGACGGTGTATAATATGGCAATGCTACATTCCTCAATTGTATATGAAATAAAAAATTTTCATAGCCGTGTAATTTGCTGGAAAATATGTTTAAATAACAAATAATTATGATAGGACATACGAGAGGACTCAATAATTTTTTTGTCGAATCGATTTTCATGAATCTTGATATAACTTATCTCAATAAAAAAGAACATACCGTTACGCATACAGTTCACACGCCGCAGGTAAAGCACCTCAAAAATGTTATCTTGCGACATTACCTTGTTAATGATCACATTCACCTGAAAACATTTCAAAACAAATATGTAACCATAACGATAGATATAAAAAGTCGTATTGTAATGGCGTAACTCAATTTCGTTTTGGTTAAAACATTAACGGTTTTTACTTGTTTAAGTAAATATTTACCCACTTTCTTTCATACTTGACATGTAAAGGTTAGGAGTTAATATCATTATCATTTTTATTTTTCTAAAAATATTATTACAGTTACATGTATGATTTTTTTAATGTTGAACTTGGGCTAACACGACGATATCTTGCACACTCCATTCGTGCTTGGCGGTGCCTTCTTGTCAGTTCTGGTCGTTTCAAAGGCCTGCGGGCACGTAATCGAGATCTGTGAAGCCTCCGAATAACTGTTCGGTCACTGATTTGACCACCATTAGGCCACATCCCTCGTAACTGGCCTGCTGTTGAAAAGGGGTGCAATCTGGCTTGACGAGCAAGGAAGCGGTCCTCTCTAGGGTTGTTTTACGGGGTCTCCCAGATCTTGGGCGGTCCTCGATTGACCCTGTCTGTAGGTTATTGTTCGTATGTTCGGTAACATGTCGCAAAACATCTTCTTAACTTTGAAGCATACGAACAATAACCTACCCAATTGACGACAAGAAATCGTTAAAGGCAATGTTCAAAAAAAGCTTGGCTTTGTATTAAGTTATTCCTTATACTCTTTATACATCTAACTGGCACGTGTATATCACATCTGTTCCATAATCTTATATGTTCTATGATGGCTGACACTATCTATGATCATGTACTATGAATTATTAATATGAATGATAATCATAGATCTAATCTCTTAATCTATAGTAAACAAGCACATTATGAAATATTTAATCTGTATTAACAAGTTATAATCCTACATAGTGGTGGTTATTATATGGTTAACTAACTTTATCATATCATACGTTATTTCTAACAATTAAGATCAGACGAATTAAAGCAAGACTGTATTTTGCATATTTGTTTTTTTCAGCTATAGGGCTTGCAGAAGGATTCTACCTAAATCCAGTAGTATCAACGGCACTGTGGAAAAATGTACAAAAGTAGGCTCGAGATGTACTGCTGAATCTGACTGTACTTTACTATTACCTTGTTTAGTTTGTGTTCCTAAAATAGTTGAGAAGGATATTTCTTGTTTAGATTTCGTCAAATAAAACACAAATCTTGGTTTCTAAACATGAAATATCAGGCAATCCTAAGCAATATCAGTTTTTTTCAGATTTTCTTAAATTTAACTGATAAAAGGAATACCCAAGTGTAATAACACATATATTCAAGAATTAACTGATTAATACAACAAAAATCTTTAAATATAAAAACAAATCTTAAAACTTATGAACTCAACTTTTTCTTATTATGATGTAAACATGAATATATCAGAGAACATTGCAAATAATCTCATTTCCTTCTTTATTGTATAAACTAGGAAATAATTTCCTACATTTTATCAATGTTATAATACTCTACTGTTAATAATTTTAATAAGTGTAGCAGTACTTTAAGACTTTATTGTAGAATAAAAAAAGTAACAGAAAATTGTGGTTGTATATTTTCATCGTTAATGTCTTTTACAGGCCTATAAGTAATGAATAGCTTTGGCTGTTAATTCAGAATTTGATATTTACAACATTTGCACCGCCGATAAACGCAGGAGTTATATTAATGTGATTGGAGGAAATTCAGAATTAAAACAAAACTATATATGAGCTTTGAAATAGATGTCCTTTTTATACCAAATCACACAGTTTTGCATTTTTCACAAAAATAAATAACATAGGCTCTTAAGCGCCTGTATTGCTCACATCTTTAAACATGCGTTTCCATAAGTGTCGTGAATCATCTTGGGTTTCAGAAGGGAACGATACTAGAAAGTTGTTAGAGAATTAGCAAGTAAACGTTGAAATACAATATGGCTTTAATGAGCTTTGTTCGTTTGGAGAAGGCATTTAAAATATTTTCCTCAGGCCACAATGTTAAAATGTCTTAAAATGACACTCATTTTGAATTTCTGTTAGACAAAAAACTTGCAGAAGACAACTTAACAAATATTGCTGCTTGGTTTCAACTTCTTTTATTTCCAAAGTGTATATGTTAATTAAGTCCTAATTGATTAATCCACTGTACAGTGAATGTTCCACTATGATCCATTTTAATCAACTTACTACAGCAATGGAAGCGGAAGGTTTGGCGTTCCATAAAACCTGGTTTAACCTACCATTTCTTTTGAAATGCCTGTGCCAAGTCAGGACCATTGCTGTAGTTTTTTTTATTTTAAGTTGTTAGTTCTGGAGTTAGCTGGTTTCTCGGACATTGTGGATTGTCTTTTTGACAGTTTTGTTGGAGTTCGGCATTTTGTTATTACCTTCATCGATAAATAATCATGTCGATTTTCCTAATTGAGAAAGTATTTCCCCGGTTATTGCAATTTGGTAGCTAATAGGCAATATGAATAACAAAATTTTACAGAACAATATAACGGCTTGGACGTCACCGGCTTACAAAGGTCCTCTGTTGCTTCCCGATGGAACAATGTTGCAGCTGATATTTATGTTCCATAGAACATTCTTTGGAATACCCCATTTTTCCGACGGTCAGTTAGAGGGTAATTATTACTTTAGAAATGGTGATTTGGCTAATTTTCTAAAACCGTTACAGTTGATATTTCGGATTGTTTGGTATCACCTGCTAATTATGTTTAAACTTCTATTATCGGGACTTAGACATTAAACTGGAAAGAAACAAAAATGCATAACCTGTAATATGCTTATTACGTTCCCAGAATTTCAGACCAATCTTACTAGCAAATCGTATTTCTTCTAAATCTTTTGACCATCTGGACTGCTCAGCTGAAAACGTCATTTCTGGGATTGAGTGTTCAAATTGTGTACTTTTGTATGTTGGCGAAACATGACGGACTAGAATGAACAAAAAGCGAAAGGGAACTAAGGATGCTGTACAATCACTTTAATCAGCAAGATTATGATCGGTGTTTGTCCATGAAATTGTAAGTACGCACACCGTTTCACAAACAGAGAGAAGATTTTTTGGATCAGGGAACTGGGTGCTGCAATGTGTTATATCTGCAATGATAACATCCAATATTTTGGTAATTTGTCCAGTCCTGCATGCAATGGATTAAATGTAATGAGTCTGTTTAACAATTCTAGACACACAAGAAGCCATGGTCATAAAAAATGCAAACGTTCAACCAACAAAGAAACTTTCGAGAGTAAAGTTTCTTCCGATTGATAAGTATAATGACCTTCTTTGTCATCTTGAAAAACCCATGGATTCACATTACATTTGTACCACTCTTTTTTCTCTACGCCTGTCAACTGTTTATAATTTCTTAGGGATTATCAACTTAAAATTGAAGGAATAGATACATTTGCATCTAAATATAGATTGACAAGCATCATTTGCGACATAGCGTCTGTCCATCTTTTAAAATCGGACAGAGCTTATTCTTGATGAGAGTAGAAAATTCCTTCACATGAAATTCAAAAATTAAGGAATCATTAGCAGTATTCTTAATAGAAAAGAAGTGAAAGATCCTTTCATATTTCAAAAATCAGCCTATCCCTATCGTGTGTTATAAGTATACCAACATCATTGCCTGTAAAATCTTTAATACAAACAAGCGCTGCAGGACCTAGACATTGAAACATACCTTATGCAACTTCAAGCAGCCTACTGAATGCATTTGTGGTTCAAAATTTAGAGAACCTATAGCCGTAGACTGGAATTTCAATTTCAAAACTATTATGGATGCATTCGACGATTATGCAAGTGAATGGATTAAGAGAGAAAGGGAACAAGACCCAGAACAAGATGTATTGTCTTACTGGGTAAGAACAATGAGGTCCTTGGTACAAATATGGTAAGTCTCATTAGACTCTTTGTCGTAATTAATATTCAAAGACGTCACGAAGGACTGATAAGTAGCCAGAATTTCATCTTTGTCAAATGTGGTACGTTTGTATATGATGAGAGTTACCAGTTATCCTTGATGCCTAGTTCTTAAATGAGACATTCATAGTAAAGTAACTTACATTCAAACACAATGTTGGTAGACGCCTTGACTCCAGGGAAGACAACATATTTGTCATGAAGGAAAGTGAGTCACCTCAAGCTATTCTCGTCTTTAAATACGAATTTAGGTCGATATGGTGATCGCCATACTAGGCCCAACAGTGACATCTATTTCGTATTTTGGATAAAGATACTCAGACCAGCCGATAAATTCAAGTAAAATATGTCTTTAATCATCTATGTAGTTTTTTTTAAAGCAAGACATTAATACATTTTTCCATAGGGTTTTACGCTAAGTTCAAGTCTACGGTAGTGGCCATTCTGAATTTTAGATATGTATAAAGCAAAAGTATAACTTGGTATTAGACCATCTAATAAAATTTTGGCCAAGTTTGATTTCAATTCGCCCAGTGGTTTCAGAGAAGAATATTGAAATGCAAAAATTCACTGATTATGAAGCAGACGACAAACGCATTGTGATTACAATAGTCCCAGTATCCTTCTGGTCACGTGAACAAAACAGAATATATAATTCATATCCAAATTAAGACATGATCCAGGCACTGTTTACTGGTATTGACACTTGGCATTCTTCATGTCAAACACTTCAAAGTTTCTTCGCACAACGTAAAAGACAGCGAACTCTGTTAACCTAAACGTCATCTTCCTTTGACAATTAATATTCTTTACCTATTGGTTCATCCCATAGGTCTATCTAATAACTGATTTATTGTTTACTGGTTCCCTGAATCATAAATGTTAGTCCACCAACCAGTAACTAATCACATGACACACTTACCTGTCACGACTGAAAACAAACAAAAATTTAATGCAAAATCTAGATCTGGTTATAACAAATAAACTTATTGTAAGCTTAATGGGGAAACACCTTATTGAAACAACAATAGCATACATTTTCTACATTTAAGACTCAAGCAAACAGTTTTCTTCTATTGTCCAACTATACAGTCCGCCAAAAGTTAAGCATCACCTAAATATTTTCTTAAATAATTTAATTACAAAACGATTCATTCAGCATCTAATGCATTTATGCAATGCTTTCAAACAATACCTTTATATAACATACAGGTCAGATGTCAATAATTAGAGTTTTCAAGTATAAAAACCGTTTTCAAAAACTTGTCTCGCTTCTAATTAACAGACTGACTTTGAATGAAATAGCCTTGACCGATTGCACGTGGATATTGTGGTTAGTTATTATCTTTAAAAAACTTTTCAACATGGTAAGACGAAAATTAAGTATCGCCGAACGCTGGCAAGCAATTGGAATGAAAAATGCCGGAATGAGTAACCGCCAAATAGCAGCCAATTTTGGGGTGAACAACTCTGTTATAAGCAGACTTGTTGCGAGGCATAGACAGACAGGGTCAATCGAGGACCGCCCAAGATCTTAGAGACCCCGTAAAACAACCCCTAGAGAGGACCGCTTCCTTGCTCGTCAAGCCAGTTTGCACCCCTTTTCAACAGCAGGCCAGTTACGAGGGATGCGGCCTACTGGTGGTCAAATCAGTGACCGAACAGTTATTCGGAGGCTTCACAGATCTCGATTACGTGCCCGCAGGCCTTTGAAACGACCAGAACTGACAAGAAGGCACCGCCAAGCACGAATGGAGTGGGCAAGACATCATCGTCACTGGAATATAAGAAGCTGGAGACGTATTCATTGGTCAGATGAAAGCCGCTTTCTGTTGAAGCCTTTTGACGGTCGGATACGTGTTTGGCGGCAAAGGAACACAGCTTTGGATAGAAACCATATTGTAGGAACAACTGCATTCGGTGGTGGCGGCGTTACCGTATGGTGATGCTTTTCACATGACTGCAAGCTCCCTTTACAGATTCTCAACGGTACATTGAATGGTCTGAAATACCGCAATGACATCTTGGATGGTCACGTTAGGCCACATTTTGACAACCATGCTCTTGCAGACAGAACAATGTTTCAAGACGACAACGCTCGACCCCATCAAGCCCGTGTTGTGAGGGACTTTATTGAAACAGAAGCCATTGACACACTTCCATGGCCAGCCATGTCACCGGACATGAATCCGATTGAGCATGTGTGGGACTTTATCGGGCGAAAAGTCAATCAACGGAACCCAAGATGCCAAAATGTTCGAGAATTAGAAGTCGCACTTGTGGAAGAATGGCAGAGATTTCCACAGTACAGACTTAGGCGTTTGGTTGCTAGAATGAGGCGGCGTGTTGAACATTTACACCGGAAGCGTGGAGGTTATACCCGATATTGATGGAAAATACGCCAAACGACAGTCCATTTGTTACTCTTTCACCTCAGGACTTGTTGAATGACTGTAATTTTGTAAACAATGAAAAATTTTGTGTCAAACTAAAACTTAAAATCACCTATTGTTTTGTTGTTTTTGGCCTATTTTTTTGTGATCATTATTAGACCACTAGAATTTAATTTTACAATTTGAGGATTTAAATAAAGAATTTAACAGGTTCAAATTTCCTAATGATATATACATTTTCATACAAATTAAACAGTTTCTCATTTGTTTATGTTATTGAAAAAACATTAGATCCGGAAAATTAGGTGATGCTTAACTTATGGCGGACTGTATATATAAACTGTATTTTTAGGTATGTGACAGCTACGGATGAGTCTTGAAAACAATCGTCTTGTGTAGTAAATTTTGTGAACATGAACTTTGATGACATTTTATTATCTATACCTAGAAGAAAAGAGCCAAACACTAATATCACAATTAAATTATTTACTTCGACACAATACAACAAACATTTACAGTAAAAATGAAAAACTGAAAGTACATAACATATATTCATAAATACCTGCTTGAAAAGGTTTACACACATTTAAAAAAGAAGCATCGCATCCGATATAGTACTACGATGCGACAACCACACGGGACAATGGAGCACACTTACTAGTATATTCGGCCGTCCTTATTTAAATTTTCAGTTAAAAGAGATAAAAGTACAATATGAGAACACAGTTTAACCCGAGATCAAACATAGTTACCCTAAATGACACAATGTCCTCCGAGGAGCACACAATCTCACCCAAGGTCACACAATGTTCGCAAAGATGCACAGAGGGACGGTTTTCAGTGCTCTCCCACCACAACTGCCTAGCGCGTTCCCGGGTGAGATCATCTTGTTGGGGATATAATACGGACAGCATATCCGTGTACCAGAGTAGGTAACGTAGTTTGGAGAGCGCTAGACTCCTTGCACGATTAAAAACTACTTTTGTAATTTCCAAAAAAATTAACAGTACCTACAAATGGCTAAATGTTTAGTCTCTACTCAATACTAGATACTTTTTTCCTGTAACGACAAAATTACGTTCTTCTTGATCTGTCCCTTTTGTCCGTTAAATTATTGTATGTAGAAAATTGTGTCATTCTAAAATATGCCCCAGACCTTTAAAATACATTCCTATTTATGTCTTTTAATGCTCTATTTGGTGACTATAACCTACTCCAGGAAGCGTGATATTAAAGACACAACTAATACACTTTGGTATGGCCATTAGTTTATCATAACATAGTCAATTTAAAAATTTGCATTATCGACTTTGAAATGGAATTGTGTGGGCTACTTTTATGTAGCAATAATTGTTTAAATAATCAGCAAAATTTACCTTTCCTTATTTTTATAGCTCTGGAACTATCTATACACACAGAAATGGTCCAAGAATTCCTTTTTTACTGAACCACCTTACCCCTAATCCCCAATATTACTCCAAATATTTCACAATTTTCAACGACGCGTCTTTTTTTTCAAACAAGCCTTAAAACCAAGCAAAATATTTAAAAAAATTCGTTAAAGTATACGAAGCTATTCTTTCTTTAATTTGGAGAAGCAAGTGATGGTAATCTCGAAAATGATTACCAAAATAATTTTAATGAACGCGACTTGAATTAACCCGACTTTGACCATGGGTTTAGTTGATTTGACGAAGTCAAAAACAGATTAACTTCCGAACTTCCAGATATACATTCTTTTATCTATCATAAATCTATTTATGAGGGTGGGCACGTGTACCTCTAATAATGCTATAAATGGAGATATTGACGGGCAACATGTTATACTATTATGTCCACTATATGCAGATTTCAGGAACGGCTTTTTTGATTTTGTTTGCAAAGTAAATATAGATTTCAATGTCTTATCAGATAATCAAAAGTGTATTTATCACTTCAACTCGCACCTGTGTTTTATGATGATGCCAAAACCTGCAATAACATTCTTAACAAAAGGAATTTATTTGTATATTCTTAATAATATATTATATATATATGTTGTATATAACTTTAATAATGTGTAAGTTTTACATTCTCTCGTCTCTTTCAGAATGGTACTTGTATTTTGTTACATTGTTGTAAATAAATAAATGAAGGTAATACCAAAATACAGAACACCGATGAAACTGGCAAAAACGACAATCCACAAATCAAAGTCTGAGAAACCGGCAAACTTCAGAAACAACAATCAAAATAAAGCAACTACAGCCATGGTCCTGACTTGGTACAGGCGTTTCAAAGTAATGGTGGGTTAAACCAGGTTTTATGGCATGCCAATTCTCCCATTACTGTAGAATGTGAGTTGGTAAGTTGATTAAAATAGATGGGTATCATATATCACTGGTCACTAGTAGGTGTATCCAACAATCATCGTAGCAAATTCACTGTACACTGAATTCAAAATTGGGAAAACTCTCTCCGACCAAATTTTCAAACGAGATAGAACATTTTTCGACACGGACGTTGTATATATAGTACAACTTATTAAAGGCTCGGACGAATCGTTTTTACTTATAACCTTGGTTTATAAGTTTATCTCGAAGAAATAGGTGACGTTTGCAAACATCAGTATACTCGCTGCAAGCTCTTGCATACCTGATCAATTAAGAAATATAGACACCGTATGTAGGAGAAGCTGGAATATTGCTGCAAAGGTGAGGAAAGTTTATAATTTTGAAATTAAAATCGTCTCGTTGTCGTAAATTCGTGTGCTAAGATGACCGTTGGTGTCATATTACCTTAAATTGAATGTCCAGCAAAACATCCACGTGATATAATCTGCAAAAACATGTGTCTAAGTATAACACAATACCAGGTTGAACTAAAAATTATTGGATACATTAATAAAACATGTAAATATAAACAAAGTCGAGTTGACCAAACAGGTTCGGTTAAGTTTACTTATTAATAAATCTAGTACATTTATGCAACATTTCGTACATGTTTGTGGGGTCAATAATGCACAATTATTCATTTTGAGGACAAAATCAAGGTTCAGATCAAACATCGAAATATGAAATATTAAATATACATTTTTCTTATTGTGTTAACTTCTGACCATATGTGAAAAGATTTAATTAATGTCATCAAAAGAACAAACTGATCAACTTGACCTACATATTTCAATTAATTATTGCATATAATTAGATTGTAGATTTGTCTGTATAAATATGAGTTCTAAATAAAGTAGCCAGAAGACTTGTGCAGCGAGGAGTCAGATTGCTGGAGAAAATACAAGGTAAGTGGAATACACTAATAAAGGGATGAGATATACTGTGGCTATAATTATTATTATAAATAAGAATATCACATAATGACCAAACTTGTATGAACATTTTGTGTTATTGTTTCTCTCCGAGATATAAACTGAACTAATGCATAATAATACCTTGCAGTTATTATTTTGATTAAAACAACCTTTCTTATCATAAAGAATTATACAAATATGAGCCCAACTATCGTATTTTTTTAAGTGTATTTCTGTTTATAGTTCGATTTAACCATGAAGTAAAAAAAAAGAATAAATCTTCGAATATCTTTTAACTGGAAAGACTTCAATATTTTATTTTCTTTTGCAGAAAAATGAAAATTTCATCACCAATTTTTATTGTCTTGTGCTCAGTGGTAGCTGGCTCGTTCGCATTCAATCCAACTCGTAAGTATGCATTAATTTATACGCTTAACAAGGGCCTCGGTGGCCGATTGGTTATGGTTGTTCGTCTTCTATTGATTACCTGGTCTGTCAACACTAAGATTTCGGGCTCGTTTCTCACTGCGGACAGGGTGCGCTCGACTCCAATCTTAATTGACAAGGATTGCCAGTTTTCCTACTGAAGGTCGGGGATTTTCTCCGGGTACTCCGGCTTCCTCACCCCAATTAAAACTGGACACCATGATATAGCTGACAAAATTGCTACAAATTGCGTTAAACACCGTGCAAGCAAAGAATGTACACTTAACAACCTTTATCTTTACTAAACAAGGAAGCAATACATTTCCTCTGGTCATTAAACCTCGTGAACACCTTATCTCTGTTTTGCTACATACGAATTTATCTATTGTTTTGTTATTTGTCTTTGTCATGGTTGAAATATCCATTGAGGGTTACTTCCCATTGATAGACTGTTTTTATTATGTTTATTTATTCGGTTTTTTTTGTGGGCTGGTGTTGAGGCGGGTTCGTGTCACTGCATTATTATTTAGATTATTGGAAAGCAGTTTTACACCAGTAAATGGTTAAAAATATTTTATTAGTTATTGTCATGGTTACTATAGCGGTCGCCTCCAACAATTGTAAATACCGTTTATATTTGCTTACTGGACAGAGGTAGTGTCTGTTGTAAACAATTCAAACACATAAGATATATTGAATTCGGTATTGAGAAGGAACTGTCATTTCATAGATTATCAGCATCTTAAGTAGTCTGACCTGACAAATAGAACAGGACACTGAATATTATAACAATCAAGTTGTCAGTTTTGGTTTGCATTCAAAAATGTTAACAGCTTACCCGTGCGTGTAAAATATACCATCTATTTTAGTAACCGTTGATAGTTGTACAAAGAGCAACCTAAAATTGACACTGACAGATGCCGCTGACAACGGAATCATTTACGTCCAAGGTCAAGGGGTTGCTTGTAAGCAGTTAACATCATCAGGGACGAAATCTCACGAGTTTAACTTTGCTGCATGTGGTATAACATGGGTGAGTACACTTTAATAATCTAATTGGAAATCCTGTGGTATAAAATAGGACATATGGTGCAACCCATCTGAATGTTGCGGCATTCAGAGCGATTTACAAACATACTTATAGTCACGTACATTTGTTTTGGACACTTAAATCAGAGGTTTAAAGCCTACACTATCACTTTGACCGTTAATTGTTGTTAAAAATACTAACTTCTCGGCTGGTAGACTTTTACAACTGATTGTTGAGAGAGTTCCAGGTAACAAACTTATGTACGAGTGGTCCCGTGTAAATTTTAGGATCCATGTTTACTTGTGGCATTTTCATACTTTCTAATTGTTTTCGACCTAAATTTTACTTCATATTGGAATTTCGAAATCTGTCAATTTTATACATATTTATTTACTTTAACTCTATTCGGAACATGATTATATAGATACTAGAATTTTTTGCGCACGATTGAAACTGTTGACTTTTTTATATGCAAGAAATATTCATTTTAATTTCATAGGCGAATGTGTTTTTCTAAGCTGCTAAAATAAACATTAGTTTTCGTGGTAGGTGCGTCTAAGATCTTATCTGCTAATTTGATAGCTATCTCATAAGTTAGCTTTGTATCGGTCTTCACAATTATGTCCGAATTTTCATAACATAAAATACGTTACTGTTTTTATTTAAGGAATTTTTGTTTTTATTTTTGGGGTTGGGCCGTTTCATCATATTCCCAAACTATTGAGTATTTTGCTATATCGACGGCGTTGTATCGATTGCACCCTGGGTAATATGGAAAAGTTACATAAAAATCGGTTCATCTGATCGGATCATTGTCCACGCTGTTATTTTAACACATTTTGATTGATTGTTGGGATAGATGTCACGTTGTTCACCACTGACGGCTATTAACGTCATACCGGAATGTACGGAAAATCATTGCGCAAGCGGCTGCCGTTGGACTGCTTGAAAAATAATCCATACGTAATCATACGAGAAAACGGTTTCATAACTCATAGTTTAAATTCGCTTCATATTAACTCCCTATGTAATTGCAATGTAATAACATTAAAATTAAATAACTCGAGTTGATATTTTTCTTTTTTTTTTTCAAAACTTACTATACATATCTTTTTTCTCAGGAATCGTCATTTAAGATCATTGTTCAAAGGAAAGAGTTATACCAGACGGGAGATGACAAACAGATCCCGATCATGTGCCAGGTGGACCTCAGTGAGATCACAGTGGATGCAGGACAAAACGCCTTGTAAGTTTAAAGTTTAATAGTTTATAGTTTTAGTTAAATATCTAATTAGTGAAAGTGAATTATTTTTACTTATTTCATAAATATATTTTTGCGTGTTTTAATTGGTTAAAAAACTACTTTTGTGTATTGTTAAATCACAACAATTTATTGTACGGATAAATAGAAAGCAAACACAATAATCCAGTCCCTGTCTCTTCGTTACTTATAACGTTTTCTCCTTCCTAGGGACAAGGCCGATGATGCCGGACAGAATCTGACAGTCAAACCCACCGCCTTTATGAAGTTATACAGTGGAGGCGTGGACATTACTGGCGGAGATGTCAAGTTGACCGACACTATCACTTTGACCATTGAACTTGACGCAGATTATCTAAGTATGAGATTAAACGTATATATATAATGAAGCACACATAGAAGTTTAAATTAGGTCGATATTGACGTTTAAGTGCTCAGTTTTTAAAATGATTTATTTCGTATAACTAACAAATAAGGGTTTATTAACTGTAAGCCAAAAAAAGTCCTTTCCTGAATGTTTATTTCTTTATGATGAAATATTTTAACTGTTATAAACTTATTTGTAGATGACTTCGACATCAAGGCTACCTACTGTACTGCATCAACCATTCCAGTTGTCGAAAATTCGTAAGTATTTTACATTTTTATATTTTAAAATACGTCACTCGTTAATAAATTAACCCAAATTCGCTATAATGAGAAATATTATTCTTGGAAGGAAGTATGTTTCTCTACGGAGACAAATTATAAATCCCGTCATTGGAATTTAAATGTAATTATCATTCTCTTCAATGTTATGCAGGGATTGCACATGTGTTTTGTAGAGTAATATAAAGAATTAGAGATGAGCTAGGTTTTTTTGTTATCAATTATTCCTATAAGCCGCTGCTCCTGGGTGACAGCACGAAAACGCCGCTGCTCTCGGATGGCAGTACGACAACGCCGCTGCTTCTGTGCTGACAGCACGTCAACGCGTCTGCTTCTTTGGTGGCAGCTCGACAACCCCGATGCTTCTGAGATGGCAGCACGCAACGCCGATGCTTCTGGGATGGCAGCATGACAACGCCACGAATTTACAAATAAAACACGATTTTAATAAATAATGAACTATACGAATCACGTTGTAGCTTTTTTTTACTAAATAGTTGTGCCACTGACCTAGAGCTTTTCCCAGCTTTTCTAAAGCCAGCCCAGGGATATTTATCCTCAACCTTCGGAGCTTTCCGTACCACTGACCTCAATGGCGGATCTGTTTTAATGACTTTCACCTGTAATTTACAAGTCTGCTTGGGAAGCTGTGCTGAGGTAAGTGTTCATATCTTGCTTGATGAATACGTATCTAAATGTCTATGTTAAGCTTACATCATTGACGGGGACAGTTTTTCTTGCTTAAAAACTATCTGACTTTTTGTATTCAAAGGCAACACTTCTAACTGTTGATAGAGTAATTAAAAGGCAGATATATCTGATATTGTGAATCGACCATGTCGTTACAACAATTAACAAAAAAAATACAAATAACTGAGATCATTACTCAGATAAATGTGAGCACATTTGTTCCCATTGTTACTTATCTAACTACACACTCAGCAGTTACAATGATTGTATCAATACATGTATATCTAGACTATTGGCTCTGTGAACTGTTTAACATCGTGACGTCAAACCGTTGTACAGTCATTTAGTTGT
The DNA here is from genome assembly GCA_944474755.1 of Limnoperna fortunei. Classification (NCBI taxonomy): domain Eukaryota; kingdom Metazoa; phylum Mollusca; class Bivalvia; order Mytilida; family Modiolidae; genus Limnoperna; species Limnoperna fortunei. The sequence continues at coordinate 72,478,932 of OX104119.1, read as the reverse complement.
AAGGCTTAATGTAAACTTATCAATCATGTCTTTCTTTTACCTGTTGTCCGACAGGTCTGGCCAGATATTGATTTATAAAACTTTAGTTCGCTGATCCCATCATCTTTTTTAAGGTCTAAATTGTACATCGTTCACGGCTATTAAATATGATTTTAGCTCGTCTGCTTACTTTCAAACAAACAGAACGTTTCCCAGTTTGGACCCTTACGTATACCAGCAAGTTTTTTTTTAGATTGGCCACTAGTCTCGATCATCCACACGCTTTAGTTGCATTTGCGCGTCTGGATTCATCTGGAGTCGCGATCACATATAATTGCGTCTGTGATCACCTTGTTGTAATTTCGCTACCAATAGGTGAAGACAAAACAAGCATTCTATTTTAAGGGCCCTATTTTTAATCGTCTAAAAAATTACCGTTCATACATCAAGTATTTAGGGACAGACCATTTAACTTGAAGGGGGGCCTTTGTTTTTTGTTTTGGTCATAAAATTGTATAAAAATTTTAATTTGAATATTATTTTCTAAAATATTACTATATCAGTAAATTAAACAATTATTATTGTTATGCATAATCAAGAGAGAAGCACACTGTGACGTCGTTTTATAGGTGTAGACATGTTTTCATGGTTTTCTGGTTTAAAAATAGGCTCCTTAAAACATAAAGATTGTTTTGTCTCCACCTATTGGTAGCGTTATTACGAGAATGTGATCCCGGACGCAATTACCTGTTAAAGGACCCTTCTAGCTTCCCCCCTCAATTATATGCGTCTGGTAGTCTCGATCACCCAGACGCATATATAATAGCGTCTGGGATCACCTTGTTGTAATTTCGCTACCAATAGGTGGAGACAAAACAATGATTCTATTTTGACGGCCCTATTTTTAGACCAGGAAAACCATACAAACATAATACAATGACGTCACATTAAGATTCTCTATTGATTGTGCATAACAATAATATTGTTAAATTGATTGATTAAGTAATATTTTATAAAAATGTTCAAATGTAAACTTTGGTACAATTTTTTTATACACCTCTTGATATGAACGGAAGTAATAATTTAGACAATAAAAATATCATCCAATCAAAAATTACGCCCAGTTTTGGGCGTAATGATAACGAGTTCAATATAGAGGTGAATCCAGACGCACAAATGGAATTAAGCGTCTGGATGATCGAGACTATGCGTCTGGGTGATCAAGACTACAGAAAGTTTTGCAATCGGAACATCTCTCGGCCATTTCCGTCAAGGGTCGAGAAAGTAACCATAGGCGGAAATACCGAGATGATCCGATTGAAAGTTTTGTAGATTGGCCGCTTTTGTTTACTCGCTAGAACGCTTTGTAGCTTGACCCACCAAAATCTTCACATTTTGACTGACGCTTCATATTTTACGATTTCACCTTTTTTATTACAGACAACATGTACTGGCGGAGGTTGGGGAAGGAAGAAGAGAGATGTCATGGACATTCTAGTATCTGGCGGCATCCGTAACAAGAGAGCTGCAGGCGACTCACCATTCGATGATATTAATGTCGGTTCCACACTCCGAGTAGTAGCAGACAAAGTTGTTATTGATGGTGAGAACATTCTATTCTACTTTACACAATGTACATCTGTATTCGTTCGACAATCAATATACTGTACATTTTTACAACCTAAGTAACGTGAAATAAATTTATATTGATTACTTTCAATTTTTAAAGATTTAAAATAAAGACAATAAAGGTTTATAACTCATCAAAAGAACCATATACAAATGTTAAAATATAAGTTATAACGGTTTTTTATAAAGGGATTTGGTGAAAATGTAATTATATACAAACATGTGAACAAAATAACCTGCCCATCAAACAATATTTATAGAGAGCATCGCAGATGCGAGCTATACGGTTACATGCGTTTGATAAAAATCACGTGATCCATAGAAATCGGACCCGATTTCAGATAGAAGAAAATAATGAAGAACACTAAAAATTATTTTAAAAGTAGACAAAAAATAATTTGGACAGCGATAAAATCAAAATGTTTATATTTTTTAATAACGACAAGAATATCAGACAATCTTTTGCAATATCTGAAACGCTGTATATATTAAATTGACATTTGTGTTACGTCAGTAAACATTATTCACCAATGGAATGTAGAGGCAGTGTTAGGGTGCACAGAAATAACGTCACGAACTAAAAAAGTGCAATATATATTCTTTATAGTCGGTTAAAGAGCTCTTCAAATCTCATGTTCCTTTGTTATTATGTACATATGTGCCGACTATAAATAAATATAAAAATTACTTACTTATAGGTGACGACACTACAGAAGTTTGCATTGACAAAGCCGCCATGATTGTTGGACTCGTTGCTATGTTGGTTGCTATTGGAACAACTATTGCCACATCGCTGGTCATTGCCAAGAAGATGATAGCACAGAAAGCGGAATTGAAAGCTTTAAATTCTAAATGTTAGATCAAAACCTATCGACCAATCAGTGTTAGATTGTCGTCTCACTGCGTACGCATGCCTTTACTTTTCATTGTTTTTATTATTTTTATTGCTTAAATAGGTTTCATTTTACCTGGTAGTATTTGTATAAGATACCTAGAAACTACAGTTAATTTACATGTAACAAAGTTTTTGACCAAATTGAAGTTAATTTTTTTAACTTTCACATCAGTCGTCAATCCTTCCATGGCTTTAAGTATTAAGCTTTTTGGATACTTTATTATTAGCAGGTGCGGAGTGGGGGGGGGGGGGGGGGGGTAGTCTGATTCCTTCGTTGAATATGAATTGAAAACGTACACATTATATCAATGTACGTCGAGATATAGATGTTGTTTATGTAGACATATTTGTATATGCAAGAGACGTGATCTTCGCTGACCTCTGACCTTGATATTTGATTACAGAACATTGTTGTTATACTTAATTATTTAAATAAATTAATGCATCAAAACAAATGGACTTGTTTTTAATGTCTAATTATATTCAATGTTAAGCTGTTTATTAAACTTGTGTATTAAGACTTTGATCGTAAGTGGTCCACTAGTGCCTGGAGTGTCGCTGTGTTGGTTTCAAATGTCTCGGCACAAACAGGCGTTATCATGTAGACTTCCGTTTCTGAACAAAAGGCAACCCAGATTAAACAGTTTGATCTCGGTATTATAGCGGCATTTAATCACAAGAGATTTTGTGACGGACCCGGTCTCAAATCGATCACTTTCACGAACGCATGGGTCTGTTTACCTTTATATTAACGATCACGTAGACCCGATGATGTCGGTTTGACTGATACCTTGTGATTTCTGGGCAAAACATTCTACAATACCCACGTGGAATTCTGAAAGGTACAATACATACGTGGAGCGACAGACAAAATAACGATAAACTGATTGACACATTAACCGGTTGTATATTAGGACACACCTATGACAGTACCTATACTATCCACACACATTAACCGGTTGTATATTAGGACACACCTATGACAGTACCTATACTATCCACATACATTAACCGGTTGTATATTAGGACATACCTATGACAGTACCTATACTATCCACATATATTAACCGGTTGTATATTAGGACACACCTATGACAGTACCTATACTATCCACACACATTAACCGGTTGTATATTAGGACACACCTATGACAGAACCTATACTATCCACACACATTAACCGGTTGTATATTAGTACATACCTTTGACAGTACCTATACTATCCACATACATTAACCGGTTGTATATTAGGACACACCTATGATAGTACCTATACTATCCACATACATTAACCGGTTGTATATTAGGACACACCTATGACAGTACCTATACTATCCACATACATTAACAGGTTGTATATTAGGACATACCTTTGACAGTACCTATACTATCCACACTCATTAACCGGTTGTATATCAGGACACACCTATGACAGTACCTATACTATCCACATACATTAACCGGTTGTATATTAGGACATACCTATGACAGTACCTATACTATCCACACACATTAACTGGTTGTATATTAGGACATACCTTTGACAGTACCTATACTATCCACACACATTAACCGGTTGTATATCAGGACACACCTATGACAGTACCTATACTATCCACATACATTAACCGGTTGTATATTAGGACATACCTATGACAGTACCTATAATATCCACATACATTAACCGGTTGTATATTAGGACACACCTGTGACAGTACCTATACTATCCACATACATTAACCGGTTGTATATTAGGACACACCTATGACAGTACCTATACTATCCACATACATTAACCGGTTGTATATTAGGACATACCTTTGACAGAACCTATAATATCCACATACATTAACCGGTGGTATATTAGGACACACCTATGACAGTACCTATACTATCCACACACATTAACCGGTTGTATATTAGGAGATACCTTTGACAGTACCTATACTATCCACATACATTAACCGGTTGTATATCAGGACACACCTATGACAGTACCTATACTATCCACATACATTAACCGGTTGTATATTAGGACATACCTATGACAGTACCTATAATATCCACATACATTAACCGGTTGTATATTAGGACACACCTATGACAGTACCTGTACTATCCACATACATTAACCGGTTGTATATTAGGACACACCTATGACAGTACCTATACTATCCACATACATTAACCGGTTGTATATTAGGACATACCTTTGACAGAACCTATAATATCCACATACATTAACCGGTTGTATATTAGGACACACCTATGACAGTACCTATACTATCCACACACATTAACCGGTTGTATATTAGGAGATACCTTTGACAGTACCTATACTATCCACATACATTAACCGGTTGTATATTAGGACACACCTATGACAGTACCTATACTATCCACATATATTAACCGGTTGTATATTAGGACACACCTATGACAGTACCTATACTATCCACATACATTAACAGGTTGTATATTAGGACACACCTATGACAGTACCTATACTATCCACACACATTAACAGGTTGTATATTAGCACACACCTATGACAGTACCTATACTATCCACACACATTAACAGGTTGTATATTAGGACACACCTATGACAGTACCTATACTATCCACATACATTAACCGGTTGTATATTAGGACACACCTATGACAGTACCTATACTATCCACATACATTAACCGGTTGTATATTAGGACACACCTATGACAGTACCTATACTATCCACATACATTAACCTGTTGTATATTAGGACACACCTATGACAGTACCTTTACTATCCACATACATTAACCGGTTGTATATTAGGACACACCAATGACAGTACCTATACTATCCACATACATTAACCGGTTGTATATTAGGACACACCTATGACAGTACCTATACTATCCACATACATTAACCGGTTGTATATTAGGACACACCTATGACAGTACCTATAATATCCACACACATTAACAGGTTGTATATTAGGACACACCTATAACAGTACCTATACTATCCACACACATTAACCGGTTGTATATTAGGACACACCTTTGACAGTACCTATACTATCCACACACATTAACAGGTTGTATATTAGGACATACCTATAACAGTATCTATACTATCCACATATATTAACCGGTTGTATATTAGGACACACCTATGACAGTACCTATACTATCCACATACATTAACCGTTTGTATATTAGGACACACTTATGACAGTACCTATACTATCCACACACATTAACAGGCTGTATATTAGCACACACCTATGACAGTACCTATACTATCCACACACATTAACAGGTTGTATATTAGGACACACCTATGACAGTACCTATACTATCCACATACATTAACCGGTTGTATATTAGGACACACCTATGACAGTACCTATACTATCCACATACATTAACCGGTTGTATATTAGGACACACCTATGACAGTACCTATACTATCCACACACATTAACAGGTTGTATATTAGGACACACCTATGACAGTACCTATACTATCCACATACATTAACCGGTTGTATATTAGGACACACCTATGACAGTACCTATACTATCCACATACATTAACCGGTTGTATATTAGGACACACCTATGACAGTACCTATACTATCAACATACATTAACCGGTTGTATATTAGGACATACCTATGACAGTACCTATACTATCCACATACATTAACCGGTTGTATATCAGGACACACCTATGACAGTACCTATACTATCCACACACATTAACCGGTTGTATATTAGGACACACCTATGACAGTACCTATACTATCCACACACATTAACCGGTTGTATATTAGGACACACCTATGACAGTACCTATACTATCCACATACATTAACCGGTTGTATATTAGGACACACCTATGACAGTACCTATACTATCCACATACATTAACCGGTTGTATATTAGGACACACCTATGACAGTACCTATACTATCCACACACATTAACAGGTTGTATATTAGGACACACCTATGACAGTACCTATACTATCCACATACATTAACCGGTTGTATATTAGGACACACCTATGACAGTACCTATACTATCCACATACATTAACCGGTTGTATATTAGGACACACCTATGACAGTACCTATACTATCAACATACATTAACCGGTTGTATATTAGGACATACCTATGACAGTACCTATACTATCCACATACATTAACCGGTTGTATATCAGGACACACCTATGACAGTACCTATACTATCCACACACATTAACCGGTTGTATATTAGGACACACCTATGACAGTACCTATACTATCCACACACATTAACCGATTGTATATTAGGACACCTATGACAGTACCTATACTATCCACATACATTAATCGGTTGTATATTAGGACATACCTATGACAGTACCTATACTATCCACATACATTAACCGGTTGTATATTAGGACACACCTATGACAGTACCTATACTATCCACATACATTAACCGGTTGTATATTAGGACATACCTATGACAGTACATATACTATCCACATACATTAACCGGTTGTATATTAGGACATACCTATGACAGTACCTATACTATCCACATACATTAACCGGTTGTATATTAGGACATACCTATGACAGTACCTATACTATCCACACACATTAACCGGTTGTATATTAGGAAACACCTATGACAGTACCTATACTATCCACATATATTAACCGGTTGTATATTAGGACACACCTATGACAGTACCTATACTATCCACACACATTAACCGGTTGTATATTAGGACACACCTATGACAGTGCCTATACTATCCACATATATTAACCGGTTGTATATTAGGACATACCTATGACAGTACCTATACTATCCACACACATTAACCGGTTGTATATTAGGACACACCTATGACAGTACCTATACTATCCACACATTAACCGGTTGTATATTAGGACACACCTATGAAAGTACCTATACTATCCACACACATTAAACGGTTGTATATTAGGACACACCTATGACAGTACCTATACTATCCACATACATTAACCGGTTGTATATTAGGACATACCTATGACAGTACCTATACTATCAACATACATAAACCGGTTGTATATTAGGACATACCTATGACAGTACCTATACTATCCACATACATTAACCGGTTGTATATTAGGACATACCTATGACAGTACCTATACTATCCACACACATTAACCGGTTGTATATTAGGACACACCTATGACAGTACCTATACTATCCGCACATTAACCGGTTGTATATTAGGACATACCTATGACAGTACCTATACCATCCACACACATTAAACGGTTGTATATTAGGACATACCTATGACAGTACCTATACTATCCACATACATTAACCGGTTGTATATTAGGACATACCTATGACAGTACCTATACTATCCACACACATTAACCGGTTGTATATTAGGACATACCTATGACAGTACCTATACTATCCACATACATTAACCGGTTGTATATTAGGACATACCTATGACAGTACCTATACTATCCACACACATTAACCGGTTGTATACTAGTATTAGGACACACCTATGACAGTACCTATACTATCCACACACATTAAACGGTTGTATATTAGGACACACCTATGACAGTACCTATACTATCCACACACATTAACAGGTTGTATATTAGGACACACCTATGACAGTACCTATACTATCCACATATATTAACCGGTTGTATATTAGGACACACCTATGACAGTACCTATACTATCCACATACAATAACCAGTTGTATATTAGGACACACCTATGACAGTACCTATACTATCCACATACATTATCCGGTTGTATATTAGGACACACCTATGACAGTACCTATACTATCCACACACATTAACCGGTTGTATATTAGGACACACCTATGACAGTACCTATACTATCCACACACATTAACCGGTTGTATATTAGGACACACCTATGACAGTACCTATACTATCCACATACATTAACCAGTTGTATATTAGGACATACCTATGACAGTACCTATACTATCCACACACATTAACCGGTTGTATATTAGGACACACCTATGACAGTACCTATACTATCCACATACATTAACCGGTTGTATATTAGGACACACCTATGACAGTACCTATACTATCCACACACATTAACCGGTTGTATATTAGGACATACCTATGACAGTACCTATACTATCCACATAGATTATGATCAATAACAACCAAATGTCGACGCTCTTTTGACTTAATAGATGTGTGTCTGTTTAAATAACGACACTTCCATCAATTTTTCAGCTATAGCATAGAGTCGAGTTTGTAATGCGAGATAAAGCTGGAGTACTTGGGAGCCCTCAACATACAGCAGAAGATTCAATATATCTTGTCAATTGTGTCAATACCGTTACTCCCCATTTACTCAAATATTAATGTTGATTTCCCCCCATATTTCTCATCTACTCCTACTTTTCCCTGTTAGTGACGCCATGAAAACTATGCATTAATTCACATAATTCTTATATTATGTTTTACTTTATATTTTATAATAATTGTTGACGGGGAAGTTTATCATTTATATTTGTTAATATTGGTTGACGAAGAAGTTGTAAATAAAATCTGATTCAGCTGTTTTATTATACCAGTGGGTATTGGGACGGTTTACCCCATAGAGCTACCTGACTTATTCCCAGGATGGCGGATACGGAATGTATCTCGTTTGTAGTTTATTGCATCTTTCCACATTGAACTTGAAATAAAGAACACCACAGAGACAGCTAGGTCAGGTTAATATCTAGTGAACTTGAAATAAGGAATACCACAGAGACAGCTAGGTCAGGTTAATATCTAGTGAACTTGAAATAAAGAATACCACATAGACAGCTAGGTCAGGTTAATATCTAGTGAACTTGAAATAAAGAACACCACAGAGACAGCTAGGTCAGGTTAATATCTAGTGAACTTGAAATAAAGAATACCACATAGACAGCTAGGTCAGGTTAATATCTAGTGAACTTGAAATAAAGAATACCACAGGGACAGCTAGGTCAGGTTAATATCTAGTGAACTTGAAATAAAGAATACCACATAGACAGCTAGGTCAGGTTAATATCTAGTGAACTTGAAATAAAGAATACCACATAGACAGCTAGGTCAGGTTAATATCTAGTGAACTTGAAATAAAGAATACCACAGGGACAGCTAGGTCAGGTTAATATATAGTGAACTTGAAATAAGGAATACCTCAGAGACAGCTAGGTCAGGTTAATATCTAGTGAACTTGAAATAAGGAATACCACATAGACAGCTAGGTCAGGTTAATATCTAGTGAACTTGAAATAAGGAATACCTCAGAGACAGCTAGGTCAGGTTAATATATAGTGAACTTGAAATAAGGAATACCACATAGACAGCTAGGTCAGGTTAATATCTAGTGAACTTGAAATAAAGAATACCTCAGAGACAGCTAGGTCAGGTTAATATCTAGTGAACTTGAAATAAGGAATACCACATAGACTGCTAGGTCAGGTTAATATCTAGTGAACTTGAAATAAAGAATACCACATAGACAGCTAGGTCAGGTTAATATCTAGTGAACTTGAAATAAAGAATACCACAGGGACAGCTAGGTCAGGTTAATATCTAGTGAACTTGAAATAAGGAATACCACATAGACAGCTAGGTCAGGTTAATATCTAGTGAACTTGAAATAAGGAATACCTCAGAGACAGCTAGGTCAGGTTAATATATAGTGAACTTGAAATAAGGAATACCTCAGAGACAGCTAGGTCAGGTTAATGTCTAGTGAACTTGAAATAAAGAATACCACAGGGACAGCTAGGTCAGGTTAATATATAGTGAACTTGAAATAAGGAATACCTCAGAGACAGCTAGGTCAGGTTAATCTCTAGTGAACTTGAAATAAAGAACACCACAGAGACTGCTAGGTCAGGGTAATATCTAGTGAACTTGAAATAAAGAATACCACATAGACAGCTAGGTCAGGTTAATATCTAGTGAACTTGAAATAAAGAATACCACAGGGACAGCTAGGTCAGGTTAATATCTAGTGAACTTGAAATAAAGAATACCACATAGACAGCTAGGTCAGGTTAATATCTAGTGAACTTGAAATAAAGAACACCACAGAGACTGCTAGGTCAGGTTAATATCTAGTGAACTTGAAATAAAGAATACCACATAGACAGCTAGGTCAGGTTAATATCTAGTGAACTTGAAATAAAGAATACCACATAGACAGCTAGGTCAGGTTAATATCTAGTGAACTTGAAATAAGGAATACCACATAGACAGCTAGGTCAGGTTAATATCTAGTGAACTTGAAATAAAGAATACCACATAGACAGCTAGGTCAGGTTAATATCTAGTGAACTTGAAATAAAGAACACCACAGAGACTGCTAGGTCAGGTTAATATCTAGTGAACTTGAAATAAAGAATACCACATAGACAGCTAGGTCAGGTTAATATCTAGTGAACTTGAAATAAAGAATACCACATAGACAGCTAGGTCAGGTTAATATCTAGTGAACTTGAAATAAAGAATACCACATAGACAGCTAGGTCAGGTTAATATCTAGTGAACTTGAAATAAAGAATACCACATAGACAGCTAGGTCAGGTTAATATCTAGTGAATTTGAAATAAAGAATACCACATAGACAGCTAGGTCAGGTTAATATCTAGTGAACTTGAAATAAAGAACACCACAGAGACAGCTAGGTCAGGTTAATATCTAGTGAACTTGAAATAAGGAATACCACATAGACAGCTAGGTCAGGTTAATATCTAGTGAACTTGAAATAAAGAACACCACAGAGACAGCTAGGTCAGGTTAATATCTAGGGAACTTGAAATAAGGAATACCACATAGACAGCTAGGTCAGGTTAATATCTAGTGAACTTGAAATAAAGAACACCACAGAGACTGCTAGGTCAGGGTAATATCTAGTGAACTTGAAATAAAGAATACCACATAGACAGCTAGGTCAGGTTAATATCTAGTGAACTTGAAATAAAGAATACCACAGGGACAGCTAGGTCAGGTTAATATCTAGTGAACTTGAAATAAAGAATACCACATAGACAGCTAGGTCAGGTTAATATCTAGTGAACTTGAAATAAAGAACACCACAGAGACTGCTAGGTCAGGTTAATATCTAGTGAACTTGAAATAAAGAATACCACATAGACAGCTAGGTCAGGTTAATATCTAGTGAACTTGAAATAAAGAATACCACATAGACAGCTAGGTCAGGTTAATATCTAGTGAACTTGAAATAAGGAATACCACATAGACAGCTAGGTAAGGTTAATATCTAGTGAACTTGAAATAAAGAATACCACATAGACAGCTAGGTCAGGTTAATATCTAGTGAACTTGAAATAAAGAACACCACAGAGACTGCTAGGTCAGGTTAATATCTAGTGAACTTGAAATAAAGAATACCACATAGACAGCTAGGTCAGGTTAATATCTAGTGAACTTGAAATAAAGAATACCACATAGACAGCTAGGTCAGGTTAATATCTAGTGAACTTGAAATAAAGAATACCACATAGACAGCTAGGTCAGGTTAATATCTAGTGAACTTGAAATAAAGAATACCACATAGACAGCTAGGTCAGGTTAATATCTAGTGAATTTGAAATAAAGAATACCACATAGACAGCTAGGTCAGGTTAATATCTAGTGAACTTGAAATAAAGAACACCACAGAGACAGCTAGGTCAGGTTAATATCTAGTGAACTTGAAATAAGGAATACCACATAGACAGCTAGGTCAGGTTAATATCTAGTGAACTTGAAATAAAGAACACCACAGAGACAGCTAGGTCAGGTTAATATCTAGGGAACTTGAAATAAGGAATACCACATAGACAGCTAGGTCAGGTTAATATCTAGTGAACTTGAAATAAAGAACACCACAGAGACTGCTAGGTCAGGTTAATATCTAGTGAACTTGAAATAAAGAATACCACATAGACAGCTAGGTCAGGTTAATATCTAGGGAACTTGAAATAAGGAATACCACATAGACAGCTAGGTCAGGTTAATATCTAGTGAACTTGAAATAAAGAATACCACATAGACAGCTAGGTCAGGTTAATATCTAGTGAACTTGAAATAAGGAATACCTCAGAGACAGCTAGGTCAGGTTAATATCTAGTGAACTTGAAATAAAGAACACCACAGAGACTGCTAGGTCAGGGTAATATCTAGACCTACATATATTCATATTGAAAATGTAGGTCTATTGAGAACTAAAATTTACGACAAAAAGGATGATTTTAAGTTTTATTTTTATGTTGCTACCTGCATATCCCAATTGATCAGAAGCTTGTATTTCCTATTCAGGTTACCTTGGTTGAATGTGTGTTCTGACAGAAAAGCAACTTAACCAAGGATCCGTGCTGGCAAGATTGAAGCCATCACTTAGAAATTTGTACGGTCGCCATCATGACCTAAAGTTTACATGTACGTATTATTTGTGTCATAAGTGACCATTGATTTGTTCAGTTGATCATAACTACGTTCCTTCTTTACTGATTGTGAATTCCCCGGATATGACCGTTACTGGATTTGAACCCGAGTAATACGACGGGTGCTATACGTGGAGCAGGAGATGCATACCATTCCGAAACACCTGGACTTACCCCCGGGTTTAGTGTGGCTAGTGTTACTCATATGTTTTTTGTATTTTATTGTACATTGCGATTTTTAAACCACAATTGTGTCTGTCATTGACTTAATTGTTCAATAATACCTCCGCATTATCTTCAGATTCTTTTTTCTTCAAACTGAAAAGGATGTTCAAACAATGAATGTAAGGCTCTCCATATAATGTATATAAAGCGCTCGAAATAATGTGTTAACAGAGTTCCATATATCGTATAAACAGCGTTCCTTATTTTGTATATACAGACGTTCCATATAATGTATATACAGACGTTCCATATGACAACGGCCTCTTAATTATTTGCGTATTGGGGAAGCTATTGACCTTTTTTGCTCTGACTCGGGCACCAAGTTTCGTTGAGTAATGGGAGACCCCTCAAAACGAGCGAAATCATTTCACCAATATCACATTAAATTTTCGGGGTGTCATGTCAGATAAAATTTTTCGCAAATTTAGAAAAACCGAAGGGTATTCAAGGAAACTCACAAACACCCATAAAATAGTCCAGAAATGGGCTTTGCACAATCAGCTGAAAAATATTCAATGCATTTTACAAACTATATAAATAAATTTATTTATCAATTCTGTATGAAATTGTTTTTTAACACCCAATCCATCATAAAACCATGCAATATGAGCCACAAGGGGGGTGTTTCAAATATGCATGAAACTTTGTGAATTTGTAAGTCTTACTTATATAAGACTTTGTCCAAAATATTTCAACTGAACCCACTCTCTGTAAGGAGCAAGGCTATTTTTAAATCCGGGAACCAGTTCATCAGCTCAGAAAAAGCATTTTTTGTGATTTTTCACTAAGTTGAGTTGTAAATAAAATCAACACTATACATATTTCAAACAATTTCTTTTTATTATGTGTAAATATGGTTGTCAAATTAACATTACACACATTTTCATTAAAAAGCTACAATTTTTAGATGCTGTGCCAAGGGGAGATAATCATGTCCCTTTCCCCAATGAAAAACAAAAATATCACATTTTAAAAAACTATTACAGTTTCTAATCCAATGGTGATAATTAATATAATTAAATGTTATTACAGGGTTAAGGCATGGTACAAACTAATAAGAGAATAAAATCAGTGGGCACTCATTTTTGTTTTATCTTAGCCAGAGACACAAAAGTGGCAAAATTTTGCTATTTTTTCTCAAAAACTCTACTATTACTATTAAAAAAATTACTATTTTCTTAAGTTAATAATAAAATTGACCATGTTGACACAGCATCAATTATTACACAAATCAGATTGCACAATGACCTATAATCATTCCAGGAACATTTAAACAAATATTCTTAGCTTGGCTTACAGTCAACATGAGTATGACCTTCATGCAACCTTGGCATTTTTGCTGTCAATATGTTACATAAAGTAGTTTGAAGAAGACCTGATTTTTTTCGTAAAATATTCATATATTTAGTATGAGTGAATGTAAACCATTAATTTAAAAATAAAAGATTGATTATAACTTTCTTTCAGATGTTTAATTCTTCTTGAAGGTATGAGGCCAACAACACAAAGTTTTGGGATATCACAATAGCCCAAATTTAATATTAACACCCAGTCTCCGAGAAAACCATGCAAATTTGTCCATAAGGGGGGGGGGGGGGTCAACCAAGTTTAATAAATTTGTGTGTGATGAATGGACACTAGAAAAGATGTTTTTTGACAAAATATCTCCTCTGGTATCCAAACCGTTTTTTTTTTGGTATTCTACATTTGGGAAAAGTTCACTTTCCCATATATTCGGAAAACCACAATCATTCATTATTTGTTTGACATAACACAACCACTTAAGACCATAATTTCTGTCAAATATTGATCTAAAAAGGCGATACAATATATTGGAATATTTACTCGGTTTTCCTACAATTAATCTACCCCAGAATGAGATAACTCGTACTTTTATATCAATATCTAAGGGATATCTACCAAGTTCTCAATACACCATATAAGCTGGTGTGGTAGATTTGAGATTTAAAAGTATTTTACAAAATTTTCACTGAATTCTCTCCAGAACATCATTCCTCCCGAATGCCCAGATTTCACAACCATACAGCAAAATAGGTTTTACCATCTTGTCGAATGTCTAGATAAATTTGTACAGATAATTTGTGAAGTCTACCTAATTTCAGTACTTCATACATTGCTCTAAGCGCTTTATCTGCAAGATGTTTTTTATTAATATTGAAATTTAGTGTTTTTGTTAGGTTAACGCCCAAATAGTTAAATTCGTCAATTATTTCTATTTCGTCCGTTTTGTAGAAACATTTTAAAGTTGTTTTTATTTTCCCCAAGCCGAAGACCATGACTTTTGTTTTGTCAATATTTCATTTTCCAATTGTCACAAAATTCTCCAAAGGCATTAATTTGTAACTGTAAATCTTCAGCAGACTCCGGCATTAGAGTGGTATCATCGGCATAGTAACAGAAATAGTTTAAGATATATGCCAAGTTCAACTTCAATATTTTCATTTACAGTTGTAACACCATTTACCTCTTTTGACAACATGAATTCTTCCAAGTCATTTAGAAAAATTGAAAATCGGAAAGGGAAGAGATTTTCCCTTTGTCTTACACCCATTTCACAAACAAAGAAATCAGTTATCTGGTTATTGTATGATATACAAGATTTAATATTAGAATACATATTAAAAATAACTTTGTACATTTTCCCATCTATTTGATTAAGTAATAGCTTATAGAATAATCCATCGCGCCAAACTCTGTCAAACGCCTTTTCCAAATCTATAAAGCACAATAAAGTTTTTTTCTTTTGATATTTCAAAATTTTGAAAAGTGTACAAAGCGAAAAAATGTTGTCAAGTGTGGAATAATTTTGTCGAAATCCACTTTGATTTTCTTTTATAATTTGAAAGTGCTCTGAAAATTCGTTCAGTCTTGGGTTCAGTACGGCTGTGAATAATTTACCCAAACAACTGACAATAGTTATTGGTCTATAGTTCTTTGGATTGTTAGAGCCGCCCTTATTTTTGTAAATAGGCTTAATTTTTCCTATATCAACCAGCTATTTGGCAGTATACCGGAGTCGAATATAATGTTAAAAAGTTTTTCATAAATATCTATAAAGAGGTTAGCTGTAGACTTGATATATTCATTTATGATATCGTCTTCGCCACAAGCTTTATTATTTTTAAGATTATTTATGCATCTACAGATTTCATCACGAGAAATATATCCATTTATGTTGTTAAGTTTTTCAGGCATATCATAAACTAAGCTTTCATCTTGCTCTTGATCATTTCTATTTAAGTTTATAAAAAAAAAGTCAAACAATATATTTATATTAATGTTTGGTTGCTTTTTCTTCTTATGTCCATTTAAAATTTTCCAAATTTTTTTTGGATTTTAGTTTTGACGCAGTTTTTTAATCTGCCGGTAGCTGGTTGCAGTAGTTAATGTATTTTTCGTTCATTTTCTTTTTGTAAGCCTTTTCTGCATTATTCATTTCTTAACGATTTGTTTCAGTATTATAGGATTTGAATTTTCTCTTTTTCTTACGAAAGTTTTGCCTTGCAGACTTGCACTCTTCATCAAACCAATGTTTATCAGTCTTTGGGCTATTGGAAGTTTGATTGTTATTAAAATGGCGTACTTTATACGTGCCAAACGTTTTGGTGGCCGAGTCAATAAAGATATTACCTAAGTCATTAACTAGCGACTCAACTTTTTCAGTATCGAGGACAGCTATGTTTTCGAAAGCATCTATTAACTTTTCTTTAAGATGAAAAATCTTTAGTTCACAAACATTGTTCTGAAAATCGTGAACTTTTTCACAATTCCAAGATTTTATTTTAACGCATTCGACCTTATTATTTTTGTCGCTTTTACTAAATTCATCAGGGGATGTCTCGGTCAGCAATGTTATTAATAATGGCGAATGCAAATCTGATAATAGCTTACTGCACTCTAAAATTTCAAAATCCAAAATAAATTTAAGAAGATGAGGACTACTTATGCAATAATCGACAACACTAAAAATTTTACAGGTAAAAAAAAAAAAAAAAAAAAAAAAAAAAATTCAGCAAAAGCCTCTTCGGACGAGTATCTTGTATGTTCCGGGGTATATATACAACACCAAAGATAATAGGCTCATTTGTTTTAACCAATTTTTCGCTAACTTTAAACCAAGAACATAATGACATTCTGTTTTTAAGAATTCAATATGTTTATCTAAGCACACAAGTGATCAATTATTGTTTTAACTATCGGTAACCAATTTTAATTGTTATATTGCCGAAATTTCAATTTATAATTAATATAATGACCTAATCTACTAACATATTAATTAACTTACTTTCAATAGATAAAAACAAAGTATACTTATATTAAATTTGTTTTAAAATATTTCTAAAAATTATAGTTAAATTGAAAATTCGACAGTTTATTAATAAATTCCATGAAATCGACACTTTAAAACGATCGAATCCACAATTCATAAATTTGTTTTATTCGGCAATTTGGGAATCGGCGAAATGGACTCGGCAAGTTGGAACAAAACCACAACTGCTGAAGACCTCTTTTTCCCTCTTTGTTTATATTAACAAAAAGTCAATTTTAAAAAAATTTCACCTTCGTTTCTGGAACGCCATTTGGGGGTCTGAAAGGTCAATACCTCTTCTAAACTATATCCAAAAATTCAGAAAACTGTAATACTTCAAACTTTTTTTAAAGCTCTGGAAGCATCCCTATCTTCATCGATGAAGTCCGAGAGACCCCGAAAACAGGAAATTGGCAATTATTCCACTAGACTAAATTACTCCTAATCCATTATATTTCATCAAATGTTTAATTTTAATTTTTTTTCAAAGATCCTTCTTTCCAATAAGCCCCAAAAGTAGAACCAAAACAAGAAAAAAGCCAAAGAAAAAACAATTTTATGGGGAACTACATTCGTGGGGTCATTAATTGTGTTGTTGTTCCAGTTGGGATTCGGCAATCTGGCATGGAGTTGACAGCTCTTTTGTGCTGCTTTTAACAGTTAAAAATATGTATACCAAAGAAAAGAATATGATAAACAACTATATTAATACATATGTAGATCAAAGCCAAACATATGGCTTCAACATTTAGTGAATTTATTAAATAATGTTTAGTGAAAAATAAACATGTGTAACCAATTACTGCAGAACTAATTGCTTATTTATTCCTTTGATTTTATATGATGAAATTTTGTTTATTTTGTTATAATAAATATTTTAAAATTAAATGTCTTTAAATATCCACTTTACTTTATATACACAAGAATATAAATCTTGCAAAAGAACTTAAAACACACATTCAATACCAATACAACTTATTAATTGTGACTTTTTTCTTGTGACTTTTGTCTTGTGACTTTTTTTCTATGACTTTCTTTCCTACAACCACATATTTTTTCGAACTTGTAAAAGTCTTTAGAACTGACTCATCCTTGTTCGCTGAAAATCATGTCTGTAATTCGGGTACGGTCCTCGGGTTCAACAGCAGCTATATTTGTTAAATAATGTTTTAAGTTGTCCTTTAAGAGTTTTGTGCATAAAATGCGACTTGATCCCGGAAAAGAATGTTCAGTGGCTTTCGTCAACGCTTTTTTATCATCACTTCCAAATTCCATTATCGATGATACGCGCAAATCGACAGAGTCAACGGAAACTTGTAATATGGTAGCGATATTTTCGAAAAAGGATCGGTAGGGTATGTTTGGGTAAGTTCGGGTAAAAAGTCACACAGCTTAAGAAGTCATAAAGGTTGTCAAAATGCAGTTTTTAGGAATAAACTGTTAAATAAACATCCTGTACATGTTTATGACACAAGCCCTATCAAGACAACACAGCATGGGTTAAATTTCATGACTTTAAAGGCGGTGTGACTTTTTACCCAAACATACCCAAACTATACCCAAACCCACATTAAAATAACATTTTTGCATTTATATTATGTTTAAACATTTTATATACTATATATTTGATGGGATATGTTAGAAAAGTGAAGTTAACATGACAATTTCCGAGGTCATTTTCCCGACCCATGACGTAAATGGCCCCTGAGAGATGTTCCGATTGTTTGCAAAATAAAAGTTTCAACAGTGCCTAAAACGTGATGAAATCCAACTTTAGAGAGGATAATCAAGTCAACTAATGGTATAGAAATAATAAAAAATCATATTCTTTCGATGTAGCCTATACCAATATCCCCACTGCCCATTGCGTAATTTCAGATTTGTCCAATATCGCGTTGCATTGCTGTTCGCTATGCTTTCATCATAGCTCTTTGCGAGTCGACCAAGCATATCCGTCACTTTACTGATACTATTTCCGGCTCCAGTGATCAATGCGTTTGCAGAAACATGCCATTAAGCGTCTATGTTTTTTTACTGAATTGTTTTAATCATAACAAGTGTGGACACAGAAAAATGTCTCGCCTGCATTCCGCATCAGTAACGAAAATAAATTTCATCATAAGCATTACGTAAATAGCATTAAATATCAGCAGTGGCCTGTATACGAAATATTGTCACCATACCATGCATAGTTACTAACCCAAAAACTTTAACGTAGTCGCTGGACCGTGAAATTGAGGTCAAGGTCAGGTGGAAACTAATAGACAGTCATGTACTATTCATCAGCAACCTATATACCAAATATTGTCATCCTACCATGCATAGTTACAGAGAAACTGCCGTAACCCAAAAACTTTAATGTAGTCGCTGGACCGTGAAATTGAGGTCAAGGTCAAGTGACACCTACCAGACAGTCATGTACTAGTCATTAGCAACCTATATACCAAATATTGTCATCCTACCATGTGTGGTTATAGAGGAACTGTCGTAACCCAAAAACTTTAACGTAGTCGCTGGACCGTGAAATTGAGGTTAAGGTCAGGTGGAACCTACCAGACAGTCATGTACTAGTCATCAGCAACCTATATACCAAAGATTGTCATCCTACCATGCGTGGTAACAGAGTAACTGCCGTAACCCAAAAACTTTAACGTAGTCACTGGACCGTGAAATTGAGGTCAAGGTCAGGTGACACCTACCAGACAGTCATGTACTAGTCATCAGCAACCTATATACCAAATATTGTCATCCTACCATGCGTGGTTACAGAGGAACTGTCGTAACCCAAAAACTTTAACGTAGTCGCTGGACCATGAAATTGAGGTCAAGGTCAGGTGACACCTACCAGACAGTCATGTACTAGTCATCAGCAACCTATATACCAAATATTGTCATCCTACCATGCGTAGTTACAGAGGAACTGTCGTAACCCAAAAACTTTAACGTAGTCGCTGGACCGTGAAATTGAGGTCAAGGTCTGGTGACACATACCAGACAGTCATGTACTGGTCATCAGCAACCTATACACCAAATATTGTCATCCTACCATGCATAGTTACAGAGGAACTGTCGTAACCCAAAAACTTTAACGTAGTCGCTGGACCGTGAAATTGAGGTCAAGGTCATGTGACACCTACCAGACAGTCATGTACTAGTCATCAGCAACCTATACACCAAATATTGTCATCCTACCATGCGTAGTTACAGAGGAACTGTCGTAACCCAAAAACTTTAACGTAGTCGCTGGACCGTGAAATTGAGGTCAAGGTCAGGTGACAGGTGACTGACTGGCAAGTACTCATCATAAGCTACCTCTGGACCAAATTTGATGGACCTAGGGCTTGGGCTTACAAATATATGAAGCAAGATGTCAAGTGTTTACGCCGCCGCCGCCGCCGCCGCCGCCGCCGCCGCCGCCGCCGGATTCCCATACATATGTCTCGCCTCCAGCGACGAAACGTCGCAGGCGAGACAATAAAACCATAGCCAACATTTAAAATTTAAAAGCATACTATATAACAACAAGCATTTATCAAAATAAATATTTTCAAATATTACAAACAAATAAACAAGTGTGGACACAGAAAAACGTCTCGCCTGCATTCCGCATCAGTAACGAAAATAAATTTCGTCATAAGCATTACGTAAATAGCATTAAATATCAGCAGCAGCCTGTATACAAAATATTGTCACCATACCCTGCATAGTTACAGGGGAACAGCCGTAACCCAAAAACTTTAACGTAGTCGCTGGACCGTGAAATTGAGGTCAAGGTCAGGTGGAACCTACCAGACAGTCATGTACTATTCATCAGCAACCTATACACCAAATATTGTCATCCTACCATGTGTAGTTACAGAGGAACTGTCGTAACCCAAAAACTTTAACGTAGTCGCTGGACGGTGAAATTGAGGTCAAGGTCAGGTGACACTTACCAGACAGTCATGTAATAGTCATCAGCAACCTATACACCAAATATTGTCATCCTACCATGCATAGTTACAGAGGAACTGTCGTAACCCAAAAACTTTAACGTAGTCGCTGGACCGTGAAATTGAGGTCAAGGTCAGGTGACACCTACCAGACAGTCATGTACTAGTCATCAGCAACCTATACACCAAATATTGTCATCCTACCATGCGTAGTTACAGAGGAACTGTCGTAACCCAAAAACTTTAACGTAGTCGCTGGACCGTGAAATTGAGGTCAAGGTCAGGTGACACCTACCAGACAGTCATGTACTAGTCATCAGCAACCTATACACCAAATATTGTCATCCTACCATGCGTAGTTACAGAGGAACTGTCGTAACCCAAAAACTTTAACGTAGTCACTGGACCGTGAAATTGAGGTCAAGGTCAGGTGACACCTACCAGACAGTCATGTACTAGTCATCAGCAACCTATACACCAAATATTGTCATCCTACCATTCGTAGTTACAGAGGAACTGTCGTAACCCAAAAACTTTAACGTAGTCACTGGACCGTGAAATTGAGGTCAAGGTCAGGTGACACCTACCAGACAGTCATGTACTAGTCATCAGCAACCTATACACCAAATATTGTCATCCTACCATTCGTAGTTACAGAGGAACTGTCGTAACCCAAAAACTTTAACGTAGTCACTAGACCGTGAAATTGAGGTCAAGGTCAGGTGACACCTACCAGACAGTCATGTACTAGTCATCAGCAACCTATACACCAAATATTGTCATCCTACCATGCGTAGTTACCGAGGAACTGTCGTAACCCAAAAACTTTAACGTAGTCACTGGACCGTGAAATTGAGGTCAAGGTCAGGTGACAGGTGACTGACTGGCAAGTACTCATCATAAGCTACCTCTGGACCAAATTTGATGGACCTAGGGCTTGGGCTTACAAAGATATGAAGCAAGATGTCAAGTGTTTACGCCGCCGCCGCCGCCGCCGGATTCCCATACATGTGTCTCGCCTCCAGCGACTTTCGTCGCAGGCGAGACAAAAAAGGTAATAAATAACACACGGTCAGTCAAGAACATGGTACGTAGTTTTAAGTAGATTTTTATAAAATCACAGGTTTGCATTGTTTCACATGTCATCATGATATTAGAAGTGAATATATACAAAGAACAAGAAAATATTTTATTATTTGATAAATAAACCCCTATTTTAAGATAACTTCAGAGCGAAATATTTGACACAGTCCTACAGAATTTTCCAGTAGAGAGATTTCAGCATATACTAATTGTGTACCAACTTTCTTGAAGATTTAAAGTCATCCTCGTAAACACAAAGGTAAACCTGAGGCGGGATGGATGGACGAACGAACAAACGGACGCCCGAACAAACGGACGAACGAACAAACGGAAAGTCTCCATCTTTCGTTGGCGAAACATAAAAAAATCTATTGTATAATTTAAGGGGTCACAGGAGACAAGTGCTATATTTGCTTCAAATGCTTTCCAAACTAGAAATGTTGATGTTTTTAATGAGATAGAGGTCTGCCCTGACTCGGTTATGCTGTCGACTCGTGCATGTCTATGTCCATGTCCTCATTTTTGACCCTGTATTTTTCACCAGTTTCTGTATTCCATGTAAATAAATCACTGAATTTCTGTTTCATTTGACTTGGTCGATGCTGCAACAAAAATACATTTACTTAAATTATATCGTGGTTTTATTACTTTACCTCACCATGAGAGAGAGGGGATCGTCACGTGATTATACAGACGTTTACATGTTTGGATAGTGACAAATTCCTGGCACGTTAAAGAATCCTTATTATTATATAGATAGAGATGAAATATCCAATTTTCCGGGTGACAGAAATCACGGTAATTCACATGTGAAAATTACCGTTTATTTTCACTCTCGGTTTTTTTTCCCGCCAAAATGATCAAAATAATTGTTCATTAATAGACCGGAACCTGTTAGAACAATATCCTATAACATGTCATTTAGCGTGACAATATCCTTATTTGTTATTTCAGGACGAAATATTAGTTAGCTGGCGTCCTGATCCAGATAAGGGCGGCCATGTTGCAGTTGGTTTTGTACTATACAGATATTCATCCGCCGTTCATAAAATTTAGGATTAAGCATTAAAACTTTACGAAAACAATTTTGATAGGATAATCAATTGGACATCGTGAATATCCAAAATATGATCACTTGTGCCGCATAAAGCATCAGATTAAACTCGTGCACGGAACAAGTTCCGCGCACTCGTTTAATCAGATGCGTTATGCGGCACTCGTGATCATATTTTGGATATTCACTCCGCCAATTAATTATCCTATAATAAATACATCTCGAAAACAAGTATGTTAATTGATTGTACCCGCTACAAAAGACAAACTTTTTTACCCTATTTAAGTCACCATATGATTAAACAAAAGAGTTGACAACAAAAAACATCCAAAAACACAAAAAGCACAACACTGAGTGACACGAACCCAACTAAACACCCTGGGTCAGCTCAAACAATAAATTAGAACATGGTTTACATCTAGCTATATTTTACTTCCGTAAAAATCTGATTTTAGTTTTGTAATTTGTCGCATCCCCCCATTACATAAAAAAGGCCATTACGATTATTTGTTCTAGGGGTTTACCATATGCTCTTCTATGACAAAAATGTATCAATATGTAGTGAAATAAACAAAACTTAAAGAAACATTTTAACAAATGACAGTAGAAATACAAATAAAACAGTTTACAGAAAGTGATACACAGAAGTCACAGATCGACACAGTTCAATTTCTAAGACGATGGCCGAGTGGTTAAGGTAGTATGTCTATTATTGATCACGTGGTCTGTCAACACTGAGATTGCGGGTTCGATTCTCACTGTAGGCAGTGTTTACTCAAATCCAATCTTAATTGACGAGGATTGCCAGATTTCCTACCGCAGGTCGGGTTTTTTTCGGGTACTCCGGCTTTCTTCTCCAATAAAAACTGGACGCCATGATACAGCTGAAACTGAAATTGCTGAAAATGGCGTTAAACACCATTCAAACAAACCATCAATTTCTAAGCCGCGACGCAGTCACTTTAATGGGCGCGATGAGTTAAACCAAATTATAGGCTTACCAACTTCAATTTTATAATTTCTGGACGTCTAAAATTTATCATGAGCCATAACAGGGGAGACTACTTATCGGCACACACAGGAAAAAGTAGATAGACGGTAATGAAACAAGATTTTCACGAGGTTAACAAAGCTATATCCATAATGTAAAACTCATTGATGACATCGGCAACATTGTACGCTATCACATTAAAAATCTAACATTTTATAACACTTTGTTTTTTATTATTTTAAAGCCGGTTTTATTGAGATAGATATATAATGTGATTTACATTTGTACTAATTACCTCTATAAGCCACTGTCCGGAAGATGTGTTTGGATGAGTGTATGCATAATAAACCCAGGCACCAACTATTCCGATTACCAGTACAAAACACAACACAACTGGAACGACTATAGCTGTTTGAACGGTGGCATCTAAATGGAACAACGAAATATCATTATAGTTATTTGAACAACAGTGGCAGGGATAAATTAAACTATTTACTTTGTACATTAATTGGCTTCAATAGTCCACTTAGATAAATCATGGAGTCAATGTTTTGCTATGGGAAACCCGAAATATTATTCAAATAAATAATGTAAATTATCGACTGCACAATCGCATTATGTGACAAATACTGTGAATGCTTTATCAAATTCCAGTCAGTATTGTAGGTGGCGTTGTAGGTAGAGATAGGTACTCCCAGTGTAACAGACAAACGGACGCCCCACCACTATATACACCAACTTGGCTAGTTACAAAAGAATTCTGGTATACATTATAATACAAGACAATCATTGTGTATTGTTATAATTGCACTTATGTAAAAGTGTCAACGATATAATAAATGTTTACAAGTGTGTATTTAAAAATGTTTACAGGTGTGTATTTAAATGTTTACTGGTGTGTATTTAAATGTTTACTGGTGTGTATTTAAAATGTTTACTGGTGTGTATTTAAATGTTTACTGGTGTGTATTTAAATGTTTACTGGTGTGTATTTAAAATGTTTACTGGTGTGTATTTAAATGTTTACTGGTGTGTATTTAAATGTTTACTGGTGTGTATTTAAAATGTTTACTGGTGTGTATTTAAAATGTTTACAGGTGTGTATTTAAAAATGTTTACTGGTGTGTATTTAAATGTTTACTGGTGTGTATTTAAAATGTTTACTGGTGTGTATTTAAAATGTTTACTGGTGTGTATTTAAAATGTTTACTGGTGTGTATTTAAAATGTTTACTGGTGTGTATTTAAAATGTTTACTGGTGTGTATTTAAAATGTTTACTGGTTTGTATTTAAAAATGTTTACTGGTGTGTATTTAAAATGTTTACTAGTGTGTATTTAAAATGTTTATTGGTGTGTATTTAAATGTTTACTGGTGTGTATTTAAAATGTTTACTGGTGTGTATTTAAATGTTTACTGGTGTGTATTTAAAATGTTTACTGGTGTGTATTTAAAATGTTTACTGGTGTGTATTTAAATGTTTACTGGTGTGTATTTAAAATGTTTACTGGTGTGTATTTAAAAATGTTTACAGGTGTGTATTTAAATGTTTACTGGTGTGTATTTAAAATGTTTACTGGTTTGTATTTAAAAATGTTTACTGGTGTGTATTTAAAATGTTTACTGGTTTGTATTTAAAATGTTTACTGGCGTGTATTTAAAATGTTTACTGGTGTGTATTTAAAATGTTTACTGGCGTGTATTTAAAATGTTTACTGGTTTGTATTTAAAATGTTTACTGGTGTGTATTTAAAATGTTTACTGGTTTGTATTTAAAAATGTTTACTGGCGTGTATTTAAAATGTTTACTGGTTTGTATTTAAAATGTTTACTGGCGTGTATTTAAAATGTTTACTGGTGTGTATTTAAAATGTTTACTGGTGTGTATTTAAAAATGTTTACAGGTGTGTATTTAAATGTTTACTGGTGTGTATTTAAAATGTTTACAGGTGTGTATTTAAATGTTTACTGGTGTGTATTTAAAATGTTTACTGGTGTGTATTTAAAATGTTTACAGGTGTGTATTTAAATGTTTACTGGTGTGTATTTAAATGTTTACTGGTGTGTATTTAAAATGTTTACTGGTGTGTATTTAAAAATGTTTACTGGTGTGTATTTAAATGTTTACTGGTGTGTATTTAAAATGTTTACTGGTGTGTATTTAAAAATGTTTACAGGTGTGTATTTAAATGTTTACTGGTGTGTATTTAAAATGTTTACTGGTGTGTATTTAAAATGTTTACTGGTGTGTATTTAAATGTTTACAGGTGTGTATTTAAAATGTTTACTGGTGTGTATTTAAAAATGTTTACTGGTGTGTATTTAAATGTTTACTGGTGTGTATTTAAAATGTTTACTGGTGTGTATTTAAAAATGTTTACTGGTGTGTATTTAAAATGTTTACTGGTGTGTATTTAAAATGTTTACTGGTGTGTATTTAAAAATGTTTACTGGTGTGTATTTAAATGTTTACTGGTGTGTATTTAAAATGTTTACTGGTGTGTATTTAAATGTTTACTGGTGTGTATTTAAATGTTTACTGGTGTGTATTTAAAATGTTTACTGGTGTGTATTTAAAAATGTTTACTGGTGTGTATTTAAAATGTTTACTGGTGTGTATTTAAATGTTTACGGGTGTGTATTTAAAATGTTTACTGGTGTGTATTTAAAAATGTTTACAGGTGTGTATTTAAAAATGTTTACTGGTGTGTATTTAAAATGTTTACTGGTGTGTATTTAAAATGTTTACTGGTGTGTATTTAAAATGTTTACTGGTGGGTATTTAAAAATGTTTACAGGTGTGTATTTAAATGTTTACTGGTGTGAATTTAAAATGTTTACTGGTGTGTATTTAAAATGTTTACTGGTGTGTATTTAAAATGTTTACTGGTGGGTATTTAAAAATGTTTACAGGTGTGTATTTAAATGTTTACTGGTGTGTATTTAAAATGTTTACAGGTGTGTATTTAAATGTTTACTGGTGTGTATTTAAAATGTTTACTGGTGTGTATTTAAAATGTTTACTGGTGTGTATTTAAAATGTTTACTGGTGGGTATTTAAAAATGTTTACAGGTGTGTATTTAAATGTTTACTGGTGTGTATTTAAAATGTTTACAGGTGTGTATTTAAATGTTTACTGGTGTGTATTTAAAATGTTTACTGGTGTGTATTTAAAATGTTTACTGGTGTGTATTTAAAATGTTTACTGGTGTGTATTTAAAAATGTTTACAGGTGTGTATTTAAATGTTTACTGGTGTGTATTTAAAATGTTTACTGGTGTGTATTTAAATGTTTACGGGTGTGTATTTAAAATGTTTACTGGTGTGTATTTAAAAATGTTTACTGGTGTGTATTTAAATGTTTACTGGTGTGTATTTAAAATGTTTACTGGTGTGTATTTAAAAATGTTTACTGGTGTGTATTTAAAATGTTTACTGGTGTGTATTTAAATGTTTACTGGTGTGTATTTAAAATGTTTACTGGTGTGTATTTAAAAATGTTTACTGGTGTGTATTTAAAAATGTTTACAGGTGTGTATTTAAATGTTTACTGGTGTGTATTTAAAATGTTTACTGGTGTGTATTTAAAATGTTTACTGGTGTGTATTTAAATGTTTACGGGTGTGTATTTAAAATGTTTACTGGTGTGTATTTAAAAATGTTTACAGGTGTGTATTTAAATGTTTACTGGTGTGTATTTAAAATGTTTACTGGTGTGTATTTAAAATGTTTACTGGTGTGTATTTAAAAATGTTTACAGGTTTTGTATTTAAATGTTTACTGGTGTGTATTTAAAATGTTTACAGGTGTGTATTTAAATGTTTACTGGTGTGTATTTAAAATGTTTACTGGTGTGTATTTAAAATGTTTACTGGTGTGTATTTAAAAATGTTTACAGGTGTGTATTTAAATGTTTACTGGTGTGTATTTAAAATGTTTACTGGTGTGTATTTAAAATGTTTACTGGTGTGTATTTAAATGTTTACGGGTGTGTATTTAAAATGTTTACTGGTGTGTATTTAAAAATGTTTACTGGTGTGTATTTAAAATGTTTACTGGTGTGAATTTAAAATGTTTACTGGTGTGTATTTAAAATGTTTACTGGTGTGTATTTAAATGTTTACTGGTGTGTATTTAAAAAATGTTTACTGGTGTGTATTAAAAATGTTTACTGGTTTGAATTTAAAATGTTTACTGGTGTGTATTTAAAATGTTTACTGGTGTGTATTTAAATGTTTACTGGTGTGTATTTAAATGTTTACTGGTGTGTATTTAAATGTTTACTGGTGTGTATTTAAAAAATGTTTACTGGTGTGTATTAAATGTTTACTGGTGTGTATTTAAAATGTTTACTGGTGTGTATTTAAAATGTTTACTGGTGTGTATTTAAAATGTTTACTGGTGTGTATTTAAATGTTTACTGGTGTGTATTTAAATGTTTACTGGTGTGTATTTAAATGTTTACGGGTGTGTATTTAAAAAATGTTTACTGGTGTGTATTTAAAAAATGTTTACAGGTGTGTATTTAAAATGTTTACTGGTGTGTATTTAAAATGTTTACTGGTGTGTATTTAAAATGTTTACTGGTGTGTATTTAAATGTTTACTGGTGTGTATTTAAATGTTTACTGGTGTGTATTTAAATGTTTACTGGTGTGTATTTAAAAAATGTTTACTGGTGTGTATTTAAAATGTTTACTGGTGTGTATTTAAAATGTTTACTGGTGTGTATTTAAAATGTTTACTGGTGTGTATTTAAAATGTTTACTGGTGTGTATTTAAAATGTTTACAGGTGTGTATTTAAAATGTTTACTGGTGTGTATTTAAAATGTTTACTGGTGTGTATTTAAAATGTTTACTGGTGTGTATTTAAAAAATGTTTACTGGTGTGTATTAAATGTTTACTGGTGTGTATTTAAAATGTTTACTGGTGTGTATTTAAAATGTTTACTGGTGTGTATTTAAAATGTTTACTGGTGTGTATTTAAATGTTTACTGGTGTGTATTTAAAATGTTTACTGGTGTGTATTTAAAATGTTTACTGGTGTGTATTTAAAATGTTTACAGGTGTGTATTTAAAAAATGTTTACTGGTGTGTATTTAAAAAATGTTTACTGGTGTGTATTTAAAATGTTTACAGGTGTGTATTTAAAATGTTTACTGGTGGGTATTTAAAAATGTTTACAGGTGTGTATTTAAAAATGTTTACTGGTGTGTATTTAAAAATGTTTACTGGTGTGTATTTAAAATGTTTACTGGTTTGTATTTACAATGTTTACTGGTGTGTATTTAAAATGTTTACTGGTGTGTATTTAAATGTTTACTGGTGTGTATTTAAAATGTTTACTGGTGTGTATTTAAATGTTTACTGGTGTGTATTTAAATGTTTACTGGTGTGTATTTAAAATGTTTACTGGTGTGTATTTAAATGTTTACTGGTGTGTATTTAAAATGTTTACTGGTGTGTATTTAAAATGTTTACAGGTGTGTATTTAAAAAATGTTTACTGGTGTGTATTTAAAAAATGTTTACTGGTGTGTATTTAAAATGTTTACAGGTGTGTATTTAAAATGTTTACTGGTGGGTATTTAAAAATGTTTACAGGTGTGTATTTAAAAATGTTTACTGGTGTGTATTTAAAAATGTTTATTGGTGTGTATTTAAAATGTTTACTGGTTTGTATTTAAAATGTTTACTGGTGTGTATTTAAAATGTTTACTGGTGTGTATTTAAATGTTTACTGGTGTGTATTTAAAATGTTTACTGGTGTGTATTTAAATGTTTACTGGTGTGTATTTAAATGTTTACTGGTGTGTATTTAAAATGTTTACTGGTGTGTATTTAAATGTTTACTGGTGTGTATTTAAAATGTTTACTGGTGTGTATTTAAAATGTTTACAGGTGTGTATTTAAAATGTTTACTGGTGGGTATTTAAAAATGTTTACAGGTGTGTATTTAAAAATGTTTACTGGTGTGTATTTAAAATGTTTACTGGTTTGTATTTAAAATGTTTACTGGTGTGTATTTAAAATGTTTACTGGTGTGTATTTAAATGTTTACTGGTGTGTATTTAAAATGTTTACTGGTGTGTATTTAAATGTTTACTGGTGTGTATTTAAATGTTTACTGGTGTGTATTTAAAAAATGTTTACTGGTGTGTATTTAAAAAATGTTTACAGGTGTGTATTTAAAAATGTTTTAAGGTGAATTTAAATACAAATGATATACACAGTTGTGTACACTAGATATTGAACAGATTATATTATTTCTGGGAGGGGTATTACTTAAAAAAAATACAAGTTGATGGATGGAGAGACTGGTGCTTTTCACAAATACCCCTCCAAATATGATATATTTGTATTTGCGTAGCTATAGTTGAAATGAAGTGGATGCAAAAGGAAGGGTGGGGGCTGTTTTGTACCACCGTGAAGCTATGAAATTATGGAATTTATGGAATATAACAAGGTGTAGAAGAGGTTAATGAAAAAACGATAAGAAAAAGTGGATAGTGGTCCTTTATAGTATACAGTATTGATGAAGGACAGAATAGGTACAGGAATACAAAAACAATGTGTGTTGCTAAATTCTTATTGTTGTCTTGTTTTTTGTTTCTTTCTTTTTATCTTTTTTGTTGATTTTTGTGAAGATGATGTGGAAGCAAGTGTCCCCGGGCCTCTGCATAGACAGGCTTCTGTTTGTTTAATTATATCTAATATCCCAATATCTTTCTATTCTTGAATTACAACCGTCAGAAGTCATTATTTACGTTTTCTTATCGGAACATCTCCGGTTTTCAAAACTAATTTATAATTAACAAAACTTCCTAATGAAAGTGTAAAAATTGTAAATATTACCTTTCACAGAAGACAACTGAAAATTTGTAGGCATACAAGTCGAAAATGACCAAATGCATTAAAATACTTGACAAAATACATCTGCCATCAACCAGTCAGATTCCAGGATTATTGTATATAACATGTATAAGGAGTAATTTTAGTGATTAATCAGTTTGTTTTTTATTTTGTACTATGTGATATTTAACATAATTATGCTCAATTATTGTATCAAACCAATGTCTACCTTTTTTACTTGTCTGCTGTGCTGCCAACGCAGGAGCTTCACTCGTCTGAAAACAAATAGTTACAAAATTAAATTTTATACCTCAAAGTGTAACCCGTGGTTTTTATTTATAACAAGACCAAGTAAAAGCTTGCGTATTATTGTTTCACATATTGCATATCCGTTTCATTAACCTCCAACATTAATCTTCAAAACCAAAATAAAACGTTGAGGTATGTATGACATGCAACTGTTTAAAATGAGCATAAATTTGTCATGTAGAGTGGGCACAGAAACGAAGCACTGACTTTTTTCAAAAATTTCATCCGTTGAGGTTCAGGATGGACTAATTAAATTTATATTATAAAACGATTGTAAGGTCTCTTTATTACATGTACTTTGTTTTAGTAGATGCAAACGTGTTCTCTCCATTCAATTATTAATGGAGGCTAAACAGAGTACATCTATGGACTTCGTTTTTTTAAAGATATATACAACGTCAACATAGGAGAACGTAAAAATATGAGTATCGGGCTAAGGAACCGTTTATAAATTTCGAGGTTTTTCAAATCAATCGGGGACGTCACCTAAAATTGTAGCACCAGTGTATTTGACGCACGTTATTTTTAATAGAATTATATCCAGCCATTTTATAGCTTTAGTGGGCTCAGGTCTCGTTGAAATTTCATAGTGAACCTGGCATTTTATTTTTATTTTTATAATGTAGAAAAGGATATAAAGAAATAATTTGTATTGCATTATAAATAAATAGTACGAGAATACTGACTTTTGATTGGCTAGAAAATATTTTCTGTCAAAGAATGGAAAAAACATCATCATGGAGACAATCACCGTATGACGTCAATATATTACTCCGTTTTTGTGTTGAACCTTTTTTTAAAAGACCAATTAAACAAATTAAATTGTTGAGTTTATTTTGATGTTTTAATTTATTTATAAGTACATGTATTAACTACAAAAATATTTTCCCCATCGAGGGACAACACAATTTTCGTTGTGCACATTTAGGGTATCCGACCCATATTCAAGTCATCGTTCTTTTTTTTCGACAAAGAAAAACAGCTTTATTAATTCAATGTATTGCTAATAAATGATAAAAATTTAATATTGTTTTACTTTAAGTCAATGTTTGCTGTTCTCAGCAAAAATAAGTTACTCAAATAGTATTTCCGATGTTTGCCGAACACTACCGAGGTCTGCTCCATTGAAAACCAAAACATCCGGGACACCAAATATGATCACGTGGTTAATTCTGGTCCGGATACCTTTATGTAGTCCACCAGGCGGATTATACAATGTACAAATTAATTGGGAAAATAGTTTTGTAGTGAAGCCTAAAATAAATGATTCCATGGTCGACTCCAATATTGAAATAATACTTTTCTCCTTGTGCGGTTAACAGCAGTACCATTCTATTATCCAAAATCTCAATGTTCATTATGGTAATTTCGTACTATAGGATGCTAAAGTAGATATTTTAGGCATTTAGGAATCATGATAAGTTTTATACAGGCAATATGGGAAGATATTTTACTAGTCGGCATAATGTACTGAAAACCTGTATTGCACAAGACGCTCGACAGGCTAAACCAATTATTACCTGTATTGCCCAAGACGCTCGACAGGCTAAACCAATTATTACCTGTATTGCACAAGACGCTCGACAGGCTAAACCAATTATTACCTGTATTGCACAAGACGCTCGACAGGCTAAACCAATTATTACCTGTATTGCACAAGACGCTCGACAGGCTAAACCATTTATTACCTGTATTGCACAAGACGCTCGACAGGCTAAACCAATTATTACCTGTATTGCCCAAGACGCTCGACAGACTAAACCAATTATTTTTTTCAATAACAATATTAACAGAAATGGTTTACCATTTGAAATACCTTTCTACAAAGTTTCGGGATAGTTATGTCACGGGTTGCCATTACCTTTCAATATTGAAAAAATTTGGCTTTGTTCGGACGTTTCCGATTTATACAATTTCTATTTTCAAAAGATGGGGAAGTACCGTCCAATATGGAAATAAAATAGGAGGCATTTTTGCACTTTTTCGGTAATACAATACGGAACAGGTATAAATGTTAACAAGTGTGGATACAGAAAAACGTCTCGCCTGCATTCCGCATCAGTAACGAAAATAAATTTCATCATAAGCATTACGTAAATAGCATTAAATATCAGCAGCGGCCTGTATACGAAATATTGTCACCATACCCTGCATAGTTACAGGGGAACAGCCGTAACCCAAAAACTTTAACATAGTCGCTGGACCGTGAAATTGAGGTCAAGGTCAGGTGGAACCTACCAGACAGTCATGTACTATTCATCAGCAACCTATATACCAAATATTGTCATCCTACCATGCGTAGTTACAGAGGAACTATCGTAACCCAAAAACTTTAACGTAGTCGCTGGACCGTAAAATTGAGGTCAAGGTCAGGTGACATCTACCAGACAGTCATGTACTAGTCATCAGCAACCTATACACCAAATATTGTCATCCTACCATGCGTAGTTACAGAGGAACTGTCGTAACCCAAAAACTTTAACGTAGTCGCTGGACCATGAAATTGAGGTCAAGGTCAGGTGAAACCTACCAGACAGTCATGTACTAGTCATCAGCAACCTATACACCAAATACGGTCATCCTACTATGCGTAGTTACAGAGGAACTGTCGTAACCCAAAAACTTTAACGTAGTCGCTAGACC
The DNA here is from genome assembly GCA_944474755.1 of Limnoperna fortunei. NCBI lineage: Eukaryota > Metazoa > Mollusca > Bivalvia > Mytilida > Modiolidae > Limnoperna > Limnoperna fortunei. The sequence goes on along the minus strand of OX104119.1, from coordinate 72,444,504 downwards.
GAGAAATTGAGGTCAAGGTCAGGTGACACCTGCCAGACAGTCTTGTACTAGTCATCAGCAACCTATACACCAAATATTGTCATCCTACCATGCGTAGTTACAGAGGAACTGTCGTAACCCAAAAACTTTAACGTAGTCGCTGGACCGTAAAATTGAGGTCAAGGTCAGGTGACACCTACCAGACAGTCATGTACTAGTCATCAGCAACCTATACACCAAATATTGTCATCCTACCATGCGTAGTTACAGAGGAACTGTCGTAACCCAAAAACTTTAACGTAGTCGCTGGACCATGAAATTGAGGTCAAGGTCAGGTGACACCTACCAGACAGTCATGTACTAGTCATCAGCAACCTATACACCAAATACGTCATCCTACTATGCGTAGTTACAGAGGAACTGTCGTAACCCAAAAACTTTAACGTAGTCGCTGCAATGGCGGATCCAGAGGGGGGTCCAGGGGGTCCGGACCCCCCCCTTTCGTTTTGACAAGCATGGGGTCTGGACCCCTACTTTTGTGTTGGCAGTTTTATAAATGTTTATTTTTCGACGGCTTAGAAGTTATAACTAATCGTAAATCATGTGAACTTGTCTTTTTAACTATTCCAAGTAGACCACCACGTATTTGTTTTCGTGGCCATACCGTTGACGGATATATTTACAAAGTTTCACATAATTTCCGATGAATCCGACGCCATGGATGCTGATGTCATTGAAGAGTTAAAAAACTTAAAACTTTATATATCAAACAATAATGCAGAACTTATACAGCACCATTTCGATTTCTATCAAACACACCTCCAAAATGTGCTTTTAAAAGACAGTAATCTACCGCATTTAGACGATCCGTATCATTATGACACTCTCTCAAATAACCTGAAGCCAGACTTGCCAGCCAATTGTGAACTGCTTGCCATCAAAATATTAGGAGATGGAAACTGCTTATATAACAGCGTTTCTCTTTATATAGCAGGTGGGTCAAATATTTTCTATCATATTTATAGGGGGTGTTAAAGGGTTATTTTCGTGCAACGTTTTCGACGTTTTTATTTTCCGTGTTTTCGTGATTTTGATTTTTGTTTCTCGTGCTTTCGTGCTGACATGGTTGTACGTGCTCCTTTTTGTCTGTAGTTTTGCCCCGTGTATCGTGTTGGACAACCCATTTCTCGTGCGTGATCATACCTTTTTTTACTTTATCATTAACAATATGATCTGAGGTTGTAAAGTTATATGACATATAGTCATTGAAAATTAAAATTGATGTTGTAAACATAATTTGTATCCTACCATGCGTAGTTACAGAGGAACTGTCGTAACCCAAAAACTTTAACGTAGTCGCTGGACCATGAAATTGAGATCAAGGTCAGGTGACACCTACCAGACAGTCATGTACTAGTCATCAGCAACCTAAACACCAAATACGGTCATCCTACTATGCGTAGTTACAGAGGAACTGTCGTAACCCAAAAACTTTAACGTAGTCGCTGGACCGTAAAATTGAGGTCAAGGTCAGGTGACACCTACCAGACAGTCATGTACTAGTCATCAGCAACCTATACACCAAATATTGTCATCCTACCATGCGTAGTTACAGAGGAACTGTCGTAACCCAAAAACTTTAACGTAGTCGCTGGACCATGAAATTGAGGTCAAGGTCAGGTGACACCTACCAGACAGTCATGTACTAGTCATCAGCAACCTATACACCAAATACGGTCATCCTACTATGCGTAGTTACAGAGGAACTGTCGTAACCCAAAAACTTTAACGTAGTCGCTCGGCTGGACCGTGAAATTGAGGTCAAGGTCAGGTGACACCTACCAGACAGTCATGTACTAGTCATCAGCAACCTATTCACAAAATATTGTCATCCTACCATGCGTAGTTACAGAGGAACTGTCGTAACCAAAAAAATTTAACGTAGTCGCTAGACCGTGAAATTGAGGTCAAGGTCAGGTGACACCTGCCAGACAGTCTTGTACTAGTCATCAGCAACCTATACACCAAATATTGTCATCCTACCATGCGTAGTTACAGAGGAACTGTCGTAACCCAAAAACTTTAACGTAGTCGCTGCAATGGCGGATCCAGAGGGGGGGTCCAGGGGGTCCGGACCCCCCCTTTCGTTTTGACAAGCATGGGGTCTGGACCCCTACTTTTGTGTTGGCAGTTTTATAAATGTTTATTTTTCGACGGCTTAGAAGTTATAACTAATCGTAAATCATGTGAACTTGTCTTTTTAACTATTCCAAGTAGACCACCACGTATTTGTTTTCGTGGCCATACCGTTGACGGATATATTTACAAAGTTTCACATAATTTCCGATGAATCCGACGCCATGGATGCTGATGTCATTGAAGAGTTAAAAAACTTAAAACTTTATATATCAAACAATAATGCAGAACTTATACAGCACCATTTCGATTTCTATCAAACACACCTCCAAAATGTGCTTTTAAAAGACAGTAATCTACCGCATTTAGATGATCCGTATCATTATGACACTCTCTCAAATAACCTGAAGCCAGACTTGCCAGCCAATTGTGAACTGCTTGCCATCAAAATATTAGGAGATGGAAACTGCTTATATAACAGCGTTTCTCTTTATATAGCAGGTGGGTCAAATATTTTCTATCATATTTATAGGGGGTGTTAAAGGGTTATTTTCGTGCAACGTTTTCGACGTTTTTATTTTCCGTGTTTTCGTGATTTTGATTTTTGTTTCTCGTGCTTTCGTGCTGACATGGTTGTACGTGCTCCTTTTTGTCTGTAGTTTTGCCCCGTGTATCGTGTTGGACAACCCATTTCTCCTGCGTGATCATACCTTTTTTTACTTTATCATTAACAATATGATCTGAGGTTGTAAAGTTATATGACATATAGTCATTGAAAATTAAAATTGATGTTGTAAACATAATTTGTATCCTACCATGCGTAGTTACAGAGGAACTGTCGTAACCCAAAAACTTTAACGTAGTCGCTGGACCATGAAATTGAGATCAAGGTCAGGTGACACCTACCAGACAGTCTTGTACTAGTCATCAGCAACCTAAACACCAAATACGGTCATCCTACTATGCGTAGTTACAGAGGAACTGTCGTAACCCAAAAACTTTAACGTAGTCGCTGGACCGTAAAATTGAGGTCAAGGTCAGGTGACACCTACCAGACAGTCATGTACTAGTCATCAGCAACCTATACACCAAATATTGTCATCCTACCATGCGTAGTTACAGAGGAACTGTCGTAACCCAAAAACTTTAACGTAGTCGCTGGACCATGAAATTGAGGTCAAGGTCAGGTGACACCTACCAGACAGTCATGTACTAGTCATCAGCAACCTATACACCAAATACGGTCATCCTACTATGCGTAGTTACAGAGGAACTGTCGTAACCCAAAAACTTTAACGTAGTCGCTCGGCTGGACCGTGAAATTGAGGTCAAGGTCAGGTGACACCTACCAGACAGTCATGTACTAGTCATCAGCAACCTATTCACAAAATATTGTCATCCTACCATGCGTAGTTACAGAGGAACTGTCGTAACCAAAAAAATTTAACGTAGTCGCTAGACCGTGAAATTGAGGTCAAGGTCAGGTGACACCTGCCAGACAGTCTTGTACTAGTCATCAGCAACCTATACACCAAATATTGTCATCCTACCATGCGTAGTTACAGAGGAACTGTCGTAACCCAAAAACTTTAACGTAGTCGCTGGACCGTGAAATTGACGTCAAGGTCAGGAGACACCTACCAACCAGACAGTCATGTACTAGTCATCAGCAACCTATACACCAAATATTGTCATCCTACCATGCGTAGTTACAGAGCAATTGTCGTAACCCAAAAACTTTAACGTAGGCGCTGGACCGTGAAATTGAGGTCAAGGTCAGGTGACAGGTGATTGACTGGCAAGTACTCATCATAAGCTACCTCTGGACCAAATTTGATGGACCTAGGGCTTGGGCTTACAAATATATGAAGCAAGATGTCAAGTGTTTACGCCGCCGCCACCGCCGGATTCCCATACATATGCCCCCCCCTCCAGCGACTTTCGTCGCAGGCGAGACAAAAATGCAGTTTTTAATTCGTATCTAAATATAGCTGTATACTAATTTATAGAATCCAAAGAATCTCACAGTTGAACTCTACACAGACCCTACCATTCCCAATAAACGTTACAGCAACTCTACACAGGCCCTACCATTCCCAATAAACGTTACAGCAACTCTACACAGACCCTACCATTCCCAATAAACGTTACAGCAACTCTACACAGACCCTACCATTCCCAATAAACGTTACAGCAACTCTACACAGACCCTACCATTCCCAATAAACGTTACAGCAACTCTACACAGACCCTACCATTCCCAATAAACGTTACAGCAACTCTACACAGACCCTACCATTCCCAATAAACGTTACAGCAACTCTACACAGACCCTACCATTCGCAATAAATGTTACAGCAACTCTACACAGACCCTACCATTCCCAATACACGTTACAGCAACTATACACAGACCCTACCATTCACAATAAACGTTACAGCAACTCTACACAGACCCTACCATTCCCAATAAACGTTACAGCAACTCTACACAGACCCTACCATTCCCAATAAACGTTACAGCAACTCTACACAGACCCTACCATTCCCAATAAACGTTACAGCAACTATACACAGACCCTACCATTCCCAATAAACGTTACAGCAACTCTACACAGACCCTACCATTCCCAATAAACGTTACAGCAACTCTACACAGACCCTACCATTCCCAATACACGTTACAGCAACTATACACAGACCCTACCATTCCCAGTAAACGTTACAGCAACTCTACACAGGCCCTACCATTCCCAATAAACGTTACAGCAACTCTACACAGACCCTACCATTCCCAATACACGTTACAGCAACTATACACAGACCCTACCATTCCCAGTAAACGTTACAGCAACTCTACACAGACCCTACCATTCCCAATAAACGTTACAGCAACTCTACACAGACCCTACCATTCCCAATACACGTTACAGCAACTCTACACAGACCCTACCATTCCCTATACACGTTACAGCAACTCTACACAGACCCTACCATTCCCAATACACGTTACAGCAACTATACACAGACCCTACCATTCCCAATAAACGTTACAGCAACTCTACACAGACCCTACCATTCGCAATAAATGTTACAGCAACTCTACACAGACCCTACCATTCCCAATACACGTTACAGCAACTATACACAGACCCTACCATTCACAATAAACGTTACAGCAACTCTACACAGACCCTACCATTCACAATAAACGTTACAGCAACTCTACACAGACCCTACCATTCCCAATAAACGTTACAGCAACTCTACACAGACCCTACCATTCCCAATAAACGTTACAGTTGAACTCTACACAGACCCTACCATTCCCAATAAACGTTACAGCAACTCTACACAGACCCTACCATTCCCAATAAACGTTACAGCAACTCTACACAGACCCTACCATTCCCAATAAACGTTACAGCAACTCTACACAGACCCTACCATTCCCAATAAACGTTACAGCAACTCTACACAGACCCTACCATTCCCAATACACGTTACAGCAACTATACACAGACCCTACCATTCCCAGTAAACGTTACAGCAACTCTACACAGGCCCTACCATTCCCAATAAACGTTACAGCAACTCTACACAGACCCTACCATTCCCAATAAACGTTACAGCAACTCTACACAGACCCTACCATTCCCAATACACGTTACAGCAACTCTACACAGACCCTACCATTCCCTATACACGTTACAGCAACTCTACACAGACCCTACCATTCCCAATACACGTTACAGCAACTCTACACAGACCCTACCATTCCCAATACACGTTACAGCAACTCTACACAGGCCCTACCATTCCCAATAAACGTTACAGCAACTCTACACAGACCCTACCATTCCCAATAAACGTTACAGCAACTCTACACAGACCCTACCATTCCCAATAAACGTTACAGCAACTCTACACAGACCCTACCATTCGCAATAAATGTTACAGCAACTCTACACAGACCCTACCATTCCCAATAAACGTTACAGCAACTCTACACAGACCCTACCATTCCCAATAAACGTTACAGCAACTCTACACAGACCCTACCATTCCCAATAAACGTTACAGCAACTCTACACAGACCCTACCATTCCCAATAAACGTTACAGCAACTCTACACAGACCCTACCATTCCCAATAAACGTTACAGCAACTCTACACAGACCCTACCATTCCCAATAAACGTTACAGCAACTCTACACAGACCCTACCATTCCCAATACACGTTACAGCAACTATACACAGACCCTACCATTCCCAGTAAACGTTACAGCAACTCTACACAGACCCTACCATTCCCAATAAACGTTACAGCAACTCTACACAGACCCTACCATTCCCAATAAACGTTACAGCAACTCTACACAGACCCTACCATTCCCAATACACGTTACAGCAACTCTACACAGACCCTACCATTCCCTATACACGTTACAGCAACTCTACACAGACCCTACCATTCCCAATACACGTTACAGCAACTCTACACAGACCCTACCATTCCCAATACACGTTACAGCAACTCTACACAGGCCCTACCATTCCCAATACACGTTACAGCAACACACTTGCCGTTTTTTAAGTAAAAGAAATTTACAGTTTAACATTGACTTAACAGATACTTTTGTGACCTATGAATGTTTATGTTAAGAATGTAACCATGACACCTACTTAAAAGGGTCAACACTAGGAACTATAAACACCCATAGAATGTTACAGCCTTGTCCCTACCCTGAATACTATATGAATGTTGGTTACTTTTTTGTTAAAACAGATTTCTTAGGTTTATATATATATATATAACACACAATATGCGTTAGCATAATTCTGTATTTTTTCTTAAACATGAGTAACCATGTATTGCACTATAGGCTGTTCCCTTTGTTGACAAAATTGTGTAAATAACCAACAATTCGTAACCTATAACAACAATCTTAAACAGAAACACCACTATTAATATGCGTTAAGATAATAAAACATTTCAGATTACCTGAATCGTCATTTTAGGCGGTGTCATTGTTTTGTCTATTGTCGTTGTTGGTTGGGCAGTAGTTTTTATTGGTGTTGTTGGTATATTGGTAGTTGTTAACGGTTTTGGTGTAGTAGGCATCGTTGTTGTTGTTGAAGGTTTTGGTGTCGCCGTTGTAGTAGGCATCGTTGTTGTTGTTGTTGAAGGTTTTGGTGAAGTCGGTAAAACAGTGGTAGTTGTTGACGATTTTGATGTTGTTGTAGTGGTAGGTAACAGCGTTGTTGTTATAGATGGTGTTGTCGGTAGAGTAGTAGTAGTCGGCAATGATGTTGTTATCGTTGTTGTAGCTCTAGATGTTGTTGGGATTGTTGATGTTGTGGAGATCATTGTTGTAGTCGTTGGTGGCGTTGTGGCAGTAGTAGATGCACGACTTATCACGGGTGTTGGTGTTGTTGTACTTGCTGAAGTTAATGGAAGTTTGGTTGTAGCAGCCATAGTAGTAATAGGTGTCACAGCACACTTAGCGGAAGTATTTACGGCCTTTGATAAATAAACAAAAATGAAGGTATTACGTGATTTAGGTCAAGATATAGAAAACAAATAATCTTACTCTAATATAAGTATATAAAACAAATATTGTTTTAAGTTTTTACTTCATAGATGTTCAACCCCTGGGTTATATTTTGTTTGTTAGTGTTGTAACTATTGTCACTTCAGTGCTAAAGGTGAAATCTGTTCTTATTTTCTTTCTCCCCAAATAAAAAATGCTGCTGTGATAAACTTGACTTAACAAATTGTTAAAGATGACGTAAAACACATTTCATACAGTAAACACTCAATTTGCCAGAAAATCAATCATTCCGGTGTGACTGGGTATGAAGCGATAAGATTCTTTATTTGCTATTAACAATTTGCAAATAAAACTAGTATTAGTATCTACTTAATAAAATCATTGTACAAATTTTGCCTATATACATGTACAAAGTGAACATTCAGTTTGTTTACCTAATGTGGGTTGTCTTCCGAGAGCTCTGCCCGAGGGAGGACAACCTACCAAAGGTAGACAATTTGAATGTTCACCATGTATGGAATTAACATTTGTTTTATTATACCGAAAAAACAAATACATATTTTAATAAAAAAACAAACTGATGACTTCTATCTGAACGCCAACCAAATCTGTTTTCTCTCTTTATTTTTTAAAATGAATAACAGGAGACAACTTAATTGAAATCAGAATCGTTTCAGGACAAATTCCCGCTAAGACACAAGACAATAGATTGTTGACCGGTAGACAGTAGTCTCGATCACCCAGACGCATATATAATAGCGTCTGGGATCACCTTGTGGCAATTTCGCTACCAATAGGTGGAGACAAAACAATGAGTCTATTTTTAGGGCCCTATTTTTAGATCAGGAAAACCATGCAACCATATCTATACTTATAATATGACGTCACAGTAAGATTCACTCTTGATTATGCATAACGATAATATTGGTTTAATTAATTGATAAAGTTATATTTTATAAAAATAATTAAATGTAAACTTTGTTACAATTTGTTTTACACTTCTTATATGAGCGGAAGTAATTTTTTAGACAATAAAAATATCATCCAATCAAAAATTACGCTCAGTTTTGGGCGTAATGATAACGAGTTTAATATAGAGCTGAATCCAGACGCACAAATGTAATTTTAAGCGTCTGGATGATCGAGACTAGGTAGACAGTTGTTTTGTTCTATGAGGTGTAGGACCACCATAGTTTTTTTACTCTTCGGCTATATTAAAATTTGATAATTTTGACTTATCCTAGAAAATTTACCTTTGTTTCAAATTAAGTGACACTTCTGTCCCCTATAAAAATGCACTGGCTGAACATTCTGTCAAAATTTCACAATATGTTTCATGGCATATAAGAAAAAACGCTCAACCTGAAGTCCACGTGGTCTAAAAATCTACTTTCACTTTCTATTTCAGTCCAAAAATAGTGCTTGTCCTTAATTGACTCTCAACATTTTTATGTTCATTTAAAACCAATAAAACTTTATCCTCAAGTTTCCTAGAATATTCAGCTTTCTAAAAATACCAAATTTATTCTGGTATCATGTGCGGTTCAAATTCTGTATGATGCAAGAGTGAACCTGTCTGTTGACTAGTACTACTTTTACGTACAACCTCTGGACTGGTTCCCGGTATTTGGTGGTCCTACACCATGACACCTAACCGGAAGTTGTCTGTTTCATGGAAAACGTTTAAAAGCAACATTCTTGTCTTATTAATGTGTATATATGTAAGGAATAATAATTCAGAATATAAATGTTCACTTAGGACCCATGAGAAGATAACTTAAAGTTTTTAATACTAATAATAATAATTTCATTTATTTAAAGAGGGTAGCTCAATTAGTTTACACTAATCTACCTTGAGGCCCTCAAAATCATATAAAACACATAATCATAACATACAAAGACAGTTCAATAGTCATGCATATTTACAACAAAAAAAAATATATAAGGTCATATAAAAACACAATTCTTAATTTCTTAATTCCCTTTTATGTGATTAAGGCATTTCGTTTTGTAGCATTTTTAATATGAATTGGCAGTTTATTCCATTGTAATGCAGATGAATAAGCAAAGGATTTTTTCATGGCGTTGGTGGTTGGACGAATTACTGTTAGGTTATTATTAGTTACACATCTCAAATTCCTGTTATTATTTTCCGAACAAGGAATACATAAAGTTTTTAAATAATATGGTGCTTTGTTATTCAAAATTTTGTAAACTAATGTTAATTTGTGATAAGAAACTTGATCTTGAAATGATAGCCAATTTAGATCATAGAATGGTTCTTAAGATGGTGTTAGAAAAGGAGCATCTTTGATATCTTGCTCAACATTCAACATGGTTGTAAGATACATTATGTATGACAGCACATATTATTGGTTTTATGTATATTGATAATCTTACATTTGTATTGCATCCTGATTCTATCCATTCTTGGTAATACCAGTCTATTCCGTCGGAACATTTAGACGTTGCTTTACACCAAGAACATTTAAAGTCTATTTCCTTTGTAACACATTGACCACAATTCGTGAACGTGTTGCAGGCTGCAAGAACATAGATCTATTGTGTATAACAACAATGCCTTTTATTTAACACAAGTTATCTTCCAATAATTTTATTAGCTTTGTAAACGTTAATATGATTTGGCAATTCAAATAAAACAACAGGTGATATTAATTGCTGTTGGTATATGCCCATTCAATTGTTTGTTTGTTTGTTTGTTTGTTTGAATGGTGTTTTAACGCCACTTTCAGCAATTTTTTAGCTATCATTTAATTGTTAAAATTGTTTGTATAATACTAATTCTACAACACAGTAATTTGCAATACAATTGTAAATTGTTTTAAGAAATATTGTCAGTGTATCGTGTTGAACAGAACAAGAAAACCCAGTGAGAAAGGAACTTAACCTCATGGATCGACAGAAAACAATAGTCTCATGTGTATAAGTGAATGTAGATGGACCGTATCTGAGAAAACTGTCTCAAGCAATCATACCATTATGTATTCAGGAAGGGCCAATATTCAACATAGATAAGGGGTTGGACTTAACAGACTGTCGAAAAGACGATCGAAATTTCACAAAAAAGGGCCAAAATATGGTTGACAAATAACACCTGGACAACCACTGAGGAGAGAAAAGAAAATTTAATACCAAATCACCTAGATTGAGATAACATCTACAACGGGAATATGACAAGAAAGATAACTAAATGAAAAAAGAATATTAGAACGTAAAGAGAAACGTAATTATATTGAAAAACGTGCAGAAAAGGCAGAAAACGAGGTGACATAAACAATCACAGCCAATTTAAGTGGAAAGGCAAATCAGATACTACAAACCAAGGACAAAAAATGGCAAAATTATAACATCAGGAAAAGACCATCATGCTGGTTAGAACATTTTAAGAAAACGCCCACAACTGTCCAGAACCAACAAGTGTGGACTGTGAGCTAATGCTCAACTGGTGATACCCCGCTTTCCCAAAAACTTTGCATGTATTTCAACTTTATGTAAAAATCTATGTAGCCGGTAAACAGGAAGTAGTTAACCAAACAGCATAAATTCGCTTTACACCTTATTGGATTATTGGATAAAGAAATATTCTAAATATCAGGCTTTTGCGTATTAAAGTTGCTTAGAAAACTGCGACGGAAATTTTTGTTACGGACAGATGGACAAGGGTAAAACAGTATACCCCTTCGACGCGGGGGAATAATTATAATGTTTGAAGGAATTGAACAACAGGAAGAGCTTAAAATAGATAGTGATCCACCATCTAAAGAAGAAATAATAATTGACATATAAACAATAAAAAACGGAGAAGCAACGAGCATAGATGGAATTCCAGCCGAACTACTGAAGGCCGATCTCGCAACTTTTTACAACCATTTGGGAACAACCACCATCTCAAATGATTGGCGCAAAGACCTTATAGTTAAGCTGCCAAAGAAAGGTGATCTTAGAAACAGCGACAACTGTAGACCAAATCACCCCACTCTCTATTTCAAGTAAAATCTTCTGTCGTGTACTCCTGAATAGAATCGAAAAAGAGACTGGATAAAAGCCCCGAAACAATTAAGAAAAAGCAGGATTTAGAAAAGGAAAAGGCTGCAAAGACTAGATCTTTACACTCAAGAACATCATTGAACAGTCAATAGAATGGAAAACACCACTTTTTGTCATCTTCATATAGACTTTAAGTAGTCTTTTTGACAGAATTCACAGAGACACACTATGGTAAATTTTAAGATCATACCGACAAGATAGTGACACTCATTAAATGTTTCTACTTCGAGTTTGAATGTTCTGTCTTGTTAAAAAGAAAAGAGACTGATTGGTTTGCAGTTAACTAAGGAGTAAGACAAGGTTGTATCATCTCTCCTATCTTATACCTTTTTGCTATAGACTGGGCACTGAAAAAGTCCTTTAGTGATGGAAAAAGAAGGGTCCAGTATAACGTACTTTGTAAGGGGTCCAGTATAACTTACTTAGTAAGGGGTCCTGTATAGGTCCTGTAGAACTTACTTGGTAATGGGTCCAGTATAACTTACTTGGTAAGGGGTCCTGTATAGGTCCTGTAGAACTTACTTGGTAATGGGTCCAGTATAACTTACTTGGTAAGGGGTCCTGTATAGGTCCTGAAGAACTTACTTGGTAATGGGTCCAGTATAACTTACTTGGTAAGGGGTCCTGTATAAGTCCTGTAGAACTTACTTGGTAAGGGGTCTAGTATAACCACCGTGTTTGGCGTAATCATTGTCATGTTTATTTCTATTGCATTGTATCGGTATATCCTCCTGTATTTTACACCTACAACACATTAGACAGGTCATTAAGTGCTAATGAACAAAACTAACACTAGATGAATTGGTGTACCCATATAGATTGCTATGGTGTTCTTAATAACACCTTGGTTTTTATAGGATTTCGTGTTATTTTTAGCTTTGTTCGTTCTATCACCTTGTTTGTATTTTACCTTGATACCCTTACAATTTTACATATTTTGTACATTTTTTTTATTGTTGTGTTTCATATCTTAACGCATGTCATGTCTTACTTAAGTATCATATCTTTACTTGTAATTAATTTATTAAATTGTGTCGTGCTGTACACGTGCCATATGCTCATCACTCTTAAACCCATGAGTTCATTTATTCCGAAATGTTCGTTCCAATAAATATTCTTACGTTCCAAATGACCAATCAAAAGGCCGCTTTTGACGACCAATTCTTTATCAGAGATAAATTTTATCGGCTAGATTCAAGTTGGCATCAGGCTAAGGAAGTGTCGTTCTGATTGGGAAGACGTATACATGTGTGTGTGTGTGTGTGTGTGTGTGTGTGTGTGTGTATTATCAAATACACAACTTATTAAAATATGTGTTAAATGTGAATGAACTATCGGCTGACCGAGTTTAATTTTTAATGGCATCACACGTTGTATAACCGAGGATGTGCGAACATCCTAGCACGTTTTCGAGTTTTTTTCTGCAAAATTCACAGATGTAATAAAAACAAAACATGAACATTGTTTTAGTTTCAAACATTTATGTTTTAAATGTGCAGTTTGGTCTTCATCCGGTTTTGTTTATTCCGTAATGAAGGTGTTTGTAATGTTGACATATTTCTGAAATGTTTTGGCGTTTCGGAAATATGACAGGTCAAATGTACCAATTCATGACGCTACACGACAATCTATAGACCCCACAGCATAAAAAAGGCAAATTCCACATAAATATTAAAACGAACACATTAAGATTTGGGATTTTTTATAATGTGATGCTGAGTATCATTGTTTGGCGGGGCGCGGTTTGGTCGGAGTCGTACTAATGCCACTGATCAGGAAGATACTACACGTATACAAACCATTCTGTATGTAATCATAGTAGAATGCGTCAGAGACCCCGACGTATACAAACCGTTCTGTATGTAATCATAGTAGAATGCGTCAGAGACCCCGATTTTAACCAGATGATTTGTTGTCAAGATGTCTCCAATGAACACTGGAATCTATAAATTAACAAATGTTGCTTATGAAGTCCTTATAATGCAATATGTGTACAGAATTCGATTTACTAACTTCATGCGATCCGTGTGTCATGCCTAACGCAAATTATTTAACTATCTCTGTAATGTGGTTGTCTAATGCATGATATCGGCTGCAAAAATTCAATAATTTCATTTACATTCAATGTTTCATGTTTAATTGGTATAGGTGTTTCATTTACATGGTATATTTCTGCGTTTATATGCAATAATTTTTGTTAACATTATCGAATTTGTGTAACCAATATCATGTCATAGTTGTCACATTCACTTAGTTTTTTCATATTCTATTTACACTAAATATGCTTAACACATCAGTACCATAATCCTTGTGTTCTGTGAACATTTGCATTTGCAAAGGTGACTGCTTGCGATCATGTATTATACACAGTATACACTAAATATGCTTCACACAGAGTACCACACTCACTTTACATTTACATCTAACTTTTTTATTAACATCTTTCCTACTTTTTTCATTGTTCTTTTGCTCTTTTTTAACGCAACTTTCATCAACTTTCACTATATCATGGCATTCAGTTTTTATAAGGGGAGGAAGCAGGATAGAAAAACTGGCAATCCTAGTCAATTAGGATTGGAGTCGAGCGCACCCCTCCAAGCAGTGAGACTCGAACCCCCAATCTCAGTGTTGACGAAGTACTTCAACCATTCGGCCACATAGGCCCACAGTTTATATGATTGGAGTTGCTTCCTGAATACGACACAATACCACAATGTTTAAGTATGGGTATATTGAATTATAACAATGCATTCAACTATTATGCGTCAGAAAGAAAGCAAGTTCTTTTGTATTTGTTTCATTTTGCATTTTTTGAGTACTTAATTTAAAAGAAAAATATAAAAACTTACAGTTTTGTAAACAAAGATAATTGTTCCATTTTTATACAATTTAGCTTGAAATGTAAATTGTCCCTCTGAAAAATAATGAAAACAATGAAAACGTCATCTGATAGGTAATAGTTGTTGGATAGAAATCTTGCCACATTTTAACTTTATTTTTCGCCTACAAAGGTGCTAATAAGGTGACAGTCTTTAAAAATATTAATTTTGTTCTGAAAACATAATTGTTTTACATTATAATAAATAATAAACCAAATAGCAATATTTAACCCAATGTTTTTTCTTAATGGTTAAGTTCGGTCAGCGTGTGGTCAATTTTCATTAACAAGAATCGGCAATTTTCTTAACGAAGTTCGGAGATTTTCCTAATTCAACAATAAAAGCTGAAACCCATGATATAGCTAACAAATTGATGAAAGCGGCGTTAAACCCATTCAAACAATCAATTTAAGCAATGGTTTTACCTGACTCGCAATCTTAAGGACAGACGATACAAGAACATAGTTTAACTAACAGTAGCACATCATGCTAAAACGAGGAACAGGTTTATAGTATGCTAGATTTTCTGATCGACAACACATTTTTTACTTTTGAAAGATGTGTTTTTTTCATCAGACAATAGGAATTCCAATGGCTTCAAACTGTGCCCCACTCCTTGTGAATTTGTTTCTGTATTCTTATGAAACTAAATTTCTCCGACGTCTTATTAAAGACAAGAAGATAGAAGAAGCTTGGTCCTTTAATTTCACATATGGATATATTGACCCTTAATTTCCTGAGTGGCTTCCGTACATATATACTTGCGAACTGGAAATTAAAGAAACCACAGAAGCAGCTTCATCTAGTGCTCTACATCCCTTTAAGATTTACACCTCAAATATGACGCTAATGTTTATCGAAAGGCTTCACGACAAACGAGACGATTTTAATTTCAAAATTATAAATTGTCCTCACCTATGCAGCAATATTTCTGCTTCTCCTGCATTACGGCGCCTATATTTTTCAATTGATCAGGTATGCAAGAACTTGCAGGTTTTGCAAACATCACCAATTTCTTCAGAACAAACTTTAAAACCAGTGTTCAGAAATAATGACATGTCCGCGCACTTGATACACCTATTACTGACTTGTGTATGATACTACAAATTTTTATGAACGATTGTTGTTTCTTGAATTTGCCGGTTTCCTGGACTCTGAATTTCGGATGGTCTTGTTGACAGCTTCCTTCGTGTTCCGTATTTTGTTATTACCTTCATTTTTAATACTCACAAGTATTAGCTTTCCTAAAAAGCTAGCCGTCTCTAAGCTTTATTTTTCGTGGACAAAAATACGTACTGTTTTTTAATGTTATTATGTATTGTTATTATTTACATCACTTCATTATAAGTATACAATTTTTAGTAAAATCAGGCAACCGCAAAATATAGGTCAGAGTCAGCATATGAAGCATGCACTATGCTAAGCATCTCTAGATGCATCATTCTACGCGGTAAGATAGTTGATGTGAACCTTGTCAGTAAGCAGGAAAAGATTAAAATTGTTCTCCTTTTCTCACTTGTTTTTCCGTTTTTCTCCGTTTAAGTTTTATGATACACATTTTATGATAAACATACACAAATCAATGCGACTTTCCTTTCAAAACAGTTAAATTCCCATTATCTTGCATATTTTTTTCTTTTTTTATCGTAACCGATTCGTGATCGCTCGGCTTTTCTCGAGTGGCAACGAAAAGCGGTCGGCCTATTATTATTGCTACCGCAATGTTATGCGGGGTTTTCATCACTAACTTAGCTCTTCTTATTTGTTGAGTATTCATATGTTCGATCTCTTCTTATTATCTCTTAATGATATATAATTGTTTTCGGGTAAATTGTACTCTACAATATAGTTCATGTTTTAAGTGATAAAATGGCAAATTTAATATTAAAGAAAACATTTCAATTACAGTTTTTCGTATTTGTTAAATCCTTCAAGCTTTAAAATACGTTTTTTTTTGTCTTGATCTAATAAGAAGAAGTAAAGATGTACATAATTGCATATTAATGCGCGCTTTACCAGTATCTCGGTAATATGAACAGATCCGCCTCAATTTTTATTTTTGGATTATTTTACTATCTATAGGGTAAGCCTAGTATTTTTATTAATGCATTCTATTCTTGACATAATAAAATGTATAAACTTGAGTTTCTTTTATTAATTAGTTATTTAATTTGATAAGAAAAAGGCATTTAAAAATTTTGTTATGTTATATTACGTAATGTATTTCATCGCTTCAATTGTATTTCTTGGATTATTTCGTGATTTATATGTCAAGCTTCGTAATTTTTTATGCATTCTTATTTTAACATGATAAAGTGTAAATTTTTCGGTTTCTTTTATTAGTTACTTAGATAATTTGACAATAAAAGTGCATGTTTAGATTTTGTTTAACGCGCTTTTGACCACTCATCCAGAAAACTTATTTCTGGATTATTTCATAATTTATAAGGTAGAAAATGGAACTTTTACGCAGAAAATTAGTCATCTTGAACATTAAATTTAATTTCCCTGGGTTTTGTTTATTGACGGTTTCGAAATCCCAAACTCTCGTGAACGATTCGTGTGTGGTAGTGGTGGTTTTAGGGAGGGGGCAGAGATATTTCTGTGATGTAATTGTATATTAGATGTGCCTTGTTTATTTGCTAATTGATTATTTATTACCCGACACTGAACTTTGATGAAAGGTAAAAATGAAAGACCAATCAGACTCGCATAATAAGCCGCTAAAATGGCTAAATTAGATTATGATTTTGATATATATTGTATATAGCCTGTTGTTTTGTTTGTTTATTTGTTACTTTCTCTGTACCAATTGTATTATTGGCTGTGTGAGAAGAAACTATATATACAAAATTAGATTTTCAAATAGGCATGTTATTTAAAAAAATTGATGTCTGAATCGGTGAAAAATGTGGTAGAAATTAGTAAGGAAAAGAAATTTCTCAATAATAAAAAAGCACAAAAGATATAGATTTTTTATTTAATTCAAGATTTAAAAATTTTGATGTTAAGATATTTTAACGAAGCAAGTTATATATATAATAATACAACAGAAAAAAATTCAGTTACGTTCGAATAAAGGTCAACAACAGTTTATATTGTTGAAAATAATTGTAGAAGTTAATAATCTCATCAATTGTTTTGCAAAATAAGACTCTTCTTCTAATTGTTTTTTTTTATATTTTAAATTCTGAAAATTTTATAAAGTTCTTAGCAATGTTTATGCACATGAATGCTAGTTTGACGTTTGAAATACATTTAATTGCAAATCTTTTGAAACCATTTTAATTACAGTAAAATTAAATCAATAAAAATTGTAACTTGTCGGTATGTTTTCTTTGATTTTCCGAGGACGCGATAACTGCCGATCTTACATTCACATTTTCCCCCACAGAACCACTTGACTATGGTCAATGTATTTTTATTGGTAAACATATATTTGTCCTTCGAAAACTTTGCTTTTTTTATTACAGTACTCTTCTCAAAGTTGAGATATTATAATCAAGATGATTATTTCTTGCCTTTCACAATCGTCTATATTTGCATCCCTTTACAGCATATGATGAAATTTTAAATAAAACAAATTGAAAAAAAAACTATTAAACCAAATGGGATACACCTATAACATATAAATCGAACATCTCTGGATATGGGTTTAACCCATATCTTTTCTTGTTTAAGTTTGGTTTGGACTAGCAGGAATGATATATGGGCTTGAGATAATGAAATGTAGGCAATATGAAATAGAACAACTAGAAAAGATGGCCTTCCAAACAAAACCTCAAATACTGCAGTTTACCTCAATCTAATTAAAATTATATCTTCACTTGGCTCCCCCTTTTTGCTGATCTAACAACATTCCATTACAGGTCATCTCATAATGAACTTCTGTATTGACCAATCAAAAACTGTCTTCCACAACCTTTAATGTTGGGGAATCCTCTGTCATTGTTCGGAATCTCTCTGCCATTATTGTACCTTTTTCATAACTCAACCCCAAGTTAAGATAAAATCTTACGTTTGATTGGTTAATTTTTTGGGGAATACCAAGATTTTCCATTGGATAATATTTATATCAAAAGTTCAATCTGAGATGACCTGTAATGGGATGTTGTTAGATCTTCAGAGCGACAATAACAAAAAGGGGGAGCTAGTGAAAGATTTAATTTTAATTAGATTGCAGTTTACCTATTCGTTGGTGCAATTCCAATACAGATGTATATAGATCTTAATAATATACTGTCACTCCTTAAGAATATAATCAGATGCCCATCGTCAGCAGAGTATAATATCTTAATTAGACAACATTGCTTCAACAGAAATAGCAACGAACTTTTTACAGAAAGGGCTGAACTAGTTTTAGAGAAATATGGAATGGAGACAATACATGAACTAGTGAAAAACCCTAGATCAAAAAAGGCGTGGAAAAAAGAAGTAAGGAAAGCACAAAAATTATACTGGTCTCAACAATGTGAGGAAGATATAGCTAAGAAGTCAACCCTTTTACCTACAATTACAGAAAAACCCGATGTCACAACCACATAATATTTAAGAAGGCGCAGAAAATGTACATAGAAAAATAAGAGCGGCAGAAGTCAAGATCTGTCGCGAACTGTATTCACGATATTACATGAACAATTGTAATTATTTTTACTTGTGATTATTTTTTAATTATGCCATATTATTATTGTTATATAATTTGTTTAGAACAAGGATGTTATGGTTTATTCTAGAAATTAGTTGATTGTACTATTGTTTATCTGGAAGCTTCTGAAATTTACATGTTACTATTATTAGATAAGAAAGATTTAGATAATTATAGAAACTACTTGAAAAAGAACTTTCTACAATATTCTTTATAAAATAGTATATAAGACATGGTTGTAACATTTATAGGAGTTTAAGTTCAAGTAATAGTTGTAAGATTAGACAGTGACAGTAGCAGTTATCCAATGTGGTATTGTTGAAAGTGAAAGTAGCTGTACATATTGAAAATAGAAGTTTGCAGTAAATAAAAGTTAGAAACCTGATTCCGTGTTAGTTTGGATTTCGTCACAAGATCAGCTTGTAACTCAAACATACCTCTTTAATACAACAAGAAAAAAGTATGGAGATAGTTTATCAAAACTATATGCTGCCTATGCGGAGATGAGCCAGATGATCTACAACATTTTATTCTCAAGTGTCTAAAGCTGGAAAACGTTCGGAGAAGGCATCTCCGACATATCAAAAGCTACCTAGATAACCTCAGAAACGATGTTTACCAAGAGTTTGTCACCCAAAACAACCTACTTCAACTCATACTGGACTGTACAAACCAACAGATGCCTTATATCAGTAAGCTGAAAAAACAAGGTTATATAGAGCTGGATGAACTAACCAGGAACATGTGCTATAACCTACATATGGAAAGGATGAGACAGTTAAAGGAAGGGGGGCAGGATTCTATAAATATATAAACTATGTATAATCCGATGCTTTTAGTGTTTTAATAGAAAAAATGCAATAGTGATGATACCCTTCTTGTATATATCTATGAATTTTATTTTGACTCCACGCTTGACCAAGTGCATCTTATCGTTTTAACTCAAGCATCGTGTTTTAGCAGCTTTATAGTGTTAGAAACCGCTATACATGCCCTTTTTGATATCAGAAAGTAAAATTTTAGATTAACAATATTTAAACATTTTAGTGCATTTATGACTAGTGCCTGATATTTTACGTATAATGCTGCTTCTTGCCTTTTAGTGCTTTTAGTGCTTTTACGATAAAGTAGTAATTGTAGACTGAGTTTAATAACTCTACATTTAAATAACTTATATGTGGATGCCTAACTGTATTATAACCCATACACTGTACATAAATGTTCACCTGACTCCGTCAACTATTCGTATTCTCACTGTGACTATATGCACCATACACATGCAATGATGTGCACCACATATATCTATCCAGAGGATAGAGTGCGCCGACTAACGGCGGTAGTTACCTGAACAAGACAAGACAGTTGGCCAATCTGCAGCTGTCTCCCGATTTAGCCTATTATGATTGCTACCGCCCCGTAAATATGCCGGGTTTTCATCCCTAACTCAGCTCTGCTTATTTGTTTTCCAATCGGCAACTATCTCCCGATTTAGCAGCCAATCAAGACACAGCATTGTTTATCTGTTATCCTTGAGATACGACTGGTTTCCGCTGTTTAGCTTTTGATTATTTATCCCGTCTCGCATTATCCCGTCTCGCATGCGAGACGGGAATGACTTAATTACTGTACAGAAAACTTACTATAAGCTTGATCATTTAATTGAACATTCCTCCATTCAACCACAATGCTTTCGTCTATAAAAGTTAAGAAAACATGCAGTAAATTTACGCCTTGATAGTTATGTCTTAATTAACCATGTGTATCTATGTGTTAGTGTGAAAGCATAATATAAACATATTGGTAGAGAACATGTTAAAAAAATGATTTTAAATAAATTTTAAAATTCATAAAATAAGTAAACATCGGTAGATGTATGAAGTATTTTAAGTGAAATTTATGCGCAGTAACTGGCTGGCAACGTAAATGAAAACCGAGCGTCGTCGTCAAGGGCGTTGTCACATATCCCTAAACAAAGTTATACAGTATAGACAATATTCTGCGAATCTAATTTTGAGACATAAATCCAATTAAATTACAGTTGAACAATTTCAACATTCTTCGGACTTAGAGATCAGCTGCAGTAAAATAAAATATCAGAGGAATACGAGTAATAACCATTTCTGTGCCCAATAGCGATTTCTCTTATTAAAATCTGCCTGGTACTGGCAAATATTTGTTATCGAAAAAGTGTCATTTATTGTCACGTTTTGGCAAATTACGATTCCTTTAGTTCTTGGACATTAGAACTGGAGTTTCTTCCAGTGGTAATATTAGCTCCTAAACTAAAGGTTGTTATACTTTTACTTCAGTGATAAGTGATTTTTCTTGTTAACACTATAAATTTTGTACAATTAACTTGATAAAGCTGGGGACATTGCAGAATGTGTTCAATAAGTTTATTATACTTCATGCACAAATGCTGTATTTTATTGGACAGTAAACATGTGTTACTTTTACGATTTTAGCCCCGCCCATTATAGCAACGGTTGCTTTCCTCCCAACGGGTGATATTAAAAAAAATTAACACCCGCTCAGACCGGAGTTTGCCGAACCTGAAAATTATTACCCGCTCCAGCCGAGTTTACAGTATTATCAAAAAAGTTATCAACCCGCTCAGAATGAAAATTGCAAAGTTGGAAAATGATCAGCCACATCAGCTTAAATTTTGAAATTTTTGTCTTTCTTTGTCGAAGACACAAGAAATGCATGAAAATGGGCAATTATTATTTGGAAAAACAACAAGCAGACAAACAAACATTTTCCATTAAAAATATATAATTCAGTACAGTGTCTATATGGTAGTTCACGTTTCTTCTTCAGATAATTGGCATTCAGTATAATAGAAATCATACTGCCTTTTAACTCAGGTGTCAGGGTAGATTATCATATGAAGAAAGATATTATCACACTTAACTCCCTTTCACGGTGATAATTTTTTCTTCATGTAATAATCTACTCTAACACCCTCGTTCAAAGGCAGTATGATTATAGAATTGTTCACATAATGGAAATATTTTATTATGTCGTCTTCAGATTTAAAAATGGGGATACAAGAATCAGGAAAACCCACTTAAATCTTAAACACAATCCAGCTACCCCACCTGTTAGTCTACTTATGAAATTAAAACGCATCCATATTGTAAATTGTTAAACTTCTCAAGATAAATGAGATGCTACATATGAAATCAATTACATGTTATGATGAAAGATTTTTTAAAGAAACAAATATAATACAAAACCAACTCTGGTAGTCTTTGTACAGTATTTCCGAGTTATTTGCTTTAGTATCTGAGTTGGCCATCAGTGGCGCTGCGTACTGGGAAAATGTCAGGTATGGGTGGATGTACGGACTCATGTAAATAAACCCTGAAAAATAGATATGACACTCATGTAAATAAAAAATGAAAATATATATGACACTCATGTAAATAATCACTGAAAAATATATATGACACTCATGTAAATAAACACTGAAAAATATATATGATACTCATGTAAATAAACACTGAAAAAATATATATGACACTCATGTAAATAAACCCTGAAAAATAGATATGACACTCATGTAAATAAACCCTGAAAAATATATATGACACTCATGTAAATAAACCCTGAAAAATATATATGACACTCATGTAAATAAACACTGAAAAAAATATATATGAGACTCATGTAAATAAACCCTGAAAAAATATATATGAGACTCATGTAAATAAACACTGTAAAATATATATGACACTCATGTAAATAAACACTGAAAAAAATATATATGACACTCATGTAAATAAACCCTGAAAAATAGATATGACACACATGTAAATAAACCCTGAAAAATAAATATGACACTCATGTAAATAAACACTGAAAAATATATATGACACTAATGTAAATAAACACTGAAAAATAGATATGACACTCATGTAAATAAACCCTGAAAAATAGAAATGACACTAATGTAAATAAACCCTGAAAAATATATATGAGACTCATGTAAATAAACACTGAAAAATATATATGACACTCGTGTAAATAAACACTGAAAAAAATATATGACACTCATGTAAATAAACAATGAAAAAAATATATATGAGACTTATGTAAATAAACACAGAAAAATAGATATGACACTCATGTAAATAAACACTGAAAAATAGATATGAAACTCATGTAAATAAACACTGAAAAATATATATGACACTCATGTAAATAAACCATGAAAAATATATATGACACTCATGTAAATAAACACTGAAAAATAATATGACACTCATGTAAATAAACCCTGAAAAAATATATACGAGACTCATGTAAATAAACCCTGAAAAATAATATGACACTCATGTAAATAAACCCTGAAAAATATATGACTTTAAAAACTAAGAAATAACACTTATATATAACGCATAAATACAAATTTTATATCAAACGAGAGGCCTCTATAGCCGACAGGTTAAGGTAGTTAGTCTTTACCTGTCTGCAATTGAAATTTGTATTAATCTTTACGTTTAAAATGTAATTTGGGTATCTGTCGAATTGTTTTATTTTCTTTTTCAGTGTTTTATTGACTACCGGCAAAATAGTGACGTAATCCGTTCTTAATTTGGTAGATAGAGGGAAGAATAGAAACAAAGGTGTTGGTAATAGAAAACGACAGTCTTCTTATCGTAATAACTCGCGGTTGGACATGCCAACGCATGTCTTATTCTCACACTTACAACATGCTGGTCGTACAGAACAATAGTCTTTGTCAACACAATACCCGTATGTTGGTCATACAGAACGCATGTCTTATTCTCATACTTACAACATGCTGGTCGTACAGAACAACAGTCTTGTCAACACAATACCCGTATGTTGGTCATACAGAACACATGTCTTATTCTCATACTTACAACATGCTGGTCGTACAGAACAACAGTCTTGTCAACACAATACCCGTATGTTGGTCATACAGAACGCATGTCTTATTCTCATACTTACAACATGCTGGTCGTACAGAACAACAGTCTTGTCAACACAATACCCGTATGTTGGTCATACAGAACGCATGTCTTATTCTCATACTTACAACATGCTGGTCGTACAGAACAACAGTCTTGTCAACACAATACCCGTATGTTGGTCATACAGAACGCATGTCTTATTCTCATACTTACAACATGCTGGTCGTACAGAACAACAGTCTTTGTCAACACAATACCCGTATGTTGGTCATACAGAACGCATGTCTTATTCTCATACTTACAACATGCTGGTCGTACAGAACAACAGTCTTGTCAACACAATACCCGTATGTTGGTCATACAGAACGCATGTCTTATTCTCATACTTACAACATGCTGGTCGTACAGAACAACAGTCTTGTCAACACAATACCCGTATGTTGGTCATATAGAACGCATGTCTGGTCGTACAGAACAACAGTCTTTGTCAACACAATACCCGTATGTTGGTCATACAGAACACATGTCTTATTCTCATACTAAACTGCTGACCACTACAACTGCGGCTTTTCATACTTATATTTAGAGTACAGTGTATCCATAATGGTGTAGTGTTGGTAAAATTGATGCACTTTACATACGAAATTACCTCCCGTTGTCAAATGCAAACTTGATATGTTGTGGCCATAGAACGGCATAGTGAACGATATATCTACACTCTACAAGAAAAAAAGAATAACGGATTATTTTTGCAGTAGTTCAAAGACAAACATTATTAGTTTCTCCGAAGTTATCATACAACGAACGCAACGTTCTCAAACTAAAATTTCTTAAAACTCTAATTATATTTCCCAAACCTCAACACGTGGAATACAATGGTTTAGAGGATTTTAAAAGTTGTATTGTGTTTATGTACAGATGTAAAACGTGTTTGAAATTCATTCAGCGTGAATTCAATTATTGATTTTAAAACTTAAGACAACTAATTTCATGCAAAATTGATATTTGAATAGTATAAAATTTATAAATTTATATTTAATTATCATTATAAAAATGGATTACATCGAAGCTTTCTGCATGTGAATGAGTTGACTAGTAGAATGTATAGCAGAATTCGGATGTCCAGTGGCCCGATCTAGAGTCGTAGTCCACACCTGTGCGGTTGTCAGGGGAAGTTGACCAAGCTACACACAAACGGACTATGCTCCATTATCATTCTATTAAATAAGTAAACTATTACCGCAGCTTGTAAGTATGCGCCACTTGACAGCACTTCGTGTCTGGTATGGTTGAGCAACTCATCATAATAGTATGTGCCACTGTGGTACAATATAGTGACATTATAGTATTTCTGACTGGTAAATTGCTTGAAAAAAAAGACAGTGGTAATAATAAATAAAAAAAAAACTAGCAATATATTTAGTGATGTTTAAGATGTTCGATTCCCACTGCCCTTAACGTTTCAAAATGAATAGCGGTTATTCGGTACAAGGTAAATACTAGTAACACATAGTGAGAAAGCACATGAGGCTGACGTAGGCTCGATATCGGCGCTAGCGTCAAGCGCTTTTGATAAACAGGGACAGATAATTTCAGCTAATAATGGTGTGTCAAAGCTGGGTGATGTGCACATGAATTTCTATATTAAGGCGGGCCGGAGAAAGCATACAATAAAATTAAACATTCCTGATGACTTGAACCATCATCTAATTACCTTTACACAACAGTTGCAAAAATTGATGCAACAAGGATTGTCGTAAAGTGCATATACATCACAAACTCATTACTAAATATACATCAGTTCCGGACATGTACAATCGAAAAACTCCAAATTACTGACTTCAAAGCATTCAAATTTAAAGTTTCTAAATGAACACATGCATTTGATTACCTAATTCTTTGTATCATGTTCATATTTATGACTGCATGTGAAGTACAAGTTATCTTGACATGTATCAACACACGAATTCGTTACATTTTATATATTCATAGGGTGTTAATTTATTATTAGACCTTTGAAACGAACTATACTAGGACGGAATTAAACGGTGTAATTATGATAATGTGCAAACAAACACTGTTACCTACAGCACTAACAATTAAGCAGAGTTATGGACCATCCCCTGATGGGCAACTCTTTATTGCATGTAGAAATAAATCTCTAGAATCAAGCGGCTACAAAAAGTGGTCATAGGGTAACGGGTGGTCATGATCCATCCGTGTTTAAAGTTTAATGTTCAGTTTAAACTGTTCGATATGGTTTAGTGTCAATCTTCCACACCGGTCCTCAATATTAAATTTAATTCTACTCCCATATTTTAATATTGTAAAGTTGTCTTCCGTCATGGGTCGATTTATAATTGGATATAAGTATGGTATTTAGGGTTATATATATGGTAGTAATTTGTTTGTTTGTTTGTTGTTTGATGCTAAACCCACTTTCAGAAATTTTCCAGCTATATCATGGCGTCCAGCTTTAATTTGGGGAGGAAGCAGGAGTTCCGGGGGAGAAAACCCTGTACTTCGATAAGAAAACTTGCAATCCTTGTCAATTAAGATTGGAGTTGAGCGCACCCTATCCACAGTGAGACTCGAACCCGCAACCTCAGTGTTGACAGATCACGTGATAAATAGTAGACGAGAACTACCTTAACCAATCGGCTACCGATCGCCTCTTATAGTAGTTTGAACTGTAGCTGTGGATCGTTGATACAGCTTCGTAAATTCAGGTTATGTTTAAGCAAAGGAAAAGAAAACCGTACAGGACTTTACAAAGCCAGGGCTACATCCACTTCTTTCATCTTAATTTTACTATAGTAAAACACTTTAGTTATTTTGGTATGTAAATAAAGGCAAGAAAAACCTGCGGAACATGTCAATACTTGTCATTAAGATTGGAGTCGAGTACAACCTGCCGGCAATGAGAATCGAACCCGCAATTTCAGTGTTGTCAGACCACCATGGTCAATAGTTGACGAACTACCTTAACCACTCGGCCACCGAGGCCCCTTGTATAATGGTGATTCAATGTAAAAAAAGTGTCAAGGTGACAGAGATGTTTCGCTTGGCACATATTGCTACGCAATTCCCCTTTCTATTCTAAATTCACTCAAGGGTGAAATTTTTGTCGCTACCTACAGAACTTTGCCAGTGAAACGATCTCATTTTCTTCCGTAAATGGCCAATTTCTGGTACAGATGACCCAGTACAGATGAGCTCACGCGCACACTTCTGTACTTGCTGCGTCATCCAATCAAAACGTCAGAAACAAGAACGTTATTGTGGAAGCATAACAACGTTTTTGTTTGACGTTCTTGTTTCCGGCGTTCTGATTGGATGTCAGAGACAATTGAGTCTAAAACAATGGAGAATCTATAGGATATAGTGATGAAAAAGTTGTTGGTTCACGGAAGAAATGGGTACTTTTATGCGCTTTTGTGAAAGCTCGTATGATCTTTTACTCGTGATTATTCTATTTTGTCTTTGAGACCGTTTCGCTGCGCTCCACTCGCGAAAAGACATAAAATTTCTATCACTCTTGAAAGATCAACCGGTCTTTCCCAAAAACATATGCAAGAACCTATTAATGTTGTAACTATGTGTTACGTTTCATGAAGATGTGATGTCATCTTTAAAAAAGCTTGACGAATATGTAATCTTCATAAAAAAACGCTTAACGAATATGTAACATGAGGTAGCACGGACAAACGAACGGACGAACAGACCGAAAATATGTATGTCCTCAACTTTCGTTGGCGGGCATTAAAATATCATTGACTTTATACGACGCCATATAAGTGCTAAATCTGAATAGTCGCATGATTATTTCACTTATATGGTCTTATATGGTCTGTAGGACAAAAATAAAGGGTTTGTTTTACTGGTTTTCTGGTTTTCTGGTTTTACTACCTATACCGTTAAAAACAGCCGCCGATCATTTTATGTGTTATATATGTTTAATGTCGGACAATATGTTATTCTTCGTTTTAAATTTTTTATTTTATTTAATTATTTATTTGTAAATGGGCATATGTTCATTGGATTTCTCGTTTGCTGGGGTGTCAGCAGTGAATCGATAGATTTCACTACATGTTTTCAGTTTCAGAAAGAGATAAATGTGTATTTTTATAAGACTTGGTTTTTTTCATTTCCCTCTGAAGAATCTTTGGTAGAGTGCCAGTGTATATTTCTATATTGTACAGTTTACTTAAGGTATCAAAAGAACCAATTATTTTGTGTTCGGTAGTCTCTTATAGAATTTACAGGTTTGAAATGTAAGTATTGAAATATTATTTGTTTATATCATTTTTAGTGTATTTAGGACTCAATTTTGATCAGATTAAGTCTTTGCCTTCTGTAGGATGTCAGCAGAATGTCCTCTGTCTGTATATGTGAGGTACAAGGCAGTATTTGTTAATGAAAAGAACTATCAATTTGACCTACAGTGTAAACATGTTTCTTTTGCGACTTGCGCAGTCGTAGTGCTCCGTAGGTAGATGAATGGAGATACTTATATGAATGGTAGGCAGTTCACGTTAAGTATGATGGGCACACAGTGTAAGGAAGATGCTACATAATTAGACCTTGGAAAGGATTTGTTTGTTTATTGGTTTAAATGGTGTTGAAAGAGGTTTTTAGCAATTTTCAGCTTTTTTATGGCGTCCACTTTTTATTGGGAGAGTAAACTGGAATTCCCGGATAAAACCCCCGACCTTCGTGGAAAAACTGGAAATCCTTGTCAATTAAGACTGGAGGCCTGCTCGTTGAATGACTCGTAACGCAACCTCACTGTTGATAGGTACGTGATATATCGTGGGAAGTTACCTTTACCACACGAAAACTAGCACATATATTGAACAGATATATCATGTCCGGGATGGATATTGTTCACCTATACCCTCCCGGACACGATTTATCTGTTTAATTACACCGAATATTATGGTTTTAATAGGGATGATATTGGACCAAATTTTCATGCAAGCGATAGAAATCAGGAAATGTGCGAAAAATACACTATTTATACACTGTCATTGACATAAACGCTTTGCTGCGATCAATAAAAAACGCAAACAACATAAAAATATAAAGAAAGTATACGAAACTTTCATGTTTATATAGCCCAAGCATAAAATAATAATAAAGGTTTTTTACGAGAATATGAATAGAATTATCATTATAGCAGCATGACATAAAAAATTTACTGGCCCAATAAAAATACATAATTAAACAAACATTTCACAATACAAAAACATTCATTTGTTTCTCGTGTTACTAGTAGATCGTTTTATGAGCGTTCAAATTGGTGGATTTTATTGAGAAATTTATAACTTTGAATTACCAAAATATCGGAACAGTGAACCGCTTTACCATACTTTGGTACTTTGAATTTTCGGATCACTAAGCCTTCAATAATCGATGGAACACTGTTTTCAAATTATTTATTATATTTTCATTAAAGCCAGTGGTTTACATACAGTCTGTATTTCTCCCTGGGTAACAGATGTCCATAAAACAAAAATTCATACTAGCAATAATAATAGTTCCGTTGCCATGAAATGTGGAAATATTTAAGCGGCCCTATCCAAGATTGTTTAAATTCAGTCTATAAGGAATACGAAAAAAATAATTAAGAACTTTTTGGAAACTTAAGCCAACAAAAATTGCCCAAGGCACCCGTGTCATTTCCAATAAAACCTGACTGGGGAGTATTTGTAGAGGATCTCACACATATCCTTTGTTCTAAGTTTCAAGTTTTTTTATTTCAGCCAATCAGAAACAAGGATTGCCCAAAGCGGCAATGTTTTATGACCGATCATGACCTTACATACATGTAACCTTACATACATGTACACCATGCATGTTTCAAAACATGTAGACCTATAATGCAAGAGGTTTTCTTTATTTCAGCCAATCAAACAAAAATGGACTATGGCGGCATTTGAAGAGGAGCACATGAACATCGATTTTGGTTTCAGATGCCCAAGTATCTTCATTTGGGAAAAAGTTATAGACGGGCGTGATGGCGTGGATATTCTTCTTGTTTCATAATTAAATTTGCTCTTGACTTTATCGATTTCCGCGATGTAGTTTAAAGACCTAATCATTAAATCTTTACAAATGGAATGAATATATAGCTATAATTTTGGATTCATTGTATTTCGAATTAGCGGCTGAAGATTGATTGATTGATTGATTGGTTGTTGTTTTACGTCCAGCGTGTGGCTGAAGAAAAAACAGGATTTCAAGCTGTGTTTGTCACCACAAACACCCACCCGACCCCACCTTCAAATGTATTAAGGACACAGATCCCTTTTATATATTAATATTTTAGTTCTCAGAATAACTCAGTGTTTTTCAGGCCTGAAAACTTCGTGTAAATCATACCCTTATACGAAAATAGGCCAGATAATTTAACATTAAGTACGAAAATTGACTTTACAATAACCAGTGACTATTTATTGTCACAAACTTTAACAAAACAAGTTATTCTAAACTCTCATATATAGGAACAATGAACGTGGTTAGTGTATTAGAATCTACCATTGTCGGTCGTTTTAACACCAAAATTCCATTAGACCAATTATGATAGCTAACAGGTAAAGAGCTTATAGTAATTGTCACCTGTTATTTAAATAAAAATGTTAAAAAGGGTAATTTTTAATGTACACATTACATTTGGATAGAAAAATAAATAGCTTACTAATATAAAAATGATCTGAAAATATGTATGAAAATCTGTACAGAGCCCCTGTGTAATATATATGAGAGAATGGAGAAACGTGATTGATTGATTGATTGATTGATTGATTGATTGATTGATTGATTGATTGCATCTATTCAAGACGAGAACCAGTTTGCAAAGAAATTAACATGACATCTGGAAAGGTGTATCATAGGGCATAAAACTGTGAAAGCCAATAGAAATTATAGATTATGGTATGGCCAAATGGATATCAGTGATGTTACCTTATAGCAGTAATGATATTGTCTTAGGAATATCAGTACAAGTATTATTTTAGGGATATCACTACTGTATTGTCTTAGGAATGTGAGTATTCGTTTGTTACCTTAGGGATATTAGTACTTGTATTATCTAAGGAATATCAGTTCTGGCATTATCTTTGTGATATCAGTTCTGGTATTATCTTAGGGATATCTGAACTGGTATTATCTTAGGAATATCTGAACTGGTATTATCTTAGGAATATCTGAACTGGTATTATCTTAGGGATATCTGAACTGGTATTATCTTTGTGATATCTGAACTGGTATTATCTCAGGGATATCTGAACTGGTATTATCTTAGGGATATCTGAACTGGTATTATCTTAGGAATATCTGAACTGGTATTATCTTAGGGATATCTGAACTGGTATTATCTTAGGGATATCTGAACTGGTATTATCTTAGGGATATCTGAACTGGTATTATCTTAGGGATATCTGAACTGGTATTATCTTAGGGATATCTGAACTGGTATTATCTTAGGGATATCTGAACTGGTATTATCTTAGGAATATCTGAACTGGTAGTATCTTAGGAATATCTGAACTGGTATTATCTTTGTGATATCTGAACTGGTATTATCTTAGGGATATCTGAACTGGTATTATCTTAAAGATTTCTGAACTGGTATTATCTTAGGGATATCTGAACTGGTATTATCTTAGGGATATCTGAACTGGTATTATCTTAGGAATATCTGAACTGGTAATATCTTAGGAATATCTGAACTGGTATTATCTTTGTGATATCTGAACTGGTATTATCTTAGGGATATCTGAACTGGTATTATCTTAGGGATATCTGAACTGGTATTATCTTAGGGATATCTGAACTGGTATTATCTTAGGAATATCTGAACTGGTATTATCTTAGGGATATCTGAACTGGTATTATCTTAGGGATATCTGAACTGGTATTATCTTAGGGATATCTGAACTGGTATTATCTTAGGGATATCTGAACTGGTATTATCTTAGGAATATCTGAACTGGTATTATTTTAGGAATATCTGAACTGGTATTATCTTTGTGCTTTCTGAACTGGTATTATCTTAGGGATATCTGAACTGGTATTATCTTAGGGATATCTGAACTGGTATTATCTTAGGAATAACAGTTCTGGTATTATCTTAGGGATATCTGAACTGTTAAAAACATCCATATGCACACAGGAGACAGAAAATTATTGTTATAGCAAAGGAATGATTACTTTATTGTAATATTGGTGTCTGTATAAAACCAGCAATAAATATTCCGACTTTAGATTATGTTTTATTTGTTTATTTATTTAACCGTATACTTTTTTAATGCCAGTTTGTTACCGACCCTCGTAAGGATTTTTTAACAGAGATGTCCTTAATGCAATTCTTTAAATAGACTATATACCTTAACAAATGTTATTGGTGTTGTAGTATCAAGCGGAAGTGACGTTGTACTTGATGACGTCTGTGACGTTTTGGTAGGAGATGCTTGTGACGTTGTAGGAGGAGATGTTTGTGACGTTGTAGTAGCAGATGCCTTTGGCGTGGTAGAAGGAGATGTCTGTGACGCAGTAGAGGATGATGCCTGTGGATTTTCTGTTAAAATTACACTTGTCGGATCAGCCGCCCGCTTTTCAATTAAGTGTTCATCCAGTGAAAGAAGTTCTTCCTGTGATACATCAGACGTATATTTAACGCCCCATTCTGCAAAACAAACAGTCTGGTTATCTGTCTGGGTAATACAGGATGGAAGCAACTAGACAAACACTTGTCATATCAGAGATTGTTATGGGCGATAAGAAATTGTTATGGTCCATCAGAGATTGTAATGGGCCATCAGAGATATATATAGTTATGGGCCATCAGTGATTGTTGTAGGCCATCAGAGATTGTTATGGGCCATCAAAGATTGTTTTAGGCCATCAGAGATTGTTATGGGTCATCAGAGATTGTTATGGGCCATCAGAGATTGTTTTAGGCCATCAAAGATTGTTATGGGCCATCAGAGATTGTTATGGGCCATCAAAGATTGTTTTAGGCCATCAGTGATTGTTGTAGGCCATCAGAGATTGTTATGGGCCATCAAAGATTGTTTTAGGCCATCAGTGATTGTTGTAGGCCATCAGAGATTGTTATGGGCCATCAAAGATTGTTTTAGGCCATCAGAGATTGTTATGGGCCATCAGAGATTGTTTTAGGCCATCAGAGATTGTTATGGGCCATCAGAGATTGTTATGGGTCATCAGAAATTGTTATGGGCCATTAGAAATTGTTTTAGGCCATCAGAGATTGTTATGGGCCACCACTTATTGTTGTTGGCCATCAGAGATTGTTATGGGCCATCAGAGATTGTTATGGGCCATCAGAGATTGTTTAGGCCATCAGAGATTGTTATGAGCCATCTGAGATGAGATTGTTTTAGGCCATCAGAGATTGTTATGGGCCATCAGTGATTGTTGTAGGCTATCAGAGATTGTTATGTGCCATCAGATATTGTTTTAGGCCATCAGAGATTGTTATGGGCCATCTGAAATTGTTTTAGACCATCCGAGTGTTATGGGCCATCTGAGATTGTTATAGGCCATCCGTGATTGTTGTAGGCCAACAGAGATTGTTATGGGCCATCATATATTGTTTAAGGCCATCAGAGATTCTTATGGGCCATCAGAGATTGTTTTAATCCATCAGAGATTGTTATGGGCCATCAGAGATTGTTTTAGGCCATCAGAGATTGTTATGGGCCATCGGAGATTGTTGAAGGCTGTAATAATGACATGATAGTGACATCTTTTGGCAATTCTGAGAAGGAAAACTAAATGGGGGATCCCACTTGTCAAAATACTTGGAACTTCGAATATTTTTAAAACTAACAGCAGATCCACTGTAATGTATTGGGTCTTAAGATGATCACTTCAAATCAGAAAGAAAAAGATTCCAAAAATAACTATATAAACATACCTTAAATAATAATAATATTAATACTATTTGAATGGACTCTTGTCAATTATTTTTTTTTATTCCTTAACTATTATTAAAAATTTTTAATTTACAATTTATAAAAATTCAATACTTGTTGTATATAATACTGAATTTATTATACTTTATGAAGTTTATATTACATTAGACTGTCACATTATATTAACCTTGACCTTGATGTCCACTGTTGTTTATAAAGAACAGTGCCTGCTGTGTAAGCCCTTTTACTATTGTATCTGTTGATGCATTTTTTCAATAAAATCTTTTCAGTTCTGTTTAAGAGTTTGCCTCGGGTGCTGCAGTGTCAGTATCGACTTTAATAATCATGTTATTTCGTATCATTACTCTGATACTAAGAGTCTTAGAACAAACTGCTTCTATCTATCCTCGACTGTATTGGGTAATGTTTCGTTTTTTAATCATTGTTTGGTTGTTCGATTTATATTGTTATAAGCAATATCTTATTTTAATTTAAAATTGAAATAATTTGTGTGTATTGGTATGTCGGGCCAGGCAGTTTTCCTCTCCAAGTAGGCCTATGGTTTCACCGGGTATTCCGGCTTCACCCCCGCTACCCCCCCCCCCCCCCCACTCCTTTACGTGCACAAAATTCTAGACGGTACATCTATAACACTGCTGTAAGCACGGGTAAGAAAACCCATTTCATAAAAAAAACAACAGTTCATTTAGATGACAACGACGTCAAATTATAAAGTAAAACATATTCTTCAAAGAATTTATTGTTTTTATTTATTATTATGTATTTTTTATCACACTTGACCTAGTTCAAATAATAAAATATTTCTAATAAATAGTAGACAACATACAAACGATATATTTAACCATACTGTACACTACATACTGTTACAATTATTAAAGCTTTTAGTAACAAACCAAATGTTTACTGTTCGTATTATTGGTGTAAACAATTACATAGTGTTTTCAAAAGAGAAAATTTAACACAACGATAAGTAACTTGGTAACGTTGAAAGTATGCCTGTGTGTTCTTTTAAAATTTTTTACTGCTACAATTGATAAGCACAATGTATAATAAAGATTCCGAAGATACGGCAGCAAGACTGATCAATATTCATTCACTTACCTGTCGTACCACAATAACAACACATCGACAACAACATAAACAATGGCACCTTCATACTGTAGATTTTTGTCGCTTAGAGCTGTTACATTGTTTACTTTATTCCATCTGCAATAAATTTCTTCTTCCTATGTTACTATTTCGAGCGTTATTGTTCTCACACCCGAAAGAATTGTCCCAGTTTTAAGTCTATTTTGAAATATAGATGTAAATATATTATAAAATTTAAAGGTATTTTTTCGTTGACCCGGAACGTGGTATCGGTTTACGCTAGAAATTTTCGATCGACAGAATTCAATGTCAATGAAATGATCACTTGTCAATAAACTAGCATATTAGTTGTCCATTTCAACATGTATTAAGACATAATTGGATTAAATTTCAAACAACAGATTTTAGTTTTTGAATAATCCGTTAGGATGTTGACATTCGTCGCGCAACCAAAATTTTACACTAGGGAAAAACAATGCGTTGAGACAAACAACGAATCAAACAGACCTAAGACAAATTGTGGGTATTATGACCGGTTAAACGTTAAGCTTATTATATCTCCGGTACTACTTTAACCTTACCAAATAATTTATTTCTCCCCCCCCCCCCCCGTAGCGTGCACTGAAATATCTATCTCTAATTTGAACGACTCTGGTAGTGTCAAAAATAAAGCAATGACAATGGGAACCGTTTTCTATATAAAATAATTGTAAGTCAGTTTGACCAGATTTTTATCATTCTTATGCAATGAAAGGGATTTGTTATCAATTCATTTAAATGATCTAAACATCAAGATTTATGATAAAATAAACGAAACATATTCGACATATATAAAGGACAAAAAAATAAACGAAAAAACTTATACTAATAACACCATGTGTCACCACACCTTAATGACAGTTTGGCCCAATTCCTTTAATAAATGTTGCTTGGCTTTCAATACCGGTCAAGTCAGAATTCTCCTTAGTGGTTTGGATGTAAAAGACGACCTAATTAATGATTGATGTTTCCTACATTACAAAAAGAAAATGTTTCTCTGTTTTAATTGTATTGCAGGAATGTCATGATTGGTTGTCTCCAGGGATGCTTGAATATCTTAATATTTCAACTAATAACCAAAATATATTTGAATTAAATGTTTCTATTTTATATTTTCTGGACACATACTTTGAGCTGCCGTAAGGGTCATTAGGTTGAAGCTGTTTCGTTTGGTGTTGTCAGGTTATAATACGGAAAGCCTGACCTGGGACACTGCCACACCCCTTGCATGATAAAGACCCATTTTGTAGGTTTATTAAAATCGTATCATACAAAATTTTCTGTCTCTACCAGCGACTCTATACTTTACCAGTGGCGGTCGAATTTGTCTTCCCATCCCTTGTCCAATTGTTGGTTCTCACCCTTAATACATAACGTAAAATATTGCTACCTGAACGTTAAGCAAACATTCCATCAATCATTTACATGTACTATTTGCCTAGATTTCCTATTTATATAATTTGTCTTAATAATTTAGTTTTTTTACACTTTAACTTTAAATAATTTAACATTCCTCTAGTTGTTAAGTCAAAGCGAATTTACTCTGACATCTAGTGGTAAAGGTCGATAGACTAGTATTGATCACGTGCCTTTGAACACTAAGGTAGCGGGTTCGATAGTCTAGTATTGATCACGTGACTTTCATCACTAAGGTAGCGGGTTCGATAGTCTAGTACGTGCCTTTGAACACTAAGGTAGCGGGTTCGATAGTCTAGTATTG
Organism: Limnoperna fortunei; assembly: GCA_944474755.1. Classification (NCBI taxonomy): domain Eukaryota; kingdom Metazoa; phylum Mollusca; class Bivalvia; order Mytilida; family Modiolidae; genus Limnoperna; species Limnoperna fortunei. The sequence goes on along the minus strand of OX104119.1, from coordinate 72,407,490 downwards.
ATCACGTGCCTTTGAACACTAAGGTAGCGGGTTCGGTAGTCTAGTATTGATCACGTGCCTTTGAACACTAAGGTAGCGGGTTCGATAGTCTAGTACGTGCCTTTGAACACTAAGGTAGCGGGTTCGATAGTCTACTCTAGTACGTGCCTTTGAACACTAAAGTAGCGGGTTCGATAAACTTGTACGTGCCCTTGAACACTAAGGTAGCGGGTTTTATAGTCTAGTATTGATCACGTGCCTCTGAACACTTAGGTAGCGGGTTCGACAAAGGGTGCTCGACTACAATCTTAATCGACTAGGATTGCCAGTTTTCTAACCGAAGATCGAGGGCATTTTTTTTCGGGTACTCCGGCTTTCTCCCGCGACAAAAAAACTGGACGCCATGATATAGCTGAAAAATATATGAAAGTGGCGTTAAACAACAAATAACCAAACAAACCTATTTTGACACAAAAATGAAGTGTGTACATCTAAAAAAAATATCTAATGAGGCATAATTTATAAGGAGTTCATAAGTCAAGGGTCCTGATAGGATGACGTTTATATGAGATAAGAATCTTGATATTAAATGATATTACATCTGGTTTACGTACACAAATATGTTTGTTTGAATAGTGTATTCAGCTATATCATGGCGTCCAGTTTTTATTTGGTGGAGGGGGAAGCAGGAGCAACTGGATAAAAACCTCCGACCTTCGGCAGAAAAAAAATTTGCAATCCTTTTCCTTCAATTAAGTTTGAAGTAGGGTACACCATGCCCGCTGTGATACAAACCTCAGTGCTGACAGACCACGTGATCAATAATAGATGTCTGACCACCGTAACCACTCGGAAATTTGACCTGATTGGTATCTTTAATATGATTATGTTTTATAATTGCGAGTTGTGGCCTCGATACGGTAATTGAAATTAAAACGTACTGAATATTCAACTTGTTTAATTTATTATTTGGACTAAACAAGGTTCGTTGTCACGAATCGCATTGAGACCATATGAATAAAGTAACACTTATTAGAATTCAGAACAAAGCGTGACTTAGTTGTGTTGTGGGGATTTAAAAGAATTCACTTGTAAAAATATTTTAGATTAAAAATTTTCACCTGCAAAAGATTGGTCGCAAACGCAAAGCCAAGGAATATAAAAAGGTATTTACAGACCTAAGAGAATAATAGTAGCACTTACCATTTTGATTGGTCAGTTATTTATCCGATAATGTTTACGTGATACATGTGATATAGATTTTTGCGACTTACCTTGGTATTGTCGCTGTATATATTGTTGTCTATTTCTATCTCTGTTTCCAATAAATCAAGAACACAGTATATGGAAGGTTATTAAAAATTGATTCTCAATGTGAAACTCGTGGGATTTTATTTCTAATGATTGTGTTTTTACTGGAAATTTTAATAAACAGCAAAATTTTATAACATTCAGTATTGTTGTTTGGGTGGGTGTGGATAAGGTGGACTTTTATGATTAAATAAAGGTGGTTTGTTTATTTGACTGGTGTTAAATGCCACTTCATAAATTGTTCAGCTATATCACGGCATCCAGTTTTTATTGGGGAGGAAACTGGGGTACCCCGGAGAAAATTCCCCATCTTCGGTAAGAAATCCGTCGTTCATGGTCAATTAAGATATTAAGATTGGAGTAGAGTACACCCTGCCCGCAGTGAGGCTCAAACCTGCATCCTCAGTCTTGACAGTCACGTGATTAATACTAGACTTGCTACCTTTACAACGCAGTAGTGAATAATGAGCTGAAATAACTGCGGATTATAGACAAACAATTTGTATCAGACTACATACAGATAAAATAAAAAAGATATTTATACCATTTTGCATTGTACCCACATTTCTTACATAACAATACTTTATTTTATTAATATGAAGGAAGTAGAATCCATCATGTAGAACAACCCCCCCCTTTTATACGAGTCCCTTCACTCTGTACACGTGCCCCTATCAGTCACACTGTAGACTTTTCCTTTTTCGTCACTTTTACATGTGTCTGTCACTTTGTACACGTGTTCCCTTCCGTCACTGTCAACACTGAGATTGCGGGTTCGATTCTCACTGCAGGCAGGGTGTACTCGACTCCAATCTTAATTGACAAGGATTGCCAGTTTTCCTACCGCAGGTCGGGGGTTTTCTCCGGGTACTCCGGCTTCCTCCCCCAATAAAAACTGGACGCCATGATATAGCTGAAAAATTGCTGAAAGTGGCGTTAAACCATCAAACAAACAAACAAACAAACAAACAAACCCTTCCGTCACTCTGTGCTCGTTTAACCGTCTGTTACTGTGTATACGTATCCCTGCTTGCCAATCTGTGCACGTGTCCCCTTTCTTCACTTTGTACACATGTCCCCTTCTGTCAACCTTTACGCTTATCATCATCCGTCAAACTGTACACTTGTCCCGTCTTTATCTGTCAACCGCACCTTAACTGTGACAAGGTTAAAGGTTTATGCAAATAATTATATTTGTTCTTTAAGCTTCACATTAAAAATATTGTCACAATAAATATTATTAACCCTGGAACCAGGACCACGAACAGACTTTCTGGGGTTTAGGTATATTAACTTTGGAACCAAGATCCCACACAGCATGTCGTTTTAGAATACAGTAACATTGGAACCAGGATCCCGCACACGGCCTCTCTGGGTTTTAGTGTACATCACCTCCTTCGAACTCTAGATAATCTGCGGAATGTACAAAAACAGCTAACATCGGATTTGTAGGTCTCGTACTTTGTCAATTAACTTTAGAATCGAACACACCTTGCCAGCAGTGTTTAGACACGTGATCAATACTGGATAACTAACTAGCTGGACCACTCGACTAACGCGGCCCTTATTTCACTGTCCAAAGTATACAGATGTATGAATATATATTTAGAAGTAAACGTTTTAATACTTGTAACTATCAAAATAAAATCTGTCTCAGCGACACTTATGTCCCGATTAGTACACATTAATTGGTAAACACCCTAATTTTCTTTATTTTAAGTTCACGTGTTTGTGTAATATTGGGCGCAGCCCTGTGGAATTTCGCCAGTGATGAGAAAGATTAGTAGATTGAGTAGATTGTTTCTCATTTCTCTTGTACCAATTTCAGTTTTTTTTGTTATATAAGCCTGAAACCTCAGGATATAATTGGACATTTTTAATAATAAAAAAAAATAATTCCAGATATAACTAATATAAAGTTCTGAAATATCAAAGATATATTACGATCTTGAACTTGTCCCACCTTTTAATTTTATCTCACGTTGCATCGAATGTGCACATTTAATGAATATTTTTATTTAAAGTACAACTAATGTAAAGTCCCGTCATATCTATTAAATATATGCTTAATATAATTTAATTAAACGACCAAATTTCCTGTTCAAAAATAATGCTCCTATGCTTTAGACATCTACGAACAAAAACCAAAGCCGTAAAAATTAGCTGAGAATTATCTTATTCTCAATAATCTAATTTCATTTTTATTTATAGTGACTGAGAAAATACCTATTTAGATAAGTTTATACAAATACAGCCTTTCTCTTAGTCAATACAAGTTTTAATCCCCGTATCGGTATTATTCCTGGAATTTGATTGGTCAGTTACACGTCTTTACAAAACCAATATACCTGGCTCGTTGCTACGTCATATACCCGGGTGCTCCTAACCGTTAGTTGCACAAAAGTACTTAGGATGCGTTTTTATCTAAAATGAAGTATGTATTTAGTCAAAATCTGAAAAAATATCGATTGATACAAGCTGTCTGATAAAAAACCTTGTATCATCTATATATGTGATACAAGATGTACTTTTGTCGGAACTACTTCTTGACGTCACAATGAATGGTATAACCAATGATTCGTTGAATGACTTTCATTCTATGAATGAAATATGACGTCATAATGCGTGTGACGTTAGGGGCTATATTTGATAAACAAATGCTTCGTTGAATGTTAAATTTTAAATTGTAAACATTCAGTTTTGTTCTGCTCTTTGTATACTTCTTAATTTTAGATAAACGTATTACATACATTAAAGTGTAGGTACAACTACCTGTATCACGTCTCGACAGTTGCATACATTCCGCATCACAACTCGACGCTGCGCGTCTCGTAGTAATACGAATGTACACAACTGTCTCGACGTGATACAGGTAGTTGTACCTACACATAATGTATGTAATGTATATATCTCATCCTTATTGAAGGATACAAACCTTTTGTACTCAACACTGTCGATTGTTTTTTTATTGCTATCCGAATGTAAAATATGATTGGCTTATTTCTAAACGTCACACAATTTTTGGAAGTTTTTGTTCTATTGGGCTGTCGGACTATAGGGTTGTCGGACTATTGGGTTGTCGGACTATTGGGCTGTCGGACTATTGGCTGTCGGACTACCGGGATGTCACCGTTTGTCATAGCAATTAAATAAAAAAGAATAGTGTAAACAATATCTAACAGAACATTATACAGAGTGTCAAAAACAAAAATCTAAACGGCTTGTTTCAACGGTCTCTCTCTCTCCCTCTCTCTCTCTCTCTCTCTCTCTCTCTCTCTCTCTCTCTCTCTCTCTCTCTCTCTCTCTCTCTCTCTCTCTCTCTCTCTCTCTCTCTCTCTCTCTCCGCTTTCGTCGCAGTGTTTTCGTGCGCTTCGCTCGACATGGAATTCTGCCTCTGCCTCAAAATATCAGCCTAGTTACCTACTTGGATCCTAAAACATTAGGTCGACAATTATTGACTGGTGAAACTTTACAAACTGAATTTGACTTCCTCTGACCTCTGCTAAATCCAAACATGCTATCCGTATACAAGTGGTATTGTTGAACATCGCTGATTGATTGATTGATTGATTGATTGATTGATTGATTGATTGATTGATTGATTGATTGATTGATTGATTGATTGATTGATTGATTGATTGATTGATTGATTGATTGATTGCAGTATTTCAGCTATATTTAGGAAGAGAGAAAGTTTACACACAAAATATAAACGAATAAAAAGGATAATCCAACGGGAACGACATTTTGACTTCACTGAAAAAGTATGCAGTTTTGTGTCGGGATGGAGAATTTAGCCTTTTATAGCGACTACAATAGCCTTATCATTTCCGCAATCTACAATGCATTTATTCGAACAAGAAGTGTTGAACCCTCCAAACACGTTACCCATACCCACTATGTCTGAGGTCAAACTTTCCGTATTATGACCTGACAACTTCCCAATCGATATCCTCCTCCTGGGGATGTGCTGGGTATCTCTGTGTATCAAGCACTGGAAACCATAGAATGATCCTTGTATATGACCGATAGGTTTATTTTTATTATTCACGTTACGAAAAGCATCAATGTCGAGAAATGTCATGTAGTACATTTCATTGCTTCATGCCAACGAAGCTCTCTAAGCGACACGCTTAAATTAATAAATGTCTAACTTACTCTACATTTTCTTTAGCAATTAAAACTTCCACTCATTGAATCAATCTGCTTAAAAAAGTAATCTATTATTTAAATCCAAGCTATCTCATTCCGTTTGTTGTACATATCTTTTTAAGTTGGCGTACATTAGTAAAATGAGTCCATTTTAAATCTGACAACAAAATGTTGAAAGGCTCTTTACATTTCGTCTTTCTGGCTACGACTGGATATTCTTTGTGATACTTATCACTAGAGTAGTCCTTCCATTTGTCCGTTGATTTGCTTGTCCATCAGTCAACTATATAGGCATAAAATAAACAATAGAATCAAATTATTACAGTTAGACGGAAAACTACAAGCCCAAGACTTCACGTCCGTGATGTAGTTAGCATTGTCGCTACCAGTGGGTAATTCTGATCTAGAATGAGCATTCGTCGTCGGCACCTGACGGCTGATTTCTGATGCAGTGAGCACAGTCGGTACCCCATGACCATTCACTTATGTAGTGAACATGATATAACTCGGGGCTAATTCCTTGCTATATCATTCCGTGATGTTGTGGGCAGTGTCTACCCCACGGCTGATTCCGTGATGTAGTGAGCATTGTCTACTCCACGGCTGATTCCGTAATGTAGTGAGCATTGTCTACTCCACGGCTGATTCCGTGATGTAGTGAGCATTGTCTACTCCACGGCTGATTCCGTGATGTAGTGAGCATTGTCTACTCCACGGCTGATTCCGTGATGTAGTGAGCATTGTCTACTCCACGGCTGATTCCGTGATGTAGTGAGCATTGTCTACTCCACGGCTGATTCCGTGATGTAGTGAGCATTGTCTACTCCACGGCTAATTCCGTGATGTAGTGAGCATTGTCTAATCCACGGCTGATTCCGTGATGTTGTGAGCATTGTCTACTCCACGGCTAATTCCGTGATGTAGTGAGCATTGTCTACTCCACGGCTGATTCCGTGATGTTGTGAGCACTGACAGTACAAAACAATCCTCTGATAAAGAAGTAGGAGGAGTACTTCTGGCTGTAAACAAATAATGTATTTGCTCATAAGTATTTGGATTAGATCCACCAAATAAAACTGAAATTGTATGGGCCAAGATTGAAATAGCAGTCTCAAAAACACTCATTGCATCATATTATAATCGTAAACCATCCGATGAAGACAGTCTTAAAAACTTCTCTACCAACATTACATGAGTAACACAAAAATGCACCATCTATCATAGGAGGTGACTTCAATCTGCAAGGCTGGGATTGGGAAAATAATCTTGAAACCAATACAAAATATCCAAACAACCACTACGTATTAGCAAACACATTAGTCTATAATTTTTCACTCAAATTGTAAACAAACCAACACATCAAGATAACACCATTGACATTTTTGTCACCAATATTCCAAACCAAGTACAAAGAGTTGAGGTTCTCCAAGGATCTCAGAACATTGTCATGGTGTAAATTTAACAACGACAGATTAACATCCAGTTTATTATTTGTGTTACCATTTTCATTTATTTCTGACGGATAATTGGATGTTCAATGTTAATCCTGTTATGATAACTATTAGACATTAATCCGTTAATTGAACAATTGTCCGTTTACTCCGTTCAAACAAGAACATTCCCGACTATCGTGACAACTGATATTAATCCGTGTAATTATTTTATTGTAACATTGTATTGTGTTATTTGGTTTTTATTTTTGTTTCCATGTTTTATAATGTACATATAGATCTTTGTAAGAAGTATACAGCAGTATCAGAGTTACCTTTCTATTTAGGTAACACTTCCGACCGAAAATAAAAATTCCAAATCAAAGTATATTACTTTATGTTTGAAGCCATAATACAAGGGCGTAATTGGAGCAAAACTTCCGTTACGAAAATTGGTGGAGAACCCAAACAGTATTCACTTTTTAGCTTGATACACTATCTGACAGTACTTCTCGGAACAACTGACCAGAAAGCGAGCTCTACCAAACTGATTCGGAAATGGACTTTTATGGCTATGATGTTTTAAGAGAAGAACTTTCCCCAGATTACAGAACTCTTAGTTGGAACACACCACGGCAACAATGCACCGCTGTAATGCAAAAAGCGCTCTAACTGTTTTAATTGCGGTCTATTTGGAAACTTTTCAACGGATTGTATTAAGAAATTAATTGCAACACAAGCGACTCGAGACACAAATCAAATGCAAAAACAGAAATCAGAGAAAAGAATTCAACGCAACAGAAAGATATGAAGATCTGAGAAAATGTCAGTGATGCGTGAGCTGCCATTTGCAAATGTAAGTATTTCATCATTAAGTGTATGAACAGAGACAGTCACTTAAAATCGGAAATCCGACCGTTACGGAAAAAATTTAAGAAGATGGATACACGAGAATACAACCTTATTTTAAAATTAAACGAAAAGAGCTTGGAGCAAAGTGATTATTGATTCCAACTTACGGAGGAACGGAACCAACATCTGGAGACACGGAATCAACAGAGAAAAAAGGATTGATTGATTGATTAATGGTGTTTAACGCCCGAGCAGCAATATTTCAGCTATATTCAGGCGATGAACATGAAATGGATGATAAAATAAACATGAAATGATGAATGAAAATGGGAAGGGACACAAGGAAAAATAGGGGTAACGGATTTTAGATTGCCACTGGCAAATGGGAGGATGGATAGGGTCGGGCAATTTAGCCTCCTGTAGCGGGATCGAAATCCCTACTCATAGCGAATACTACAGCAGCGTTCTTTAACATGCGAGGAACGTGGCATTTTCCCAACACGGTGCACTTATATGGGTTGCGGTCAGGTTTTCCGTATTATGGCCTGACAACCCCAGCTTGCCAGGGGTACCCCATTCAACCACCTGGGGCACACATCCCAGTCGGTCTTTAGGCAAACCGACCTGACACGCATGTCAGGGTACTGGGCGCTATTTAGTCGCCTTTTACGACAAGCTAGCGCGACTGCGGTCTATTCTTTTAGCCACCCGGATCCTGCACGGGGCGAGAAAAGCAGGAAATTGTACCAGTTTTTCAGATGAGTGGTAAATTTAAAAATCGTAACAAACCATCCGAAGCTGCAATTAAAAACAAAGACAAGGAAATCAAACGTATACGTAACCTAATATTGCCCCTCAAAACAGAAATCAATAGTCTGTGATCAACCAAACAACTCTACGCGGACAAGTTCTCAGGAATGTCGACACCTGTTACGCAGAGTAAAATATCTGTATGACGAGCAAGTGATCTTTAAAAATATCTTTTAAACTGTTTTTTTTTAATGTCAATATTTATCAATCCTTATTTGATTTGATTAATTTTATGATCTTAACACCTTTTAAAAACACCTGGCTAGACTTTTAATTGATTTATGGTGATCGAAGGGATTAATTTTGTTAGAAACTACCCTACGGGTGTTTATACAACGGTAGTGAAGTTTTTATGGCTTCAGTCGTGTTTTGACAAGACATGATTATAAATTTGATAGAAAAAATAGATTGATTAATTTTTTACTAGTATAAACTGTATTCTAATTCTTTTTATTAGAAAAGAACATGTGAACGTACAAGAATGAACACTTTACAAAAACATTTTAATAAACCTAGTCTCGATCACCCAGACGCATATATAATAGCGTCTGGGATCACCTTGTTGTAATTTCGCTACCAATAGGTGGAGACAAACAATGATTCTATTTTTAGGGCCCTATTTTTAAACCAGGAAAACCATGCAAACATGTCTATGACGTCACAGTAAGATTCACTCTTGATTGTGCATAACAATAATATTTGTTTAATTAATTGATAAATTAATATTTTATAAAAATATACAAATGTTAACTTTGGTACAATTTTTTATACACTTCTTGATATGAACGGAAGTAATTTTTTAGACAATAAAAATATCATCCAATCAAAAATTACGCCCAGTTTTGGGCGTAATGATAACGAGTTCAATATAGAGTTGAATCCAGACGCACAAATGTAATTAAGCGTCTGGATGATCGAGACTATAATAAACCGGAAGTATAACTGACTTGCACAAAACGTATGAAATCCTTTGAATGAAATCACTTGAATTTCACCAAATAAACATGCGACAAGTGTGGACACAGAAAAACGTCTCGCCTGCATTCCGCATCAGTAACGAAAATAAATTTCGTCATAAGCATTACATATAAATAGCATTAGTTATCAGAGGCAGCCTGTATTCCAAATATGTCACCCTACCATGCGTAGTTACAGAGGAACTGTCCTAATAGAAAAACTTTAACGTTGTCGCTGGACCGTGAAATTGGGGAAGGTGACACCTACCAGACAGTCATGTACTATTCATCAGCAACCTAAATACCAAATATTGTCATCCTACCATGCATGGTTACAGAGGAACAGCCGAAACCCAAAAACTTTAACGTAGTCACTGGACCGTGAAATTGAGGTAAAGGTCAGGTGGCACCTACCAGACAGTCATGTACTAGTCATCAGCAACATATATATACCAAATATTGTCATCCTACCATGCGTAGTTACAGAGAATCTGCCGTAACCCAAAAACTTTTACGTAGTCGCTGGACCGTGAAATTGAGGTCAAGGTCAGGTAACACCTACCAGACAGTCATGTACTAGTCATCAGCAACCTATATATCAAATATTGTCATCCTACCATGCGTGGTTTACAGCGGAGCAGCCATAACCCAAAAACTTTAACGTAGTCGCTTTACTGTGAAATTGAGGTCAAGATCAGGTGGCACCTACCAGACAGTCATGTACTAGTCATCAGCAATCTATATACCAAATATTGTCATCCTACCATGCGTGGTTACAGAGGAACTGCCTTAACCCAAAAACTTTAACGTAGTCGCTGGACCGTGAAATTGAGGTCAAGGTCAGGTGACACCTACTAGACACTCATGTACTAGTCATCAGCAACCTATATACAATGTACCAAATATTGTCATCCTACCATGCGTGGTTACAGAAGAACTGTCGTAACCCAAAAACTAACGTAGTCGCTGGACCTTGAAAATGGGGTCAAGGTAAGGTGACACCTACCAGACAGTCATGTTCTAGTCATCAGCAACCTATATACCAAATATTGTCATCCTACCATGCATAGTTACAGAGAAACTGCCGTAACCAAAAAACTTTAACGTAGTCGCTGGACCGTGAAATTTAGGTCAAGGTCAGGTGACAGGTGACTGACCGGCAAGTTCTCATCATAAGCTACCTCTGGACCAAATTTGATGGACCTAGGACTTGGGCTTACAAATATATGAAGCAAGAAGTCCAAGTGTTTACGCCGCCGCCGCAGGATTCCCATACATATGTATCGCCTCCAGCGTTTTTCGTCGCAGGCGAGACAAAAACTTATCTGAGATATTTTTAAAGAAATGACTTTGATATCTAAGGTATTTATCTGGTAGATTAATCAAAGATTGGCTGTTCCCATAGCTTGCAACCTATTAAAAATACGCTTCAATGACATAGAGCATCGATCCACATTGTAAAACGTAGCTCACATCCATAATAACAATACAAAAGAGTTAATATTTCGGTGGATTCTTAAATTCGTGGATCAGCCTAACCACGAATAAAAAGGAATTCACAGTAACTTCCAGTTTATTATTTGTGTTAACATTTTCATTTATTTCTGTCGGATAATTGGATGTTCAATGTTAATCCTGTTATGATAACTATTAGACATTAATCCGTTAATTGAACAATTGTCCTTTACTCCGTTCAAACAAGAACATTCCCGACTATCGTGACAACTGACATTAATCCGTGTAATTATTTTATTGTAACATTGTATTGTGTTATTTGGTTTTTTATTATGTTTCCATGTTTATGTATAAATAGATCTTTGTAAAAATTATACAACAGTCTCGAAAAGTCCATTACGACACCATGACACCGTCTTTGTTAAATTGTAGTTGCACCTATGAAGCTCAAACAAAAACCTTGTCTGAAGGATCCCATTGTACAAAAAATCAAACTGGGACAACATGAAGATCGCAATGCAAAAACTTGACTTGTGAACTCACAAATAGTCAAGTAAATGTAAATGTGGGAAAAATACGAAACGAAATGGCTAAACCTAGTTAAAGATTGATCACCCCCCCCCCCCCCCATTAAAACCTACAAGTCATAACATAACCGTCCATGAGTAAACACAGAAATTTAACGGCTCATAACGAAAAGGGACAGACTGTACAAAAAAACTAAAAGATCTGGCAACAAATCCATTAACGAAAAATACTATGGAAAATAAAACGAGTGTAGGACAAAATCCCCCCCCCCGGACAAAATCCCTTCCGTGTAATTTAGCATAGGCGGACAAAATCCCCCTCGTAAAATTTACAAGGCGGACAAAATCCCCCCTGTAAAATTTTCAAGGCGGACAAAATCCCTCCCGAATATGATTTTTTAAAATGCATGTTTTTTAAATGTTCACACCGTACCGTCTCGTACATATATAGATAAACCTTAAAAAGGACCTTATATTTTACTCAAAATACCCAAATTTTTAATTACTTAATAATAATAAGTGTTTGTCTCATTTGCAGTGCTTAATTGGTGGCTTGCTAATTAATATGTTTATGATAAAACGAATATCGCTTACTTGAGCAAACCATTCTCTATATCTTATAGAAAATTGAAACGGGTATGGCTTTTACTAATAAGTTAAAATTTTGTAAAATAATGGTATAATTTAGTTCACTAACTTGAATTGTTTTTTCGGTAAATAATAATGAAAGGGATCAAATGGCGCGGTTCCTTTATTAACACATGTCGTACAACACAAACCATATCGACTCGATGCGTTTCAGTGAAAAAAAAACCATGTTTTAATCTTTGTCTCGTTCATCATTTCAAGTACCAAGTAAAAAACTATAAAACACGATGCACAATACTTATCGATATTACCAGAATCCGATTCGGGAGGGATTTTGTCCGCATTGAAAAATTTTCAGGGGGGATTTTGTCCGCCTTGTAAATTTAATGAGGGGAGATTTTGTCCGCCTTGTAAATTTAATGAGGGGGATTTTGTCCGCCTATTGTAAATTACACGGAAGGGATTTTGTCCGGGGGGATTTTGTCCGTCCCCCAAATAAAATATCGTGTATAAAAACTACTGAGAATTGCCCACTTGAAGTACATTGAACAGATAACACTTCCAACTGAACCACAAACAGAGCACAACAACATGAACAAGTTTTGGACATCCATGTATGTAAAACATAAAAAGAATGATTATAACGGAAATCAAACAAGATGGACAATTATTCACAGATCCTTGTTAAAAAGCCACTGCTCTTAATGTATAATTCCAGTCAGTATTTACTAAGAAAGTGAAAATTACAACATCAGTTATTTACTGCCTAGTCCACTTGAAAACACCACAGAACTACCTAGGAGGGTATACTTCAAATTTTACTCAACCTAAACCCTGCCAAAGCAGCCGGTCCTGATAAATTTAGACCTAGACTATTAAAAGAACTGGCTAAAGAAATTGCACCAGCACTCAAACACATATTTAGGAAGTCACACAGTTCAGGAATAATCCCCGAGGACTGGCGATCTGCCCATGTATCACCTGTTTATAAAAAAGGTCAAAAATACAACCCAGAAAAACTACAGACACATACCACTAACTCAGAAGCACATACATTACAAACAGATCTAACTAAACTTGAGAGATGGGAAGAAACATGGAAAATGGCATTTTAAATGCAACGTCATCAGCATCCCAAAAAACAAAACCCCCATCAGTTACAACTATGTTATGCAAAGCTACATACTGGAACACGTCGAAAAAAAACCCCAAATATTTAGGTGTAACAATAAGCTCGGATATGAACTAAAATCTCCATATTAAAAACGTACGCAAGAAAGTTAATTCCACTTTTGACTTCATAAAAAGAAACGTAAGTATTGGGTCCAGAACCATGAAATAAACAAGCTTAAAAATCATTGGTTCCAACTTCCCTGGGTATACGCTTGCTCTGTATCGGACCCACATCTCCAACAGTATATAGATCAGATTGAACGAGTTCAACGGAGGGCTGCTCGCTACGTCAATAATAGATATAGACAAACATCAAGCGTTTGTGTCAAGCTGACGCTGCGACTCTTTCAATTCAGCTATTCAAAAACAAAATGTTTTCTATAATCCTTAATACCATATACATTTTTTCCATGTATATATGTAGTCATCTGATCTATATCTTGTTTGCATGCAATTCCTTATATGATATTATATTTAATCTGTTAAAGTTAGTCACTACTAGTAACTAGTAAGGGTTATAGTTTAAAGTTTCTTGGATTACATCTATCTACCATACTAACTGACTAACTTTAACAGATTAAATTTATCATATAATATCAATGGAAGGCAGGGTTAAGGTCATTCAGTCATCAACTAACAAGGGTCAACACTGGGGTTGTAGGTCCCCATCTTACTGTAGAAAGGGTGGGCTTAACTCCAATATCAATGGAAGGCAGGGTTAAGGTCATTCAGTCATCTACTAATAAAGGTCAACACTGGGGTTGTAGGTCCCAGTCTCACTGTAGAAAGGGTGGGCTTAACTCCAATATCAATGGAAGGCAGGGTTAAGGTCATTCAGTCATCTACTAATAAAGGTCAACACTGGGGTTGTAGGTTCCATTCTCACTGTAGAAAGGGTGGGCTTAACTCCAATGTCAATGGAAGGCAGGGTTAAGGTCATTCAGTCTTCAACTAATAAGGGCCAACACTGGGGTTGTAGGTCCCAGTCTCACTGTAGAAAGGGTGGGCTAAACTCCAATATCAATGGAAGGCAGGGTTAAGGTCATTCAGTCTTCAACTAATAAGGGCCAACACTGGGGTTGTAGGTTCCATTCTCACTGTAGAAAGGGTGGGCTTAACTCCAATGTCAATGGAAGGCAGGGTTAAGGTCATTCAGTCATCTACTAATAAAGGTCAACACTGGGGTTGTAGGTCCCAGTCTCACTGTAGAAAGGGTGGGCTTAACTCCAATATCAATGGAAGGCAGGGTTAAGGTCATTCAGTCATCTACTCAGTGTCAACACTGGGGTTGTAGGTTCCATTCTCACTGTAGAAAGGGTGGGCTTAACTCCAATGTCAATGGAAGGCAGGGTTAAGGTCATTCAGTCTTCAACTAATAAGGGCCAACACTGGGGTTGTAGGTCCCAGTCTCACTGTAGAAAGGGTGGGCTAAACTCCAATATCAATGGAAGGCAGGGTTAAGGTCATTCAGTCTTCAACTAATAAGGGCCAACACTGAGGTTGTAGGTCCCAGTCTCACTGTAGAAAGGGTGTGCTTAACTCCAATATCAATGGAAGGCAGGGTTAAGGTCATTCAGTCATCTACTAATCAGGGTCCACACTGGGGTTGTAGGTCCCAGTCTCACTGTAGGAAGGGTGTGCTTAACTCCAATATCAATGGAAGGCAGGGTTAAGGTCATTCAGTCATCTACCTATCAGGGTCAACACTGGGGTTGTAGGTCCCAGTCTCACTGTAGAAAGGGTGTGCTTAACTCCAATATCAATGGAAGGCAGGGTTAAGGTCATTCAGTCATCTACTAATAAAGGCCAACACTGGGGTTGTAGGTCCCAGTCTCACTGTAGAAAGGGTGGGCTTAACTCCAATATCAATGGAAGGCAGGGTTAAGGTCATTCAGTCATCTACCTATCAGGGTCCACACTGGGGTTGTAGGTCCCAGTCTCACTGTAGAAAGGGTGTGCTTAACTCCAATATCAATGGAAGGCAGGGTAAAGGTCATTCAGTCTTCAACTAATAAGGGCCAACGCTGGGGTTGTAGGTCCCAGTCTCACTGTAGAAAGGGTGGGCTAAACTCCAATATCAATGGAAGGCATGGTTAAGGTCATTCAGTCTTCAACTAATAAGGGCCAACACTGGGGTTGTAGGTCCCAGTCTCACTGTAGGAAGGGTGGGCTAATCTCCAATATCAATGGAAGGCAGGGTTAAGGTCATTCAGTCTTCTACTAAGCAGGGTCAACACTGGGGTTGTAGGTCCCAGTCTCACTGTAGAAAGGGTGCACTTAACTCCAATATCAATGGAAGGCAGGGTTAAGGTCATTCAGTCATCTACTAATAAAGGTCAACACTGGGGTTGTAGGTCCTAATCTAACTGTAGGAAGGGTGTGCTTAACTCCAATATCAATTGAAGGCAGGGTTAAGGTCATTCATTCATCTACTAACAAGGATCAACACTGAGGTTGTAGGTTCCAGTCTCACTGTAGAAAAGGTTGGGTTAACTCAAATATCAATGGAAGGCAGGATTAAGGTCATTCAATCATCTTCTAATAAGGGTCAACACTGGGGTTGTAGGCTCCAGTCTCACTGTAGAAAGGCTGTGGTTAACTCCAATATCAATGGAAGGCAGGGTTAAGGTCATTCAGTCATCTACTAATAAAGGCCAACACTGGGGTTGTAGGTCCCAGTCTCACTGTAGAAAGGGTGTGCTTAACTCCAATATCAATGGAAGGCAGGGTTAAGGTCATTCAGTCTTCAACTAATAAAGGCCAACACTGGGGTTGTAGGTCCCAGTCTCACTGTAGGAAGGGTGTGCTTAACTCCAATATCAATGGAAGGCAGGGTTAAGGTCATTCAGTCTTCAACTAATCAGGGCCAACACTGGGGTTGTAGGTCCCAGTCTCACTGTAGGAAGGGTGTGCTTAACTCCAATATCAATGGAAGGCAGGGTTAAGGTCATTCAGTCATCTACCTATCAGGGTCAACACTGGGGTTGTAGGTCCCAGTCTCACTGTAGAAAGGGTGTGCTTAACTCCAATATCAATGGAAGGCAGGGTTAAGGTCATTCAGTCATCTACTAATAAAGGCCAACACTGGGGTTGTAGGTCCCAGTCTCACTGTAGAAAGGGTGGGCTTAACTCCAATATCAATGGAAGGCAGGGTTAAGGTCATTCAGTCATCTACCTATCAGGGTCAACACTGGGGTTGTAGGTCCCAGTCTCACTGTAGAAAGGGTGTGCTTAACTCCAATATCAATGGAAGGCAGGGTAAAGGTCATTCAGTCTTCAACTAATAAGGGCCAACGCTGGGGTTGTAGGTCCCAGTCTCACTGTAGAAAGGGTGGGCTAAACTCCAATATCAATGGATGGCATGGTTAAGGTCATTCAGTCTTCAACTAATAAGGGCCAACACTGGGGTTGTAGGTCCCAGTCTCACTGTAGGAAGGGTGGGCTAATCTCCAATATCAATGGAAGGCAGGGTTAAGGTCATTCAGTCTTCTACTAAGCAGGGTCAACACTGGGGTTGTAGGTCCCAGTCTCACTGTAGAAAGGGTGCACTTAACTCCAATATCAATGGAAGGCAGGGTTAAGGTCATTCAGTCATCTACTAATAAAGGTCAACACTGGGGTTGTAGGTCCTAATCTAACTGTAGGAAGGGTGTGCTTAACTCCAATATCAATTGAAGGCAGGGTTAAGGTCATTCATTCATCTACTAACAAGGATCAACACTGAGGTTGTAGGTTCCAGTCTCACTGTAGAAAAGGTTGGGTTAACTCAAATATCAATGGAAGGCAGGATTAAGGTCATTCAATCATCTTCTAATATGGGTCAACACTGGGGTTGTAGGCTCCAGTCTCACTGTAGAAAGGCTGTGGTTAACTCCAATATCAATGGAAGGCAGGGTTAAGGTCATTCAGTCATCTACTAATAAAGGTCAACACTGGGGTTGTAGGTCCTAATCTAACTGTAGGAAGGGTGTGCTTAACTCCAATATCAATTGAAGGCAGGGTTAAGGTCATTCATTCATCTACTAACAAGGATCAACACTGAGGTTGTAGGTTCCAGTCTCACTGTAGAAAAGGTTGGGTTAACTCAAATATCAATGGAAGGCAGGATTAAGGTCATTCAATCATCTTCTAATATGGGTCAACACTGGGGTTGTAGGCTCCAGTCTCACTGTAGAAAGGCTGTGGTTAACTCCAATATCAATGGAAGGCAGGGTTAAGGTCATTCAGTCATCTACTAATCAGGGTCAACACTGAGGTTGTAGGTCCCAGTCTCACTGTAGAAAGGGTGGGCTAAACTCCAATATCAATGGAAGGCAGGGTTAAGGTCATTCAGTCATCTACTAATCAGGGTCAACACTGGGGTTGTAGGTCCCAGTCTCACTGTAGAAAGGGTGGGCTAAACTCCAATATCAATGGAAGGCAGGGTTAAGGTCATTCAGTCATCTACTAATCAGGGTCAACACTGGGGTTGTAGGTCCCAGTCTCACTGTAGAAAGGGTGTGCTTAACTCCAATATCAATGGAAGGCAGGGTTAAGGTCATTCAGTCATCTACTAATAAAGGTCAACACTGGGGTTGTAGGTCCCAGTCTCACTGGAGAAAGGGTGCACTTAACTCCAATATCAATGGAAGGCAGGGTTAAGGTCATTCAGTCATCTACTAATCAGGGTCAACACTGGGGTTGTAGGTCCCAGTCTCACTGTAGAAAGGGTGCACTTAACTCCAATATCAATGGAAGGCAGGGTTAAGGTCATTCAGTCATCTACTAATCAGGGTCAACACTGGGGTTGTAGGTCCCAGTCTCACTGTAGAAAGGGTGGGCTTAACTCCAATATCAATGGAAGGCAGGGTTAAGGACATTTAGTCATCTACCTATCAGGGTCAACACTGGGGTTGTAGGTCCCAGTCTCACTGTAGAAAGGGTGTGCTTAACTCCAATATCAATGGAAGGCAGGGTTAAGGTCATTCAGTCATCTACTAATCAGGGTCAACACTGAGGTTGTAGGTCCCAGTCTCACTGTAGGAAGGGTGTGCTTAACTCCAATATCAATGGAAGGCAGGGTTAAGGTCATTCAGTCTTCAACTAATAAGGGCCAACACTGGGGTTGTAGGTCCCAGTCTCACTGTAGAAAGGGTGCACTTAACTCCAATATCAATGGAAGGCAGGGTTAAGGTCATTCAGTCATCTACTAATAAAGGTCAACACTGGGGTTGTAGGTCCCAGTCTCACTGTAGAAAAGGTGGGCTTAACTCCAATATCAATTGAAGGCAGGGTTAAGGTCATTCAGTCATCTACTAACAAGGATCAACACTGAGGTTGTAGGTTCCAGTCTCACTGTAGAAAAGGTTGGGTTAACTCAAATATCAATGGAAGGCAGGATTAAGGTCATTCAATCATCTTCTAATAAGGGTCAACACTGGGGTTGTAGGCTCCAGTCTCACTGTAGAAAGGCTGTGGTTAACTCCAATATCAATGGAAGGCAGGGTTAAGGTCATTCAGTCATCTACTAATAAAGGCCAACACTGGGGTTGTAGGTCCCAGTCTCACTGTAGAAAGGGTGTGCTTAACTCCAATATCAATGGAAGGCAGGGTTAAGGTCATTCAGTCTTCAACTAATAAGGGCCAACACTGGGGTTGTAGGTCCCAGTCTCACTGTAGAAAGGGTGGGCTAAACTCCAATATCAATGGAAGGCAGGGTTAAGGTCATTCAGTCTTCAACTAATAAGGGCCAACACTGGGGTTGTAGGTCCCAGTCTCACTGTAGGAAGGGTGGGCTTATCTCCAATATCAATGGAAGGCAGGGTTAAGGTTATTCAGTCTTCTACTAAGCAGGGTCAACACTGGGGTTGTAGGTCCCAGTCTCACTGTAGAAAGGGTGCACTTAACTCCAATATCAATGGAAGGCAGGGTTAAGGTCATTCAGTCATCTACTAATAAAGGTCAACACTGGGGTTGTAGGTCCTAATCTAACTGTAGGAAGGGTGTGCTTAACTCCAATATCAATTGAAGGCAGGGTTAAGGTCATTCATTCATCTACTAACAAGGATCAACACTGAGGTTGTAGGTTCCAGTCTCACTGTAGAAAAGGTTGGGTTAATTAACTCAAATATCAATGGAAGGCAGGATTAAGGTCATTCAATCATCTTCTAATTAGGGTCAACACTGGGGTTGTAGGCTCCAGTCTCACTGCAGAAAGGCTGTGGTTAACTCCAATATCAATGGAAGGCAGGGTTAAGGTTATTCAGTCATCTACTAATAAATGCCAACACTGGGGTTGTAGGTCCCAGTCTCACTGTAGAAAAGGTGCACTTAACTCCAATTTCAATGGAAGGCAGGGTTAAGGTCATTCAGTCATCTACTAATAAAGGCCAACACTGAGGTTGTAGGTCCCAGTCTCACTGTAGAAAAGGTGCACTTAACTCCAATTTCAATGGAAGGCAGGGTTAAGGTCATTCAGTCATCTACTAATAAGGGTCAACACTGGGGTTGTAGGTCCCAGTCTCACTGTAGAAAGGGTGTGCTTAACTCCAATCTCAATGGAAGGCAAGGTTAAGGTCATTCAGTCTTCTACTAATCAGGGTCAACACTGGGGTTGTAGGTCCCAGTCTCACTGTAGAAAAGGTGGGCTTAACTCCAATATCAATGGAAGGCAGGGTTAAGGTCATTCAGTCATCTACCTATCAGGGTCAACAATGGGGTTGTAGGTCCCAGTCTCATTGTAGAAAAGGTGGGCTTAACTCCAATATCAATGGAAGGCAGGGTTAAGGTCATTCAGTCATCTACCTATCAGGGTCAACAATGGGGTTGTAGGTCCCAGTCTCATTGTAAGAAGGGTGTGTTTTACTCCAATATCAATGGAAGGCAGGGTTAAGGACATTCAGTCATCTACCTATCAGGGTCAACAATGGGGTTGTAGGTCCCAGTCTCACTGTAAGAAGGGTGTGTTTTACTCCAATATCAATGGAAGGCAGGGTTAAGGTCATTCAGTCATCTTCTAATCAGGGTCAACACTGGGGTTATAGGTCCCAGTTTCACTGTAGGAAGGGTGGGCTAAACTCCAATATCAATGGAAGGCATGGTTAAGGTCATTCAGTCTTCAACTAATAAGGGCCAACACTGGGGTTGTAGGTCCTAATCTAACTGTAGGAAGGGTACACTTAACTCCAATACCAATGGAAGGCAGAGTTAAGGTCATTCAGTCATCTACCTATCAAGGTCAACAATGGGGTTGTAGGTCCCAGTCTCACTGTAGAAAGGGTGCACTTAACTCCAATATCAATGGAAGGCAGGGTTAAGGTCATTCAGTCATCTTCTAATCAGGGTCCACACTGGGGTTGTAGGTCCCAGTCTCACTGTAGGAAGGGTGCACAACTCCAATATCAATGGAAGGCAGGGTTAAGGTCATTCAATCATCTTCTAATCAGGGTCAACACTGGGGTTGTAGGTCCCAGTCTCACTGTAGGAAGGGTGCACTTAACTCCAGTATCAATGGAAGGCAGGGTTAAGGACATTCAGTCATCTACCTATCAGGGTCAACTCTGAGGTTGTAGGTCCCAGTCTCCCTGTAGAAAGGGTGTGCATAACTTCAATATCAATTGATAAGGATTGCCAGTTTTCTTACCAACCATCTGTGGTTTATTCAGTGTACTGCTTCAGTCCTCGGATATAAAGAACTTATCTACTGGAAATTTGCTGAGAGTGGTGTTAACCCCAATAAATCAACCAATCCTTACAGACTTGGATCATGGAATAAAAAGTCATTATAAACAAATTATGATCTATTTCTCTGATAATGATATAATAACAAAAATAATGACAAACAAATAAAAACAATGGTAACCATGGTAACCATAGATCTGGTATTTGGTGGGTTTCCTCAGAGTTTAAAAAAATAAACACAATTTAGGTTATACTTTGATTATCTCCCTGCTAAAAAAATGTATTCAGTCTGTACTTACGATGTTTGAATAGTTATTTGTTAACATATATTTTAAGAAATTTACTCAACAGAGAAAAATGTCTAAACTAAACTAAGATTCCTGTGTTAAACTAAACTAAGATTCCTGTGTTAAACAAACATGTATTTATGAAATATTTGTAAAAAAAAATCAAATCAGTCACAACCAAATACTTGTACATAAGAAAACAAAATCTAGGCAGATTTCACCTGTAGAAGCCAGTACTTATAACAGTAATTTTCAGTACTGAATCACATTTGTAACATGAAATCAAGTAAAAAACTTTACACAATAAAAATGAAAAAAAATGTCATGAGAGTTAAACAGATCTATACCATATATATTAATACAAAATATAAACAGAAAATGAAATTGCAGTAAATATTTGTTTTTTGTTTTGGTAATCAAGATAATAAAGAATTCAATAGATTTAACAATTAAATAACCTAAAAAAAAATGTCTGTCGTGAACAGTGTCAAAATAACAAACATTTTTCTACCGTCACAAAATGAACAAATTTAAATTATGATAAACACAAACTAAATCCCTCAATTTATTTTGTAAAACATATGAGAGCCTCGGTTAATGTCTGTTAGCCTAGATTAATGTCTCTATCAGACGTCTGATTTTTAACACATGAGCTCCTAGGTCTAATCAAACATTTAATTTTGAACTCTATTACTGTTTTCCTTTAGTACCTATTAAAGCTTAACATTTTATTATGCTATTTGTCCACAAGATTTTTTTGTCTAAGGTTAAGATTGCTGCCATTTATTTTCATGTTTGTTTTCTAACTAACAAATCACTAATGAAAATAGTTTGGTATAATCTAGAAGGGAGACAATTCATGTCATATGCATTTCTTTAACTCCCTTTCTTTGAGCTGTTTTATTTTTATTGTTAGTGTCATCGTTCTATTTATTGTAAACCTTGTTTTCAATTTGTTTATGACTATGAAGGTGTAAGCCCATTCTGAAAGATTTGCCTTGGTCTTCTTTTTCTTCCATTATTCAATTTCCAGGGCCGTGGTCATATCCAAGCCATTCCTTATTCCATAAGCTTTCCCTGTAAACTATGACCAATTATCAGTCCAAATTTATAAAAATTTTGTCTTGCAGGCAGTTAAGTGAAATTTGAATATAAATTTAAAAAAGTATAATTATGTTAACAGATTTGTTAATTTTAAAAATTGTAGACGACACACAAATTAGATAATTTCTAAAAACAACCATTGAAATGATTATCTATGTTTATAGCTTTGTTGGCATATATCAATGTATTTAATTAATAAGAATGAAATACTATTGAAAATGTAATATCAATTGATCAATTAGTTTTTTTTTAAATTAAATTTTGTTAAATTTTTATTTTTTTTATTAAGGTTTGTTAAATTATTTGTGTAGAGACTTACAAATCAATAACATATGTGCAGCAGAGGGGAATTCCGACATAGGTAGTCTCCGTTTGGGAGATTGTTTATTACCATATAGAAGACGATTCTATCAAATTTTTTGCCTTGTTTCCAAGTTATATTCCTACATAGTGAAAAACAATTGTATTTAGGTAACACCAACTTTTAATTCATTATATTTAAAGATGTGAAGTTTTCTAAAATTTATTCCTATGGAACCATCTACCCATAAACACGCTGTATAATTTAGTATAAAATCCAGACATATACATGTATCTCATTTATAGAAAAACAATCGATATGCTCATAAATATTCAATATATACAAATTCAAAATATTATGATATTAAAAAAAATCACATTTAAATATCCTATAAAGACGAAACAAACAGATCTACATTGCATAAAACAAAATATAAAAATAGTACACCATTGAAAATGATATGATAGCATAAATATATATAGTCTTCATAGACCATGGCTTCATGACATTAATAAACTACGAACAATTCCTGCCAAAATGTCTAACACATTAAAACAAAGAACAATTCATTTTAAGCTGCATAGCTATATAATAAAAAATATTTGGTAGTAGAATTGATGATTAATTCTTTATCAATAAAAACAATTCAAATTTTTCTTACCTTTACGCAAGGTGACTTGATTACAATATATTTTTTTGTCATCAACATTATAGCAGACACTGATGAAAGCCTTACACCAAAAAAGAAAAAATGTACTACCCAACTACAGACTTTTTAATAGGAATAACCATTTTTCTTATATGATGTGCCTTAAACGCTTCAAGTCCACACCAAGTGTAAAACATGTATAAATTCCCAATCAATTTAATAAATGATTAATACTCTATATAACCATGACATAGTAAGATTTTTCACATATTTAAACAACTTCACAATCAAATATGTGTCCTAAATGGCCGACAAGTCAAGTAACTAAAAGGTTATGTTGTTAAAAAATTTAATGTATGTATGTACTTTTAGAATCGAAATATTTCATAAGTGGCAAAAAAATACTGATTTTACCACGGGTTTGTCCTTTATGTCCACATTTTAAAATATTGGACATAAAGGACCACCCGGTGGTAAAATCTATATAATCACGCCCCAATGCATTATTACTTAAATACTAACAGCCATGTACACATGCAGTGCAGGTGTTCCCCTTGTCTGAAGTACTTACAGCCATGAAGACATGCAGTGCAGGTGTTCCCCTTGTCTGAAGTGCTAACAGCCATGTACACATGCAGTGCAGGTGTTCCCCTTGTCTGAAGTACTAACAGCCATGTACACATGCAGTGCATGTGTTCCCCTTGTCTGAAGTACTAACAGCCATGTACACATGCAGTGCAGGTGTTCCCCTTGTCTGAAGTACTTACAGCCATGAACACATGCAGTGCAGGTGTTCCCTTGTCTGAAGTACTTACAGCCATGAACACATGCAATGCAGGTGTTCCCCTTGTCTGAAGTACTTACAGCCATGTACACATGCAGTGCAGGTGTTCCCCTTGTCTGAAGTACTTACAGCCATGAACACATGCAGTGCAGGTGTTCCCTTGTCTGAAGTACTTACAGCCATGAACACATGCAATGCAGGTGTTCCCCTTGTCTGAAGTACTTACAGCCATGTACACATGCAGTGCAGGTGTTCCCCTTGTCTGAAGTACTTACAGCCATGAACACATGCAATGCAGGTGTTCCCCTTGTCTGAAGTACTTACAGCCATGTACACATGCAGTGCAGGTGTTCCCCTTGTCTGAAGTACTTACAGCCATGAACACATGCAGTGCAGGTGTTCCCTTGTCTGAAGTACTTACAGCCATGTACACATGCAGTGCAGGTGTTCCCCTTGTCTGAAGTACTTACAGCCATGAAGACATGCAGTGCAGGTGTTCCCCTTGTCTGAAGTACTTACAGCCATGAAGACATGCAGTGCAGGTGTTCCCCTTGTCTGAAGTACTTACAGCCATGAAGACATGCAGTGCAGGTGTTCCCCTTGTCTGAAGTACTTTCAGCCATGAACACATGCAGTGTAGGTGTTCCCCTTGTCTGAAGTACTTACAGCCATGAAGACATGCAGTGCAGGTGTTCCCCTTGTCTGAAGTACTTACAGCCATGAACACATGCAGTGCAGGTGTTCCCCTTGTCTGAAGTACTTACAGCCATGTACACATGCAGTGCAGGTGTTCCCCTTGTCTGAAGTACTTACAGCCATGTACACATGCAGTGCAGGTTTTCCCCTTGTCTGAATTACTTACAGCCATGTACACATGCAGTGCAGGTGTTCCACTTGTCTGAAGTACTTACAGCCATGTACACATGCAGTGCAGGTGTTCCCCTTGTCTGATGCCATGAAATTATTCATGTTATCCAATCAGAATTGACGTTACATCAAGAACTGCATTAGAATGTAATTTTCACGGTCCCTAATCAGAATGAATAACTATTGTTTTTCCTAATATTATGCATGTTTTATTTTAATTTTTACCGTGAATATAGCGAAAATTATATCACTGCAAAAAATATAGACAAGGTTCATGGAGTTACAAAAGTACAATGTATCACTAAGTATGTCGCTGTGTAATAATAATAAACAGAACAGTCACACAACAGAAGTAAATGTCGATGATATGCTTAAAACTAACTTCAATCAAATTCAGAGGTAAATTTCAATCATTTTGTATAAAAACAACATAACAAAGTTTCTGCAAAAAAAGACTCAGATGTACACAGCCTTAAAATAAATATTTTTTTTACCCATAACAGCAAATATAACCTCAAAATATTTACAAAACGTTTACAAATAAATTTATCGCTATTTTGCAGTATTTTCCTTTGATCTTTCTGTGCGCTATTATTCCATCTCACTCTACTATCGTGAGATGGGCCCATCTCAGTTTGCTGTCAAAACATTGTTAAGTAAACACCCTGACGTCACAATGTTACAAAACAGCGATAAACAGATTATTTACGTTTTATGAAACTCGATGCATTTTCTCGTCATCTCATCTCAGGGCTGTTGCCCTTTGATGAGATATGGACGAGAAAACGCATCTCTTTTAAAAATATGTAAATAATTTATAAATATCAGATGTAGGGGTGTTTACTCTTTTTCAAAACTTTCAGTAATTCTTATGAATTTTGTCAGTAATTTGTGCCATTTGTCCATAAATTCAAAATTTGAACAAGAAATTTTAATTTTGACATAATTTTACACATGAGACATCCAGAAATGTGTCTCATATCAACTGTTAACAGTAAACAGACTGGCTGCAAGTAAGTCTAGAGAGAATCAGAATTCATAAATTATCATTCACAATGCCATCTATGAAAACATCAAAATGTAATATAAGCATTTGAATGCAACTGATAAATAATAATTTTTGGCACAAAACCAAAAAGTATAATTTTGGATGGTGAATTGTAATGCATATTTATAGACTCAAATTTGGGCTATAAATACAAATTTCCTGGATAGTAAACACCTCTACCCATGGTTTTCACAGAATCAGTAGTGTCCTATATTTCAGAGACCACGACCACACCATTTCAGTAATTTTAGTATTCAATTATTGATGGAGGAACAAGCCCCTCTAATCCAATTTTTTTTAGCATCCTATTACTGATGGAGGAACAAGCCCATCTAATCCAATTTTTTTAGCATCCTATTATTGATGGAGGAACAAGCCCCTCTAATCCAATTTTTTTTAGCAATCTATTATTGATGGATGCACTTGTCCCTCTTATCCATTGGGTAATGGTCGATATGCTCAATGATTATAACAATACAATTAAGGTATCCGACCCATAATGGACCACGTGATCATATTTGGTGTCCCGGATGTCAATTGTTTGTCAATGGAGCAGACCTCGGTAATATTCAGCAAACATCGGAACTACTATTTGAGCAACTAACTTTTTGTCCTCAAAACTGTTAACTTTGACTCAAAGTACAACAATATATATTTATGGTATCATTAATTAGTAATATATTGATTAAATAAAGCTGCATTTCTTGGTCTAAAAATAAAATTAAACGGTGACTTCAATTATGGGTCGGATACCTTAAAAAAACCATATATCAGATAAAACAGAATGACATCAAAGATGTGTTTTATGATATGACCAATCTTGACACAATTTTGCCAGGTTCAATTTCAAGCATTGTTACACACTTATGAGATCTAATTTCTTCCACATAAAAGTAGCTAGACATGTGAGAACTGATACCTCATTTAAACAAGTACACCCTTTACACATTAGTAATGAATCTGCCTTATTTCCATCTAAATTTAAAACAGAAATATGAAAAAAAAGTATGACCCGTGTTCTCATGTCTGAAATGTAACAAACATTCCTGCCAAAATGTTTTTAAGTGGGATAAAAATCAACAATGCTTTTGTGCTTTTGAGATTACAAAAAAGTAATAAAATCATACAGAATAAAAAAAAAATAAAAGATCAAAAAACGAATTAAACTGATTTTTTAAATTTTCAAAATAATGAAAATTAGGCCTTGGAATGTAATGAAACCCTCTGTCTCTGCAAAATGAACCCGTAGTACTTTTCATTAAATGATGTTTTATTTATAGATTTAATTATTACATTTTTAAGCAACTTCGTATGAGAATATGTAAGCATAACATAATCATGGTATCTTAGAGTCTTTAGATTAATGCACATACCCTAGGTACTTTAAAACATTCTGGTAACCACCCATATTTTATTTTACAAGTTTCAGCATTTGGTCAAGAAATTTGAAACTACCAACTTACAGCAGCAATAGCTCTGTATCCTTAAATGGAATAGTAATTTATATCTATATAATTGTTTATACACAAAATAAAAAGAAGACAAAAATAAATCAAAAGTATTCTGGTCTTTTCATGATCTACTATTAAGATTGCTTTAAATTAAATCTCCTCATTTATAAACAGACAAAAAGCTAACATTTATTTTTCATTCTGCACTGAAGGGTCTACCCAGAAGGTACCAGTATGTTATGTTTTGCTTTTTTGAAAAAGAAATCATAATGAGATGTATATATTTATTTCTTAAATGAAAGTTTACAAAATAAAAAAAATGTTTAAGTCAGATTTACACCTGTATGACTGATACAGATTTGATGTCAGGTGGACTTCAGATGAAGTGGCATTATTTGAACATTTAATTAATTTCTCATCTAAAAGGCTTTCATACACTACACTGATTTCCCTAGAGCTCTCAGACAAGGGAAGAGTTTTCACATTAACATTTATAATGTTTTATTTAAAAAAATGAAATCCAAATGACTAAATAAATCTTTTTCATGATTCTTAGAAAACAATACAAATTATGTTTGGACTTCTTAATTAAAGATATTTTTGTCTGGTCAGAATACAGTTAGTTTTTTCTGGTAAATAGCTGTGTGGAATGCACATTTCTTAGGAAACACAATTAAAAAGTAGTTAAAATTCTGATGATAGTATACAAACTACCACTGGCATCCCCCCCAGGTATTCTATCATAAAAAAGCAGATATCTTCACCTAGCAACATAAATTATCTGGTACAGCTCTCAAGTAAGAGCTTTTATGCTAGCTTTATTATCTCCCTTTAAGGACTATGGGAGACAACTCATTCATAATATTCCTGTGACAATCTGTATACATGTCAACACCTTCTATTATTAATTATGCTAACTTTATCAACTCCCTTTACAGAGTGTATGCCCATGGGAGACAACTCCTTAATACCATTCCTGTGACAATTGGCATACATGTCAACAGGTTCTATGTATTAAAGTTCATAACTTTGACTAAATTCTAACATAGAAATGGTTCTCATCGTTGATCTGTTTAAGATGTTAGCTATTTGCCATGACACTGGTTAAAGATGTCAGCTAGTTGCCATGACACTTTCAAGTAAAAATGAATTAAACATATGATTGTGCAGTACATAAATTGTGGTCTGTAAGGCATTCTGTACGATATGGATTTGTCAGGCTTCTGTAGCAGTTGATTCTATTTTATATTTGTCACCTGTCTCTGTTGTTCTTTTGAAGAATTTCATGTTTACTATTTTCTGTTTCATGACACTGGGTCGATGCTGCAAAAATGGAATTTAAATATGGTATGTATGAATTGGGATATATATTTCTTTGTCACCAGGCCCCAGTGACTGTTTACCAAATTATTAAGTTTTAGTGTGTCATATGTGACTTGCAACCTTTTAAATTATGTTTAATTTACGTCTTCTTACTTACTAATGATAAGAAGCAAAGTGTAATGTATAAAGTATAGTGTTCTTTTCAGGTTCTTCTCAGTTATGTGGTAAACGGTCAAACCTAGACTTCAGTGGACTGTGATGGGAAGCACAGGAAAAACCATAGCAACAACATCAATTCAAATTTATAGATATATTGATTGACTTGAATACTCTCTTACTGTACATTTATATTACATGTATTACAAATGACTGATTTATATTTCTTATGTTTACCAAGTTTATATTAACTTTCACGCTATGTTCTGATTGGTCAGTTAGATATGTGTAGTGTTTTTATATATTACATTTTATACATATGTACAATATTTTAACTTTAGTCACATTCTTGAAACAGACATTCAAAAAATGGCTTCTCATATTGTTTCTAATTATAGAACACTTACCTCCATTAGCCACATTCCTGAAGCAGACGTAGGATTTCTGTAGGCATACACAAACCAGCCTACGATGGCTCCTATTAATATCACAAGAACTAACACTATGCCAATGATTCCACCAACAGCTTGTGCACCTGTACAAAAAAAAATAATCAAAAACTCAAATGGACATAAAACTAAATAAAGAATAGATTTGTAATTTATTTGTTTTACATCTTGTCTTCAAACTTGTAAACTTTTAAGACAAGATGTAAAACATTTATTAGCACAATGAATCTAACATTGCTTTATAGTTCATTTAACCATTTGGTGAAAAATTAAATCACAATTCTAAATTTTATTGCAAATGTCATGTAAAAAGATTCCAGTGCTCATAATTGAACATTTTTTTAAAGACAAATAATTGTATACATAACCTTCTTCTTATAGTTCCCGTTTTATTCTGGCAACCTTACTACAAATGAACCAACCTTGTTCTGACTGAGCCTATCTTGTTCTGACTGAACCTACCTTGTTCTAAATTAACCTAACTTGTTCTGACAATCTTGCTATGACTGAACCTATCTTGTTCTGACAACATCATTCTAAATGAACCTCCCTTGTTCTGACTGAACTTATCTTATTCTGACTGAACATACCTTCTTCTGTCTGAACCTACCTTATATTGACTGAACCTACCTTGTTCCGACTGACCCTACCTTATTCTGACTGAACCTACCTTGTTCTGCCTGATAATTACAACCATCTTTTCCTTTGATCTAAAATATAGAGGAAATAAAGAGTTATATTTTATTTCATAATAGAAAATCTTTTATTTAATTAGAAGATTGTTTGGCTGGATTTTAACATAATGTCAGAAATTAAAAAAGGATCGGTAACTAAATAACAACATAGACAACAAATAAAGCATACAGCAGCTATGAAATGGGGAGTAGAAAACAATCTCATATTATTATTGAAAAAAAAAACTTTAAAAAGTCCAAAATTAAAATTTGCTGAAAAGTTAATTATAAATAAATTTATTTTCATGTAAATTTTGACTGCAATTTCATTGCTAAATGATGTCACATTAAACATTTACCATTTATCAAGACAATAAAAGCAGACTGTAGCTATACAGTTCTAATAAAGCAAAATCAAGTTCAGATTTATCAATCTTAATTGTAGAGTTTTTAATCCATGTTTACAATTCATACATATTCATATATTTCTTGTGTCATGTTTTCAATTAAGCAGGTTACATTTTTTGCAAAGAATCTTGCTAAGGTTGAGTTTAAAATGTGGCTTAAGCAAAACAAAACAAGAAATTTAAAGTTTCCATCATGGTATTTGTGAAAAAAGCTTAAACTTAGAATGGACCTGAGTTCATTTTCAGAAATCCAGACAAGGTAATGTTAATAAGCATTGATAAATAATATAAAATATTAAACTATATATTAACAATCCAAAATAAATGTTTTTCCATTATTATTATAAATGACTGTTTATGTATAAAGAAATGAATAATGTTATAAAAGTATCAAAAGGTACACAGTAACCTGTGAATAATGGGCAATAATGGCACCTGTAAATAATGTGCAAGGAGGACACCTGTAAATAATGGGCAATGAGGGTACTTGTAAATGATGGGCAATGATTGCACCTGTAAATGATGGGCAATGGTTGCACCTGTAAATGATGGGCCATGATTGCACCTGTAAATGACGGGCAATGATTGCACCTGTAAATGATGGGCCATGATTGCACCTGTAAATGATGGGCAATGATTGCACCTGTAAATGATGGACAATGATTGCACCTGTAAATGATGGGCCATGATTGCACCTGTAAATGATGGGCAATGATTGCACCTGTAAATGATGGGCAATGATTGCACCTGTAAATGATGGGCAATGATTGCACCTGTAAATGATGGGCAATGATTGCACCTGTAAATGATGGGCAATGATTGCACCTGTAAATGATGGGCCATGATTGCACCTGTAAATGATGGACAATGATTGCACCTGTAAATGATGGGCAATGAGGGCACCTGTCAACAGTGAGTAATGGTGGCACTTGTAAATAATGGACAATTAAGGCACCAGTTAAAATTTGATAAATATTTACAAGTGTGAAACTTGAAACCTGATCAATTAAGACAATATACAGAAGTTGCCTTTGTATTTTTTTTTATGCTATTTGTTATTTTTTTTTAGTTTTTGGTAATAATTTGCTGATACAAATAGAAAAACAACCAAGCACCACTACATTTCCATAGATATCATAAAGACAAATAAGTGCAGCTACAATAAAGTCTAAAATAGGCTTGAGTGGCTAGTTCTGAAGTCTTTGCCATGGAAAAATTGTGAATTCTTCTCTGGGTTATGAAAGCCTTTCCAGAATGTTCTTTGTTTCATAATGTTGACTACCGGAATATGATGGCTATTTGTTTCAAAAGTGATCTTTGCAATTTTTCCAGATTTCACTATCTATTTTATATTTACCAACTAATTTCAATTAAATAGAACATAACTGTTTTGAAATAATTAAAGGGAAGTAACTTACAACAAATCAAGCCATCAATTATTTTGGTATGGCCACAATATAATAATGGTACGACAGTATAAGCATTGTCCCCTATCTAGTCCAAGAATCCTCTGCCGTCCAATGCTGTCCCAAGCAAACAAAAAAAAGCAATGGACCGTGTAGGATTCTCAGACTATCCTTTAACCAAATCAGATATGTTAGACAAGAATGATGTTCTAAACAGTGAATGCTATGTACATGATAAAGCATATTATATTGTAGCTAAAACCAAAACAAAATACCCCTGAACTGTCACAAATAACAGCAGCTGGCTTTGAAACAACAGGGTTGCTTGTTTCTGTTGTAACTTGTGTTGCTAAACTGGATTTAACTGATGAAGGCATAATTGTTTCTGGTTTTGAACTGGTTTTAACTGGTGAAGGAATGCCCGTTACTGGCTTTGAACTGGTTGTAACTGGAGTTGAAGTTACAGTTACTTGCTTTGAACTGGTTGTAACTGGAGCTGAAGTTACAGTAACTGGTATTGTAATGGCTGAAACTGGTTTTAAACTGGTTTGAACTGGCTTTGTAGTTGATGAAGCAGTAGCAGGTGGACATTTGCGACTAGCCTAAATAAGCATGCAGTCTACTGAATACAATTATCATGCAGTATAATCTATGCTACTGTAAGAATACACAGCAAAAGTAAAGAAGTGAGTAAACCACGGATGAACTAGGGACAGGGATTTGTGTACTTGATGTTTTACAACTGTTTAAAGTCTGAATAACTTTTAGAAGTCTGAATTACTTAAACTTGTAAATTTCTATACATTTGTCAATAAAAAAAAAATCATAAAATGAGAAAAAAGAAAGCTTTTTATTATAGATAAACATTTTAAGGAATACTCCAGAAACACTTCAAAATTTGACATTTTTAATTAAATTTAAACATTCAATTACAAAATTTCCACGATTTTGAATTTGAACCATGTTTTTTAAACAATGGAATAGTACAAAGTAATCTTCTACTCTATTTTTTATGATGATAAAAGTATTTATTTACAAGTCCAATTTACAGAGCATCTTGTTAGGTAGAGTGTATACATAAAGATGTTATTTATTTTTACATCATTGGACTAGGTATTAAAAAGTGTCTTTCCAATAATGCAAAATAAATGACAACAACACACGATATTAAGTAGCACACCTCTGACATTATAAGTGTAATGAGAGAGCTAGCAAGTAAGTTTTACCGTTGGGTCACATGTTGTTGTTTTCTGAGTAGTAGGTGGTTTAAATGTTTCGTTACAACGACTAAAGGTGGCATGTGCCTAAAGAAAACATATATATTGTCTAATACAGCATACGATTGAATTACAATCTAATCTTGCACTGAAATCATTTTTTAATTAAATTTCATCTATTTCAACAACCTTCTCTTCTGATAAATATGTTAAATTAAGAATTTATAAAATTGGTTCAGTAGGCCACTCAACCATTTTTTTTACATTGTGTCCAGAAGTCTTTTCTGACTTATCTCCCCTGCAATGCCATTGGATGATAAACCTACTGAATACATGCCATGCTCTGACTCGTTAATTCATTTATTCCACAAGACTGTTAGATAGAACAAGGTTTTCCTTGTAGTAATTAATATATATAAAATTAATACCTTCCTTTACTCATGCTAAACTTTATCATGCCTTCTTAATTTATGCCCTAACATTCATGCTCATTAAAACATGCACTATTCCCAGTGACAAATAAACTTCGCAGTTCTGTTCTTTTTTGGGGGGATGGGGGAGAGCAGAGGGGAAGGAAGTCTTAGCCTCAAGACAGAACCCTGACCTTCAACTGGAAAAATTGACAATCCTTGTAAATCTAGATAAGGGTGGAGCATACAATGCTTAAACTCTTTCACAACCCCAGTGTTGAGAAAGTAGTAGTCAGTAGTAGAATGCCTATAACCTATACCCTCCTGATGTATACTACAACTGTAAATCTCCAGGACATCAATATACATGACTATATGTCTGTAATATGTGGCCAGTCTTGTGTTTATGATGACTGATCTTATAAAATATTCATAAATACTAAATGTTGTTTGTAGTTTGTTATTGATTTTTAACTTTGTTTCATTGCTTATGCTAATTCAATTTTAAAAATTCATATAAAATACTGCAGCGAGGGTGTAGGATTCTTAACCTTTATATATATATTTTTTTCAAGGACTCGGAGAAAAGATATTAACGAAATATATTAACAAGGGTATGTTTGGGGGAGGGGGGGGGGGGGGGGGGGTAGGAGGTTTGCTTGTACCTTTATTCAAAATAGCCCCACAGCAAACATTGTATAAATTTATGTTAACAACAAAGTTACTTCTTCTGTAGTTATGCAAATATTACCAGCTTTTTTGGCCTTAATATCATCTGCCATCAATAACTATAAATGTCTGAAATTTTTAATTGCCTAAGGCTGCTATCAAACCATTTTAAAGATGTACTTAGTATAAACACATCCATGTATACTATCATAACATACCAATCTAGTACAATCTGAATTCAGCCACTCTTGTCGGTACCAATCAATACCATCAGAACACCGGGAAACAGCTGGACACCACTTACAGTCAAAACTGGTGCCCTGTGTTACACAGGATTCACAACTTGTTGCCACATTGCAAGCTGTAAAGGAGGAGAATGATATATGTTTGATATGGTTTCTTTAGGCTTGTTGTTTAAGGCTTTTGCTGTATGGTGTATTTGTTTGTTTTTATTGGTTTCTATAGGCTTTTGCTGTATGGTGTATTTGTTTGTTTTTATTGGTTTCTATAGGCTTTTGCTGTATAGTGTATTTGTTTGTTTTTATTGGTTTCTATAGGCTTTTGCTGTATGGTGTATTGGTTTGTTTTTTATTGGTTTCTGTAGGCTTTTGCTGTATGGTGTATTGGTTTGTTTTTTATTGGTTTCTGTAGGCTTTTGCTGTATGGTGTATTGGTTTGTTTTTATTGGTTTCTGTAGGCTTTTGCTGTATGGTGTATTTGTTTGTTTTTATTGGTTTCTGTAGGCTTTTGCTGTATGGTGTATTTGTTTGTTTTTATTGGTTTCTGTTGGCTTTTGCTGTATGGTGTATTTGTTTGTTTTTAATGGTTTCTATAGGCTTTTGCTGTATGGTGTATTTGTTTGTTATTGGTTTCTGTAGGCTTTTGCTGTATGGTGTATTTGTTTGTTTTCATTGGTTTCTGTAGGCTTTTGCTGTATGGTGTATTTGTTTGTTTTTACTGGTTTCTGTTGGCTTTTGCTGTATGGTGTATTTGTTTGTTTTTAATGGTTTCTATAGGCTTTTGCTGTATGGTGTATTGGTTTGTTATTGGTTTCTGTAGGCTTTTGCTGTATGGTGTATTTGTTTGTTTTCATTGGTTTCTATAGGCTTTTGCTGTATGGTGTATTGGTTTGTTTTTTATTGGTTTCTGTAGGCTTTTGCTGTATGGTGTATTTGTTTGTTTTTATTGGTTTCTGTAGGCTTTTGCTGTATGGTGTATTTGTTTGTTTTTATTGGTTTCTGTAGGCTTTTGCTGTATGGTGTATTTGTTTGTTTTTAATGGTTTCTATAGGCTTTTGCTGTATGGTGTATTGGTTTGTTATTGGTTTCTGTAGGCTTTTGCTGTATGGTGTATTTGTTTGTTTTCATTGGTTTCTGTAGGCTTTTGCTGTATGGTGTATTTGTTTGTTTTCATTGGTTTCTGTAGGCTTTTGCTGTATGGTGTATTTGTTTGTTTTTATTGGTTTCTGTAGGCTTTTGCTGTATGGTGTATTTGTTTGTTTTTATTGGTTTCTGTTGGCTTTTGCTGTATGGTGTATTTGTTTGTTTTTAATGGTTTCTATAGGCTTTTGCTGTATGGTGTATTGGTTTGTTATTGGTTTCTGTAGGCTTTTGCTGTATGGTGTATTTGTTTGTTTTCATTGGTTTCTATAGGCTTTTGCTGTATGGTGTATTGGTTTGTTTTTTATTGGTTTCTGTAGGCTTTTGCTGTATGGTGTATTTGTTTGTTTTTATTGGTTTCTGTAGGCTTTTGCTGTATGGTGTATTTGTTTGTTTTTATTGGTTTCTGTTGGCTTTTGCTGTATGGTGTATTTGTTTGTTTTTAATGGTTTCTATAGGCTTTTGCTGTATGGTGTATTGGTTTGTTATTGGTTTCTGTAGGCTTTTGCTGTATGGTGTATTTGTTTGTTTTCATTGGTTTCTGTAGGCTTTTGCTGTATGGTGTATTTGTTTGTTTTCATTGGTTTCTGTAGGCTTTTGCTGTATGGTGTATTTGTTTGTTTTTATTGGTTTCTGTAGGCTTTTGCTGTATGGTGTATTTGTTTGTTTTTGGTTTCTGTGGGCTTTTGCTGTATGGTGTATTTGTTTGTTTTCATTGGTTTCTGTGGGCTTTTGCTGTACGGTGTATTTGTTTGTTATTGGTTTCTGTAGGCTTTTGCTGTATGGTGTATTTGTTTGTTTTCATTGGTTTCTGTAGGCTGTTGCTGTATGGTGTATTTGTTTGTTTTTATTGGTTTCTGTAGGCTTTTGTTGTATGGTGTATATGTTTGTTTTTATTGGTTTCTGTAGGCTTTTGCTGTATGGTGTATTTGTTTGTTTTTATTGGTTTCTGTAGGCTGTTGCTGTATGGTGTATTTGTTTGTTTTTATTGGTTTCTGTAGGTTTTATGCTGTATGGTATATTTGTTTGTTCTTATTGGTTTCTGTAGGCTTTTACTGTATGGTTTATTGGTTTGTTTTTATTGGTTTCTGTAGGCTTTTGCTGTATGGTGTATTGGTTTGTTTTTATTGGTTTCTATAGGCTTTTGCTGTATGGTGTATTTGTTTGTTTTTTATTGGTTTCTGTAGGCTTTTGCTGTATGGTGTATTGGTTTCTTTTTATTAGTTTCTGTAGGCTTTTGCTGTATGGTGTATTTGTTTGTTTTTATTGGTTTCTGTAAGCTTTTGCTGTAAGGTGTATTGGTTTGTTTTTATTGGTTGGTTTCTGTAGGCTGTTGCTGTATGGTGCATTTGTTTGTTTTTATTGGTTTCTGTAGACTTTTGCTGTATGGTGTACCAATCAATACCATCAGAACACCGGGAAACAGCTGGACACCACTTACAGTCAAAACTGGTGCCCTGTGTTACACAGGATTCACAACTTGTTGCCACATTGCAAGCTGTAAAGGAGGAGAATGATATATGTTTGATATGGTTTC
Source organism: Limnoperna fortunei (assembly GCA_944474755.1). NCBI lineage: Eukaryota > Metazoa > Mollusca > Bivalvia > Mytilida > Modiolidae > Limnoperna > Limnoperna fortunei. Next base: position 72,370,480 of record OX104119.1, on the reverse strand, counting down.
TTTAGGCTTGTTGTTTAAGGCTTTTGCTGTATGGTGTATTTGTTTGTTTTTATTGGTTTCTATAGGCTTTTGCTGTATGGTGTATTTGTTTGTTTTTATTGGTTTCTGTTGGCTTTTGCTGTATGGTGTATTTGTTTGTTTTTAATGGTTTCTATAGGCTTTTGCTGTATGGTGTATTTGTTTGTTATTGGTTTCTGTAGGCTTTTGCTGTATGGTGTATTGGTTTGTTTTTATTGGTTTCTATAGGCTTTTGCTGTATGGTGTATTTGTTTGTTTTTTATTGGTTTCTGTAGGCTTTTGCTGTATGGTGTATTGGTTTGTTTGTTATTGGTTTCTATAGGCTTTTGCTGTATGGTGTATCTGTTTGTTTTTATTGGTTTCTGTAGGCTTTTGCTGTATGGTGTATTGGTTTGTTTTTTATTGGTTTCTGTAGGCTTTTGCTGTATGGTGTATTGGTTTGTTTTTATTGGTTTCTGTAGGCTTTTGCTGTATGGTGTATTTGTTTGTTTTTATTGGTTTCTGTAGGCTTTTGCTGTATGGTGTATTTGTTTGTTTTTATTGGTTTCTGTTGGCTTTTGCTGTATGGTGTATTTGTTTGTTTTTAATGGTTTCTATAGGCTTTTGTTGTATGGTGTATTTGTTTGTTATTGGTTTCTGTAGGCTTTTGCTGTATGGTGTATTTGTTTGTTTTCATTGGTTTCTGTAGGCTTTTGCTGTATGGTGTATTTGTTTGTTTTTATTGGTTTCTGTTGGCTTTTGCTGTATGGTGTATTTGTTTGTTTTTAATGGTTTCTATAGGCTTTTGCTGTATGGTGTATTGGTTTGTTATTGGTTTCTGTAGGCTTTTGCTGTATGGTGTATTTGTTTGTTTTCATTGGTTTCTATAGGTTTTTGCTGTATGGTGTATTGGTTTGTTTTTTATTGGTTTCTGTAGGCTTTTGCTGTATGGTGTATTTGTTTGTTTTTATTGGTTTCTGTAGGCTTTTGCTGTATGGTGTATTTGTTTGTTTTTATTGGTTTCTGTAGGCTTTTGCTGTATGGTGTATCTGTTTGTTTTTATTGGTTTCTGTAGGCTTTTGCTGTATGGTGTATTTGTTTGTTTTTAATGGTTTCTATAGGCTTTTGCTGTATGGTGTATTGGTTTGTTATTGGTTTCTGTAGGCTTTTGCTGTATGGTGTATTTGTTTGTTTTCATTGGTTTCTGTAGGCTTTTGCTGTATGGTGTATTTGTTTGTTTTCATTGGTTTCTGTAGGCTTTTGCTGTATGGTGTATTTGTTTGTTTTTATTGGTTTCTGTAGGCTTTTGCTGTATGGTGTATTTGTTTGTTTTTGGTTTCTGTGGGCTTTTGCTGTATGGTGTATTTGTTTGTTTTCATTGGTTTCTGTGGGCTTTTGCTGTACGGTGTATTTGTTTGTTATTGGTTTCTGTAGGCTTTTGCTGTATGGTGTATTTGTTTGTTTTCATTGGTTTCTGTAGGCTGTTGCTGTATGGTGTATTTGTTTGTTTTTATTGGTTTCTGTAGGCTTTTGTTGTATGGTGTATATGTTTGTTTTTATTGGTTTCTGTAGGCTTTTGCTGTATGGTGTATTTGTTTGTTTTTATTGGTTTCTGTAGGCTGTTGCTGTATGGTGTATTTGTTTGTTTTTATTGGTTTCTGTAGGTTTTATGCTGTATGGTATATTTGTTTGTTCTTATTGGTTTCTGTAGGCTTTTACTGTATGGTTTATTGGTTTGTTTTTATTGGTTTCTGTAGGCTTTTGCTGTATGGTGTATTGGTTTCTTTTTATTAGTTTCTGTAGGCTTTTGCTGTATGGTGTATTTGTTTGTTTTTATTGGTTTCTGTAAGCTTTTGCTGTATGGTGTATTGGTTTGTTTTTATTGGTTGGTTTCTGTAGGCTGTTGCTGTATGGTGCATTTGTTTGTTTTTATTGGTTTCTGTAGACTTTTGCTGTATGGTGTACCAATCAATACCATCAGAACACCGGGAAACAGCTGGACACCACTTACAGTCAAAACTGGTGCCCTGTGTTACACAGGATTCACAACTTGTTGCCACATTGCAAGCTGTAAAGGAGGAGAATGATATATGTTTGATATGGTTTCTTTAGGCTTGTTGTTTAAGGCTTTTGCTGTATGGTGAATTTGTTTGTTTTTATTGGTTTCTATAGGCTTTTGCTGTATGGTGTATTTGTTTGTTTTTATTGGTTTCTATAGGCTTTTGCTGTATGGTGTATTTGTTTGTTTTTTATTGGTTTCTGTAGGCTTTTGCTGTATGGTGTATTTGTTTGTTTTTAATGGTTTCTATAGGCTTTTGCTGTATGGTGTATTTGTTTGTTATTGGTTTCTGTAGGCTTTTGCTGTATGGTGTATTGGTTTGTTTTTATTGGTTTCTATAGGCTTTTGCTGTATGGTGTATTTGTTTGTTTTTTATTGGTTTCTGTAGGCTTTTGCTGTATGGTGTATTGGTTTGTTTGTTATTGGTTTCTATAGGCTTTTGCTGTATGGTGTATCTGTTTGTTTTTATTGGTTTCTGTAGGCTTTTGCTGTATGGTGTATTTGTTTGTTTTTATTGGTTTCTATAGGCTTTTGCTGTATGGTGTATTTGTTTGTTTTTATTGGTTTCTGTAAGCTTTTGCTGTATGGTGTATTGGTTTGTTTTTATTGGTTGGTTTCTGTAGGCTGTTGCTGTATGGTGCATTTGTTTGTTTTTATTGGTTTCTGTAGACTTTTGCTGTATGGTGTACCAATCAATACCATCAGAACACCGGGAAACAGCTGGACACCACTTACAGTCAAAACTGGTGCCCTGTGTTACACAGGATTCACAACTTGTTGCCACATTGCAAGCTGTAAAGGAGGAGAATGATATATGTTTGATATGGTTTCTTTAGGCTTGTTGTTTAAGGCTTTTGCTGTATGGTGTATTTGTTTGTTTTTATTGGTTTCTATAGGCTTTTGCTGTATGGTGTATTTGTTTGTTTTTATTGGTTTCTGTTGGCTTTTGCTGTATGGTGTATTTGTTTGTTTTTATTGGTTTCTATAGGCTTTTGCTGTATGGTGTATTTGTTTGTTTTTTATTGGTTTCTGTAGGCTTTTGCTGTATGGTGTATTTGTTTGTTTTTAATGGTTTCTATAGGCTTTTGCTGTATGGTGTATTTGTTTGTTATTGGTTTCTGTAGGCTTTTGCTGTATGGTGTATTGGTTTGTTTTTATTGGTTTCTATAGGCTTTTGCTGTATGGTGTATTTGTTTGTTTTTTATTGGTTTCTGTAGGCTTTTGCTGTATGGTGTATTGGTTTGTTTGTTATTGGTTTCTATAGGCTTTTGCTGTATGGTGTATCTGTTTGTTTTTATTGGTTTCTGTAGGCTTTTGCTGTATGGTGTATTTGTTTGTTTTTAATGGTTTCTATAGGCTTTTGCTGTATGGTGTATTTGTTTGTTTTTATTGGTTTCTGTTGGCTTTTGCTGTATGGTGTATTTGTTTGTTTTTAATGGTTTCTATAGGCTTTTGCTGTATGGTGTATTTGTTTGTTTTTTATTGGTTTCTGTAGGCTTTTGCTGTATGGTGTATTGGTTTGTTTTTATTGGTTTCTGTAGGCTTTTGCTGTATGGTGTATTTGTTTGTTTTTATTGGTTTCTGTAGGCTTTTGCTGTATGGTGTATTTGTTTGTTTTTATTGGTTTCTGTTGGCTTTTGCTGTATGGTGTATTTGTTTGTTTTTATTGGTTTCTGTAGGCTTTTACTGTATGGTTTATTTGTTTGTTTTTATTGGTTTCTGTTGGCTTTTGCTGTATGGTGTATTTGTTTGTTTTTAATGGTTTCTATAGGCTTTTGCTGTATGGTGTATTTGTTTGTTATTGGTTTCTGTAGGCTTTTGCTGTATGGTGTATTTGTTTGTTTTTATTGGTTTCTGTAGGCTTTTGCTGTATGGTGTATTTGTTTGTTTTCATTGGTTTCTGTAGGCTTTTGCTGTATGGTGTATTTGTTTGTTTTTATTGGTTTCTGTTGGCTTTTGCTGTATGGTGTATTTGTTTGTTTTTAATGGTTTCTATAGGCTTTTGCTGTATGGTGTATTTGTTTGTTTTATTGGTTTCTGTAGGCTTTTGCTGTATGGTGTATTTGTTTGTTTTTATTGGTTTCTGTTGGCTTTTGCTGTATGGTGTATTTGTTTGTTTTTATTGGTTTCTGTAGGCTTTTGCTGTATGGTGTATTGGTTTGTTATTGGTTTCTGTAGGCTTTTGCTGTATGGTGTATTTGTTTGTTTTCATTGGTTTCTATAGGCTTTTGCTGTATGGTGTATTTGTTTGTTTTATTGGTTTCTATAGGCTTTTGCTGTATGGTGTATTTGTTTGTTTTTATTGGTTTCTGTTGGCTTTTGCTGTATGGTGTATTTGTTTGTTTTTATTGGTTTCTGTAGGCTTTTGCTGTATGGTGTATTGGTTTGTTATTGGTTTCTGTAGGCTTTTGCTGTATGGTGTATTTGTTTGTTTTCATTGGTTTCTATAGGCTTTTGCTGTATGGTGTATTGGTTTGTTTTTTATTGGTTTCTGTAGGCTTTTGCTGTATGGTGTATTTGTTTGTTTTTATTGGTTTCTGTTGGCTTTTGCTGTATGGTGTATTGGTTTGTTATTGGTTTCTGTAGGCTTTTGCTGTATGGTGTATTTGTTTGTTTTTATTGGTTTCTGTTGGCTTTTGCTGTATGGTGTATTTGTTTGTTATTGGTTTCTGTAGGCTTTTGCTGTATGGTGTATTTGTTTGTTTTTATTGGTTTCTGTTGGCTTTTGCTGTATGGTGTATTTGTTTGTTTTTAATGGTTTCTATAGGCTTTTGCTGTATGGTGTATTTGTTTGTTATTGGTTTCTGTAGGCTTTTGCTGTATGGTGTATTTGTTTGTTTTTATTGGTTTCTGTAGGCTTTTGCTGTATGGTGTATTTGTTTGTTTTCATTGGTTTCTGTAGGCTTTTGCTGTATGGTGTATTTGTTTGTTTTTATTGGTTTCTGTTGGCTTTTGCTGTATGGTGTATTTGTTTGTTTTTAATGGTTTCTATAGGCTTTTGCTGTATGGTGTATTGGTTTGTTATTGGTTTCTGTAGGCTTTTGCTGTATGGTGTATTTGTTTGTTTTCATTGGTTTCTATAGGCTTTTGCTGTATGGTGTATTGGTTTGTTTTTTATTGGTTTCTGTAGGCTTTTGCTGTATGGTGTATTTGTTTGTTTTTATTGGTTTCTGTAGGCTTTTGCTGTATGGTGTATTTGTTTGTTTTTATTGGTTTCTGTTGGCTTTTGCTGTATGGTGTATTTGTTTGTTTTTATTGGTTTCTGTAGGCTTTTGCTGTATGGTGTATTTGTTTGTTTTTAATGGTTTCTATAGGCTTTTGCTGTATGGTGTATTTGTTTGTTTTTTATTGGTTTCTGTAGGCTTTTGCTGTATGGTGTATTTGTTTGTTTTCATTGGTTTCTGTAGGCTTTTGCTGTATGGTGTATTTGTTTGTTTTTATTGGTTTCTGTAGGCTTTTGCTGTACGGTGTATTTGTTTGTTTTTATTGGTTTCTGTATGCTGTTGCTGTATGGTGTATTTGTTTGTTATTGGTTTCTGTATGCTGTTGCTGTATGATGTATTGGTTTGTTTTTATTGGTTTCTATAGGCTTTTGCTGTATGGTGTATTTGTTTGTTTCTATTGGTTTCTATAGGCTTTTGCTGTATGGTGTATTTGTTTGTTTTTATTGGTTTCTGTAGGCTTTTGCTGTATGGTGTATTTGTTTGTTTTTATTGGTTTCTGTAGGCGTTTGCTGTATGGTGTATTGGTTTGTTTTTATTGGTTTCTATAGGCTTTTGCTGTATGGTGTATCTGTTTGTTTTTATTGGTTTCTGTAGGCTTTTGCTGTATGGTGTATTGGTTTGTTTTTATTGGTTTCTGTAGGCTTTTGCTGCATGGTGTATTTGTTTGTTTTTATTGGTTTTTAGTATTTTTGGAATTTTGAAATTCAGTGATAATGATGGAGGGCATTCTCCAAAAATGTGATAACTACAGCTTAAAAATTGTAACAAGAAGTAAAACCATTCATAAAAAAGGCTTAAGCTTAATTTACAGTTATTAACAAATAATGGTTAAGAAATAGAACAAAGCTTACTGGGTAATGGATCTAATACGACTACTGTGTCAGATGTTATCAATGTTGTGTTCACTTCTACTCTGTGGTACTCATATATAGTTCTTCTGGTTACACCTAAAACATAAAGAGAAATATCCATAAGTGTTATTACAGACCTCCATACAAGGTAGGAAGAACCATCATCGTTGGTAGATTCTCTTCTTTAGGTACGTATTATTTGCATGTCCATGTGTGTCCAACATGAAGGGCAATAATCCATTAGTTTAATGTTGATTACAGACCTCCATACAAGGTAGGGAGCACCATAATCTTTTGTAGATTCTCTGCTTTAGGTATTATCAGCATGTCCATGGAATTAATAACACTGTTTTTTCATGTGTATAATATGGAAAATATAAAAGCAAGCAAAATAATAACATTAATTAAACAAGAAATGTCTCTGCGGCACTGATGTCCTCTGTGGCACATATTGGTAAACATCACCTTTTTTCTAAGTTTACTCAAGCATAAAGCATTTTAGGTGCAGCCCTGCAGAATTTTGCCAGTGAAGATCTCATTGTTGTAACCGAGTCATCTTCATACAAAAAAGTTTGAATGGAAGGTGAACCTGGACAAGGATAACTTTGGTCAGCAGGTTATAAAGAAAGTAAAGAATTACTTTAGAATTTGACTGATAAACAGCAACATATAAAATATATAAGTGTAGTAAGCTGAAGGTATTCCTTGTACCGACAGCAGATACTTTAATATTCCAAATGTGTTAATAGATCTTAATAAACATTTTATAAATATATTTGGTCACTCACTACATATAAATAGCATCACCATGCGTATTCCATGATTAATCAGCAGAAAGCATCCAGCATGCCTTTATATGTGATCAGCACAAAGCATCCAGCATGCCTTTATATGTGATCAGCACCAAGCATCCAGCATGCCTTTATATGTGATCAGCACAAAGCATCCAGCATGCCTTTATATGTGATCAGCACAAAGCATCCAGCATGCCTTTATATGTGATCAGCACCAAGCATCCAGCATGCCTTTATATGTGATCAGCACCAAGCATCCAGCATGCCTTTATATGTGATCAGCACAAAGCTTCCAGCATGCCTTTATATGTGATCATCACCAAGCATCCAGCATGCCTTTATATGTGATCAGCACCAAGCATCCAGCATGCCTTAATATGTGATCAGCACCAAGCATCCAGCATGCCTTTATATGTGATCAGCACCAAGCATCCAGCATGCCTTTATATGTGATCATTCAATGTCTTCTTCATGTAATTATTTAAAATCATGCAAACAAACAGAACTAGAGTTCACGCAAACTTTATGTATTTCAAATTCAATTTGCTCTGACTTCTTTGGTGTGAAGTTCTCAGTGAGAAATATGACAGCCATTCTCATGACAATGACAGCACGGGTTGGATAGATGGATTGGTGTAAATGCCCACTTTAGTATATTATGGAGATTTAATTATTATTTTTTTACCATTCTCCATACATGCGCGTCGTAATTATAGTCATATTCTTTGCTCATTTATCCCAAATTAAAATATCAAAGGTGGTTATTATTAAATATATTGTTTTACAAATGAATCTTCAAAACAGTTATGACAACCCACAGAACTGCCTGGCAAGCTGCACGGGTGACAGAACTTGTTTGCTGAGGCTATAATTATATCAGCAGAAACTGGCATATAGAGGTCTACCACTTTGATTCCTTGTGACACAATTTTTATTGACAAATGTGCATTTACAGTTTTCGTTGAATGAACTCCTCACAAAACAATAGTTAGTTCATTTTAACAACTTCCAGAAATTTTTATAACACAAAACAAACAGGTAAACAAGGAAGGTTTTATTTCCGCTGCAATATACGTATATATCTATTTCATATATATGTATTCATTTCATGTCTTGTAATTTTTTCTGTCATGAGAAAAGTTTGTAAATTATTGAATGAAATTTGAACACAATATATATTTCTATGGAAACAAAATGCAATGTTTGCATGCTTTAATATTCAATGAAAGAAAAATGATATGCAGCTATATATTTTATTTGTATATAAATAAAAAAAGGAAGAGAAAATATGGAGGACTGTTCAGTAAATTCAGTAATAAGTCCAGGACAGACAGAACCATGGTTACCGAATGGAAGGACAACAACAAAACAAATAGGACATGACATAAGACACAGTGCTCAAACAGACAAAGTCCAACTATTTCAAATTTGATGGAAAATTAATGAAAATCAAATTGTTTGCTCTTGCACATCTTCATTATGTATACAAACCCACGTAGAGACAAGGGTAAATTAATTTGCCCCTCACTTTTCTTATTTCAACTGGGATGGCAGTCCTTCATTAAAGGACAAAAGTTCTGAAACACAAGGCACAACAGTGGTCACATATCATACTTCTAGTCCAAATCAGGGGTTGGTTTACATTTCTGTCATATCAAATGAATATATGAAATGTTTAGACCAATCAGAGGGAGGTTGTTTTACAATCTGTTTTAACAGTTGACTACATGATGCATGTTTTAAACCAATCAGGGATTCTTTTACATTCTGCTATAATGGGTGACATTCTGATACAATGGGTCAACTCCATGATGCATTTATCTAATTAACGTTTAACATGATGCATTTTACCTTCAAACTCTGAATATTTGTGTTCAGTTGCATTCTTTCCAACTGTAGGTAATCAATACAAAAAATATAAAAAATAACATAACTATATGTTTGAATGTTTGAATGGTGTTTTAACGCCACTTTCAACAATTTTCAGCTATATCATGGCATCCAGTTTTTATTGGGGGAGGAAGCCAGAGTACTGGAGAGAACCCCGGACCTGTGGTAGGAAAACTGGCAATCCTTGTCAATTAAGATTGGAGTCGAGTACACCCTGCCTGCAGTGAGAATCGAACCCGCAATCTCAGTGTTGACAGAAAATGTGATCAATAGTAGACGAACTACCTTAACCACTCTGCCACATAACATAACTATAAAAAAACTTAATGCCCCCCGACATGTCGTCGCGGGGGCATAAAAATAACTAGTTTTAAATTTCAGAAAAATAATCTGTATAACAGTGATAGTACAAGATGTGACATTAAGAATAACTGTCAAAGCTACAATTATTGTTAAGTTATCAACAATACAATTATAACAGCATGTCCCTATGACACACTATGTCTGTAGTTCTCCAGAATCATATTAGTAAACCAACACTGTCAGCCAGAACAGTGATACAGGTAGAACACTGTCAGAACATACATACTGACAGTCAGCCATGACATTGATACAGCTAGGACACTGTCAGAACAGTCATACTGACATTCAGCCAGAGCAGTGATACAGCTAGGACACTTTCAGTCAGAACAGTCATACTGACATTCAGCCAGAACAGTGATACAGGTAGGACACTTTCAGTCAGAACAGTCATACTTGACAGTCATCCAGGACAGCGATACAGCTAGAACAATGTCAGTCAGAACATTCATACTGACAGTCAGCCAGAGCAGTGATACATCTAGGACACTGTCAGTCAGAACAGTCATACTTGACAGACATAACAGTCATACTTGACAGACATAACAGTCATACTTGACAGTCATCCAGGACAGCGATACAGCTAGAACAATGACAGTCAGAACATTCATACTGACAGTCAGCCATGACAGTGATACAGCTAGGACAGTGATACAGCAAGGACACTGTCAGTCAGAACATACATACTGACAGTCAGCCAGAGCAGTGATACATCTAAGACACTTTCAGTCAGAACAGTCATACTTGACAGTCATCCAGGACAGCGATACAGCTAGAACAATGTCAGTCAGAACAGTCATACTTACAGTCAGCCATGACAGTGATACAGCAAGGGCACTGTCAGTCAGAACATACATACTGACAGTCAGCCAGAGCAGTGATACATCTAGGACACTGTCAGTCAGAACAGTCATACTGACAGTCAGCTAGGACAGTAATATAGCTAGGACACATTGAGAACAGTCATACCGACAGTCAGTCAGAACAGTCATACTGATGGTCAGCCAGGACAGGCCAATGAAGACAGTGATACTGGTGCTCAGCCAAAACAGTAATACTGACACTGTCAATGAAGAGAGTGATACTGAGACTGTCAATGAAGACCTTGATACTAACACTCAGCCAGAACAGCAATACTGAAACTGTTAACAAAGAGAGTGATACTGACACTCAGCCAGTAATACTGACAGTGTCAACAAATACAATGATACTGACACTGGAATCAAATAGTGATATTGACAATCAGTCAGAACAGGAATACTGACAGTCAACAAAGAGAGTGATTCTGATGCTTAGCCAGAACATTAATACTGACACTCAGTCAGAACAGCAACACTGACACTGTCAACAGAGACCGTGATACTGACACACAGCCAAAACAGCAACTGACACTGTCAACAAAGACATTAAAACTGACACTCAGCCAGAACAGTAATACTGACACTGTCAACTTAGTCAGTGATACTGACACTCAGCCAGTACAGCAATTATGACACTGTCAAGGAAAAGAGTGGTACTGACACTCAGCCAAAACAGTAATACTGACACTGTCAACAAAGACAATGATACTGACACTGTCAACAAATAGTGATACTGAAAATCAGTCAGAACAGTAATACTGACACTGTCAATTAAGACAGTGATACTGACACTTAGCCAGAACAGTAATACTGACACTGTCAATGAAGAGAGTGATACTGACACTAAGTCAAAACAATAATACTGACAGTATCAATGAAGACAGTGATACTGACACTCTGTCAGAACAGCAACACTGACACTGACACCCAAAAGGTGATTTTATACTGACAATCAGAAGTGATACTAAATCTGTCAGAAAGAACAGAAATACTGACACTGTCTATCAAAACAGTGAAACCAACTGTCTATCAACACAGTGAAACTAACATCAGCAATGCAGACACTGTCAGTCATATCAGTACAACAATACTGACACTACTGAAATAATGACACTTAGTCAGTACTGCATAAAAAATAAAACATTTATTGCAAATTTCTGTCTTTGCAGAGGTCTGTTTGGGAGAATCACTTATAATCATGCAGTAAGCAGGCTTAAAATATTATTCTAAAACCAGCTTGATTACCATACTCCCATCATGCTAAGTACTTGTAGTCAAATGGTGTTACAGTAAGGGCTATACATAGACACTGCTTCTGCATGAATTTTTCCATTTACAAATAGAACATTTCATAATGAATAGTCAGTTTTAATGTTTGATAACTAAAAGTTTGTATCAAATTTTAAATTTAAATATGAAATTGATGTGTCAATCATATTGTGTTTAGATGCTGTTTACTTACATGTATCAATAAAAAAAGATTTAACAAGTATGAAGATTCAAATAAAACTTAATAAAATGAAAACAAAGTTTACCAATAATAAAATGGGACACATATTGCCAAAAATAATCTGAACACCATAGTATATATACAACATGGCTGGCCAATATTATAATACAGGGCAGCCAACAGGCAGTTTATTTGTGATAACTTAACACACCACCATATAATATATTTCAAGTCATGTGACATAGAATCAGTTATCCCCAATGCTGCAATTTCCTGTCAGTTATGAACAGCAAGATTATCAATAATAAATCTTTTTTCTTCATTTCTTTAATAACATTATTTTTTTAAAACAATTCTGTACAATATTTGCCTGGAATATATTTCACAATTTTAATATTACACAGTTGGAATACCAATGGGGACAATATTTAAAATATTGAATGTTTTACTGCCATTGTGCAAAGTTACCAACAAAACAAACCTTTTGTAGTAACAACTTGTCTTGAATATTGCCTGGAATAAACATGCATGTCTCCTTTGTCATATCTAATTTTTTGCTTTCCCTACACAGACAAGTGTGGACACAAAAAAACGTCTCGCCTGAATTCCGCATCAGTAACGAAAATAAATTTCGTCATAAGCATTACGTAAATAGCATTAATTATGAGCAGCGGCCTGTATACCAATTATTGTCACCATACTGCATAGTTACAGAGGAACTGTCCTAATACAAAAACTTTAACGTAGTCGCTGAACCGTTAAATTGAGGTCAAGGTCAGGTGACACCTACAAGACAATCATTTACTATTCATCAGTAACCTATATACCAAATATTGTCATCCTACCATGTGTAGTTACAGAGGAACTGTCGTAACCCAAAAACTTTAATGTAGTCGCTGGACTAAGAAATTATGTCATGGTCAGGTGACACCTACCAGACAGTCATGTACTAGTCATCAGCAACCTATACACCAAATATTGTCATCATACCATGCGTAGTTACAGAGGAACTGTCGTAACCCAAAGACTTTAACGTAGTCGCTGGACCGTGAAATTGAGGTCAAGGTCAGGTGACACCTACCAGACAGTCATGTACTAGTCATCAGCAACCTATACACCAAATATTGTCATCCTACCATGCGTAGTTACAGAGGAACTGTCCTAACCCAAAAACTTTAACGTAGTTGCTGGACCGTGAAATTGAGGTCAAGGTCAGGTGACAGGTGACTGACTTGCAAGTAATCATCATAAGCTACCTCTGGACCAAATTTGATGGACCTAGGGCTTGGGCTTACAAAGATATGAAGCAAGATGTCAAGTGTTTACGCCGCCGCCGCCGCCGGATTCCCATACATATGTCTCGCCTCCAGCGACTTTTGTCGCAGGCGAGACAAAAACTATGTCAACAGAAAACAGACATGAACCCCAAGGAAACTAAAGATGTTATTAAGTAAAAAGACAACTGCACATTAATATATAATAAATTATCAGATTACTGACCTTGGACAGTGGCATCCACATAAAAGGCATCAGATACACCTATTTTTACTGGATGGTTATCTGTCAGTATCGCTTGTACATCTAGAGGCACCTATAAATAGATACTACCATCTATACTTTGTACTGCAGGATAACCTATTTTCTTACAATCTGAAATTTCACTTTTACTTTATTATTTAGTGAGAAAATATGGTTCCTTGAACAAATTGGTGACAAAATAATATATTTTAATAATTTAAAGTAGTTAAGTAGTCAAGGTCATCATGTTTTAAAAGGGGTGATAACTCTAGTATGACAAGTGATATCACCTTAAACAGGTTATTATCTTCTCAATGTTATTTACTACAGATGATTGTTTTTAAGGTAAAAAATGATTTTTAACTTATGTTAACCACAACAATCCTTATATAAAATTCCACAATTAAGAACACTGAGCACTGCTCAACAATTGATATCCTTAACTTTCCAATTTTAAATAAATCTGGGTAAAACTGGATGAAAATTTGATTACATGTACACAAAATAGGAACTCAGTCTACTGCACATTTTCTGAAAAATTATGAACTTCCCAAGTCTGGAAAATTGGTTAAAAAAATCCTCAAATAAAACTTTAAATGTGTGCAATCTTCCTGTGAAGTTTCTGTGTTGAAAATTGTAGGAGTTAATTACACAACATACTTCTGAACATTTTCAGAACAATAACCAAGTTACCATTCCAAAGTCTGCGAAAGTTAGGAAATAAAATCGTCAAACAATTCCATAGCAGCAGGTGCACAACTTCAATACATGTTAAATCTTTCTGTGAAGTTTCAGAAATCTAGGCTGTTTGTATGTTTGTTTGAATGTTTTTTAACACCATTTTCAGTGATTTTTCAGCTATATCATGACGTCCAGTTGTTTTATTGGGGGGGGGGGGGGGCCAGAGTATCCTGAGAAAACCCCAACATGCGGTAGAAAAACACAATCCTTGTCAATTTAGATTGGAGACAGCCCATGCACACTCTCCCAAGTGAGACTCTAACCCAAAAATGTCATTGATGACAGACCCTGTGATCAATAGTAGACAAACTACCTTAACAACCTGGCTACTGAGCCCCCCCCCCAAATCTGGGCCTCAAAAAACAATACGAGGAGTAATTACACAAAACAACTACCCTTCGTTCAATGAATGGCAAAGTCCATGTTTTTCACTATGGGAAACACCAAATATCATTCTGATGAAAATGTAAAATATCTGCACAATGGCAAAAGGTTCATCAAATCCCATTCAGTAATGTAGGTGAAATTGTGGATGGGAGATCCATACCCTCAAGTGTAACGAATAGACAGATGCACGGACATCCCCAACACTATTTAAAAAGCAGCTTATATGGATAAAATCTGGAGACTGATAAATGTGAAAGCTAAACTATCTTCACATTGCACTGCATAATAGGATTGTAAATTTACTGCTGAAAAGTGTTAATAATTGACATCTCTGATCTCATTTTCAGGCATATATTTCCATATATGGTTTGTCGTTTCATGATTACTCTTTTACAGTCAAAATACTATGACCTTGCCGGTTTTTTTTTTACCTTTTTGTCAATCCTGAATAAAAATAACAGCTGTTTAGACAAGTGTGGACACAGAAAAATGTCTTGCCTGCCTAAATTTCGTCATAAGCACTACGTAAATAGCATAGTGAGCAGCCTGTATAAATATTGTCACCATACCATGCATAGATACAGTCTGTCCTAATACAAAAACTTTAACGTAGTCACTGGATCGTGAAATTGAGGTCAAGGTCTACCAGACAGTCATGTACTAGTCATCAGCAACTTATATACCAAATATTGTCATCCTAACATGTGTAGTTACAGGGGAACAGTTGTAACCCAAAAACTTTAACATAGTCGCTGGACCGTGAAATTGAGGTCAAGGTCAGGAGACACCTACCAGACAGTCATGCACTAGTCATCAGCAATGTATATACCAAATATTGTCATCCTACCATGCATAGTTACAGAGAAACTGCCGTAACCCAAAAACTTTACATGTCGCTGGACCGTGAAATGCGGTCAAGGTCAGGTGACACCTACCAGACAGTCATGTACTAGTCATCAGCAACCTATATACCAAATATTGTCATCCTACCATGCGTAGTTACAGAGAAACTGCCGTAACCCAAAAACTTTAACGTAGTCGCTGGACCGTAAAATTGAGGTCAAGGTCAGGTGACACCTACCAGACAGTCATGTACTAGTCATCAGCAACCTATATACCAAATATTGTCATCCTACCATGCATGGTTACAGAGGAACTGTCGTAACCCAAAAACTTTAACGTAGTCACTGGACCGTGAAATTGAGGTCAAGGTCAGGTGACACCTACCAGACAGTCATGTACTAGTCATCAGCAACCTATATACCAAATATTGTCATCCTACCATGCATGGTTACAGAGGAACTGTCGTAACCCAAAAACTTTAACGTATTCGCTGGACCGTAAAATTGAGGTCAAGGTCAGGTGACACCTACCAGACAGTCAATTACTAGTCATCAGTAACCTATATACCAAATATTGTCATCCTACCATGCATGGTTAAAGAGGAACTGTCGTAACCCAAAAACTTTAACGTAGTCACTGTACTGTGAAATTGAGGTCAAGGTCAGGTGACACCTACCAGACAGTCATGTACTAGTCATCAGCAACCCATATACCAAATATTGTCATCCTACCATGCGTAGTTACGGAGGAACTGCCGTAACCCAAAAACTTAAACGTAGGCACTGGACCGTGAAATTGAGGTCAAGGTCAGGTGACAAGTGACTGACTGGCAAGTACTCATCATAAGCTACCTCTGTACCAAATTTGATGAACCTAGGGCTTGGGCTTACAAATATATGAAGCAAGATGTCAAGTGTTTACGCCGCCGCCAGATTCCCATACATATGTCTCGCCTCCAACGACTTTCGTCGCAGGCGAGACAAAAACTGCATCAATCTGCTCTTCCATAGTAATAGCTTATTGCAGCTACTCATGTGTCACTCAGTAAAATTTAAACTTCTTACATGGAAGATTGTCAGTATACTCTTAGAAGTTTTCAGTTTACCTGAGTCATGAATCAGTAGTTGCAATTTAAACTAATGAAGAGCTTTAAAGAAAACAGAATCAGTTTCCTAAACAACTGTGATCTGTATTTAGCATTGATCGACCATCAGACATGAAATAACCAGACAGGTCATTGTATTTTGACTGCAACAAAGGAAGAGAAATTGAACCTACATTTTTTGTGTTGTAATATTCCATTTATGAAAGTTACAAAAATACTATGCTTTGTCATTGAAATAAAATACCTATGGGAAATTATCTAGCAAATATCAAAAATCATTACTGGCCATCAAATGGGGTGTTGGGACTTGTATAAATACAAAGACATCCTCAAATGAAAACATCAGCTTTAGAACTTCTGTCCTTACTAGTCAATGTATTGACTTCTGACATAAACAATCTACTATAGTATAGTAAGAAACGTCATTTTAATGCTCAGGAAATAATACACCAAATAATTACCTGCTGGAAATCCACTTGAAATGAAATTCATTCAAGAAAACAGACATAAATTCTTCTGTAAACAAGTCCTTTATAAAGATCATTGTAAAACAGTCAACAATTAATGGTCTTAATAAAATTGTATTATCCAGCGTATTTTATCTTCTAGAAAATCTGGAAAACCCATACAGACACCTGAGTAATCAGTTAGTAGACCAACTATCACTATCACTTGGCCTAACCAAACCAGCTCCTAATAGATAGTGACATGTAAAGAATCCACTACTATCCCAATCCACCCACATGTATAATAGATAGTAACATGTTAAGAATCCGCTACTATCCCAATCCACCCACATGTATAATAGATAGTAACATGTTAAGAATTCACTACTATCCCAATCCACCCACATGTATAATAGATAGTAACATGTTAAGAATCCGCTACTATCCCAATCCACCCACATGTATAATAGATAGTAACATGTTAAGAATTCACTACTATCCCAATCCACCCACTTGTATAATAGATAGTGACACGTTAAGAATCCGCTACTATCCCAATCCACCCACTTGTATAATAGATAGTGACATGTAAAGAATTCACTACTATCCCAATCCACCCACTTGTATAATAGATAGTGACACGTTAAGAATTCACTACTATCCCAATCCACCCACTTGTATAATAGATAGTAACATGTTAAGAATTCACTACTATCCCAATCCACCCACTTGTATAATAGATAGTGACACGTTAAGAATCCGCTACTATCCCAATCCACCCACTTGTATAATAGATAGTGACATGTAAAGAATTCGCTACTATCCCAATCCACCCACTTGTATAATAGAAAGTGACATGTTAAGAATCCACTTCTATCCCAATCCACCCACTTGTATAATAGATAGTGACATGTTAAGAATTCACTACTATCCCAATCCACCCACTTGTATAATAGATAGTGACACGTTAAGAATCCACTACTATCCCAATCCACCCACTTGTATAATAGATAGTGACACGTTAAGAATCCACTACTATCCCAATCCACCCACTTGTATAATAGATAGTGACATGTAAAGAATTCACTACTATCCCAATTCACCCACTTGTATAATAGATAGTGACACATTAAGAATTCACTACTATCCCAATCCACCCACTTGTATAATAGATAGTGACATGTAAAGAATTCACTACTACCCCAATCCACCCACTTGTATAATAGATAGTGACACGTTAAGAATTCACTACTATCCCAATCCACCCACTTGTATAATAGATAGTGACATGTAAATAATTCACTACTATCCCAATCCACCCACTTGTATAATAGATAGTGACAAGTAAAGAATTCACTACTATCCCAATCCACCCACTTGTATAATAGATAGTGACATGTTAAGAATTCACTACTATCCCAATCCACCCACTTGTATAATAGATAGTGACATGTAAAGAATTCACTACTATCCCAATCCACCCACTTGTATAATAGATAGTGACACGTTAAGAATTCACTACTATCCCAATCCACCCACTTGTATAATAGATAGTGACACGTTAAGAATCCACTACTATCCCAATCCACCCACTTGTATAATAGATAGTGACATGTAAAGAATTCACTACTATCCCAATCCACCCACTTGTATAATAGATAGTGACACGTTAAGAATTCACTACTATCCCAATCCACCCACTTGTATAATAGATAGTGACACGTTAAGAATCCACTACTATCCCAATCCACCCACTTGTATAATAGATAGTGACATGTAAAGAATTCACTACTATCCCAATCCACCCACTTGTATAATAGATAGTGACACGTTAAGAATTCACTACTATCCCAATCCACCCACTTGTATAATAGATAGTGACATGTTAAGAATTCGCTACTATCCCAATCCACCCACTTGTATAATAGATAGTGACATGTAAAGAATTCACTACTTTCCCAATCCACCCACTTGTATAATAGATAGTGACATGTTAAGAATCCGCTCCTACCCATCTCCACCCACTTGCATAATAGATAGTGACATGTTAAGAATTTGCTACTATCCCAATCCACCCACTTGTATAATAGATAGTGACATGTAAAGAATCCGCTACTATCCCAATCCACCCACTTGTATAATAGATAGTGACATGTTAAGAATTCGCTACTATCCCAATCCACCCACTTGTATAATAGATAGTGACATGTAAAGAATTCACTACTTTCCCAATCCACCCACTTGTATAATAGATAGTGACATGTTAAGAATCCGCTCCTACCCATCTCCACCCACTTGTATAATAGATAGTGACATGTTAAGAATCCACTACTTTACCAATCCACCCACTTGTATGATAGAAAGTGACATGTAAAGAATCCACTACTTTCCCAATCCACCCACTTGTATAATAGATAGTGACATGTAAAGAATCCACTCCTACCCATCTCCACCCACTTGTATGATAGAAAGTGACATGTTAAGAATCCACTACTATCCCAATCCACCCACTTGTATAATAGATAGTGACATGTAAAGAATCCACTACTTTACCAATCCACCCACTTGTATAATAGATAGTGACATGTAAAGAATCCACTCCTACCCATCTCCACCCACTTGTATGATAGAAAGTGACATGTTAAGAATCCACTACTATCCCAATCCACCCACTTGTATAATAGATAGTGACATGTAAAGAATCCACTACTTTCCCAATCCACCCACTTGTATAATAGATAGTAACACATTAAGAATCTGCTACTATCCCAATCCACCCACTTGTATAATAGATAGTGACACGTTAAGAATCTGCTACTATCCCAATCCACCAACTTGTATAATAGATAGTGACATGTAAAGAATCCACTACTTTCCCAATCCACCCACTTGTATAATAGATAGTGACATGTAAAGAATCCACTACTATCCCAATCCACCCACTTGTATAATAGATAGTGACATGTAAAGAATCCGCTTCTATCCCAATCCACCCACTTGTATAATAGATAGTGACATGTAAAGAATCCACTACTATCCCGATCCACCCACTTGTATAATAGATAGTGACACATTAAGAATTCACTACTATCCCAATCCACCCACTTGTATAATAGATAGTGACATGTAAAGAATCCACTACTTTCCCAATCCACCCACTTGTATAATAGATAGTGACATGTAAAGAATTCACTACTATCCCAATCCACCCACTTGTATAATAGATAGTGACATGTAAAGAATCCACTTCTATCCCAATCCACCCACTTGTATAATAGATAGTGACATGTAAAGAATCCACTACTATCCCAATCCACCCCCTTGTATAATAGATAGTGACACATGTAAAGAATCCACTACTATCCCAATCCACCCACTTGTATAATAGATAGTGACATGTAAAGAATCCACTACTTTCCCAATCCACCCACTTGTATAATAGATAGTAACACGTTAAGAAAAACACATAAAAGTGTTAGGCAAAACTATATCTTGAGTATCAACCCTACCACTGGAATATGAACAATGGTTCAAATATGTAAAGAAACTAGATAAATGTAAAGAATACACACCCTCTGTCTATTTGACATATATTTTAAAGTTAGCCGCCTTTTTAATTTTGAAACATAATATCCAGTATTCTCACTGGGTTTATTTTAAAGTTAGCCGCCTTTTTAATTTTGAAACATAATATCCTGTATTCTCACTGGGTTTATTTTAAAGTTAGCCATCTTTTTACTTTTGAAACATAATATCCTGTATTCTCACTGGGTTTATTTTAAAGTTAACTGAAATTTATTAATATCTATTCAGAATATGGGTTGTTTAACATAACACCTGATCGATTTCGTCAGGTAAAATTAAAACTTGATATACTTTGATTTCAAAATCTAAGATTGAGGATGGATGTATTTGACTTGACAAATTTACCAGGCTGGTCGAATTTGCACCAGTCTCCCCTATTAGACGGGGAAAGCTCTGAAGCCTGAGAACAAGACCACATGGTATATGGGTCTCAATCTAAGATGATTATATCTCTGATGACAATTGAATTTACATAGACTTACCTTTCTGTAATTAAACAGTATAGTACCATTCTGATGTAGTGTAGTCTGGAATAAAAAGGGTGTGGCTGAAATGAGAAAGAAATGTACATGTAGTACTCAATTAAGAATTGATGTGCTAAATTGGTCAAATTTTTAAATGAAACTTTAAAATTATTCAGTCAATTTTTATATTTACATTTTCTTTCATTTAAAAAATACCAGGGTCCTGATTTAAATTGTGCACAATGTATTTTTGTTGATTTAAATTACCCTGCGTTGTTTTACTTTAAGGAAGCGTGCACTCTTCATGTCTAATGGTTTCATTGAGAAGTGCAAAGAATGATTCTACGTTATCTGTAACGCTTTGAACCAATAGAAATCTAGGATATCGATGAAAGACATACATTATGTAAATATTCTGCTATAAAATTGCCAAACACTTAACTGAAAAATCGCTGAACAATGCTCACTAACTGATACCCCTCCTCGCTAATATCGCTGAGCAATGCTCACTGACTGATACCCCTCCTCGCTAATATCGCTGAGCAATGCTCACTAATTGATACCCCTCCTCACAAATATCAATGAGCAATGCTCACTAATTGATACCCCTCCTCACAAATATCACTGAGCAATGCTCACTAATTGATACCCCTCCTCCCAAATATCACTGAGCAATGCTCACTAACTGATACCCCTCCTCCCAAATATCACTGAGCAATGCTCACTAATTGATACACCTCCTCCCAAATATCAATTGATCCTAATGTAAGATATTAGGTGTACAAAGGCACTATGTGACAAAGATTATGTGAAAGTTTCTTAAAAGTCTATTCAGTGGTGTATTAGGAGGAGTTGCTTATAATTTGTCAAAGAACAGCAAAGTCCATGTTTCGCTATTGGAAAACCCCAAATATCATTCAGATCAAATTTTAGATTATCAGGTGCACATTATGGCACTGTGTGACATTCAGTGGTGTAGGTGGAGTTGCAGAAAAGAGATTGGTACCCCAGGTGTAATGGACAGATGGATGGACCCCCCATTACTATTTACCCCACTTTTTAAGCAGGGGTATATACAAAAATTTTCCAAAAGAGGAAACAAAATGTCAGCCAGAAGACTATTCTATTTACTGCCTTATACACACTGGAAACTAATCAGGATTAGATAATGAATCAGACATCATTTTTTTATCGGATGAAGATGGTATTAATGAATTACAGGGAAGATTTAAAAAAAAATAGATGACAACAGTTACCAGGTACAGATGAGCTAAACTGGTGGTTTG
The DNA here is from genome assembly GCA_944474755.1 of Limnoperna fortunei. Classification (NCBI taxonomy): domain Eukaryota; kingdom Metazoa; phylum Mollusca; class Bivalvia; order Mytilida; family Modiolidae; genus Limnoperna; species Limnoperna fortunei. The sequence goes on along the minus strand of OX104119.1, from coordinate 72,348,620 downwards.
CTGTTTTTATTGGAATCTAAATAGGAAATAAAATGTCATCAAAGATACAAAGGTTAATAGAATTTAAATATGGCAGACAGGCATTTGGAATTATCAAGATGCTGAAACCAAAAAGATATTTCCAAATTACTAGGAAGTTGTAGAGCTTTTATCATCAAAATTTCAAAAAGTTATACCTAATCTGGCTAAGCTATCTACACCTTGAAAATATAAAAAACTTAATGCCAAAATTTCATTAGACATTTTTGTAGTAAATCATCTTGAATTTTATTTGCAACAAGTACTTTTTAATTTAAATTATTATGTTAGCCGAATTTAGTAATGTTGTGAGCTAACAGCAAACAATAACATGTGTATGCATAGCATAGGTGGCCACAGCAAACAATACATATTTTACTTTGCCATTTGGACAAATTAAGTTGTAACACAAAATAGAAATATTTCCTCTCTCGTTTCACTCGTCTTTAAATAATTGGTTTTTTTTTATCAACTAGTATATAAAATAACAACACTTGTTGGGTTGTGCGTTCCTTAACAAGATCACAGCTCACAGTTTATTATGGTAATTCAAAATTACATTAATACACATTAATTTTCCGTAACATGAATACTTAAGTGTACATTTTTTTAAATCACAAAGGGGAACTGGTGAAAAGGCCTTGTGTGGGAGTCAAAACTAGAGGCTCCCAGGAGCCTGTATCGCTCACCTGAACCTGAAACCAAACAACCCTTTTTTTATCCAGCTTTTCTTTGCTATAAGGAATTGCCTAACACTTCTGCAAAAGTAATTAATTTTGACCTTTTAAGGGAAATAATTCCTATAAGGAGGAGCTTTTGATACTTAGAGGGAGAAGGGAGGTTCACTTCAAATTTGCTGTACCTGTTATTATCACTTCCCCCCCCCTTTTCTATTTTAAGCCAACGTAGCTATGTAGGTAGTCAGGTGTCATAATTTGCACAATTTTGGTAGAGGACGTCCTAAAGATGATGTGTGCAATGTTTCAAAGCAGTCCTTTAATGGGTAAAAGAGGAGAAGATTTTTTAAAATCAAGTAATATTGATTAAAAAATGTTCAAGGAGAATAATTCCTAAACAGTTCATCAGACAATCTTGACCCTAAGTCATTTTTGTAGCCTTTATAGAGCAGAACAATTAAGCAATGCTAACTTTTTCTCTAGTTCTAATAATTTTCAAGATTTTGAGGCAAAAATGTCAAAAATAATCAATTTTGACAATTAAAGGGCAATTACTCCTATAAGGGGTCATCATGACACAATGGAGTGTTTCGTAGAGCTTTTAATGCCGATGAAGGCATGTCTCTTCGGCTTTCCTGTATCTGTTATACTTTTTGAACTATAAGCGAAAAATTGTATTGTGATCCGGCCCCCATTCTTTTTTTAGCCATGGCAGCCACGTTGGTTAATCTGCGGCCATGGTTGGTGCAAACTTGGTTGAGGAAATTTGACAGATGATGTGTACAAAGTTTCAAAGCAGTGGTTTCAGAGGAGAAGATTTTAAAAAATCAAATTAAACCGATTAAAATAAACAGTTCAAGGGGAATAACTCTTAAACGGTTAATCAGACAATCTTAACTCTAAGCCAATTTTGTAGCCCTCATAGAGCAGAACAATTAAGCAATGCTTACTTTTTCTCTAGTTATAATAATTTTCAAGATTTTGAGGCAAAAATCAACAAATTCGACAATTAAAGGGCAATAACTCCTACAAGGAGTCGTCATACAACTTTGACCCAATGGAGTATTTTGTAGAGCTTTTGATGCTGAAGAAGGAAAGTCTCTTTGGTTTTCCTGTATCTGTTATACTTTTTGAACTATAAGCCAAAAACTGTATTTTGACCCCCTTGTTCTATTTTTAGCCATGGCCATGTTGGTTCGTCTGAGGCCATGATTTCTGTAAACTTGGCAGAGGACATTTTATTGATGATGTGCGCAAAGTTTCAAAGCAATCCCTTCAGTGGTTTTGGAGGAGAAGATTTTTAAAGAAGTTAATGACTAAGATGACGGATGACGACGACAACAGATGCCAAGTGATGGCAATAGCTCACATGACCCTTCGGTCCAGGTGAGCTAAAAAAGGGGGGTGGGTGGAGGGAATAAACCCAGGACAACTTATTTGTCTTACTACACTTGTAACGTAGGTCGCATTAATCGAACAGCCAGAAATTTTCTTTATACACTACCAGCCAAAGGCACCCATGCATACAGGAATTTAATTTTATTTGCATATCAAAACTTATGAAAAGAGACCAAAAGCCAGAAAAGAAATGCATTTCACTATGTATTAGTACAGTCTTGGAATTGACTACAGTTTATAATCCTCTTCATATAAAACAAATCACAAAATGCTACAAAACAGCTTCTGAGAACATTAAAATATAAATGTCTAATTCAACATGACAACTGAGTAAAAAGGCACCAATTGATCACCAGTAAATCTCCTGCTTGAAGGCATAAAAGCTCTACATGTACCACTTTAAATCTTATTCATTGATGGCATATATTTTCAAGTCTTCATTTAAACTGACAAGCTGACTTGATGACATTTTGTCTGGTGTTAAAGCATTTCAAAGTATTGTTAATGTAATTGCATCAAGTATTCTTGAAATTTATTGAAATACAGATGTGAGTTTCTAATGTACAGAAGGTCTTGTTAATCTAAAGGGAAAATTCCAACACCCCCCCCCCCCAACCTGAAAAATAAAAAATATTGTAAACCTCAATGCTTCCTAAGTTCGTAATAACATTAAACAATACTGTGCAAGTTTGGTAGAATTCCTTTGAAAGGTTTAGGCAGGGTTACAGATAGAAGAAATGTTTCAATAAACAAATAATAAAGATCATTTCATTGATCTTCATATTTCAATCTTCAATAAAGAAAACCTTTTCAATTGGTTACTGAAAAGTTAAAAAATTGGAAAATTGAAAGTACCAACCACATCCCATAGCATAGCATTTATAGCTATTTATAGACATGACCTGGAACTCAATATTTATCAAATCAACTACCTAGGTATATTATTGACATATACTGTGTGAAGGGGGTTTATTCATCCTCACAAGTCAGGGTTTCTGTGTCCACGAACCATGACAAACTTAGCTAGGAAATTTCCGGGCTAGAAGTCACTATTTTGATTGCTACATCGTTCCTTAATGTAGCCAATCAAAAGCTTGCTTTCATTCACGACTTGGTTAGGGGATATCCTGATGTCGATTGTAAATAAACCAAACGGATGTGTTGCATAGACCATGTGAAAATCAGTGTATTTTGTACAGTTGTGTTAATAGTTTGTTATTACCGCGTTATTATTTAGTTGCGTTACGTTTTCTTCACACTCCAGAATGAGTAAGAATGACTTCTGCCAAACACTTGCTTCTTTCAAGCATTTTCATTAGTTGAAGTTTTAAAGGATTGACGTCATACGAAAATCTTCTAACCTGGAAATTTCCTAGCTAAGTTTGTCAGGGGTTCATGGACACATGTGGACACAGAAACCCTGACTTGTGAGGATGGGGTTTATTCTGCCTAACTGTACTGTAACAAACCAGCTAAATTTTACCTACTGAAAAAATTCTCACAAAAAATTGATTAGCAATGTATGTTACCAAAATCAGAATCAGTTGAACACCTAACTTAATACCTGTCATCGAACTACAATATAAAGACTTTTGCTTGAACGACTTTATAAAGACCCCCTCTGTTGTTGGAGAAAATGCAGGCTTCGTCAAGACCCCCTTTGATATTGTAGACAGTACAGGCTTTATCAAGACCCCCTCTGTTGTTAGAGACAATACAGGCTTCATCAAGACCCACTTTGTTATTGGAGATGACAGTACAGGCTTTATAAAGACCCCCTCTGTTGTTAGAGTACAGGCTTCATCGAGACTCTTTTTGTTATTGGAGACAGTACAGGCTTTATCTAGACCCCCTCTGTTGTTAGAGACAATACAGGCTTCATCAAGACTCCCTTTGTTATTGGAGACAGTACAGGCTTCATCAAGATCCTCTCATTTGTTAGAGAGAGTACAGACTTTATTGAGACCTTTTTGTTATTGGAAACAGTACAGGCTTTATCGAGACCCCTCTATTCTTGGAGACAATACATTTGTCAAGGCCCCCTCAGTTGTTGCAGACAATAGAGGATTCATCAAGACCCCTTCTGTTGTTATAAAAGTACAGTACAGGCTTTATCAAGACCCCCTCTGTTGTTAGGGACATTACAGGCTTCATCAAGACCCCCTTTGTTATTGGAGACGACAGTACAGGCTTTATAAAGACCCCCTCTGTTGTTAGAGTACAGGCTTCATCGAGACTCTCTTTGTTATTGGAGACAGTACAGGCTTTATCGAGACCCCTCTATTCTTGGAGACAGTACATTTGTCAAGGCCAAATAGAGGCTTCATCATGCCCCTTCTGTTGTTATAGACAAAAGAAACCACATTGAGAGCCCCCGTTTTGTTGTAGACAGTAATATTATATATGATACTCCATTGGTATTGTAATATCATATCTGAATCAATAGTCATTCAAAGTCATTATTTATTTACAAAATATTTCTTCTGACTGCTGTGAAGGAGGATTGTGTCAACATACCAATTATTGTGTAAATTTATGACAAGGGACAAATTTAGGAGAACTGGAATGAAGTCAAATCTTGTAAGGATGATCCTAAAAAAACTAAATGTAGACTACCACTGTGTAGTACAATAAACTGACTGACCACTGGTGACCAGAGATTTATTAGACAGAAACATAACTGACCACTGATGACCAGAGATTTACTAGACAGAAACATTACTGACCACTGATGACCAGAGATTTACTAGACAGAAACATAACTGACCACTGATGCCCAGAGATTTACTAGACAGAAACATAACTGACCACTGATGACCAGAGATTTACTAGACAGAAACATTACTGACCACTGATGACAAGAGATTTACTAGACAGAAACATAACTGACCACTGATGACCAGAGATTTACTAGACAGAAACATAACTGACCACTGGTGACCAGAGATTTACTAGACAGAAACCTAACTGACCACTGGTGACAGAGATTTACTAGACAGAAACATAACTGACCACTGATGACCAGAGATTTACTAGACAGAAACATAACTGACCACTGGTGACAGAGATTTACTAGACAGAAACATAACTGACCACTGATGACCAGAGATTTACTAGACAGAAACATAGCTGACCACTAATGCCCAGAGATTTACTAGACAGAAACATAACTGACCACTGATGACCAGAGATTTACTAGACAGAAACATAACTGACCACTGATGACCAGAGATTTACTAGACAGAAACATAACTGACCACTGATGCCCAGAGATTTACTAGACAGAAACATAACTGACCACTGATGACCAGAGATTTACTAGACAGAAACATTACTGACCACTGATGACAAGAGATTTACTAGACAGAAACATAACTGACCACTGATGACCAGAGATTTTCTAGACAGAAACATAACTGACCACTGGTGACCAGAGATTTACTAGACAGAAACATAACTGACCACTGATGACCAGAGATTTACTAGACAGAAACATAACTGACCACTGATGACCAGAGATTTACTAGACAGAAACATAACTGACCACTGATGACCAGAGATTTACTAGACAGAAACATAACTGACCACTGATGACCAGAGATTTACTAGACAGAAACATAACTGACCACTGATGACCAGAGATTTACTAGACAGAAACATAACTGACCACTGATGACCAGAGATTTACTAGACAGAAACATAACTGACCACTGATGACCAGAGATTTACTAGACAGAAACATTACTGACCACTGATGACCAGAGATTCACTAGACAGAAACATAACTGACCACTGGTGACAGAGATTTACTTGACAGAAACATAACTGACCACTGGTGACCAGAGATGTACTAGACAGAAACATAACTGACCACTGATGACCAGATATTTACTAGACAGAAACATAACTGACCACTGATGACCAGAGATTTACTAGACAGACACCTAACTGACCACTGATGACCAGAGATTTACTAGACAGAAACATAACTGACCACTGATGCCCAGAGATTTACTAGACAGAAACCTAACTGACCACTGATGCCCAGAGATTTACTAGACAGAAACCTAACTGACCACTGATGCCCAGAGATTTACTAGACAGAAACATAACTGACCACTGGTGACCAGAGATTTACTAGACAGAAACATTATTCTGCAGACTCTCACTGTTTCCTGTTAATGCATAACTAAACCTTTAAAGGAGCAAATGTGGTCTGGAATCCTTGATATGATGCTTTTAATATAAATATAAGATTTTTTTCAAGAAAATGCTCAAAGTATATTCCTATAAAACAGTTAAGAACAGCTGATCTAAAATTCTGAACCACCTCTGTGCAGTAATACATAAGATATGTTTTACAATTTTGTTTGTTTTATTGATAAGACGTGAATGATCTCATTTTCTGTCCTATTAACAGGTGTTTATGTTATGTTTATGTTTTTATTATTAAAAGTGCATTACTCTGCCTTATAAACAAAATGTTTGGAAAAACTGCTTCTGACAAACGTCTTAAAAACCTCCCACTTCTGCTGCAGATTTAAGAGTATTTATTTCTTGGTAAACATCTGTTTTGTGTAACTGTCATACTGTTTCCAAAAAAGAAACAAAGACAAAAGCAAAAAACCAACAATTAATAAGGTCAACAACAAAAATTACAGCTACAGTGACATTTTTTTTTCCAATAAACAGTTGAATTCTCGGTGTGGATTAAGCATTAAATATTAAATGAATCAATCACATTCTTTTGCGAATGAATATTCTCCTTGAAGGCTTACCTTTTTTTTAGTTCTCCAGTCAACATTAGGGATTTTTTGTAGAAAGTGTTTTGTATCTGGTTTGTGAACAATTTTTATTATTCTCCAGTACATGTAGTTCTCGATAAAAATTATTAGAAAAAGAAATTATATTTTTATATTTTAACTCAGAGATGACAAAAATTTATTGCCTGATCTTAATATCTTAGGCAGGCAGCAGATCAGAAATAGTTTAAGATTAAAGCCTACTCCTCATCTAAAAAAATGCTTACAACATTACAGCAGTATAAGGCTGTAATTATCTATCTGTTTTTCTTAAGATATAATTATTTTATTGACTAGTACAAGACGTGACAATAATTTGAAGATGAGTTGTAGAAACCCGTCACATGAGGTCAAATCTTGTTTTGAATTCATTCGTCTTCTGCTAGCACTGAATAATTATATATTGGAAGTATAAAACTGTTGATATCTATGGTATTGGACAATTCTCCTGGTATGATTAGTTCATGATTTATCCTTTTGAGACATTTACAAACATCACATCTAATGAAAATAAATTTTAAAAATGTATTCTGTCTGCATAATGTCTAGCTCAGTTTGAATAAATGCAGCTAATACCAAGACAGAACCAAGAAATGCAGCCAATACCAAGACAGAACCAAGAAATGCAGCCAATACCAAGACAGAACCAAGAAATGCAGCCAATACAAAAACAGAACCAAGCAGTGCAGCCAATACAAAAACAGAACCAAGCAATGCAGCCAATACAAAAACAGAACCAAGCAATGCAGCCAATACAAAAACAGAACCAAGAAATGTAACAAATACCAAGACAGATCCTAGAAATGCAGTAAATACCAAGACAGAACCAAGCAATGCAGCTAATACACAGAGAACCAATAACTTCAGCCATTATACCAAAACAGAACCAAAAAAAGTAGACATTGAAAAAAACAGAACCAAGAAATGTAGACAGTACCAAAACAGAACCAAGAAATGTAGACAGTACCAAAACAGAACCAAAAAATATGTAGCCAACCAAGAGTGAACCAAGAAATTCAGCCAATAGCAAGACAGAAACAAGAAATGTAGCCAACAGAGAAAGAACCAGAAATTCAGCCAATACCAAGATAGAACAAAGAAATTGTAAATCAACATGACAAATATATATCAACAAGAACAGAACACTATGATCTAGATGATCGTAGTGTCCAGTTTTTCTAGATAAAAATTGCTTTAAGTTGCATTAAACGCCATTACATAAAACACAAATAAACTTGAAAAAAAACAGACAGAAACAGTTGAACAAGTAAGGAAGTACAGAGACTTATAAAGGTGAGTTTGATATGTTAGAGAGTCCATGTAACCCACCTACAAAGCAAGAACTCGTGTACCTGTTAGAAGAACAGATTCTGTTGTTTTGTGTCTTTCATTGTTTGTATAAATTTGATGAGACATTTCTCTCATCTTCATTATCATAATAATTAAGTGCTGGCAGAAAATTCTCCATTTACATGATAATCAGAATGGCTGACTTTCTTATAAAGTTCTCAATCACAAAAGAAAATGATCCAAGTTAATCAAGCGCTTACAATCAAACAAAACAACAGAGACAATCACCACACACAGACTGGGGTGAAATTTCCAATGTAACCTTTGTTAATGAAACAATATCATCCAAGTGACTCTTATTGCTGCCGACGGCTAAAGGTACGTGCACAGAAACTTAAGCTCTGTCAAACTTTTCTTGCAGTACATTAATCAGGGTAATGACATAGTGAAGAATGACAACACATTTTTCTATAGTAATCAAGTATTTTAAATCTAATAGTTAGGGAAAGATAATCAATGGTTCACTAAAGCTGTCGTCTAATTATACAGCGGTTTGTAGGATTTTATATTGGAATAAACCACCATAAATTAATCACATTTCACAGTAAAATGGAGACACTGTTAAGAAAAATAAAACAGGCATGTTTAAGAAGAAAAAAACCCGAAAACTATGAGAGAAATGTGATGCAATTTAATGTGAAGCATAATACCATTTACATGTAAGCAACTATCTGTTATATTATATTGTGTTGAATTAAAGGTTTCACAATGAGTGAGAACTGTATATCGCATTATATTATTTCAAGCTATTTTGTTAAAATTAAATAACAAGAGATGATATCAAGCGATATACAATTCCCTGGAATTGTAAAATCTATTTTTCTCTTGATGAAACAAAAAATGTAATTTGCATGGCTAATTTTGAAGTGTGGAAACATGGGAATCATTTAAACACAGAGAAATATGCAAGATGCAATTCCAAGCTATAATATCGCTCACCTGATTTTTATAGGCAATGAAGATAGCATTTCCCTGATGTTAAACTGTCCTATAATTTTCAATGAACTTTAAATAGGACCATTCAAACAATATTGCTAGTTAGTTTTGTTTCCATTGGTTAACCAGTTTTAGAGAAGATGATTTTAAAAAAACAGTATCATCATCCATACAATTTGCTGGAATTTTTTTAATGACCCTTTCAAAAATGATCCACTTAAACTATTGTCACAAAATATGTTAATTTCTAATTAGCTTGCAAACAATGTGGAATTATAGTCAAAATACAATGACCTGTCAGGTACTTTCTACCTATTGCTCAATCAATTTCAAAAATAGATAACAGCTGTTTAGAAAACTGCTTCAATCTGTTTTCTTTAAAGCTCTTACTCAGAAAGAGCTGAACATTGAAATTGCAGCTATCCATGCATGACTCATGTAACTTTACTTGGAGATATTGCCATAGGGAATAATGAGTTAGAAGTTTAAAAGTTAACCTGAGTCACACATGAGTAGCTGCAATTTAAATGTCCAAGCTATCACTGATGAAGAGCTTTACAGAAAACAGAATGAAGCAGTTTTCTAAACAGCTGTTATCTGTATAAGAATTGGTTGACCAATAGGTAATAAATACCTGACAGGTCATTGCATTTTGACTGTAACACTTACATGTATATAGAGATGCAGTTACAAACTGACAAAATGACTGTAGGAAAACATTATGTCCCCTCAAATGGAGGACAACAGGACAACATTAAACATGAATTGTGACAAATTTTCTGCCTAAGATACCAATAACCTAACAAATTACATGAATTGTGACATAATATTTGTCATCAACATTTACTCATTTGTATATCACATAAAAATACATCATTTTGTTATGAAACACCAATTATTTCAGTACATTAGTACTCACTGCAGGATAAAACAGAGGCCCAGTTTTCCTACGACAGGTGGGGGGTTTTCTTCGAAACTCAGGCTTCCTCTCCCAGTGAAAACTGGATGCCATGATATAGCTGAAAAATTGCTGAAAGTGGCATAAAACACCAGTCAAACAAACAAACAAACAAGCAACAAAGTCAGTATAGTATATACCCCTACAGAATACCTGTTTACCAAATTAAGGCTTTTATATTTTGCAAGGTGTAGATGGCCTTAGCTTGATTTGGTATAAGGTTTTGGAAATTTCATGATAAAAGCTATACAATGCCATCATCATTGGGATTTTAAGTATTGTTTAAGGTCTGAGTGCCACTGACAAGACTTTACTAGACAAAAAGATGCTGTCATATTCAACTTTATAATCCTGGTATCTTTGATGATATTTTTTATTCGATTTATTAACAAGGCCACTTATGGTAATTAATGTCAGCTCAATTGTGACAAGAAAAGCAGTCGACACAAAGATAAATAAAACAGCTGTAAATCAACAAGGAAAGCCAAACTTGTTCCCAGAAAATTTGAAAAATAAATAAATTTCAAAACAAATATCAGTTGTTGATCACAAACAAAGAGAATTGTTGATGAGCAACAAGTTCCTGCTCCACAATGAGGAAGTGGAAGTCAGAGCATCAACCAATCTCAATAAAGTAACTTAATAAGTACTATTGTCATGGAGATTGAGAATTATGGGATGAAGGTAACTTAAGTTATAGTTATCTGCTTGTCATTCCCAATTCTAATGAAACAAAATTTTCAAAATGGGGAGATAACCCAAGAAACAGCAACATAATCTGTTATAATTTAATGCAATACCAAGAAATTTAACAAATATCAAAATTATTTTTGTCATCTGTATCTGGCATTCTGACTCCTGTGTGTTTGTTTCTACCATTAATCTCCATTGTAAAATTGTTAAGGCAATGTCATTTTTAGAACAGCTTATACCAAACACTATCTGGCACAGAGAACATAACTGGTTCCCAGATATTACGTCTGCCACACATCTTCCCTTGTTTACTATATGTGTCGTCTGCCCATGATGTTTGTAAAGAAAGTCTGAAGTTTGTAAAAAATATCTTATTTATTTTTATAAAGTCTATTTATACACTTTTGATACATTAAAAATAAAGTGTTTGTATGCTAGGGATATCTGCCATGATAGATATCTCATGGCATCATCTAACATGTGGCAGATGTGATTGTGGTTGACGTCTAAGGATACCCAGAATCCTTTGCGTGAAGAATGACACTAAAGTGAGTATAAGTCAAATGAACCCTTTTTATAAAAGTACATACTTGGAGTGTACTGTAACTTAATGTACTCTGACCACTTGGCATTCTGGGAAATAATATGACAACATTTATAAACAAACCATAATTGTTGTATGCATCAATGCAGTAATAAGATTCAAATTTCATGTTTGTGGTATTAGATTTCTTCATATAAAACTTCTTGTGAAAATTGCTTAATTCTCAAGATACTGGAAAAGGTTAAATAATGGAGAAAACAATAGCTTCTGAAGAATTCAATTACATTTTTGTCATAAGAAAACGTTTCAAGCTTGTCAGAACTTTAAGACAACTGACTTATGGTTCTTAATAGCATACAATTTGTAAAGTAATTGTATTGTTTAAAATCTTTAAATACAGAATAGTAGCAGTCACTAACAATACATCAAAACCTGTTTAAACCATTCTTAATGGACACAGAGCAGAGCAATCTTTCAAAATGGGTTACCATTTATATCCATAAAAGAATGTGTGTTTATAAATAATTTATAAATAAACTTTATATATCCAGTACAACTGGGAGAAAGGGTTGTACATTACAAGGCGAAACTGTATTTGTTTTAAAATTGGAATGGTTGTTGTTTGTTTCACAAAAAACAAATGATAAATCACACTAACAGATCTAAGCAATATAACATAGCAGTCCAAATAACATTTCATGTCATTAAAGACATTATAAATTTCACCACTCCATAAATCTTTGATTTTAGTTTTGATATCAGGAGCCTGAAATACTTTTAAAATTTGTAGATTTTGTTATCAATCCATGACAATATTAATTAATGTTTAAGTAAATTATCCTTAAGAGCTGCTGTGTTATGTAACATCATATAACATTTTAATTTCTAGCTCCAAACCATCATTGATAATTCAGTGTTTTCCTTAAAGCAACAAACAAGTTTGGTAAGCGATGTAAACATAACAATTCATAATTAACCTTAACTCAACTGTTTCATATCCACAGAACTGGGTATATGTTGACAAAATAAAACAATAATCAATGTTTTCAAGCAAATGAATTACAATTTCAATTCTAGACTTCATCAAAATGCACAAGCATGTTGGAAACACATCGAATGAAGTCAGAGCAATTAGTCATTCAGTTTATTGGATCAAATTTACAAATTGATCTCCCCTTTAACTGTACTGCACAAGTGTTTACTTTGCTTTACCCCTAAACATTTTCATACATTTTTGATACATTTTAATATTATAAGAAATAAACAAGTTTTTCAATACTGGATTTTTGAACTTTTAATATCAAACCTTACAGAAATCTGATTTGAAATTTTAAAAAATCCTGTTCTTTATGTCATGTTTACCAACTATGATGTGAATTAATGAGCATTTATAGTGTGAAATCTATTAATTGTAGTCCTCACAAAATTTGATAATTTTGGTTTCAAAATTGTGAAAACAATTCTTTATGAAGGTTTGCATGAAAACATGTAATAAAACACTCAGGTGATGACAGATTTAAGATTTGATAGCATGTCTTTAACATGTGTGTGAAGGAGTTCTGATGTATTATATAGCTGTGGAGTTCCATAGATAAAGTAACTCTTTCTGAATCAAGTCTTGTAAGTCGTTGAGATTGCAACCAGCTGTCACATAGAAAGAACTGTACAACTTTCCAGAAAAGATATTTGTTTTACTTTAATTTTCTAATAAACAGACCACATTGAGAAAAGCAAAAATAGATGAATTTTTGGCAGATTAAATTCATTAGGTTTTCCATCAATTTGAACGAAATTAAATTAAAGGACTTTCCAATTATTCACAAAATGAATATTTGTGCCGATAGATTTTCTACATGGTGATGCAAATAAGAGTTGTTAAATTGAATTTCTTATTGAACTGTTCCCTAGATTAAATCAATAGTAAAGAAGTATGACCTTGACCTTTGACATATATACCTTGTTTGGAGTCTATAAAGAAGTACAGTTCCACCTGCAAACTGAGTGAGAGATCCAGGAAGACATACGTGTTCTCTGTAAAGGTTAAATGAGGGGTCAAAACAAATTCACCAATGGGCAATATATTGGGCCTATATTCATCTACAGACATATGAAGAAGTAATAAGAACAGAGGTAACAGATTAACCCATGAATAATGATCTATACTTTAAAGTATCACATACTTAGCCTTGTAACAAAGAACAAAACATATGTTTGTGCCACCATGTAACAAAGCATAGTTGGACAAAACATATGTTTGTGCCACCATGTAACAAAGCATAGTTGGAACAAAAAAATGTTTGTGTCACCATGTAACAAAGCATAGTTGGAACAAAACAAATGTTTGTGCCACCATGTAACAAAGCATAGTTGGAACAAAACATATGTTTGTGCCACCGTGTAAAGAAGCAAAGCATAGTTGGAACCAAAAAAAATGTTTGTGCCACCCTGTAACAAAGCATAGTTGGAACAAAACAAATGTTTGTGCCACCATGAAACAAAGCATAGTTGGAACAAAACATATGTTTGTGCCACCGTGTAAAGAAGCAAAGCATAGTTGGAACAAAAAAAATGTTTGTGCCACCATGTAACAAAGCATAGTTGGAACAAAACAAATGTTTGTGCCACCATGTAACAAAGCATAGTTGGAACAAAACAAATTGTGCCACCATGTAAAGAGGCAAAGCATAGTTGGAACAAAACATATGTTTGTGCCACCATGTAACAAAGCATAGTTGGAACAAAACAAATGTTTGTGCCACCATGTAAAGAAGCAAAGCATAGTTGGAACAAAAAAAATGTTTGTGCCACCACGTAAAGAGGCAAAGTAAGAACAAAACAAATGTTTGTGCCACCATGTAAAGAGGCAAAGCATAGTTGGAACAAAACAAATGTTTGTGCCACCATGTAAAGAGGCAAAGTAAGAACAAAACAAATGTTTGTGCCACCATGTAAAGAGGCAAAGTAAGAACAAAACAAATGTTTGTGAAACATGTATGTCAAGAGGTAATGTGTAGTTTTTAATAAAGCAATCTAAATCCTGGAAAGTCCAAGTGCTATAGAATAACAAAGTTCTAGCACAACACTCAATATAAATAATAAATTAACCACATTATAAAAAAAAACATCTGTGAAATTTTGTTATTGTGTTTTGTCCCTTAACCCAAAGTTTGGCTCATACATGAAAAGGCATTACAACTTCTCTCAGACAACTATTACTGTCAATATTTTGTTTCCCCCTTTTTCTCCCCATGAAGGAGATAATATGATTTCTCCTAAAGAATGACTTTACGCCATACACTTTGGCAGTAATTTGTATTTGACTCAGACTTTTATTCAAGCATTTTCTGTATGGATGTCTGATAGACTTTGTCAATTGTAATATTATCACATCGAATCAATACCTTTAAGAGGAAAGCATGTGCCAATCACTCTATTAGGGACATAAGTTGTAAAGAAAGCATCGTGGGTAATCAGATTACGTCTTGCAATAAACATACAATAAAGAGAATTACACGTCTTATATCAGCTTTCTTGTAATTGTACAAAATGGTATTCTAATAAAGATTGGATTCCGTCATATACCACTATAGATAATGCATTTAGACAGAGTTACATGGACTGATTCATAAAAGCATTTACAGACAATTCTTACTTAGATTAAATGCTTATTATTTTATTTCACAATGGAAATTGGACAATCTTTTCAGGTTATATGTAGATTTAAATTTACTACATAAAAGATCAAGATAGCTAATTGAAGGTACTAAATGTCGATTGGATTAGAAAGATTACGCTATAATTCTTAAAGATACTTGACATTTGGTAACCTTTTATAACAAATGAGATGTTATGTACTCATTACTGGATGGATTTGTTTGTTTGTTTGTAAGGTGTCTACCGCCACTTTCAGCAATTTTTAAGCTGTGTCAATGGTGTCCAGTTTTTATTGGGGGAGGAAGCAATCCATGGTCAATTAAGATTGGAGTGGAGTACACCCTGCCCACAGAGACTTGAACCTGCAGCCTCAGTTTTGATAGACCATGTGATCAATAGTAGACAAACTACCTTAACCAATCAGCCACCTAGGCTCCCATACCCCATACTGGATGGTCCGAGTTATATAAATGCACACACAAAATCTAAACATTTGGGTTGGCAGCCTTTTTGGATTGTAGGTTAGTAGAAAGGCAACAAACCAATTATTTTGGCCTTACGTAAATTGAAGAGTGGAGTTAACTGTAACATATACACTAAAAATCAAGGTTGCAAAAATAAAAAGTTTATGTGAAACATCCTTATATACAGAAGTCCCTCTCTTATATGATATCCTTGTATACTATAAGTTATATACGTTCATATCTGTAGATATGGAGATTTTAACACCTGAAGTGCCCCCAAGTATGCCCTGAGGAGAAGACGAAGGGTGCACAGGAGTGCTGAAGGTGTTACAATCTCCATATCTACTGATATAAAAGTATATTACGAAATTATCCCTGAATTTAGTTTGAAATGATGGATTTTTAGGTACTTTGACAATGCAATTGCGGACATTTAAGTAACGTTTCCATCATTATCAAAGAAAGCTGGATTGAAATCTGATAAAAATGATGCTTCTTAACAAGGTGTAGAGTACAACTTTTGGTAGAATAGTACAGTTCTTGAAAAAACAGGGTTTTCTGTTGGTGAACATTTATCATTTTGGCACTGACTGTACATTCAGAGACGTCATACTGGTTTGACGTGGTTGTTTGCCAAACTGCTTATCTTTTGTTCTTTTTCCGTTGAAAATAAAACACATTTGGACCTCAATTTTGTCCAAGATTTCATCATCCTGTATATGACTCAAACAAGTTACCATTTCTAATATAAATGCATCTGAAGTACTTTTGTGTAACTAAGGGTTAGCAACGCCCCGGGTATATTGGTTTTGTAAAGACATGTAACTGACCAATCAAATTCCAGGAATAAATACTGATACAGGTATAACACTATTTATTTTCTGGATGATAAATTAAAAAATGCAATTATTTATTTAAAGTCTGAAAAAAAAGGTCTATACACATATTTGTCATTCCACAGCCTTTGTTGTGTATGAGCTGTGACTTGTATAAAACACATCAGTTTTATTTCCAAGGTCAGCTTTTAAATCTAATTTATACATTTTAGCGATAGATTGGTACAAGTAACAAATCTCAACACTGATCATATTAACATATAGTACATCTTTGTAAGGTCTCGATCGTCACCGACTGACCAATGGAATTGGACACTAAGAACTTTCACTCATCAATAGGTGTAATTTAATGGCATGTATCACAGTTATACAGACACTTCATTTGTCAAACTTTATAAAACGAATTTACAACCAAGAATTAGATCTGAGATAAGAAGTTCATTGAGACGATTTTTTTTTACATAAGGATGCACCAATAGAAGATGAATTTTATACGAGATAAAAGAAAACAACAAAGTAAAGATGAAGAAATGCCTTGTAAGAATTCCTTCTTGTTGTCATATATGGAACTGATCTAAATTCGTACAACCGAACAACTCAATTTGAAGACTAAATTAAGAAAATTTATTTAAACATTAAGGAATCAGTTCCTGGCATGTATATAGGAAACCATTAAACTACATATCCGAAACAATGTCAACAAGAGCAACGGAAGACAAATTTCCCATGTAAAAAAATGAGTGACGAAAAATCCCTTCATGCAATCAACTACTGGTATCCAAATGTGTCTACTATTATAGCATTGTTACTGGGAATGAGAATACACTGTTATAACATGTACTGGTTACTATAGTTACCAGGAAGGAGAACACACTGTTATAACATGTACTGGTTACTATAGTAACCGGGAAGGAGAACACACTGTTATAACATGTACTGGTTACTATAGTTACCAGGAAGGAGAACACACTGTTATAACATGTACTGGTTACTATAGTTACCGGGAAGGAGAACCCATACAGAAAAAATGATAGGATGGCCAACTGAACTGCTCAACTGGCAGCCAGTTGAATAAACTGTTGAGGGACAGCTGTCCGCTACATGGGTTTTTGCCATGCAAATGAGGTATCCCTCAACTATGAATTTGCTCAACTTTATGCAAATTAGTTGAACAGCATTATACTATTTGGTTTTAAACTAGTTGAGGGCAGGTAGTTGAGCAACAGGTGGCCAATAGTTGACAGCCAGGAGTTGAGGAACAGTTAGCCAACACTTGAGGGTCAACAGTTGAGTGATAGTTGGCCAATAGTTGATGGCCAGCTGGCCAATGTTTTAATTGTGTAATTGGTGTTAAATAATAAATAACAATTTTTTTTAGTGTACAGCTAGACATAACAGCTATTCAGCTGAAAACTTGTCCCATGGTCCATCTATGTAAAAACTAACATTAAAAATTCTGCTATTTTAATTCACATGGAAGACACAGTTAGTTAATGTATATGATCAGTGTTAACTGTTAAAGTCAATATCAGTGAAAGCAATCACATGATGACATAAAAATAGTTCATTTCAAAGAAAGCTTTTTAATAGTCCTTTTCTGCAGTTTTTAACCACTAACTTCTCCTTTAAAGTATTAATCTGTATAACATTTTGTCCCTCACTTCCACAGCTGTCAGCATAAACATCTTGTCAGTTTTCCTGGAAAAAAATGTGTAATGTTTTATAAATTTTATATGTGACCTATTTCATACCAGGGCTCACCACACTGGGCGAAGTGGGCGACAAAGTCGCCCTACTAGGACCTGAAGTCGCTCTAAGGCGCCTCAAAAGCGAAGTCGAAGTCGCCCTGTCATTTCCCTCAAGTCGCCCGATGGTTCACATAAGATACTTGTAAATCTGGTCCAAATACTTCACCCTGACTACCAATTTATCAGTAAATGTGTAATTCCAATAAAAAAACGGCAAACAATATGCGTATATAACATATTTTTAAACGATTTACGTCTTTCAAATGTATTATGCGCCATTTGTTTATTTACCGGATGTGACTAATTACCGGAAGTGAACAACGAAGAAAAGTAATGTACAACGGCCCATAATGAAAAATCGTAATATTTTTGATAAACAAACACTTTTAATTGGTTTCAAACTTCAGTTCTATCAAAGAGTATTGTACTTTAACAATTTTCTTTGATAAGTATTTGAGCTTCACTTGAAAGAATAAAGATGTATAGTAATTATTGACATCATGATAAGTTCTGTAGATGGGTGTCCCATAAAGCAATATGGATCAGTACAACTTTGATTAATGATAAAGGTTATGTGCTGTTTGATATTGCATACCATGAATAATAATGAAAAAGAAAGAAAAAAACTGAATCTAATTTGTGTGTTATGGTTTTAAAACACAAGAGAAATAATCCTGGAAATTGATGTAAATAATAAAAAAGGTATGTAACTACTGCGAATATAATTATTTGTACGGTCCCCCTGACTTCTCCCTAGTGTCTCCTTAAGTCTCCCTATCAGGGCCTGACTTCTCCCTGTTTGGCTGCCAGGGAGAAGTCACTTCTCCCTACTTTTTTAGAGTGTGGTGACCCCTGCATACTTGTAACTGTTTGTGTAAATTTTGCCAGTTGTAAGTTTATTCATTGAAAAACATAACACCTCAACAGTATGTACCTGTTAGTCCTCTTCTCATTTTTGACTTCAAATCAACCCATGAGTAAAATGAGCATTGCTACATTGGAATTGCTCACCTTTCTAAAAATAATCATTTGTTCATGTGTGGATCAGTGTTAACCTTTTAATTATTTTTTATAAATATACATGGTCATATAATTGGTACTTTTTAAGTGTTAGTGGTAAAGTTATTATAATTTTATTTACATTTGAATATCAATAATATGACATGTATAATAATTTTTACATCAAAAATAAGTTATACAATGTTTTTAACTCCTGTAATTATCTTAGAACCGTGTACCTACATCATGCTTTCTGTTTATGCTGGCAGATTCAGTTCCTGCATGTTTAAATGCCATCTTCACAATATTGTTTACATCCTCCTTTGTAATGTACGTAGCCATAGGCTCTCACTGTCAGTCTCCCCAAAACTGCATTCTCATTCGTTAGATGACTTATAATTATGTCACTTGTCATTACTGTACAGGTACATGTCACTTGTCATTACTGTACAGGTACATGTCAGTTATCATTACTGTACAGGTATATGTCACTTGTCATTACTGTACAGGTACATGTCAGTTATCATTATATAGTTGCAAATAGGGTGGTCTTTCAAGAGGGGGACTACTGTATCTGTAAAATATTAATTGACCACAAAGTATCATTTTCAAACAAAATCTGTATCTTTTTATGTTACATAAAATAGTTGTTTTCTGAAAGTAATTATCAGTCCAAACTCAAATTTTAAACATTAAAAAATAGACACACATATCGCTATCGATTTCCAAAATTAAATTTCAAGATAAGATGAAAAATTCTCAATAAATGCATGAAAATATCTATAAACAACTTTGCTAAGCATTACTTACCGTCATATTTTATTAAATACTTATTCTTTCGATTGTCGATCACAACAAAGGAATACAAAAATTTTGAAATCTGTGACGTAGCGGAAATGGAAGTCGTATAGATAAAACAACGTCGACACCGGAAAGACATCGAATATCCGGAAATTACCGCATAAACGAAAAAGAAAAATTCGATAAATTATTTATATGTTGTTTTTTAATTAAATTTATATATCTATGATAACAAGGTGACAATTATAAACATGGTTTGGTAATTAAATTAAAAAAATCAATAAATAAACTGAATTTCAAAATTGTAAAACATTGGACATAACTGATCAACTGTAAGAATTTCACTGAATTAAATTTGTTTTAGTAATAAGATCAGCCAAATACAGGTTTTTGTATATAATGAATAACAAGTGTGACAAAAATCTCAGAGTTTGAATTCACCACTCATACATTGTTTTTAAAGAATCCAAGAGAGGTATAAAAGTGTATGTGTGTGTCGGAAAATAGGGTGGAACATGCACATATTGAAATGAGGTAATTACAATCATTTATAAAATTGTATTTAATGAAGATACTTATTATGTTTTCAAATGCTCACATTTAAATTCAGAAAGCATTAAACAAAGAACGACATGTTTTTCTATAAACATAGTGCATAATGTAGGTACATAGGTGACAAGTTTCGTTTGTCAACTTTTAAAGTACATAATGTCAGAATGCTCAACCAAAAAATTTTTGAAGTACTAATGCTCAACTTTCCTCAACTACATAAAATTTGATGTCCTATTGCTCAACTTCTCCTCAACTATATATATTGTGAAGTCCTAATGCTCAACCTTTCCTCAACTATATAAATTTTGAAGTCCTAATGCTCAACCTTTCCTCAACTATATATATAACTTCAAGTACAAATGCTCAACTGATTGGCCACCTTCAGTTGATGACCAGTTGAGGGACACCTGTCCAAAATACTGTTTTTGGCCAGGTTTAAGTTGAGCAAAATTGCTCAACACCTATCCCTCAACTTTTTAGCTTAAAACAGCTAGCCCTCAACTGGCAACCACATAGCTAACGATTGGCCCTCAATTTATTTTTCTGTAGGGGAACACACTGTTATAACATGTACTGGTTACTATAGTTACCAGGAAGGAGAACACACTGTTATAACATGTACTGGTTACTATAGTAACCGGGAAGGAGAACACACTGTTATAACATGTACTGGTTACTCTAGTTACCAGGAAGGAAAAAACACTGTTATAACATGTACTGGTTACTATAGTTACCGGGAAGGAGAACACACTGTTATAACATGTACTGGTTACTATAGTTACCAGGAAGGAGAACACACTGTTATAACATGTACTGGTTACTATAGTAACCGGGAAGGAGAACACACTGTTATAACATGTACTGGTTACTATAGTTACCAGGAAGGAGAACACACTGTTATAACATGTACTGGTTACTATAGTTACTGGGAATGAGAATACACTGTTATAACATGTACTGGTTACTATAGTTACCAGGAAGGAGAACACACTGTTATAACATGTACTGGTTACTATAGTTACTGGGAATGAGAATACACTGTTATAACATGTACTGGTTACTATAGTTACTGGGAATGAGAATACACTGTTATAACATGTACTGGTTACTATAGTTACCAGGAAGGAGAACACACTGTTATAACATGTACTGGTTACTATAGTTACTGGGAATGAGAATACACTGTTATAACATGTACTGGTTACTATAGTTACTGGGAATGAGAATACACTGTTATAACATGTACTGGTTACTATAGTTACCAGGAAGGAGAACACACTGTTATAACATGTACTGGTTACTATACAGCAAGTGGACAAAAGTCATTCCGTTTCCGCCATGTTGATTTTGCAAATTACTTTTACCACCCGTTTTACAGTACATTTACGGTAATAAAAACAACGTCAAAAAGGTCAAAAATTAATGACATAATATATAGGTAAAAATGACGTCATTTTTATAAAAATGACGTATTTCCGCCCAACTGTCAAAACAGAAAAGTATTTTTGTTAGCGATGGCTACTCCAAGAAAGGAAATGACTCCAGACAAAAAAGACTCGATCCTGCAACTGTACAAGTCGGGCATGAACAAAAGTAAGATTGCTGAGCTTTTAGGGATTAATTATTCTACTGTTCTGAAGTTTATCAAAAGATTTGAAGAGCGAGGTTCATCAGGAAATAAAACTCGAAGTGGAAGACCACCAAAAATGGACGACCGGAGCTGTCGGATTTTGAACCGAAGTATAAGAGAGGACAGGTCGGCAACATTAGTTGATATTACGAACAAATTCAACAACCAAAATCATGTTCAAGTGTGTAAGAGGACAATTCAGAGGGCTTTATATAAATTTGACTATAAGAAACGTTCAATTCGTAAAAAATTAGGAGTCCGGGCTGTCAACCGTTTACGCAGAGTTCATTGGTGCCGCACTCATTTAACATGGACAGTACAGAATAACTGGAGAACAGTGATATTTAGTGATGAAATGAAAGTTGTTGTCAGTGGCACAGGACTTGTTAAAGTTTGGAGAACGCGTGGAGAAGCTTATCGCCCCGAGTGTCTTGGGTACGTCAAGCCATACTGTGGGAAGCAACTTACTATGATGGTATGGGGCTGCATAACCTATTATGGTGTAGGTACTTTAGTGTTTGTAAATGGAAATATGAACAGTGAAAAGTATATAGAGGTTCTAGATAACAATCTTTGGCCTGTTATTGTGAAGCATTTCCCTAACGAAGGTTGCTTGTTTCAGGATGACAATGCGCCATGCCATGCGTCGCATGCAACAAAAGCCTGGAAGGAAAGAAATCAGCTATCTTGTTTACCTTGGCCTGCGCAATCTCCCGATATTAACATTATCGAAAATATTTGGCTTCTTATAAAAAATCATGTCAAAAGAAATATTTCTAACATAAATTCTACCGAGGACCTTAAATCTGTGCTCATCGCTGCTTGGAATTCTGTCACTATTTTGTATATCCAGAACCTGTATAGATCCATTCCACGCCGACTACAGAAAGTAATACGTTCAAAGGGACATATAACCAAATATTGAGGTTTTTCAACAACAGGGGAGTGGTGAGTACTTGTTTTAATTGTTATAAAAAATTAAGTATTATTTCCAATATGGCGGAAAAACGGAATGACTTTTGTCCACATACTGTAGTTACTGGGAAGGAGAACACACTGTTATAACATGTACTGGTTACTATAGTTACTGGGAAGGAGAACACACTGTTATAACATGTACTGGTTACTATAGTTACCAGGAAGGAGAACACACTGTTATAACATGTACTGGTTACTATAGTTACTGGGAAGGAGTCAACACACTGTTATAACATGTACTGGTTACTATAGTTACCGGGAAGGAGAACACACTGTTATAACATGTACTGGTTACTATAGTTACTGGGAAGGAGAAAACACTGTTATAACATGTACTGGTTACTATAGTTACCGGGAAGGAGAACACACTGTTATAACATGTACTGGTTACTATAGTTACCAGGAAGGAGAACACACTGTTATAACATGTACTGGTTACTATAGTTACCGGGAAGGAGAAAACACTGTTATAACATGTACTGGTTACTATAGTTACTGGGAAGGAGAACACACTGTTATAACATGTACTGGTTACTATAGTTACTGGGAAGGAGAACACACTGTTATAACATGTACTGGTTACTATAGTTACTGGGAAGGAGAACACACTGTTATAACATGTACTGGTTACTATAGTTACCGGAAAGGAGAACACACTGTTATAACATGTACTGGTTACTATAGTTACTGGGAAGGAGAACACACTGTTATAACATGTACTGGTTACTATAGTTACTGGGAAGGAGAACACACTGTTATAACATGTACTGGTTACTATAGTTACTGGGAAGGAGAACACACTGTTATAACATGTACTGGTTACTATAGTTACCGGGAAGGAGAACACACTGTTATAACATGTACTGGTTACTATAATTACTGGGAAGGAGAAAACACTGTTATAACATGTACTAATTACTATAGTTACCAGGAAGGAGAACACACTGTTATAACATGTACTGGTTACAATAGTTACTGGGAAGGAGAACACACTGTTATAACATGTACTGGTTACTATAGTTACTGGGAAGGAGAAAACACTGTTATAACATGTACTAATTACTATAAATACCAGGAAGGAGAAAACACTGTTATAACATGTACTAATTACTATAGTTACCAGGAAGGAGAACACACTGTTATAACATGTACTGGTTACTATAGTTACCGGGAAGGAGAACACACTGTTATAACATGTACTGGTTACTATAGTTACTGGGAAGGAGAACACACTGTTATAGCATGTACTGGTTACTATAGTTACTGGGAAGGAGAACACACTGTTATAACATGTACTAATTACTATAGTTACCAGGAAGGAGAACACACTGTTATAACATGTACTGGTTACTATAGTTACTGGGAAGGAGAACACGCTGTTATAACATGTACTGGTTACTATAGTTACCGGGAAGGAGAACACACTGTTATAACATGTACTGGTTACTATAGTTACCGGGAAGGAGAACACACTGTTATAACATGTACTGGTTACTATAGTTACCGAGAAGGAGAACACACTGTTATAACATGTACTGGTTAATATAGTTACCGGGAAGGAGAACACGCTGTTATAACATGTACTGGTTACTATAGTTACCGGGAAGGAGAACACGCTGTTATAACATGTACTGGTTACTATAGTAACCGGGAAGGAGAACACAATGTTATAACATGTACTGGTTACTATAGTTACCGGGAAGGAGAACACACTGTAATAACATGTACTGGTTACTATAGTTACCCGGAAGGAGAACACACTGTTATAACATGTACTGGTTACTATAGTTACTGGGAAGGAGAACACACTGTTATAACATGTACTGGTTACTATAATTACTGGGAAGGAGAAAACACTGTTATAACATGTACTGGTTACTATAGTTACCGGGAAGGAGAACACACTGTTATAACATGTACTGGTTACTATAGTTACTTTTGTAAACATGTTATAATTAAAGCTGGTTCACTATGACATAAATTCTGCAATCTGACAGAAAACCTAAATAGACTGCTCATGTTTCTCTACTCATATGGTCATTATGTACTTAGCTAAATACTTCTGTAGGACCAACCCTGGCCTTATGTACATGGCTAAATACTTCTGTAGGACCAACCCTGGCCTTTACAATTTGCTGCTGCCCCCTGTCATTATGTACTTGGCTAAATACTTCTGTAGGACCAACCCTGGCCTTTAGAATTTGCTGCTGCCCCCTGTCATTATGTACTTGGCTAAATACTTCTGTAGGACCAACCCTGGCCTTTACAATTTGTCATTTTGTATGTCCCCCATATAAGTAGATATATATCCATACGGAGGCCATGTTCAGGATGTTTCTTTAGGCAACAGATTTCTATGTAAATGATCCATTACTCTATTTCAATTCAGTTCTATACAACTGCACAATGTCCAGTCTGTCAGACCAAAGCATTCACAGTTACCGGTATTCAATTGTAGCAAGTGATTTTAGTACCCAAGTTACCAATGCTTTTAAAATGACTTACAATGATTTTGATCCTGAAGGTATACATTTCTCCATTCAACTACAAAACGATCAGCTGAAAAAAAGGAGGATATCAATAACATTCATGAAATAAACAAATATTTGTCAAAATGATCAGCAATAATTTATTCTTTCAATTGAAAAACTGGTATTGAAAGGGGTTACATTATAAAATCTGAGGTACAAAACTCAGGGAACATTATAAGGAATAATTGTACCATCACTTTATAAATGTTTCACGAGGGTTCTAACTCAGTACTCATAATGTAACACTTGTCACTCCTGGCACCTTGGTATCAAATAGCACTTTCATATACATGTGCAATCTTGACATCATCATTTTTTATCAGTTTGGTGTTTGTTCGATCATTTTTTATATGTGATGATAATTATTGCTGTTTTTATTACCTACTGTGTGTTGTTTCATAATTGAAATTGGTGCCTCTGTTTAATTATGTTTACAACCTGAAAAAATGATTAAGGACTGGTCGTATCACGGTGGATACAAACAGCATTTTCAAAGATGGATACAAAATTTCTCCCTATAAAGATCATATCCTGTTAATTTTGCAATGTCTGAAGCTTTAATAACATAAAAGAGATGTATATAATGTTTGAATTTTGATTTGTGGTCACATGACACTTGTAGTCATTTTACACTTCATTTGATGTGTGGTCACATTACACTTGTGGTCATTTGACACTTTGTAAGATCAGTTATATTCAAGAGCAAGATAACAACACAGAGGCTCTCAAGAGCCTGTATCACTCTGATTTATATAGACAATAAAAGATAGCTTTTTTCTGATGTTAAACTGAGTACTCTAATTTTCAATTTTATACTGGCATAAATAACACAAGTGTGGACACAGAAAAACGTCTCACCTGCATTCCGCATCAGTAACGAAAATAAATTTCGTCATAAGCATTACGTAAATAGCATTAAATATCAGCAGCGGCCTGTATACAAAATATTGTCACCATACCCTGCATAGTTACAGGGGAACAGCCGTAACCCAAAAACTTTAACGTAGTCGCTGGACCGTGAAATTGAGGTAAAGGTCAGGTGGAACCTACCAGACAGTCATGTACTATTCATCAGCAACCTATATACCAAATATTGTCATCCTACCATGCATAGTTACAGAGGAACAATCGTAACCCAAAAACTTTAACGTAGTCGCTGGACCGTGAAATTGAGGTCAAGGTCAGGTGGAACCTACCAGACAGTCATGTACTAGTCATCAGCAACCTATACACCAAATATTGTCATCCTACCATGTGTAGTTACAGAGGAACTGTCGTAACCCAAAAACTTTAATGTAGTCGCTGGACTGTGAAATTGAGGTCAAGGTCAGGTGACACCTACCAGACAGTCATGTACTAGTCATCAGCAACCTATACACCAAATATTGTCATCCTACCATGCGTAGTTACAGAGAAACTGTCGTAACCCAAAAACTTTAACGTAGTCGCTGGACCGTGAAATTGAGGTCAAGGTCAGGTGACACCTACCAGACAGTCATGTACTAGTCATCAGCAACCTATACACCAAATATTGTCATCCTACCATAGTTACAGAGGAATTGTCGTAACCCAAAAACTTTAACGTAGTCGCTGGACCGTGGAATTTTGCTGTTTGCTTTCAGCTGGTTCATTTAGGACACTATTTAAACACTTTTCTATAGGTTTCTAGGTTTAATTAATTCCTACAATTGCAGGTTAACCTCTACTAAATAGGCAAGCAGCTGCTGCAGTAGTCAAAAGTAGTGCTTAAAAGAACCAAAGTAGTTCTACTTTCACATAATGCATAAAAAGTGTAATTCAGAATGAACCTGTTTAAAATTAAGTTTATATGATGCACATATATTTTAGAAGTGAAATGAATCCAAATTTATCTATTTCAAGCAAGTATTAGATTTTGTACCAAACTTAACAGACTGGCATCTGTTTCTATCCATCTGACAACTGAAAGTAGCTTTTTATGTAAACTTTACGAAACATTCTTATAAAACTTTAAACTTGATGCACCGCTCAGATATTTTTAAGGCAGGGTATTTTGAGAAAATAAGGTTGTAACTAATAGTGAACTTAAGGTAAATTCAGTATTCTATAAAATGTTATAATGGTCGGCTATGTAAATCATTTAGAAGAGGTTAGGTTAACCGGCATCCATCATGGATTTTCAATCAAATAAACAAGCATTAACTTTTAAAAGAACCAATAAACAATAAGCCAATAAACATTCAGATACAATAATAAAAAACAGCTCTGCAGGTTTAAAAAAAGATGGCATTTGAAAATTATTCTAATAAAGGCCTGTATTAAACATAGTCTGCAATGGTAAAGATGATAATTTTTACTGCCTTTTGGCAAATAACCCCCAAATTGTAGAGGACCATCCAATAAATATTCAATAACTTAGTTTCCATTGGTTAACAGGTTTCAAAAAGGAAGCATTTATATAAAATATTTTTGCCTTAGGTTCCTGTGTTAAACTGTCCTGTAGTGGCCACCATTTTGAAATTAAGATTGGCATAGAAAGAGAAACCTTATAGAAGACAATCCAATTAAAACTGGTGATAACTTTTTCAACTGGCTGAGGGGTTTAAAAAAAAAGCTTTTTTAATCTTTTTTCCTTATGGTCCAATGTTAAAATCCAATTGTACCCATTTTGAATTTTTAAATTGGCATTAAAAACATAAACTTTATAAAGTACCATCAAAACAATATTGCTGGCAAATTTAGTTCAATTAGTTTTCAGGTTTCAGAGAACTATCCATTTTACGTTTTCCAATAGGGTCCTCGTTAAATTCAGCCTTGCAGTGGCAGCACTTTTACTTAAATAAAAAAACAAACTTTATAAAGGACCATCAAAACAATATTGCCAGTAAGTGTTGCCATTGTCTAAATGGTTTCAGAGAAGAAGCCTTTTTAAGCCTTTTTCTATACGGTTCTTTGTTACATCAAGTCCTGCTGTGGTGGCCATTTTGAATTTGTGCTTAGCATAAAAAACATAAACTGTATAGAGGACCAAACAGTGAATATAGGTGATAAGCTTTGTTTCAATTGGTTAAACTGTTTCAGAGCCTTTTTATTCTTTTTTCTCCTAAGGTCCTATGTTCAACTATGACCTATGGTGGTGGCCATATTGGTTTTAAATCAGAACAAAAGACACAAACTTTGTAAAGCTCCATCCAAAGAACACCGTAAGCAAGTTTTGTTTCATTTAGCCCAGTGATTTCAGAAAAGAAGATTGAAATGTAAAAAGTTTACAGATGCCAACCACAATGATGACGACACATAGTGATGAACATATCTTACAGAAGTTTCAGAGATCTGGGTTGGAAACTGTAGGATGAGTAATTAAACCAAACAGATACTCTATTTTTCCTACCAGTACACCCACTTTCCATATATTACTAGTGTTTCACTTCTTGCAACCCAGCAAAAAAATGTTTAGAATACATCCTAGTAACATATTTGCAGATCATATTTACATTGCTATAGTTGGAAAAGCAATAGATAAAGAAACATTGTTCATAAGGTCATTATGGACCAGTTTTGTGTCTCAATAACCATGAAGAAATATTTATTTAATAACAAATACTTAGGCGCATATAACAACATTGTGAAATATAGAATCTTACATTGGTCTGAGTGTATTATCGGATTTCTGCAATCGAGATAGCTGAATTATGATATTTTAAGTCTGAGCCTAGGCGAGGGACTTAAAATTCCATAATTTTACTATGGAGATTTTAGAAATCCGATAATCCAAAGGTCCTAATGTAAGATTCTGTATTTCTAATTTTAATAAGCAGTAAACTTGCAAAATTCCAATTTTATGGAATAGACATGACTTGAATAAATCAACAGATGAGAAGCACATTTTCACTGGTGATGAGAACTATTTTTTCCACAATGGTAAAGTGGTTTGAATATAACGTAAAAATTAGAGAAAGAAACTTAAAGTTTCATGGAGAAACAACATTAACCCTAATAAGAGGAGTTCCAACATCCGACAAAAATGTAAAAAACATGACCAGCCAACAATCCTAAATAGCAGCAAGTGTTTTGTATACATTTGCCTATAATGTCTACTTTGATCATGTTCTAATCTTCTCTGACAACAATAGATATTTCAAATCCCTTTATAGCGGTTTGGTAACATCTTTATTGAGTTAGAAATGTGTCTTTAATCCTATATGTATTGATAAACATTTGTTTTCCTGTTTCAGGACCATGTCTGTGTCCAATAATTATATTTAATTCATGGCTAAGCTGTTCTAGATTCACATTTAACTACACCATCTGATTACATTAGAAAATAAATATGTCACCCTCAGTTAACCTTCTATAGGTATGCAATGTACTAATATGGGTTTTTATGAGCACAATGTATAGCATGAAACAAGTGTGGACACAGAAAAATGTCTCGCTTGCATTCTGCATCAGTAACGAAAATAAATTTTATCATAAGTGTTACATAAATAGCATTAAATTGTTATCTGCAGCAGCCTGTATACCAAATATTGTCACCCTACCAAAAATAGTTACAGAATACAAAAACTTTAACATAGTCGCTGGACCGTGAAATTGAGGTCAAGGTCAGGTGACACGTACCTCAATATTATTAAAAAATATTTTATATCCATGATGTTAAACTAGTTTTAAAACTGTACATGCAATATTACTAAAATACAGCAATAAGCAGTCTTGTCCAATCATCAAGGAACCTTTATAAAGGACGTCCCATATTTCAATGATGCAAAGTTAAAAATAATCAATTTAAAAGAGATAATGCAAACACAAACCTCAAAACTCAATTAATAAGAAAAAGACCAAATAAAAAAAAAATAAAGTAAAACAACATATGATAGCATACCAGACCACATTGTAACAGTATGTGGACTGTGGAGGTGTTGGACTGGTAAAAAAGATCATTAACCCTCCACTTTTATTATAATGCCCTAAAAACAATCCACATGGCTTAGTTTTGTTTTCAGGGGAAAACATTTTTGAATTTCAACCAATCAGAAACAAGGATTTCCCATGTGTTTGGCAGAACATGTGGAAAATTGGTAATTTAATCCAAGCAATTCAATTTGTCTTGTAGTTTCAAAAATATAAAAAAAATATTCAGTGAATTATACATAATAAATCTCTTTGGTAGCATTGTATTTTGTCTTATCAATATGTAACAATGCATTACCTCTCAGTTACAAATAACATTGAACTTGAACTTTAGTATGGAAGATTTTAGATTTTTAGCCAATCAGAAACAAGAATAGCAACAATATTTTTGTCCAATTCAAGATGAAATCAGGAATTTTCGGATTTGTAAAGAACATTACAAACATCATAACTGCGAAGTTTGGCTTTAGTTAACTTAGCAATTTCAAAAAAAGGAGATCAGAATTAGAAAAGTTTATTGGCACTTCAAACATTAATCAACAAATGACAAGGGACAAGACTCCATCTACTGGAACTAAGGCATTCCAAGCATTAGCTAATTGGCAAGAACAAAGGCTCCCTCTAGTGGAAATAGGACATTCTGATCATCAAATAAGCAATGCCCAAGAACCAAGGCTCCCTCTAGCAGAACTTCAGCATTCTAATCATTAATTAAGCAATGCCCTGGGACCAAGGCTCCCTCTAGCAGAACATCAGCATTCTAATCAGTAATTAAGCAATGCCCAAGAACCAAGGCTCCCTCTAGCAGAACTTCAGCATTCTAATCAGTAATTAAGCAATGCCCTGTGACCAAGGCTCCCTCTAGCAGAACTTCAGCATTCTAATCAGTAATTAAGCAATGCCCTGGGACCAAGGCTCCCTCTAGCAGAACTTCAGCATTCTAATCAGTAATTAAGCAATGCCCTAGGACCAAGGCTCCCTCTAGCAGAACTTCAGCATTCTAATCATTAATTAAGCAATGCCCTGGGACAAAGGCTCCCTCTAGCAGAACATCAGCATTCTAATCAGTAATTAAGCAATGCCCAAGAACCAAGGTTCCCTCTAGCAGAACTTCAGCATTCTAATCAGTAATTCAGCAATGCCCTGTGACCAAGGATCCCTCTAGCAGAACTTCAGCATTCTAATCAGTAATTAAGCAATGCCCTGTGACCAAGGCTCCCTCTAGCAGAACTTAAGCATTCTAATCAGTAATTAAGCAATGCCCTGTGACCAAGGCTCCCTCTAGCAGAACTTCAGCATTCTAATCATTAATTAAGCAATGCCCTGTGACCAAGGCTCCCTCTAGCAGAACTTAAGCATTCTAATCAGTAATTAAGCAATGCCCTGTGACCAAGGCTCCCTCTAGCAGAACATCAGCATTCTAATCATTAATTTAGCAATGCCCTGGGACAAAGGCTCCCTCTAGCAGAACTACAGCATTCTAATAAGTAATTAAGCAATACCCTGGGACAAAGGCTCCCTCTAGCAGAACTTCAGCATCCTAATCAGTAATTAAGCAATGCCCTGTGACCAAGGCTCCCTCTAGCAGAACTTCAGCATTCAAATCATTAATTAAGCAATGCCCAGGGACAAAGTGGAACCAAAAAAAAACCATTACATTACACAGCTAATAACATTGTTGGTGCAAAGATTTCAATATTAATAATACAAAAATATGAAGTGATTTTGGAAATGAAATCAGAAACTCAGCAATCCCCATAACAGTTCTAAATAATTATTTCGGCTACAACCATCTCCCATAACATCACAGTGACTTGACCAGCATTCAAATTGACATATCAAACATCACAGTGTCTTGACCAGCATTTACTAGACATATAAAACATCACAGTGTCCTGACCAGCATTTATCAAACATTAAAGTCCACAACTTACTGTAATCTTTATAAAGTATATCTGAACCATTTCCTATTCTGGTGTCGAAATTAGCCATCAGAGGAGCTATATACTGGGTAGCTGTTAGCCATGAGTGTAAAAATGGACTCATATACAGGAACCCTACAAAAAATATGAAAAAGAATATAAAATTAGTTATAAAAAAATACAAGTATGTAGCCCTTAGCCAGGAATGTAAAAATGGACCTGTAAATAGAAGAAAACCTATAAACAAGTGTGGACACAGAAAAACGTCTCGCCTGCATTCCGCATCAGTAACGAAAATAAATTTCGTCATAAGCATTACGTAAATAGCATTAAATATCAGCAGCGGCCTGTATACAACTATTGTCACCATACCCTACATAGTTACAGGGGAACAGACGTAACCCAAAAACTTTAACGTAGTCGCTGGACCGTGAAATTGAGGTCAAGGTCAGGTTGAACCTACCAGACAGTCATGTACTAGTCATCAGCAACCTATATACCAAATATTGTCATCCTACCATGCGTAGTTACAGAGGAACTATCGTAACCCAAAAACTTTAACGTAGTCGCTGGACCGTGAAATTGAGGTCAAGGTCAGGTGACACCTACCAGACAGTCATGTACTAGTCATCAGCAACCTATACACCAAATATTGTCATCCTACCATGCGTAGTTACAAAGGAACTGTCGTAACCCAAAAACTTTAATGTAGTCGCTGGACTGTGAAATTGAGGTCAAGGTCAGGTGACACCTACCAGACAGTCATGTACTAGTCATCAGCAACCTATACACCAAATATTGTCATCCTACCATGCATAGTTACAGAGGAACTGTTGTAACCCCAAAACTTTAACGTAGTCGCTGGACCGTGAAATTGAGGTCAAGGTCAGGTGACACCTACCAGACAGTCATGTACTAGTCATCAGCAACCTATACACCAAATATTGTCATCCTACCATGCGTAGTTACAGAGGAACTGTCGTAACCCCAAATCTTTAACGTAGTCACTGGACCGTGAAATTGAGGTCAAGGTCAAGTGACACCTACCAGACGGTCATGTACTAGTCATCAGCAACCTATACACCAAATATTGTCATCCTATTATGCGTAGTTACAGAGGAACTGTCGTAACCCAAAAACTTTAACGTAGTCGCTGGACCGTGAAATTGAGGTCAAGGTCAGGTGACACCTACCAGACAGTCATGTACTAGTCATCAGCAACCTATACACCAAATATTGTCATCCTACCATGTGTAGTTACAGAGGAACTGTCGTAACCCAAAAACTTTAACGTAGTCGCTGGACCGTGAAATTGAGGTCAAGGTCAGGTGACACCTACCAGGCAGTCATGTACTATTCATCAGCAACCTATACACCAAATATTGTCTTCCTACCATGCATAGTTACAGAGGAACTGTCGTAACCCCAAAACTTTAACGTAGTCGCTGGACCGTGAAATTGAGGTCAAGGTCAGGTGACACCTACCAGACAGTCATGTACTAGTCATCAGCAACCTATACACCAAATATTGTCATCCTACCATGCGTAGTTACAGAGGAACTGTCGTAACCCAAAAACTTTAACGTAGTCGCTGGACTGTGAAATTGAGGTCAAGGTCAGGTGACCCCTACCAGACAGTCATGTACAAGTCATCAGCAACCTATACACCAAATATTGTCATCCTACCATGCGTAGTTACAGAGGAACTGTCGTAACCCAAAAACTTTAACGTAGTCGCTGGACCGTGAAATTGAGGTCAAGGTCAGGTGACACCTACCAGACAGTCATGTACTAGTCATCAGCAACCTATACACCAAATATTGTCATCCTACCATGCGTAGTTACAGAGGAACTGTCGTAACCCAAAAACTTTAACGTAGTCGCTGGACCGTGAAATTGAGGTCAAGGTCAGGTGACACCTACCAGACAGTCATGTACTAGTCATCAGCAACCTATACACCAAATATTGTCATCCTACCATGCGTAGTTACAGAGGAACTGTCGTAACCCAAAAACTTTAACGTAGTCGCTGGACCGTGAAATTGAGGTCAAGGTCAGGTGACAGGTGACTGACTGGCAAGTACTCATCATAAGCTACCTCTGGACCAAATTTGATGGACCTAGTGCTTGGGCTTACAAAGATATGAAGCAAGATGTCAAGTGTTTACGCCGCCGCCGCCACCGCCGGATTCCCATACATATGTCTCGCCTCCAGCGACTTTCGTCGCAGGCGAGACAAAAAGGATACACAGCATATAAAATTAGTTTTCAAAAAGAATACAAGTATGTAGCCTTAGCCACGAGGGTAAACTAGAGGCTCCCTGGAGCCTGTATCGCTCACCTGACAAGAGGTAAAGAGGAGAGGATTTTAAAAAAATTAATTTACACTGATTAAAAATTTTTTTTTTAAAAGTTCAAGGGGAATAACTCCTAAACAGTTCATCGGACAATCTTGACCCTGAAGTCATTTGTGTCGCTCTCATGCTAACTTTTTCTCTAGTTCTAATAATTTTCAACATTTTTAGTAAAAATGAAAAAAAATCATCAATTTTGACAAATCAAGGGCAACAACTCCTACAAGGGGTCGTCACACAACTTCAACTCAATGAAAAGTTTTGATCTTTTGATGCTTTGGTTTTCCTGTATCTGCTATACATTTTGAACAGTAAGGCAAATACTTATTTTGACCGCCCAGTTCTGTTTTTAACTGAGGCAGTAATGTTCGTTGGTCTCTGGCCATGATTTGTGCAAACTTGGTAGAGGTCATTTTACTGATGATATGTGCACAGTTTCAAAGAAATCCCTTCAGTGGGTTTGGAAACATTGAAAAAAAACATTTTTTAAAGAAAATTTAACGATGACAACAATGGATGCCTTGAGGTCAGGTGATCTAAAAATGGAAACCTAGAAAAACATTAGATATTTGTGTTTGTTTGAATTGCGTTTAACATCAATTTCTGCATCAATTTCTGCAATTTTTCAGCTAAATCATGGCATCCAATTTTTATTTGGGGAGTAATATAATATAATCATATCACCAGGGTCTACGTTTGTTTCTTTAAAGTTTGAGCCCAGTTTGTTTGGCCCTCTCCTCAGAAATATGCCATTGGTGTTTTCTCTTTAAAGTGTTTTTATGGTATTCATTATAGAGAATTTGTTTGGATCAGTTCTCAAAATAACTGGTAATAATTATGTCACAATTAATGTCTACAGGTAAAAAGCCATTGACCAGCAATTAAACCTGTACCAAACAGGTAACAAAGACAAAGCAGTCCCATAAGAAATTAAGTGTGACTGATATTTATCTACACTTGGCGGTTGTATTCAAATAAAGAAGCATAGAAAATTTATTAGAAATAATTTTTGTAAACAGCCTTACACAGTGAATCAATTATACAGTAATGTCATGACATACACAAACAAATCTTTATAAAAATTTGATCAAAGACAGAAATGGCCAGATTTTGTTAAAAATGACATAAGTCAGTTAACAGGAAATAGGTGAGCGACAGACCTGAAACCGACTCCCACGTTATGGGAGGCCATGCTGATGCTGCATACCAAATTTCAAGAGAATGTGATTAGTAGTTGCTAAGAAAACTGTTACGAAAATTTTTTCCCACCTGCACGCCGCCCGCCAGACATTCACCATACTATAACCCGGATTTTCACTCAGTGAAATCTGGCCAAAAATATTCACCTTTGGTGGCTCAAACAACAAATAACTCCAACTGTTTTGACAACCCTTTTGACTTAGAAGTTCTAACTGTCTTATTATTATTACATGTATCCAAATTTGAGAATAGATCATGAATAAAAGATTTCGAAGTTCTACTGTCTTATTATTATTACATGTATCCAAATTTGAGAATAGATCATGAATAAAATAACAAGTACATATAGTTCATCATTTTAAAATAACAATAAGTTATTGTCTGGTGTCCTCAGTAAAAAAAAAACCATTATGCAAATAAAGTAGGTTCAACTATTTAACACTTGTTAATCTTATTTTCAGCTTTAATTTAGTTTTGAAAACTACAAAAAGCACTAATGAAGAACCATGACTGATATGTTGCTTCAACAATCATGAAGAATAATACTATAATGTTCAGGAGTGGGAAAAATAACTAGAGGCTCCCAGCAGTCTGTAATCACTTACCTGGAATCCAAATGACTTCAACTATATTAAAATTTTTGAAATTAACAGTTTCAGTCTAGTTGTTATAGCTTTTAAGTTACTGTGCAAAAAATAAACATTTCTTCCAAAATTTTGGTTAAATACAATAACTCCTATAAGGTGCCATCGACAATTTCTGAAAATAAAATGGTTTTAGGCATTTTCCTTTAGGATACTTTAGAAATTTACAGTTTTACTCTACTAATAGGTGTGTTATAGACTAATTTATAATTCAAAAACTGTTCATTTGTCCAAATTCATAATGAAGGGCAATAACTCCTATAAAGAGTCATCTAGCAATTCTGGACTAAGCAATCATTTGTAGGGCTTCTATTGCTGATCATTGGTGCAATTTACAGTTTAAATCTAGCTTCTATAGTTTTCAAGTTACAGGACAAAAATGGAAAATTTCATAACAAAATTGTCATTTAAGGGCAATAACCCCTATAAGGAGTCATCTGACAATTTCATACCAATTAAGTGAATTGTAGGGCTTTTATTGCTGATCATTTTTGCAATTTATTATTTCACTATAGCTGTTATGGTTTTTATGTTACAGGACAAAAACGGAAAATAGCAATTTAAGGGCAATCCTATAAAGAGTCATCTGACAATTTCCGACTTTATAGTAATTTGTAGGGCTTGTATTGCTGATCATTTTTGCTATTAACAGTTTCACTTTAGCTGTTACAGTTTAAAGTTACAGGACAAAAACGAAAAATTTCATAAAAAATTGTCATTTATGGGCAATAACTTATTTAAGGAGTTGTCTGACAATTTCAGGCCAATCAAGTGAATTGTAGGGCATTTATTGCTGATAATTTGTGCAATTTACAGTTTCAATCTAGCTGCTATAGTTTTCAAGTTACAGGACAAAAACGAAAAATTTCATTAAAAATTGTCATTTAAGGGCAATAACTCCTATAAGGAGTCATGTGACAATTTCAGACTAAAACAGTGAATTGTAGGGCTTGTATTGTTGATCATTTTTGCTATTTACAGTTTTACTCTAGCCGTTATAGATTTAAAGCTACAGGACAAAAACGGAAAATTTCATAAAAAATTGCCATTTAAGGGCAATAACTCATATAAGGAGTCACTTGACAATTTCAGACTTTATAGTAATTTGTAGGGCTTGTATTGCTGATCATTTTTGCTATTTACAGTTTTACTCTGGCTGTTATAGTTTTAAAGTTACAGGACAAAAACGGAAAATTTCATATTAAATTACCATTTATGGGCAATAACTCATATAAGGAGTCATCTGACAATTTCAGACAAATTAAGTGAATTGTAGGGCTTTTATTGCTGATTATTTTTGCCATTTACAGTTTCACTCTACCCCGTATAGTTTTCAAGTTATATTGTAAATACCAAAAATTTTGTCAAAAATCGTCAATAAAGGGCAATAACTCCTACAAGGAGCCAATACACAACTTTACACTTATCGCAACTATTGTAGACCTTAATATGCTGATCAATTTGAAGTAACGGTCTTCTCCATAGCTATTATAATTTTTTAGATAATGATCAAAAACCTGTGTTGACCCCCCCATGTTCTATTTTTAGTAACAGCGACCATATTTGTCTGTTGATCATCACCCTGGGTACAAACTTGTAACTAGGAACAATAAGGATGATAGGATGCCAAGTTTAAAAAAATTTGGCCCAGTGGTTTCAGAGTAGAAGATTTTTGAAAAAGTTTACGACGGACGACAGACGACGGATAGCAAAAGCTCACATGGACCTTCGGTCCAGGTGAGCTAAAAATAATAACATTGATTGAGATGGAAAAGAAAAGTAGTAGATGATAACATTGTCCTTTACTAGGACAGCTGTTTTTATGACTTCTGTCTTTATATTATAAACTGTTTACTGTCTTACAAATAATGAAAATTCCAGTCATAACCATCTTTTATGATTGTCTAGATGAGTTTTCTGTTATAAAAATTCATCAATCATCAATAATACCACGACAAAACCTATATAATACTGGTTATTGTCATCATTCTGTTTTATCACTTTTGTAAAATATTAGATATTTCCAGACTATTTGTTCTTGACTATAAGTATCTCTGCACTATTGTTTTTATTTTCAGTTTTACCATAGGTATAACAGAAACTGTATCCATCTACAGAAAATATATGGTACTGTAAAGTACATTAGGTCTGTCGTGAGGAAAGATCCGGGTCAAACGTTTTGATGATCTGCGTGGTTTTGTATATAATGGATATAAGAATAAGTTTGTTATTACCACTGGTTATTATAACCAAATATTAAAGCTGTTAAAAATCGGTACAAGTAAACAATGTATGCAAATATCCAATAAATATCCGCTTTAAAATTGAAATTTAATTCAGTATACCATTATTGGTGAATGTTATGAAAAAGAGTTGGCTAATGTCCAAAGTTTTAACAAAATTAAAACAACAAACTGATCTTTTAATTGTTTGAAGTTTAAAACCTAATACAAATATTTCCAGGTCTTGGTATATATGCCAAATTCAGGTATACACATATGTACTGGTCAAGGAGTAGTTCTCGTCGGCAAATTATTCTCCCCACCTGATTTTTCAAAAATTTTTGCCAAAAATTTGTATATTGAAAAAAAGAAAAGGGTACTTATTTTGGATAGAAGATAGTAAAATCACAAAAAGTTGCAAAAATTTCAATAGGAAAAAAAAATAACGGTACAATCATCAAAATGGCAAGAATTGTTTCTGTGATTTAAACTTGAGAACGAAATACTAAGGTTTTTAATTTCAAAATATTGTCTGAAGATGGTAATTTATTTGTCAGTCTATAAACTGTATAAAACAAATAAATAACTATATTTTAACTAGAAATTTTACATCACAGAGAAAAAATGCCACAGAAGCTGACAGTAAGAAGTTAACTTTGGTGTTTCTATACATTCTGCTTTATGCTGTTCTAGCATAAATCTATGGCCTTTATAAGCAAATGTAACATATACAGACAATAACAATTTACAATTTCTCTTATGCAAATGTTACCCATGGTTGAATGTTACCCATGGTTAGACGTTACCCATGGTTAGACGTTACCCATGGTTGAATGTTACCCATGGTTGGATGTTACCCATGGTTGGATGTTACCCATGGATGGATGTTACCCATGGTTGGATGTTACCCATGGATGGATGTTACCCATGGTTGGATGTTACCCATGGATGCTACCCATGGATGTTACCCATGTTTGGATGTTACCCATGGATGTTACCCATGGATGTTACCCATGGTTGAATGTTACCCATGGTTGGATGTTACCCATGGTTAGACATTACCCATGGTTGAATGTTACCCATGGTTGGATGTTACCCATGGTTGGATGTTACCCATGGTTGGATGCTACCCATGGTTGGATGTTACCCATGGTTGGATGTTACCCATGGTTAGACGTTACCCATGGTTGAATGTTACCCATGGTTGGATGTTACCCATGGTTGGATGTTACCCATGGTTGGATGTTACCCATGGTTGGATGTTACCCATGGTTGGATGTTAACCATGGTTGGATGTTACCCATGGATGTTACCCATGGTTGAATGTTACCCATGGTTGAATGTTACCCATGGTTGGATGTTACCCATGGTTGGATGTTACCCATGGTTAGACGTTACCCATGGTTGAATGTTACCCATGGTTGGATGTTACCCATGGATGTTACCCA
The DNA here is from genome assembly GCA_944474755.1 of Limnoperna fortunei. NCBI lineage: Eukaryota > Metazoa > Mollusca > Bivalvia > Mytilida > Modiolidae > Limnoperna > Limnoperna fortunei. The sequence goes on along the minus strand of OX104119.1, from coordinate 72,308,371 downwards.
TGAATGTAACCCATGGTTAGATGTTACCCATGGTTGGATGCTACCCATGGTTGGATGTTACCCATGGTTGGATGTTACCCATGGTTGGATGTTACCCATGGTTGGATGTTACCCATGGATTTACCCATGGTTGGATGTTACCCATGGTTGGATGTTACCCATGGATTTACCCATGGTTGGATGTTACCCATGGTTGGATGTAACCCATGGTTGGATGTTACCCATGGTTGGATGTTACCCATGGATGTTACCCATGGTTGGATGTTACCCATGGTTGGATGTTACCCATGGTTGTTACCCATAGTTGGATGTTACCCATGGTTGGATGTTACCCATGGATGTTACCCATGGTTGGATGTTACCCATGGTTGGATGTTACCCATGGTTGGATGTTACCCATGGATGTTACCCATAGTTGGATGTTACCCATGGTTGGATGTTACCCATGGTTGGATGTTACCCATGGTTGGATGCTACCTATGGTTGGATGTTACCCATGGTTGGATGTTACCCATGGATGTTACCCATGGTTGGATGTTACCCATGGTTGGATGTTACCCATGGATGTTACCCATAGTTGGATGTTACCCATGGTTGAATGTTACCCATGGTTGGATGTTACCCATGGTTGGATGTTACCCATGGATGGATGTTACCCATGGTTGGATGTTACCCATGGATGTCACCCATAGTTGGATGTTACCCATGGTTGGATGTTACCCATGGTTGGATGTTACCCATGGTTGGATGTTACCCATGGATGTTACCCATAGTTGGATGTTACCCATGGTTGAATGTTACCCATGGTTGGATGTTACCCATGGTTGGATGTTACCCATGGTTGAATGTTACCCATGGTTGGATGTTACCCATGGTTGGATGTTACCCATGGTTGGATGTTACCCATGGTTGGATGTTACCCATGGTTGGATGTTACCCATGGATGTTACCCATGGATTTACCCATGGTTGGATGTTACCCATGGATTTACCCATGGTTGGATGTTACCCATGGTTGGATGTTACCCATGGATGTTACCCATAGTTGGATGTTACCCATGGTTGAATGTTACCCATGGTTGAATGTTACCCATGGATGGATGTTACCCATGGTTGGATGTTACCCATGGTTGGATGTTACCCATGGTTGGATGTTACCCATGGTTGGATGTTACCCATGGTTGGATGTTACCCATGTTTGGATGTTACCCATGGTTGGATGTTACCCATGGATGGATGTTAACCATGGTTGGATGTTACCCATGGTTGGATGTTACCCATGGTTGGATGTTACCCATGGATGTTACCCATGGTTGGATGTTACCCATGGTTGGATGCTACCCATGGCTGGATGTTACCCATGGATGGATGTTACCCATGGTTGGATGTTACCCATGGTTGGATGTTACCCATGGTTGGATGTTACCCATGGATGGATTTTCCCATGGATGGATGTTACCCATGGTTGGATGTTACCCATGGTTGGATGTTACCCATGGTTGGATGTTACCCATGGATGTAACCCATGGTTGGATGTTACCCATGGTTGGATGTTACCCATGGTTGGATGTTACCCATGGATGTTACCCATGGTTGGATGTTACCCATGGTTGGATGTTACCCATGGTTAGACGTTACCCATGGTTGAATGTTACCTATGGTTGGATGTTTCCCATGGTTGGATGTTACCCATGGTTGGATGTTACCCATGGTTAGACGTTACCCATGGTTGGATGTTACCCATGGTTGGATGTTACCCATGGTTGGATGTTACCCATGGTTAGACGTTACCCATGGTTGGATGTTACCCATGGTTGGATGTTACCCATGGTTGGATGTTACCCATGGTTAGACGTTACCCATGGTTGGATGTTACCCATGGATGTTACCCATGGTTGGATGTTACCCATGGTTGGATGTTACCCATGGTTAGACGTTACCCATGGTTGGATGTTACCCATGGTTGGATGTTACCCATGAATGTTACCCATGGATTTACCCATGGTTGGATGTTACCCATGGTTGGATGTTACCCATGGTTGGATGTTACCCATGTTTGGATGTTACCCATGGTTGGATGCTACCCATGGTTGGATGTTACCCATGGTTGAATGTTACCCATGGATGTTACCCATGGTTGGATGTTACCCATGGTTGGATGTTACCCATGGTTAGACGTTACCCATGGTTGAATGTTACTCATGGTTGGATGTTACCCATAGTTGAATGTTACCCATGGTTGGATGCTACCCATGGTTGAATGTTACCCATGGTTGAATGTTACCCATGGTTGGATGTTACCCATGGTTGGATGTTACCCATGGTTGGATGTTACCCATGAATGTTACCCATGGTTGGATGTTACCCATGGTTGGATGTTACCCATGGATGTTACCCATGTTTGGATGTTACCCATGGTTGGATGTTACCCATGGATGGATGTTACCCATGGTTGGATGTTACCCATGGTTAGACGTTACCCATGGTTGAATGTTACCCATGGTTGGATGTTAAACATATACAGACAATAACAATTTACAATTTCTCTTATGCAAATGTTACCCATGGTTGGATGTTAACAACCTAGACAGAAGTTACCAAGAAATACTTTCTGACCTGTCCTAACAATGTCTTCTTATACTGTACATGTATGTTGTGAAGACATTAATATAAATTTTATTGGTCCCCGTCTTAGGCTTCAAACCAAGATTACTGTCCACTAAAGGCAGGAAGACAAATCATACAAATGTTATTAGTTGATTGATTGATTGATTAATGGTGTTTAATGCCCGAGCAGCAATATTTCATCTATATTCAGGCGACAAATGTTATTGGTAAAGTTTCCACAGCAACATTTATTACTTATGAAATGTATACATTGTCACAATATTTATATTCTGCACTTTAATATGTTTTTTTTTAACTTTATTTTCATTCCTTGTCAATTTTTTTGTCCTTGAGGGACTTGATCAACAACTCAAAGTGTCAAAAGTTTGTAGTGTTGTTATCTTAAATATGCTAAATAAATGTTATAATTTGAAATTAAATGTAAATTTGTTTCTAAAAAAATAATCAAAGACAAAATCATAACAATTCATAAACATTTATTTATATCTTAAAAAAATACACGAACATCTAGGCAGACAAAATTTGAATTTTTTTTATAGGATTTACTTGTATGCCATATGTTTGTATCAAATGTAATTAGAAACTTAAAAAAAATAAAGAAAAAGTGTGCTGTTGTACTTTCTCAACAAGATTATAAGAAAGCAAATGGCCACTTTATGTTATACAAGAAATAATAGATTAAATCACATATGTTATATCTAATTCAAATCCATTTAACCCCACATGCTGTGAAATAGAGCGTGACAAAGCTAGCCTTCTATTTCTTATTTAAACTTATTATGCAGATTGTCAACAAATAGTTATTTTGTAATTTAAGGCGTTTACTCAGGATGTCATGATATAGGATCACGATTTTTTATTAAAGACCTTAACATGGATAAAACATAATGGGTATATAAGTACAATGGGCTAAAAATAGTAACAGGATGTCATGCAAAATCTCCACATTATATCAGATATAAGACAACTGTTACCAGCTTCCTCCCACCCCACCCCAAACCCCCGGTATTTTTTATCTGCCATGTTTTTCAGATAATATATTGACAAACTGTTGACGGTACATCATCAATGCTTGTGCAAGACCGGTCAAATTCCTTTGAATTATTTGGCTGGTTTTACAGGGGATATCTTTTTTTTTAAATGCTTTTGTCCCAGGAAAATAATGAAAACCTATACTGCTGGTGTGCATCAATTCTTTTTAATGTATGTATGCTAAGTCTTAAAAGGAATTGTTCATAGACTGTCATAATGAAGATGTATTACAGATAGGTGAAAATCAAGGTATCTGTAATACATATACCAAATGTATCTGTTATTTGAAATACCTATTGTTATACATCTGACCCAGAACAAATAAGGTATTTGGAAACATTAAATAACAATGTCATTCAGTTCTTTCTGAAATATGAAGATAACCAGAGAAACTAATGGTCATATGGTCCAATGTTAAACTAAGTCCTGCGGTGATGGCCATTTTGATTTTCTCATTGGCATAAAAACCATAAACTTCATAAGGGCCATCCAAACAATATTGGTAGTAAGTTTTGTTTCCATTGGTTCAGAGCAGAAGCCTTTTAAAACTTATGTTAAACTAAGTCCTGCGGTGGTGGCCATTTTGATGTTCCAATTGGCATAGAAAACATAAACTTTATAAAGGACCATCCAGACAATATGACTATTAAGTATTGTTTTGATCGGTAAACCGGTTTCAGAGAAGAACCCTTTTAAAACTTTTTTCCCATAGGGTCCTATGTTGAACTAAGTACTGTGGTGGCAGCCATATTAGTTTTCCAATCCAAATTAAAACACACAAACTTGTAAAGGTCCATCCAATGAACATTATGGCCAAGTTTGGTTTCAATAGGCCAAGTGGTTTCAGAGAAGAAGATTAAAACATAAAAAGTTTACAGACAAAATCATAAGCAATATATTGTATTCATCAAATAAATCAACTTTACAAATTGAGTGCACTTGTATCCAACCAGCAGACGGACAACAACAGCTTAAATGTACATTTATGTAAATTAGACAAAATCAAATGGAAGAAACATCATTCTCCAAGGTCAAAAGGTCAACCTACGTCAATAACCGTAAGAAACAAACAAAACCAGGGATCAAATATTGCCAACATTTATAATTAACAGGTAAATACCGATCTATAACAACGGAGGAATTGTACTTGAAAACGTCTGCCGATGGCATAATCAACATGAGTGATAAAATCTTTTTTTTATATTAAAAATGGATAAAAATTGGCATAGTTGCAGGATGCTATTACAAAACAAAAGATAAAAAAAACAGAATTGTTTAAGGAACTATTTGGAATAGGTGGGAGTTTTACTGGAATATAAGTGAAGGTAACAACAAAAAAATAGAAGAATGTGTCCATGTGACACAGATGCCCCCGCTAAATGAAGTCCCAAACAGGAAGTAGTTGTCCAACAGGTCTGAAAGTTGCTTATGCCGTACAACTTGTGATACTGAACCACCCTGCCAAATTTCAAATTGTTCTCATGTAGGGTTTCTGAGAAAAGCTTGACGGAAATTCGTTCAGACGGACGTACGTACGGACAGATGGACGAACATGAGTAAAACTTAATGCCCCCCCCCCTGACATATCGTCGAGGGGGCTTAATAAGATTAACTTTTTTTGGAAAGAAGATAGAAATATGATTCTTTCAATTATTCAGTCTTTTAAATATGGAAATTAAATGAAACAACTCTAAAAATCCTCATTCCTTATCATACCTAGATTATGTAAACATGCAGTTTTCGAAGTCAAATATATGGGTTAAAGACCCATAAAAAAATTGTACAGGACAGAATATCAGAACCAAAAAAACAAATTTTAAATAATTAGCCAATTTCAAATTTAACCAATCTTAGATATGTTGTACATTGTTAGCCTTGATGGTCATGCACATCTACTTCTCACATGATTTAAATACATGTACTTCATTTCAATAGATAAGCTTTAAGTAATGACTGACTAGCCAAACCTAAATAGTATCAGACCTACCTCCTGTTGCTATGGTAACTTTGGTTACTTTATGTCCATAAAAAGGAAACTCAAACGATAAACCAATGGTCTGAAAAAACAACAACACATTATTGTAAGAAGTAAACCATTAAGGAACAGTTATATTTTACAACCTTGAACAGCTTTATGTCGTGAGAAAAGATGGAGGATGCATATTAGTGACAAATAAATACTTGATGTCACTAACCCCTTCCTTCACTAGAACAAGTAATCTTACCCTCACCTTTTTTTGGCATTAATCTGACAAATAAAAAAACTAACATCGGATGATAACAGCAGTAAAATTTGGCCGACCCCTTCACCAATTATTGGGTTTAAAATTGTTTTGAATTTTATTGAAAGTAGGTTTAATCCTCTTGTGTCCAGTCATTCACAATGTTGTTTGTTCATTCCTAGATATATATCTGGTTAATCAACTGCCTACTGTAGAGACTGGGCATTACATATGTACTTGCATGACATAGGGAGAAATCCTTTTTGAAGAATTATTGGTATGTTATGGTTTTCATGATAAAGGCATCAGACCCATAATTGAAGTCCCCATTTAATTTTATTTTTCTACAAAGAAATCTAGGCATATTAATTCAATGTATTGCTAATTCATGATATAAATAAAATATTGTTTTACTTGGAGTCAATGTTAACTAGTCTCAGCAAAAAATTTAGTTACTCAAATAGTATTTCGGATGTTTGCCGAACATTATCAAGGTTTGCTCCATTTAAAAAGAATGGACATTCTGGACACCAAATATGATCACGTGGTCAATTGTGGTACCAATACTTTAAGAGTATTCTGTTTCTATTACTGCTAATGTGTTGTAGCAACTGATAGCAGACCTTACTAGGTCCTGTCCAGACAATGGTGCTACTGTGTTGTAGCAGCTGACAGAAGACCTTACTAAGTCCTGTCCAGACAATAGTGCTACTGTGTTGTAGCAGCTGACAGAAGACCTTACTAAGTCCTGTCCAGACAATAGTGCTACTGTGTTGTAGCAACTGACAGAAGACCTTACTAAGTCCTGTCCAGACAATAGTGCTACTGTGTTGTAGCAACTGACAGCAGACCTTACTAAGTCCTGTCCAGACAATAGTGCTACTGTGTTGTAGCAGCTGACAGAAGACCTTACTAAGTCCTGTCCAGACAATAGTGCTAATGTGTTGTAGCAACTGACAGAAGACCATACTAAGTCCTGTCCAGACAATAGTGCTAATGTGTTGTAGCAGCTGACAGCAGACCTTACTAAGTCCTGTCCAGACAATAGTGCTACTGTGTTGTAGCAACTGACAGAAGACCTTACTAAGTCCTGTCCAGACAATAGTGCTACTGTGTTGTAGCAACTGACAGCAGACCTTATTAAGTCCTGTCCAGACAATAGTGCTACTGTGTTGTAGCAACTGATAGCAGACCTTATTAAGTCCTGTCCAGATTATAGTGCTACTGTGTTGTAGCAACTGATAGCAGACCTTTTAAGTCCTGTCCAGAGTATAGTGCTACTGTTATGTAGCAACTGATAGCAGACCTTATTAAGTCCTGTCCAGATTATAGTGCTACTGTGTTGTAGCAACTGATAGCAGACCTTACTAAGTCCCATACAGACAATAGTACTACTGTGTTGTAGCAACTGACAGAAGACCTTACTAAGTCCTGTCCAGACAATAGGCTACTGTGTTGTAGCAGCTGACAGAAGACCTTACTAAGTCCTGTCCAGACAATAGTGCTAATGTGTTGTAGCAGCTGACAGCAGACCTTACTAAGTCCTGTCCAGACAATAGGCTACTGTGTTGTAGCAGCTCTCAGGGGTTAAAAAAATTTTCGGAGCTGTAGTGGTCCAGGACCTGCAGACCACATAATTTTACTAGTCCTGATAAAATTTCCAGTGGTCCGGCTATTCGATTCTTGTTTTAATTATGTCATTTAGGTCATTCTGAATACAGATCATGCCAGTTGCATAGTATGTGATCATGAAATTTTTATTCAAATAAAAAGATATCATAAAGAATTGACTCGTTTCAATAAATGACCATCTGGTAAAATGCCATATAAATTTAAGCCTGAAATGGAATAAATATTTTACTAACCATTTCTTCATAACATATTGAAACAGGCCCAAGGGTAATAAATGGATTATTTGTTTAAAATTTTTAATCTAAAATATCTTAGGTAAAAAGATAATCAAGAAATTGTAAAGAAATGCAATATAAAACTTGTATTTTAGTGTCATTTAAAATGCTAAAAACTAGCATCAATTCAACTTTAATTTTTACTGAAAGCCTTCATACATCAATGAAGTCATCTGTTTCACTTTTTTCAGCAGCTTTTCTTTGAAATGTTCCCTTCAGTTTATTTTGGTCATATTGTTTATCTTTCGATATTTTCGGACTTGACTCAGTTTGTCACCATTTGAAACCGCATTATTTGACTTGACTTCGAGGTCACGAATGACTGGGTCATGTTTTCATCGATGTTTCCAACACGCTTACATCAACAATAATTAATTCTTATCACTGCCAAACGCAGAAAAAAACATAGATAAAACAGGTCTTTGATGCGCTTGATTCTAAGCTGACTTACTTTTTCTATATCAAGCATATTACAGATCCCGTACAAATACAGAAAGCAACGACAAAACATGATTGAATAAAATAAAATATATTTTTTAACTGGTCCGTCGGACTCTGTCTCTGCTATGATGCACAGGTCCGATATGCAAATCGACAGGTCCCGGACCTCGGACCAGTGGATTTTTTAACCTCTGACTGAGCTGACAGAAGACCTTACTAAGTCCTGTCCAGACAATAGTGCTAATGTGTTGTAGCAGCTGACAGCAGACCTTACTAAGACCTGTCCAGACAATAGTGCTAATGTGTTGTAGCAGCTGACAGCAGACCTTACTAAGACCTGTCCAGACAATAGTGCTAATGTGTTGTAGCAGCTGACAGCAGACCTTACTAAGTCCTGTCCAGACAATAGTGCTAATGTGTTGTAGCAGCTGACAGCAGACCTTACTAAGTCCTGTCCAGACAATAGTGCTAATGTGTTGTAGCAGCTGACAGCAGACCTTACTAAGTCCTGTCCAGACATTAGTGCTAATGTGTTGTAGCAACTGACAGAAGACCATACTAAGTCCTGTCCAGACAATAGTGCTAATGTGTTGTAGCAACTGACAGAAGACCATACTAAGTCCTGTCCAGACAATAGTGCTAATGTGTTGTAGCAGCTGACAGCAGACCTTACTAAGTCCTGTCCAGACAATAGTGCTAATGTGTTGTAGCAGCTGACAGCAGACCTTACTAAGTCCTGTCCAGGCAATACTACTACTGTGTTGCAGAAACTGTCTTTTTATAGACAACAGACCTAAAGTCCAGATATTAATTATTTAATAACCGAGAGCATCACATGATGTGACGTAAACCTATGTGTTGGGGCGAGAAATATAAATTAAACTACTAACAGATCAGACTAACTGCAAGATAAGAGTTAACCTGGAGTCAAATGTTTGCTTATTTATATAAAAAATTACTTGAAAGTTAACAAGTTAGTAAAAAACAGTCAATTAAAAAAAATATTTGAAATGATTTTGCATTGTTACCATCAACTATGTCACAATTACAGTTAAATTACAGAACATTATGGAAATACAGATAGATTTTAGGTTTAGAATGTCATATAGTGATATACCATGAAAGGTAATTGTGAAATTGTGATGCTACCTTGAAGGCAGGGCTTTATTCATATTACAGTCTGTAGATAATTAGCAAGATACTTTTCTAAAAAAAGGAACAAAATGTACAATAGACAATCTAGAGCTATTAAAGTCAAGAAGCTAGAAGATGTTTCCCCACTGGTTTCCTAGGTATAGGTAAAATCATGACTAGATATCTCTTCTTCCCTGGGCTAATACATCAGCAAGTACTAATTATGGAAGTCTTCAGAATAGGAGTTAGATAAATGATAAATCTGTTTCAATTAAGATCAATTTAAGAAAACCTTGCTGACAGTTTCTTATTAAACATCTTCAGAATTCCACAACACAGTTTGACCAAATTTCCATACAACTCTCATTACACTTTATTTAATCTTTAGACATGTTCAGACACCATTATTGATTTTTGAATAATGAAAATGACATTTCTTTTGACTTGAAAATTTGATTAGTAATATAATATCATTGTTTTATAAACTTACTGTAAGTAATAGACATACAATGTACTAAAACCTTATGTTATGTAGTATATATATATCTATAAACATAATAAACAGAGGCTTTTTAGGCTCTCTTCCCTTCTTCCAAATCTTTTTTATCAATTATTGTTGGAATGTTTTGTCTTTTGAAATTTTAGAGAAACAAATATAGCCTAACCAGCTGGTACAATTTCCTAAGTTCATGTTGTCTTATGCATAAGACTTTTTTATAAGCCTACTGCAGTAGACCTATATTTATGTGGTCCAATGCAGCAGACCTCAGTTTATATGGTCTAATGCTGTACACCTTAGTTTACTGGGCCAACTGCAGTAGACATTTAGTTTATGTGGTATGTTGCAGAATACCTCAGTTTATGTGGTCCAGCGTATACCTCAATTTATGGGGTCCAGTCCAGCAGACCTAACCTTATGTGGTCCAATGCAGCAGACCTAACCTTATGTGGTCCAGTGCAGCAGACCTAACATTATGTGGTCCAGTGCAGCAGACCTAACCTTATGTGGTCCAGTGCAGCAGACCTAACCTTATGTGGTCCAGTGCAGCAGACCTAACCTTATGTGGTCCAGTGCAGCAGACCTAACCTTATGTGGTCCAGTGCAGCAGATTTAACATTATGTGGTCCAGTGCAGCAAACCTAACCTTATGTGGTCCAGTGCAGCAGACCTAACCTTATGTGGTCCAGTGCAGCAGACCTAACCTTAATGTGGTCCAGTGCAGCAGACCTAACCTTATGTGGTCCAGTGCAGCAGACCTAACCTTATGTGGTCCAGTGCAGCAGACTTAACACTATGTGGACCAGTGCAGCAGATCTAACCTTAATGTGGTCCAGTGCAGCAGACCTAACCTTATGTGGTCCAGTGCAGCAGACCTAACCTTATGTGGTCCAGTGCAGCAGACTTAACATTATGTGGACCAGTGCAGCAGACCTAACCTTATGTGGTCCAGTGCAGCAGACCTAACCTTATGTGGTCCAGTGCAGCAGACCTAACCTTATGTGGTCCAGTGCAGCAGATTTAACATTATGTGGTCCAGTGCAGCAGACCTAACCTTATGTGGTCCAGTGCAGCAGACCTAACCTTATGTGGTCCAGTGCAGCAGACTTAACATTATGTGGACCAGTGCAGCAGATCTAACCTTAATGTGTTCCAGTGCAGCAGACTTAACATTATGTGGTCCAGTGCAGCAGACCTAACCTTATGTGGTCCAGTGCAGCAGACCTAACCTTATGTGGTCTAGTGCAGCAGACCTAACCTTATGTGGTCCAGTGCAGCAGACTTAACATTATGTGGACCAGTGCAGCAGATCTAACCTTAATGTGTTCCAGTGCAGCAGACTTAACATTATGTGGTCCAGTGCAGCAGACCTAACCTTATGTGGTCCAGTGCAGCAGACCTAACCTTATGTGGACCAGTGCAGCAGGCCTAACCTTATGTGGTCCAGTGCAGCAGACCTAACCTTATGTGGTCCAGTGCAGCAGACCTAACCTTATGTGGTCCAGTGCAGCAGACCTAACCTTATGTGGACCAGTGCAGCAGACCTAACCTTATGTGGTCCAGTGCAGCAGACCTAACCTTATGTGGTCCAGTGCAGCAGACCTAACCTTATGTGGTCCAGTGCAGCAGACCTAACCTTAAAGTGGTCCAGTGCAGCAGACCTAACCTAAATGTGGTCCAGTGCAGCAGACCTAACCTAAAAGTAATTGATGGTGTAAGATCTTAATACCTCTGATTTGTAAGGTAAGACCCTTGTACCCATTATTGATGAGGTAAGATCTTAATATGTCAGATTTGTGAGGTAAGACCCTTGTATCCATTATTGATGAGGTAAGATCTTAATATGTCAGATTTGTGAGGTAAGAACCTTGTATCCCTTATTGAAGATGTAAGATCTTAATACTTCTGATTTGTAAGGTAAGAACCTTGTATCCATTACTGATGAGGTAAGATCTTAATTTGTCTGATTTGTGAGGTAAAAACTATGTATCCCTTACTGATGATGTAAGATCTTAATACCTCTGATTTGTAAGGTAAGACCCTTGTATCCATTATTGATGAGGTAAGATCTTAATATGTCAGATTTGTGAGGTAAGAACCTTGTATCCCTTATTAATGAGGTAAGATCTCAATACCTCTGATTTGTAAGGTAAGAACCTTGTATCCATTATTGATGAGGTAAGATCTTAATTTGTCTGATTTGTGAGGTAAGACCTATGTATCCCTTATTGATGAGGTAAGATCTTAATACCTCTGATTTGTAAGGTAAGAACCATGTATAACTTATTGATGAGGTAAGATTTTATTTCCTCTGATTTGTGAGGTAAGTAGCGTGTAACCCTTTTGATGAGGTAGGATCTTAATTCCTCTGATTTGTGAGGTAAGAAGCTTGTATCTCTTATTAAGGTAAAACACCGTATGAACAAGGTCAGAAATGAGTACATGTACCCTGTCTTATGATTCTAGTACATTTTATTAATAAGGAGACAACAAAGTACCCCTTACTAATCAGGTAAATCTTAGTACCTCTGATTAATAAAGTAATAAAACTACATATTTTGTTTGATCCATTTTAAAATCTCCATTATTGAACAGTAACAGTCTAACCATTAACAACATAATCGATTCTGTATAAATTTCAGGTAAGTAAGATTGATTTTAGGAATCTCCATAAAGGCATTCAATGTACTATTGATTAAACTGACATTATTACAACACATTTTAACTTTTAAGGTATCCGACCCATAATTGAAGTTACCGTTTAATTTTATTTTTCTACCAAGAAATACAACTTTATTAAATGAATGTTTTGCTAATTAATGATACAAATTAAAAATATTGTTTTACTTTGAGTCAATGTTACATTTTGAGCAAAAAGTTAGTTACTCAAATAGTATTTCCGATGTTTGCCGAACATTACCGAGGTCTGCTCTATTGAAAAACAATAGACATCCGGGACACCAAATATGATCACGTGGTCAATTGTGGTCCGGATACCTTAATATATAATTCAGTAGGGTAAGGTTAAGATTGATAAAAACTGCTTCTTACAGTGATTGTCGCACCACTCCCCCCTCAACCCTTGCATCCTAATTTTGTTTAACAAAAAATTGACATGTCTGGGAGTCAATGAATAGTCAATGTTATCTATAAAACATTTTACATTTGTATTAACAAAAACATATCCTTCTGGATGAAACATACAAGAAACATATAGCTTTTGTTTCACATTTAAATTGTTTGGGTGTGAAAACTCTGTATTGTATTCACTGTATTGTAATCCACGATTTGCCATTTTAAAAATGAGCTTTACATGAAATGACCATTTTGTCTTCTATTTACATAAACAAATTTTATATAAAGTGGAACAATCCAACCCAAATCTGAAACATGGCACATTTCCACAAAAGGTTGGCAAGTATGAACACTCCACAGTGACTCTATCGGCCCTCTGTACAGTTTCATGTACAAAGTTTTAAGTGCTGGTTCAAAGTAAATCAAACTTCCATTCATCTACAATACTGATTGCAGAATATAAAATCCACCTTATTACTTGAATATGTTAACTGGCCTTAACTAAAGAGTGAAAGTTGACTGGGAGGTAACTCCTACAAAAATAATTAATCACTGCTGATGTTCAAACTTGACCAAGATATTATCGATATCAATATTTGATTTTTATTTCATAAAAATTAACAAGAATGTAGATGTGAGAGCACTTACAGGACAAACTTATAATTTACAATTCTAAGGGCATAACTTTAACAAATACAAGTGTATCTGTGAGCTAATGCTCACTAGTTTTCCAGCGCTAAAATGTATTCGGTAAACAGAAAATAGATGACCAAGAAGCATTAAATCACTGTACATTATTTGGTACTATAAGATAAAGCAATATCGAAATATCAGGTTTCTGCATGCTATAGTAGATAGATAACTGCGATGGAAAGTTTTATAACGGACAGATAGAGACACAAGGGTAAGACAGTATACCCCTCTTCTTCAAAGTGGGGGTACAATAATTCAATGGTGTTAACTTACGAACCTGTCCAGACTAAGCCACCATCCTTTGACACAACTCTTACCAAACACAGTTGTTGACAATATTAACTAATAAAGAATAATAGGTTCTTTCATACGTTTTTGGGAAAGACCGGTTGATCTTTCACGAGTGATAGAAATTTTATGTCTTTTCGCGAGTGGAGCGCAGCGGAACGAGCCAAAAGACATAAAGATTTCTATCACGAGTGAAAGTTCACACAGACTTTCCCAAAAACGTATGAAAGTACCTATTTCTTCCGTAAACCAACAACTTTTACATCTCTATAACATATAGACTCTCCATTGTTGTAGACTCCATTGTCTCTGACGTCCAATCAGAAATGCGGAAACAAGAACATCATAGAAGAACGTTGTTATGCTTCCATAACAACGTTCTTGTTTCTGGCGTTTTGATTAGATGACGCAGCAAGTACAGATGTGTGCGCGTGAGCTCATCTGTACTGGGTCATCTGTACCAAAAATCGGCCATTTACAAAAAAAACTACGAACACAAGTCAACTATAAAGAAATTGTCCTAAAATGGACAAACCTTCTGCGATAGGAAGTACAAACATACCACAGCTATTCTGTGACCATTTGTAAGGGAAACATGCTTAGATAGTCTGAGAATCCAATGCTGTCCAACCCTTTTTTCTTCCTTCTTTTGCATGGAACGTCAGAGAGCTCTCCATTAGCAAAACAGTGGATTTTGTGACACTGGTCCGAGTCGGCAAATTTCATTGTGTCCAAATGTAAACAAACATTTTCATCCAGTTAAACTATATGTAATTCGCTTCTTTAGATATTTTTCTCTATGAATATAATCACCATAACTTTCAATCAAGCTAATTTAAGCATTGGATTTCTTTTTTGCTTATGGAGAGCTCTCTGATGTCCCACGCAAAAAAAAGAAGAAAAAAGCGTTGGACGGCAGAGGATTATCGGACTAATGCTTAGAAGGATGATCATTAAATTCATCCCAGTAGCCAGGGAGTGTTAGATACATACCACAGCTATTCTGTGACCATCTGTAAGGGACACATGCTGAGAAGGATGGTCATTTAATTCATCCCAGTAGCCAGTATGATGTAGTATTTTTGATTTGTAGTATTTATGTGAACTATTGTCCTACAAAATAGAATAATAAATAGAAACGTCATGTAATAATTTAAAGGTAATGCATTAAAGTCAGGTAATAAGTAATAGCCATGTAATGTAATAATGTCAAGGACTTATAAGGTCTTTACTGTTACAAAATGTAATGACAATGTAAACCTGTAATGTCAATAATGTAATAACAAGTGTATCTGTGAGCTTATGCTCACTAGTGATATCCACGCCAAAAAGTATTCAGTAAACAGGAAGTAGATGACCAGTTATCATGAAATCACTATACACCATGATGGCACTATAGGATAAAGCAATATACAAAATATTAGGCTTCTACATGCTATAGTTGCTTAAAAATCTGTGACGGAAATTTTTGTTAGGACACAGACGAATGGACGGATGAACAGACAAGGGTAAAACAGTGTACCCACTCTTCTTCTGTATAAAAAGAACTTTAAAATGTCACAAAATGTATGCAATTAAAATGTTATGGAAAGGACATTAATATTGTTACTGTTACAAAATGTAATAACAATGTAATATATTTATTTCAATAATGTCAATAAGAGGACTTAAACAGTTACAAAATGTAATGAAACTGTAAAAACTTGTTGTTAATGTAATATTTGTTTGTTTGAATGGTGTTTAATGCCATCTTCAGCAATTTTTAATTTATATCATGGTGTCCAGTTTTTATTCGGGAAGGAAGCCAGAGTACATAGAAAACACAGAACTTCAGTAAGAAACCTGGCAATACTTGTGGATTAAGAGTGCACCCTGACTTCAGTGAGACTCGCACTGGCAAACTCAATAATTGAAAGACCATGTGATCAACAGTAGACATTTAATGTCAATACTGTTACAAAATATGACAATGTTAAACTACTATTTGCTTCAAATCAGAAATTGCAGACATTATTAAGCTCTATTATATTGCATTCAACATGGTTATGAGTTATAACATTTCATGTTTGTTACCAAATGTGATAAACATGTACCTCCCAAGATAATATAATAATACTTAGGCCTTAGCTTTTAAACTGATAGAATTCAAACAGACGCAAATTTTAATGTACAATTCCATCTCTCCGATATTTGTCACATCAACATGAGTGACAAAATAGATAAAGAAATAAAATGGTACATGAAGCATTTTCCAAATGAAATATGTAAACTTCATAGATAATGTCAAAGTTCTTTATGGACAGAATTGTGACGAATCAAATGCATATACCAGTTACTTCTTTTCTACAGCTGAACTTCTAAAGTTCATTCTAAGAGCATTGAACCGTCCAAGCATTTTTCACTATCCATAAATATACAATAAACCCAGGGTTCTAAAAAAATTTTGTCATGTGTTTGCGTAAGTCAACAATAAGTGACACTTGTCTTCAAATTAAAAATATTAATTGTTGGATGCAGATTTTAAAATAAAAAAGACACAAAAATTTTTTATTTAAATAATTTATTTAAAGTGGTTTTTGAATGCAGAAAATAAACTGTAAGCATATTTAAAGTAGGGAACAGATATTTCAAGGAATTGTCAGATTTTTTCTAATTGGCTCATAACCACTAGCTCAAACTGATTTTAGATAACCCCCTAGAGCTCGAGTTATCGAAGCTCTTCTTGTATAATAATATATAATTGATGATTTTTTGATTTCTGGTACCCAATATTTTACTACTAAGTCACTACTACTAGAATAAGCAAAGGCAGATGGCCTATAATCAGCATACAGTCAAATGTACAAACCTTAACTTCTACTGTGAATGGTGTTGTTGAAGTTGTTGGATTTGAAGTAACTGGATTAGGTGGCACTGCTGTTGTTATAGGATTAGAAGTGGTTATAGGTACAGATCCGTTATCATTAACTGCACGTTTATATACATCATGGACATCTAAAATTATCACAGGATTAAAACTGGACGGTTCATTGAGCATGCTATATGGAACATCTGTAAGAATAAAACAAAGAAACAGTTTACAGGCTGTACACACATCTTGAACTTTAACCTTTGTATTATTAGGATCCTTTGTGTCCCAGTCGTTAAGGTAGTCACCTACTATTGATCATCTATGTGTCAATACAGATCCTTTACAGTCGGCAGGCTGTGTTCTCTAACTGTAGTTATGTATTTATTAGTAATTAGGGGATTTGTAATGTCCCAGTCGTTAAGGTAGTACCCTACTATTGATCATCTATGTGTCAATACAGATCCTTTACTGTCGGCAGGCTGTGTTCTCTAACTGTAGTTATGTATTTATTAGTAATTAGGGGATTTGTAATGTCCCAGTCGTTAAGGTAGTACCCTACTATTGATCATCTATGTGTCAATACAGATCCTTTACTGTCGGCAGGCTGTGTTCTCTAACTGTAGTTATGTATTTATTAGTAATTAGGGGATTTGTAATGTCCCAGTCGTTAAGGTAGTCACCTACTATTGATCATCTATGTGTCAATACAGATCCTTTACTGTCGGCAGGCTGTGTTCTCTAACTGTAGTTATGTATTTATTAGTAATTAGGGGATTTGTAATGTCCCAGTCGTTAAGGTTGTCACCTACTACTGATCATCTATGTGTCAATACAGATCCTTTACTGTCGGCAGGCTGTGTTCTCTAACTGTAGTTATGTATTTATTATTAATTAGGATTCTCGTTGTCCCAGTTCTTAAGGTTGTCACCTACTACTGATCATCTACGTGTCAATACAGATCCTTTACTGTCGGCAGGCTGTGTTCTCTAACTGTAGTTATGTATTTATTAGTAATTAGGGGATTTGTAATGTCCCAGTCGTTAAGGTAGTCACCTACTATTGATCATCTATGTGTCAATACAGATCCTTTACTGTCGGCAGGCTGTGTTCTCTAACTGTAGTTATGTATTTATTAGTAATTAGGGGATTTGTAATGTCCCAGTCGTTAAGGTAGTACCCTACTATTGATCATCTATGTGTCAATACAGATCCTTTACTGTCGGCAGGCTGTGTTCTCTAACTGTAGTTATGTATTTATTATTAATTAGGATTCTCGTTGTCCCAGTTCTTAAGGTTGTCACCTACTACTGATCATCTACGTGTCAATACAGATCCTTTACTGTCGGCAGGCTGTGTTCTCTAACTGTAGTTATGTATTTATTATTAATTAGGATTCTCGTTGTCCCAGTTCTTAAGGTTGTCACCTACTACTGATCATCTATGTGTCAATACAGATCCTTTACTGTCTCTAACTGCAGTTGTGTATTTATTATTAATTAGGGTCCTCAGTGTTCCAGTTGTTAAGGTAGTTAGTCACCTACTACTAATCATTCGTGTCTCAACACACGTACAGATCCTGACTACTGCCAGCAGACTGTGCTCAACTCTAACCTTAGTTATGTACTTATTATTATTAATTAGGATCCTTTGTGTCCCAGTCGTTAAGGTAGTTAGTCACCTACTACTGATCATCCATGTGTCAACACACGTACAGATCCTCTACTGCCGTCAAGTGTGTAAGCTGTAACCCTAGTTGTGTATTTATTATTAATTAGGGTCCTCGGTGGCTCAATCAGTTTATTTGTTTGTCACTTACTACTTATCATCTGTGTGTCAACACACTTACAGATCCTTTACTGTCAACAGGCTGTGCTCAACTCTAACCTTAGTTATGTACTTATTATTAATTATGAATCTCGGTGACCATGTGGTTAAAGGTAATTAGTCACCTACTATTGATTGTTCGGGTTCGAGGTTAGAGCCTTTACTGCAGGCAGATACATGGTGTTAATTATATATTTATTTCCTTTTAATTTATGTTGTGATCTAACATGTATACAATTTACATGGTTAATTTGCATGTTATGTAATCATTTGAGCATTTGCACGTGTACTTGTTTTCACTATCAGTTTGACTTGTTGAAATTTAAAAAAAAAAAATGTAAATGCTATGAATGA
This sequence comes from Limnoperna fortunei, assembly GCA_944474755.1. Classification (NCBI taxonomy): domain Eukaryota; kingdom Metazoa; phylum Mollusca; class Bivalvia; order Mytilida; family Modiolidae; genus Limnoperna; species Limnoperna fortunei. Next base: position 72,289,424 of record OX104119.1, on the reverse strand, counting down.
AATAAAATGATATTACTGGAGTCAAGCATCAGTGGTTCATTTAAGTGGGTCACTGTATAGATGTATGGCAAATCTGGTGATTCTGCTGGAACAAGTCACATGATGGTCCTTTAATTACTTATAATGGGTCAAGAAAACCAGTCAATGAATGACCAACTTTACACACCATATAGATGGTTATTTGATAGACAAATTGAAACAATGATGGCCTTTTATAGAAACTGGGCACTGCTAGAATTAAGCAAATTTTTTACTTAAAATTCCATATGGGAACTGGATAAATGTTACTTCAGAAATCCTTCTAATAACTGACTAATATTATATACAATTCTCCACACCCACTGGAACTGATGAAGGATTTGTTTCTACATTATAAATGACAAAATCCATTATTGTGACAAATGTAGACACATAAAAACATTTAAAATTTGATGTCTTTTCTATGAAGCAATCTTTGAAATAACTAAGATTTAATGCTTCAAATTAATCTCCATTATTTTATTATTATTTTAAAGCAAACTAGCATGAAAAGAATAAAGGAATGAAATAAATAAAGAAAATTATAGTCATTGACGAAAATGTATAGTCAGCATAAAATTGTTCAATTGAAATAGAATAAAAAACATAGATATAAAAACAATACAGAGTACCAGATACATGTGTATTACTGTTCTATTCTCATGTTGGTTTGTTTTTTGAATGATGTTTAATGTTTTCAGCTTTATAATAGCATCCAATTTTAGTATGCCAGAGTACATGGAGAAAACCCCCAAACTTGGTTGTAAAACTGACAATTCTTTTCACTTAAGATTGGAGTCAAATAAACCCTGCCTGTGGCCTGCAGTGTGACTCAAACACGCAACCTCAGTGTGTGACCAATAGTAGAGGAACTACCTTAACCACTCGGCTACTGAGGCCTCTTCTCATGTTAGTAAATCAACTTTCACTTGATAAACCAGGAGAGATCTATATTAATTTGGTCTCAAGTCTCAGTACTAATATTTAACTAAGAAAAACACAAACTGGCTATTGGTGTAAATTTCTCCTATCATTAAACGGTTAAATTTTGCCTACATTGTCTGTACATGTATTTGTAACTATAACAGAGGCAAAGAGATAGTAAAAAAGTGCTTTACATGGCATACATAAGTTCCTTATATATAATTAGTTCATTCTTGTACTTTACTTGACAATGGTGTCAAGCTTGTTTGACTAATGGATTGATCCCAAGCTTATTCTTTGACTTACATACAATAAATATCAGCTGTTAAGACAGGAGGAGGTCACATTTTACAACAGTTAAAATGGGACATAGACCTTGCTTTGTTTTACAAGACAGTAATATTCTTAAGAATTGTCTATGGAACTCTGATGTACAATCATGGTATATCTCCAAATATTATATGTGGTCGTTTGTGTAATTTACAAGATTCTTTAAATGGTTGCAGGTTGGCGGGAAGTGCTTGACTTCAACCTTAATTGACAAGGATTGCCAGTTTTATGTGGCTACTCTGGCTCCCTCCCCCAATAAAAGCTGGACAACATGATATATATGAAAAATTGCTGAAAGTGGCATTAAACACCAATAAAACAAACAAACAAACATAGGCAAAATTCTTTTTTTTATCCAAGTGATTTAATTTTTATTCACATAAAATTCTCATGCTTACTTATTTTGAATTTGTCATGAAAATGTTAAAAATATTTGACAGTATTTGCATGAAAGCTAGCATATAGATAATGTGACTATGTTTGTCAATTTTCTTTCTGCTATTGTTTTCTATATTAATTTTAGCCATGTTTTCCTTTCCAAGCTGATATGTATCATGTCTAGGTAACTTCAGCTGTTCTTAGCTTTGTCTGTGACAATTCATCTATTACCTGTATGATTTTTATATAAATGTCTTTTCTTAGATTAGTCATAGACATTATTTGTACATAAATGTCTCCGTAACTTGAGCTTTCCTAGCTTTGCCTCTGACTATTGATTCACTGTATGATTTTTCATAGTCATACAACAAAACCCTCCAGTGTATATACTGTATACATGTAGTCATGGAAAACAGATCCCTTAAATGTGACATATTACAACAATCTATTTATAAACCAAAAATTAATGATAAGTTAACCCATAGGCTATTAACATTGTATGAACTTGGGCTGGTCAGCTGTGATGACAAATGTTTGGTGGTGTTACTTATCAAGAAATAAGACAACAAACATATTCCTGACTCGTAACATAAAATGACCATGTCAAAGTTAAATATTACATAGAAAGAACATGAAATGATAAAAAACAAGAGATTTTCAATTCATATCAACTCTAAGTTGAAGAAGACATATACAAAACAATTCAAATGTGACCTCCATCAAGCTATCTGTCTATGGTTTGCATGCATAAAGGGATTAAAAATTATCTGGTCTATGTTCAGCGTTTTTTTTACAATTGCTTTCATCAAAATAATTATCAACTTTACTACTTATTCAATAAATGTTGGTGATGGTGGATTTTGACTAATGTATTTAAATTTATCGAATGCATTCCATTTTTATACATTTGAACTTTTTCTTATTTTGCACATACAGTAATTAGGTAATATATGTACTAACGTGTATTTAAATGAGGATCAAAAAAATGTCTGAAGGTATAAAATCTACCCAGGAGGTGCAAATTATCCATTTTCTTAAATTTTAGCTAGTTGAAATTATGGGATTATGGGTATATAAATAAATGACATATACAACCATTGCCAAAGGACATCAAATTAACCCAGGGGTCAAAATAATAATGGTCCATTTGTTCCTTTAAAACATTAATTACATCAAACAAACTTTAATGTCTTAATTTTAAAAACTTCCCTTGAAAATTAATGTCAGTCTGTTTGTTGTAACACAGCCCTGTCATTAATATCTGATTGATTGTAAACAAATTTACTTGTTCCAGTTCATGACACCCCAAAATGTGTCTAATTCTCCAATATCCCACTTTTTCTATTAATTTAGAAAGAAAAAAAATGTGTTGACTCAGAAATGAAAAATCAAAGTTCTGGCTGTGCTGAACACCAAATAATTAGCCGGAAAATAAATAATGGGCAGGTAGGCCAAAAGTAACAGGTCTAGTGCATTATGTTAATGTGAAATAGCAATTAAAATAGTCTTTCATTAGACCTTTGTCATAGCAACCAATTATGATGTTAGGAAATGGAAGTACTATATATAGCTGGGAATTTATCTTCCTATATAACATCTATGTGTGACATATCTGCATGCCTGTATATGTGATGCATCATCATTTGGTATGCACCATAAAATTTAACAGACAGATTAAATGACAAATATAAATGCACATAAGGGAGACAAACGTGTACAAAACAACACGTACTGCACATATCAATAAATTCATATGTACGTATGATAAATGAATACAGGTGTACATTACCGAAGGTAAATGTTCAGATGAAGTCTTTTAAATATTTTTTTAATTTTTAGACAAAATGTACATACTATACAAATATTTTATTTGTTTATGGTCAATAATGGGCGTTGAAACAGGGGTGCAATAGCAAGACAAAAGAAAAATGTATTTTTAGGTTATGGAGACTGAAATATTTTTTTGCCCTGCGAAATGTTTTGTTTAATTTCAATACATTGCTTCACACCACAGTCTTAAATCAGTCTGATGTTTTGAAAATGAGGAAATTAAAAAGTCAATTAATCATTTGTAATTTATTATGAAATACTAAACTCAATACGCCTAGTTTAGGAAGCATCATAAGTGCCAAAAATTGTTCCATTTAAAAATTGTTTCTAACTTTAGGGAAAAGGTTCTATCCCCCACACCTTGTTGTCAATAACTGTAGATGGCTATATCAATGTTTTTTTCTCAAGGTACCTTAAATTGAGTGTATATTTTATATTGCCCCACACCAAAGGCATGTAGATGTCACATGATTTCCTCCACCAGTCAATATAAGTCTTGCAAGAATTCTTAGTTTAAAAAATGTCAGAATGTGAGTTATATTGCCTGATGTAGTGAATTTTAAATTTCCTTTAATAGAGAAAAATATTCTATTTCTACATAATAGTAAAACTATCTTTAAAATATATTATTTTTTAATGACAGTGTTTGTTTTCTGACTATAATTCTTAATACTAATATTTCAGAAATTCATACAGATATTGGCTATTGGTCACCGGCAAACTTATGCACAGACACTACAAAGATGAGACAAACCATTGAAATCTATATCAGAAACAAAACAATAAATTAAAAAAATTAAGAAACAACATAATAGAACACTAAAACATCATAGCATACAGGCTTGTAACAGTTTTATACACTGTTATGTGGCAGGGTTGCACTAAGTACATTTTTTATATTGGTAAGTGGTACACAAACAAAAAATGGAAAGTACCTCTATCCTTTTCTTTAATTATGCATGTATGCCCATGTGAGTCAGTAAATGACACATTTTAGGTCTTCGTAGCTAGGTTGATTTAAGTGTAAATAAGAAAAATGCTTAAAATGTACAGAAAGTATCTGTCTCCATAAATCATAAAATAATTACAAACACCTTTCAACCTTTTTGTAAATATAGAAATAAATATTAATTTGGTTCAGTGTAAGAATAGCAGCTAATAATAGTATATGTAATTATGACCCAGTCACACTCTAAACATGTGTTACATATGTATATAATTTATAAAATTTGGACACAGCCACCTTAACCTGCGTTGTTACAAATTGCGATTTAAGCCCAGCCACTTTCTAAACCATTATGTATTGTAACATGACCTCCCCCTTCCCCATTAGAATTTTAAACTTATTGGTCCTCTTACAAACCGCCTTACTTTGTTATACAGATCATCAAACTAATAATACTTTATGCAATCAAACCTGTCATGTTACATTATTGATTGTCAAAATCAATCAGTATAAAGTCATTTATCATAAGTCTTGTTATCTCTTCATAGTTTTTATATTGTACTTGTCAAGGCTTTTAAACAAAGTTTAAGTGCATACCACACAACAATATACTGGAATCATATAGAGATTAAAGAGGAAATAAACTGAACAAACTGAACAGAAATCTAGGCAATTCAACTAATCAATAAACTAGGTATCCATCTCTGTGGGCCCCACTGTCAATAGGTTGTGATTAGACAATTGTAAGAACAGATGTCCATACACAAATTTGTGATTCAAAAAGCAATAATGTGACAAGGTAAAAGTTCAAGGTAAAAGGTCAACAACCATATGATGGTATAGGATGCATCACCTTGAAATCATTTACCCACATGCCAAACATCCAAAGCCTAGTACCTCAATATACAAAAAAGTCCAGACATGAATGTTGAATTCCGATTGTTATATGACCTTGAGGTCAAAGTTCAAGGTCAATGGTCAACAAGTGCCAAATATCAAAATCTTAATTAAAAAGAAAAAAGTTACAGCCCAGACAGGAATTTCTCAATCTTAACCTCAAGGTCAAAGTTCAAGGTCATCAACCATAGTACATGATGCACCACCATGAAATGATCTACCAACATGCCAAATATCAAAAGCCTAGCTTAAAAGTAACCCATGTTGTTTAATAAACTAACATCAATGTCCATTAAAAAAGTTACCATGATGATGGACTACTATTTACCAAAATGATAAATTGTTGACTAGGATAAAATAACTAATGCTCATTTGTGCAAGGTTCCCTTTAACAAAAGGACAGCTAAAGTTTCAACAATTGTTTAGTGAGGGTTTCTTTTTATATTCAGTAATGGTTTAAAAATTATGTTTTTCATTTTTATTAATCAGTAAGCCCATAATACATACATGTACATGTCTTAACATAAAGTTTTTAGGGACAGTTCTTTTATTTGTTTTTGTTTGTTTCAGTTGTACCCTTTCCTTTATTGGTTTTATCGTTTTTGTTTCTTTGTTTGGTTTTTTTGGTAATATTTATGATTAGTTGTTCTGTCTTTTCATGATTAATTTGTAAGGTTGGTATTTGGGTTATCTCATCCTGATATATACATAATCTATTGACATCATTCTAAATACAAACATTAGTTGTAAAGTGAATGGTCAATGATTTCATGGGATATCAATTTAATGAGGTCAACTATACTGCCTGAGGGCATAACATCTACCCAGGGGTAAATAATACAAATGTGTACAAATATAGGATTACCTCAGGTCTAATACACATGTACAAACACTTAGTACAGGATTAACTCGGGGTCAAATACACATCTACAAATACAGGATTAACTCATGGTCAATAATGGCCTGGGGTCATACAATCTAGCAAGGCAGTCTGTTATCTATTTCTTTAATTTCCTAAAACAGTGCTTAAAATGCGCAATTTTCAATTTTCTTTACAAATTTCAGGAAATCTTTATGAAATTTAGAAATTAATGACTTAGTAATGTCCACAATGATAACCTAGAAGACACACCATTTTATGCTACCTAGCATATTATATTGCTGAATTGATTTAAATTGAATATGACAAGATTCTAAATAAATTATCGTGTGTTGTGACATAAACCCTATGGTCCAAGCTGATACCCTCTATAACAATTCCACTGTGAACCTTGCAGTCCACTGTATCAGCTCTGCCTGTAGGACAAGAAAAGTGAGCAAGTACTAGTAAGGCCTCGAAAAATTGAGTGTTTGTAGCAACCTACAGTTTGAGAAGAGCTATTTATTTTATAAAAAAAAAAGAAATTTGTGCAAATATAACATGCATAAAAAAAATCATGCATTTTCATGAAACCCTGGATAAATTGGATGATAGCTTAACTGTTAGCCTGCCATTGGATGAACCAACTTAATTGTCTATAAATTAATAGGTAACAAACTTGACCAAATCTTATATTGGATTTTATTATCATGTCATCTTGAAATATACACCTGCATTGGGCAATGTGTTTTTCCTAATTGACTTCACACCTTGATACCTGTGATTCGTATCTTGTCAGAAAGAGATGTATATAAATTTCTAATGTAACCCTGTGGTTGACAATCTAACCGGAGGCTGCGATTAAGACAGTTTATTATATAAGAATTTACTAAATGTGTGTTGATATTGTGCTTGTGGCTAAATTTTCTATCACAAAAGTAATTGGTAATGTCCTCATAATTAGCAACAACTAGACATACATGTAACCACCTTAATTTGTAACATGCATTTATTACTGTTAAGGTACAGGTCATAAAAAGACATTGCCTCCACTGGTACCTACCCAGTGTTAGAATACACAAAAAGGTAATGTCCATGTCAACCATGTGTAGCTATGTGTTTTTTTTTCACTGTTAATACATGCATAAGAATGTGTACAGTAACATAATTTTTTAAAAATTGGATTGCAAACTTGGAGCAAAGCAAGTTCGCTCAATTTTCGTTCGCTTTCAAATGAAATCATTTCAAAATCTAGTGATATAATTCTTTGCTGTTTTTTGCCAACAACCTATAGATACCAATACACTGAACATATATTTACAATTTAAGCTCTTGTTGCCGTTGTTATTGACAAATTTTGGTTTGGTTGCATATTCGATTTGCTTAAGGAATTGTTTAGCTATATCATAGCATGTGCCATTATGGTATTTATTTGTGAAGGAAGCAAAAATAACTGGAGAGAATCCCCAGACCTCTGCAGGAACTACAAATTTTGTTCAGTGATGTATAGCAGTCCAAACCTTAGTTATATGCCCATGATCTACTATAATTGTATGTGTATACCTAGGGTATTCCAATTTGGACAACTGATAGACACTGCAATAATCAATAAATAAAAAAAAAGAAAAAAAATTCTGAGATTTTATCATTGAGAAATCATCAGTCATAAACCATTTTTTTTCAAATTTTTACAATACATGTAGTTCTATATTCCTAATATTTAATTTAACTTCCTTTGTTTAATATGCACTTTTTATATTTGATGTTACAATAAATATTGAAACCATTCATGGTTTTATAAGCTGATCCTATAATCAATAGTAGATAAGTTCTTCCAATCCATGTACAAACAGATCATTGATTGTCATTTTTCTGTTGTCTAACACTAAGTAAATCTGACAGTTGTCTTTACTAAGTAACCTAATTAACAACACTAAACAAGCAATATAAAATATACAATAGATCAGTATTCCTGTGTATCAACATGATAAATATAAACAATACTCCAGGGAATTATTAGCCAGTTTTCATTCAATAAACACTATAAGTGACTGTTAGGACAATCTGTGATTTTGACAGCCTTATATGCTTGAAGCAATGTTGTCACTTACTAGTATTATTATGAATGAAAAGATTCAGCCATACAATTTTATAACCTTGGTATCTTTGATGACATTTATAAGCTATCTATACATGTACTATAGTAGTTTTCTAAATTTGACACTATGGGTAAAACTGCTACACTAAATTGGAACAAAACAATGTTTAGAATTACATAATAAGGAATATTTTTATTTTACGAATATTTACATCAATTACAAAGGAGTCATTTCCTGTAAATAATGTAATGATTCAGCTAATTTGTATATAATCATTTAAACCTATATTTTTTCACCTGTCTGAAAATACTTGTAGGTAACAATACAGGATTACATGTATACATCTCAGTGTAATACCTGTACAGAGACATACATACTAGTATAGTGTATGTAGCACAATGGAAACAACTCAATCTTAGGACCCAATTTTTCCAATTAAACCTTCATACATTGAATACATAATACAGGTGTATGGAATAGGCATAATTCATGTACATGCAGGTAGATATGGCTATCTGTTTGAAAGGGTATACATGTAATATTAATATGGTAAATATTAAAAAGGTCAATGTAAAACCATGTAACATTAAAATGTAAAACAAAGTGAACAGGCAATGTAAAACAAGTCTTATAACTATAACCTAACCAATTGGACAATTGCCTTTTAAAAAGCAGATCAATACCAGAAAACCTAATAACTATATTGATCTCTTATTGATAAACAAAACAAACATCTTAGAAACAATTGGTGCCAGTGTTTCTTATCAAATAAATTCTATTCTACTGGGATCACATAAAGAAATGTTATGTATTTGGGAAATTAACTTATGGAAAAATATAAATCTATAGGAATATTTTATCTGGATTTACATGTATGAAGGAAAATACAATAATGAATATGGTCATAAATATAGAATCTTTTAAAATACATGTTTGACTTCCTAGTTATGATTTCAACCAATCTATGAATGTATTAAACAGTTCAAGTTCATATTTAAATACCAATATAATGAAGAAATGTGATCAATTTTTCGAATGACAATTTAAACATTTGACAAACAACATGAACAATATTACTGTTGAGTTTGGAATACTGGTATAAATTTTTTTGTTCAGGTTTTTTTTGCTTCATTTATAGACCTTTAACCAATGTTATGAATGTCTTAATTTTCAGTTTAAAGAAAAATTAGGATGTATAAGCCTTTCATAAAATACAACAATTGAAATCTTTTATGTACATTTGTTTCTTTGTATACAAAACAAAAGTCACATACAATGACATATCCCAAGTTAAGTAATACATGTAGTTGTTAACAGTATACATTTCTGAGACTTTTTTATGTTTAATGTATACTATTTATTAGCATTTTATCATTTGTTTCATCAGTCTTCTATATTTATGGCAAAGAAGGAGAACCTTTAGTCTATCTAGCTACATTGTTTATAGGTTGCTAATGATTATATCACTGATTGTGGATTACACAGATTGGCATACCCGTATTAAGCTAAATAAATAAGTAATTCTGTACCAATTTTTAACATACACTTATATAAGTTAAAATCGGTTTAAATTCAGTTTTACTGGAGATCCCCCCGAATCATGACAAGAAAAAAAATTGGTATATTTTTGTCTTATATTGTCCACTGTGATACCAGTGACCACGGATCTAATTGTGTGACCGGTGTATTGACATAGATTTGTTACAAAACATAAAAAAAATTGCTCAGGTAAATCACAGGTAAATCTAAACAATAAACATCTTTTACAGCAAAAATAGTTAGAAAACTAGTGCTCATTGTTTAATTTTTCTAACTCACCTTTGGTCTTAATTATATCCACTAAAGAACATAAAATAATTCCAACAAACAAGTAAAATTGAAGCGGAACTTGTTCTGTCATCGCCATGTTGTTTTCTGCTATTTTTAAAGGATCTCGCGTAATCTCGTCAATATTGGAAATCCCGAGAGTTGCCATATTTAGATTATAAACCATATCTTGGTTAATTTGAAACTAGAATTTCTATTGGTTCATTTATCGTAAACATCAGTTGGGCCGGGAAATTTGATGGTGAAGCAGTGAAGAACGTAAATTCAATTGAAGTGTAAAATATAGGTATATGTTTTGGTAAGAATTTATTGCAGATCGACGCGATTGAAAGTTTTTCAAAATTTAGGTCCATTAAAAAAAAATCGAAATTTTAAATGCATTTTCATTGATGGGCATAATGAGTAATAGCTTTGTCAGTAAAATTTGAAAACCAATGCAAGCAATAGCGGCGTTTTTAATCAATAAGTGTTTCAACAATGGTTTGCTCTTCATTTAATGTCTTTATAGTATGTAAAGCAGCGTTTTATACAAAATATCTGGGTTACCTAAACACGAGATTCATCAATCACAAACTCCACAACACAGGGGCTCGTAAAAATTGATTTACTTGCGCTTTAGATTGATACTGGGTCGGTTTTGTTATAGTGTGGTAGAAGGGAAGAAACAGAGTCTATACCCGCCAACTTTCAAAAAAATTTTAAAAATATTTCTTTACCCCTATCTACACGGGTTTGTAATTATTTCTGTTCCTAATTGAATTATCTTCATGAAAAAACCTAAACAAAAAACGAAATGGACAATAACCCTGGCCGGAAGTGGACTTTATCGTTACTGAGAAAGTGAGTACCGAAAGGCCTCAAAGACGACAAACGATAAAGTCCCACGTCCAGGGTTATTGTCCATTTCGTTTCAAACTGGTGGAAATTGTTAAAATTTGAGAGTTAAATGACATTAGAAACATAAAGGTAGGTTTTTTCATGAAGATAATTCAATTACAAACATAATGTCACTCTCGGGTTTTTTCCAGCCAAAATTGTGTACTATACAGATAATCATCCGCCGTTCATAAAATTTAGGATTAAGCATTAAAATTTTACGAAAACAGTTTTGATCTATATAATAAATAGGATAATCAATTGGGCATCGTGAATATGATCACTCATACCGAATAAAGCATCAGATTAAACTCGTGCGCCAAGTTCCGCGCACTCGTTTAATCAGATGCGTTATGCGGCACTCGATCATATTTTGGATATGCCCAATTAATTATCCTATAAGTCTTTGTTATTTCCCGCAAAAATTGCAGTTTTCAAATGCATTTATTTAAAAAATGGGTCCGTGACCCCCATTTTTTAATTCATATATTGATGTATATCACTAAGAACTATATGTCTGCCAATCTTCACTAAAGTGGAAAAAAATATATATATAAATATGTTATTTTGCTAATTCTTTGTTTAAGATTAAATATAAATAAAAATGAAGTAGAAAAATAAAAACAAAAACAAACCAAAAAAAATTTTTGCACCAAATATAGAAAGTCAATTTCCTCGGACTTCAAGAATTGTCGTAATTACACAAGAAGTAATCATTTAAAGGACCGTGGAGGAGGATGAAAGGTTTCTTGTATATGCATATATGTTAATTGTATAAAATGAAAAGGATATAAGAAATCATAATTTAATTTCCAATTAGGATTGTCATTCTGTTTCTCCATGAAACTACGTACACGAAACATGGATCTTCTTGAAACTTTGCATACTAAAGTGCATCAATGTCGCGTCTACTGTATTCTTTTTCACAAAAAATGGGATGAACATTACTTCTTGCAGTATGTACCACTAATCTTGACGGTCGATTTTAAAAGTCATAAATGCAACAAATATTTTTTACCTCTAAACTATTTAAGGAAATGTCCTATTAAATGTGATGAAATTATTAGTAAAACATTTTATTATGCCAGGAATTTCTTAAATTTGTGAACTAAATGATTGGACATACTATTAATACAGCCAATAAGAAATGAAAAAGTCCATCCTTGTATAATATTTCTTTAAGATATCTTAAGATTTTGTTTGAAATTCAAAACACAAATTACAACAAATCTATTATGGAAAGACATATTAAAATTGCAAAAAGGACATACTTGTATGCTAATTTAAGGCCATTTAACGATTTTCGTATTTATTTATTTTTAACATGTAAGAATAATGAAGACGACCAAAATGCTCTTCTGAAATTAAAAATACTGCTTACCACTAAGGTTTCTGTATTTCCTGCTGCTTCCATTTCTATAATCGGTCAAAAGTAGATCATTCAAAACTAGTTCATCATCAAATACTCTTTCCCCCCCCCCCCCCCCCCCAAAAAAAAAAAAAACAAGAAAAAACTAAAGAAAACAAACAACCAAACAAAAACAAACCAAAAAAAAAAAAAACGCAAGTCGGAAACATTGATATAATTTTTGAAAGATGTAT